>JANZLQ010000050.1:3574922-3601835 GCA_026212715.1 Elanus axillaris | reverse complement strand
AAAGAGTTAAGCCCCCCCCCCCCCCAAAAAAAAATCAAACCAAAAATATATTAACATAAAAGCGTATGTAGGCCATTATTATTTCAAAACTTCTGAAATCACTGCAGAGGTAACCAAAGCACTGCAAAGTACAAGATTTAAAACCATTTACAGTACAACATTTAGAGACACGTTCATTTGGAGGTTAGGAAGCAGAGGAGGAAAGGCGTATATCCAACACCTGACTTCATCTTCTATTATGAATCCACTCCAGTGACTCTATCCTGCTCAATGGCGTATGTGTTCGTTACAAAAATTACAGATACATGGTTCTTGCAATTCCTATTGTTAAACATAAAACCACAGATATTCCTAAGCCGTCGTCACAACCAGAGGTGAAACAGCATGCTGAGGGATGCCAGTATTGGCACCCATTTGGGAAGCCGTAAGTAACGTAACAGCACTTCTATTGTACTTGTAGACCAGAAGCGTTACTGGAAAATTTCTCCCCCATCCAAAAAGCTGAATTGTGGTTTAAAAATAAATTACTGCAGAACATACGAAAACAAAAATCAAAGTTTGATTTCAGACTACATCACCGAGGGCAAAGCTTTAAGAGAGCAATTCCGGTGATAAGCCCTGGCACTCTCTGCGAGATATTTATGCACTAAAGAATATCAACAAAAGCTATTTTAAATATATACCTATAAAAGCTCAGTGACCTACCAAATGATGCTGATCTCAGCACTAATAAAATATATTTGATTAACAGGAATGAATGATGACTGGAAAGATTACAGCTTTCTTAATAGTTTTAATAGCACATAAAGACTGTCACACAAAGCATAAGATGTTTTCTAAAACCATGGAAAACAAATTATTTAATCATTTATATATTGCACTTTCTTTCTCAGAAGCCACATATGATCCACGTGATTATAACCTCAACGTCTGCAGCACAAACTCCCTTTGCATAACTACAACTGTCCAGGTTTGGAAACCTAGAGAAGGCGTGTTACGGGTCACTGCTGGTTCAGAGAAAACCAGTATTTACTTCCTCCGTCTCATCTCCCTCAGATATCATCCTGCAGACCAAGTTTCCAAACAGACTGATTTCCAAGGTGAACAGACATATTCGAAAAACATACGTACACGGATGCACACAAAGAGCCAGTACTTACAGCTAAAGATGCCTGGAGGTGGATGCTCTGTTACAAGCAGACAGTTCTCTTCATCACTGTTATCCCCACAGTCATTCTGTTGGTTACAAATCAATGAACCAAGATACAAGCATTTACCACTGGCGCAGGTGAATTTGCACTCTGAAAGGCAAAAAAGAAACCAGAACAAAAATTTGTGAGGAAATGGATGCTTACCTCCTTCACTGCTAGAATGACTGATACTAAAGGCAATACTTTTCAAGTACATGCTATAATGCTGGACAGGTCTTTGGCACTTCAACACCAAAATAAAAAGTATTTGTAGCATTGCACGTATAAATATGTATGTCATTACATTCCAGATCACCAGAATCAATCCGCTAGTAAGCCAAATTTGCCATTTGGGGAAATTCAACTGCTTCTTCTTAAAAAACAGACAGTATTTTTTTGTAGTTCATGTTGATTCCAGTTCACTTCAGACAAAGACCGTGTTTTCATACATGTTTGCGTGGCACCTTGCATATTTGGGGCAAGACAGCACTATGAATAAAAATAATAATTGTTCCACATGAAAAAAAGTCTTGCACAATGTAAACCAGCATCAGCTGTAAGGCAACAGTATAGTTTGTAACCAGGAACAATCCTGTCCAGACACAAGACAATTATTCCTTAACTACCTTCCCAAAGCCAATGTGCCAGTCTCCCAACTAATTACAATCAAGTACTCGGTGTCTGCACATTGAACTCCCACATGCCCGTTTGCTTAACGAAGTCAGTAAGCTTCTAAAACCTCTGTGAAGAGTCTGAATGCTATATGCAGGTATGCTGTATTTTTTCCATTTTGTTCATCGCAAAAAAATGAAGTGTTTCTCCTAAATATGGTTCTGTCATGAGAACAATTCCTGTGAGACCAAGTATTTAAACAGAAATTTTGTTACCTCGAGTTCCTTCTTACTTTTCTCCCTTTCTCTGCAGAAGGATGCAGGCTGGCTAACTAATCCTGCGTACGACACCTCACTAGACTGATCTCTAGCTCTTAAAAAGCCATGGAAAAACTCCTTACCGCATCTCCCACTCAAAGTTTACGCGACAGGAGAGCTATGCAGTTACCCTTCAGACAGGGATGACATTACCTCCATCCTTGGCCTTTTGTTTACTGGTAAAGATTCAGTTAAGTGCCAACCAGTAGTAGCTCTTTATGGGAATTAATAGTCCAGTGCCTTGTCATCTTGCATGTTTTTTCTTTAATTTTCAGAGGCCAGTCAGACAGGGCTGCAGTCGGACTGACTTGCCTTCTGTCTGAAGCTGTAATACCAGTATTTAAATAACACGTTTTATACTAAGGACGTCTACTGTGGTTGATAATTAAAATTCCATTGCCCTTCTGCTAAACTGATCATTTAAATGTCACTTCCAGAAACAAAGCTTTATAGTAAATATTTGAGATGTAATTAAGAAATGTTCACAAAAAAATACATGCAATTATAAAAAGCTTTCTCACTAGGCTTGTTCCAAAGTTAAACACACTACACATATAGAACAGAGGACACATTACATCTAGACAAATTATAATTTAATGATTACAATTCCAGCATGTTGACAAATTCTGGCGATTGTCATTCACAAGCAGAGGCAAAGGAGATGGAATTAGAAACACTCACAAGTAGTTTATTAAAGTAGTGCCATTCCCTGAACCCTGGCCTTCCCTAAGGCTGCCGTTTGGGTTGGCCAACTGTGCTTCAGAGAGATGATCTCTGGTCCTTCCCAGCAAAGAGAGCATTTGTTCATCTTCGACAGGATCAACAAGAGCCTCCCCTTTAATCGTAAGAGCACTTGGACTTACTCTGAACTGAGACAAGAGGACCTCTAAATTCTGAAAAGCCCCTAAAACAGTTACTGAGGCGTCATGTTTACCCACACGTATCCGATGTGTAACACAAGCACGGTAATAGTGAAGAAGAGGAAAAATACATTGGGAAAGGGAATGAAATAATTTTTCTTCGCAAATTTGTAGGTAAATGTGATTTGCGGACTTCACTCTCAACACTTTTCATCAAGTATTAATGATATTTTGGTACACATACCAGCGAGAGTCTGCTGCTGCAAAAACATACACATAAACATGTGTAACATATAAAACGCTACTTAGGAATATAAATAAAAGCCATAAAATGCTACGCAAGAAAAACAAGAATTTCCTGTGGAAAAAAAAAATCTATCTTTCTATCTCACTGGGTCAAACTGCACTTAAAAATCAGTGAGTATTTGCATAAATAAGGTCCTCAAGGTTTAAGCTTTTTCAGTCCAACCCTGTAGTACTTGAACTACTCAAATTGTAAAATAAAATACTGTACAAACAGAATATTTTCCCCTGTTCCTTTCTCACCCTGCCTTTCCCCACAAACCACAAAGGACTGAAGAGGCATTTAAGGGCTTAGGTTTTCTGTTTTGAGTATGGAGTATAAAAAAATTCATAACCAAACAGAGTAAGCCTTTGAAACCCAAGGAACTAAGAAGGTCATTAACAGTTTCTTCTGGAAAGGAGACTTGAGAGATCAGTCTCAATATTAACAATCTGATAATTACAACACTTTAGGACTCATTTCTGCAACTTTATGAAGTAAAAAAGAGGAACAAGAAAAGAACAGAGCTGCCTTGGAAGATTAGAAAAGCTGGCTTGAAAGGGTTCAAACTTTCCAGGTATCTTAAATGAGGAATATAATATAACACAGGGCAAAATTAGGAGTGGTAAAGGCACTGCTGCTATTTGAAAGACAAATAGCAAACACCGTATTGCCTGAAGTTAGAACATTTGGCATGTTACTTTGGCCGCAGCATTTGATTCTTCCCTGTGTCTTTGTGTTGAGTCCTAATGTAAAGCTTTCCACGCTTCCCCCATGGCTGACACAAAATGCTCCAGCAAGATGTCAACTCAAAAGCAATTAAAGCTAAGAACTTTGGGTTTCTGTTTGCTACCAGATTACATGGTCTTCAGACAAAAGACCAAATGAAGCATTAAATTTTTAGTAGCTCTATTAAAGTCTTAAAGTTCTGGTTTTTAACTAACATTACCCTAGGAGGACTACACAGAGGAAAGTATTTGTGCTTTAAGGGTGGGTTTTCTCATCCTAGATAACAGACCACATGGAAATTTGGATTCAAAGAACAGACTCAATCAACTTTTCTTGTAAAATTTTATGGCTACTTCCTCCTTCCCTCAGACATGTGAACATTGCCGTTGTTGAGGTGCAGAAAAAATAAAGAGTCGTCAGGCCTCCTGTCCCCTGTTGATGTGCCCACATTGACCGAAGGTTGCTCACAATACCACAGGAATTCTGTCTTGATTTTAACATGGAGCGTGTTGTCAAAATCAGCTTGCCTTGTGATCTCCCGCCGACTCTATTTGCCAAGAAAGCAGTCATCCCGTACTGGGCCCGGCTGGGACAGAGTTAACTTTCTTCGTAACAGCCCCTACAGAGCTGTTCTGGATTTGGGACCAGAACAGCGTTGACAGCACACTGGTGGTTTGGCTGTTTCTAAGCGGTGCCTGCACAGCACTGAGGCTCCTTTTTTTTCCTCACTCCGCGGCTCCCAGGCAGGAGGTGGGCAAGAAGCTGGGAGGGGACGCGGCCAGGACAGCTGACTCCAGCTGACCAAAGGGATATTCCATACCATAGAACATCATGCTCAGCAATAAAAAACAGGGGGGTTGTCTTCCCGTTGCTCGCAGACTTGCCTGGGCATCTGTCTACTTGTGGGAGGTGGTGAGTGACTGCCCTTGCATGACTAGTTTTCTTCCCCTCTTTCCTTTACGTATTAAAATTCTCTTTTTGCTGTTACTCTTCCTACTCCCTCCCCTGTCCTGAGGGGCGGGAGGGGGTGGTGAGCAAGCAGCTGTGCGAGCGCTTAGCTGCTGGCCAGGATCAACCCACAACACACGCACAGGCAAAAGTAACTTCTAAACCTTACGAATTTTAGTACCTAATGGAGGACACAAAGGTGCAAAACTTAGCCTGGGTAATCACGTTCTGGTGAGGGCTGAAGGAAATACTCAAAGGAAAAAAACACTGTAAGAAAGGGACAAATTAATTAGATTATTCAGTGAAAACACAGACACTTCTAAACACAGAACACACTTAGCATCAGGTATTTGCGACTTGTAAATGAAAAGTCAGTACCTTAAAGTAGTTTGCATAGTAAACGCATTTAAACAGCACGTGCTTTTACTAAAACCAGACGAGAATCCTTCCATGTAAAAGCAAGGTGGATCAAAGTCAGGTTGATGGAGATAGTCGAAAGCAAATATTGAGAGTACTGTCAGCTGAAAGTTAGTAAATAAACCTGCAGAGGTCTGTACCAAAATATTAGCGGTGACCTCAAAGCACTCCGACAGGGAAATCCAGACCAGCCCAGACTAGACCAATGTGCCTAATAACACACCAGAGAGCCCTTTTCAGTCCAAAGTCCTGCATTTGGCCTGTCTAGACAAGAAGAGGGGGAAATACTCCTGTTCTGAAAACAAGCCAGCATGATCCTTCTTTCATGAATAATGTTTCAAAGCTAGGCAGTTTTTCTTTTCATTTTCAAGTGGCAATTAGTGAAACATCAGTAGGTTGGTCAGCAAGGCTCTGACTGGAGCTAAACCTGAAGCAAGATGACAGCTACTGAAGGCTGAAAAAAACAGCCCTTCTTATAATTATGCCTTACTATGTTCGTAATTATGTCTGCAGCATAATTTTAAGATTTATCTTGACAATATACTGATCCTTCAACATAAAGTTTTAATAAACATACTTATAGGTAGAACTAGACTACCTTGAAAAAAAAGGAATGCTAAGAATACTATTATGAACATTTCCTATTTTTATAAACAGTATGCAAGTACCGTTAGCAAGTACATTGCTCACATGTTCAAGGTAGATGCTTGTATACATAAACTCTCTACATACAAATACCCATTAATAAAATATATGACCGCATTTCAAACAATTGAAGGTTATGTTTCAGCTACAACAGCTAAAGATGGATTTGCCTCATGATACAAAAAACTCCTCTGATCAGTTTTTTTTATTGTGAAATGTAAGATCTGCTGTATTGGGTAGGCTTATTTTACACTTTCTGTGCCTACCCAACAAGATAATTTTATCCTTGCATTCAACTTAATTCTTTTAGACTTCTTTTACACTTGACTTCATCCATATGAACAGCCTTCCCATTGTTTTGTCATCCCACTTACTGTAGGGCATTTTTAATTATAGCTAAGTGCTGTTTGGTTTTGTAATTTAAGTCCAACCACAGGCCAAGGAAAAAAAAAGCGACAAAGTGTCATATTGAAAAAATATGGTGGTTTAAGGCCACCGTTATGACGGATGTCACAGCTACTCATTTAGTGGATCTGAGATGATTATTTGACCTGGGGCAGAGTTCTATTCCATCCATTCGAATAAAAAATAAAAAAAACTATATATACACAGCCAGTGATCTCCAATTGTTCTGGCTAAACTGTAGTAACACAGTTTAAAGGTACAAAATGAAATCCTAAGTGATGTCTGGGACTTAAGTGGAGTATAAAGGCATACTCCCAAAATCCAGCAAACTGGTAACAGCCCTGGCCACACAGCCAGCAGAGGGTGATCAAATACCCCGCCGGCATCAGGTACGTAGACAGTGAATATCTCTTTGCCTCTGGGTGGATCTGCATCTCTAGAATAAAGGCCTACTTTCTAATTTCTTACGTAAAGGCTCCATTTTCAGTATGTCATCATACTTCTTCATGCTCCTGTTCATATTGCAACATGTTAAGAGCCTGAAAGAAAATACGTTTAAAGGGCATCATCATCTGTTATAAAGGTAGTAAGAGGCAGAAGTAGTAAATTGGGGAGGGTGGGAGGAAACACGCTTTGCTAGAGATTAAAGAAATATAAAGCACGGACACCAGAGTCAGTACAATAAAACCCTGTTCAACCTCTGATAAACATCTATCTGTGTATTATTTTTAATACTGTCGATTGTAGCTTTATAATGGAAGTAGATCATAAATAGGAGGCAGTGTACACAAGGAACATGTTTATTTGGGAAAAAGCTTGGTTAATAAGGAAGATGGCAGGCTGCCACGCGATCTAATAAACCTCCATTGGTGCAGGAAAGGGAGGGATAAATAGGTCTTTACAAAACAAAAAAACACTTCATAAAAAGAATGCCAAGCAGAATACCAGCAAAAATGAAAGTGGATCAGCTTATGCAGAGGAGGAGGCAGAGCTGTAAGCCACGGCCAAAGGCCTGTCCTCACTGCCCACAGCCTGGCGCTGGACGGGCAGTCTGTTCTCAGAGCCACGCAACACGGAGACCGGAGACCTCCTCTGCCCAGGGGAGATTACAGCCTTAAACCGGGCGGATTGAAAGAAGATTGTTACTGGTTCAAACCACTCTCGTTTGCTGAGCCGCTACCCTCTTGCAGTCCCCCATGCTCGCTTGCTTATCCAGCAATTATCTTTTCATCTTCTTCTTAAGGCAAAGCCTGAAGCTATGCCCTTCAACTAGTTACTATTTATGCCGGTAGCTGAAGGAAGCAAACACAATATTCTTACACACAGGTAATGAAATCCACTGTTGAGTTCATCCGTTCAGGGCATTAGACATTTCACTAAGCTTACTTTAATTAATAGTCTGAATGAAATCGCACTAGACGTCGTGAGGACAACTGAAAGACCTCCTTTATTTTGAGATTTGTCAGTGAGGTTGGTTTTTGCCCGTGATCTTCCTTCCCCATGTCTGCCCGTCTCTGGTGTGAAAAGGAACAGAAAAGGTCTCTTCCTGGAGTCCACTGGGGCATTACGAGAAGAGTTTTCATCAACACTGGAAACCTTTCTGCATCTACACAGAACTGGGGGCACCGGCCGTGGCTCGGCCACCACCCTGCCCATGCGGTGAGCCGCCGGAGCCCTGCAGCAGGGACCAGCTTCCTGCGCTCCCGGCCCAGGGACTGCGCCAGCACCCACAGCTCGGCTGCGTCACCATCTTGACTCCGGCCCAGGCGGTGCTGGGGTCTGGGCCCGCCCGAGGAAGGACGTCGAGGGCCACGGCGGACAGATGCCTGCCGCTGCCGAGGGGGCGGTCAAGGAACACCTTCGCTCCAGCTCCTGAGGAGCCTCGGCCTCCGAGGGATGGGTTTCCACGAGAAGACCTCGCGTTTTTCCCAGTTCAAAGCAGCGGCAAAGCGGGATCCGCTACGGCACGGCAGGCCTACCCGTGGGCCCGCGTCCCAGCCCACCACCTCGTCCCCAGGGAGGTGCCCGCTGCCCGGGGCTGGGGCTGCCCCCGAGCCCCCGGCCGCGGCGGTGGGACGGGCCCGGCCTGCCAGGCCCTGCCATGGCGGAGCCTGGGGAGCTCCCACCTCCCCCTGACACTTCTATACGTACCAGCAGTTTTCCTTATCAAGGATGGGGAAGGCGCACTGGTGACTCAGCTAATGACACTCTCATTTTCAGTTGTGAAATTACATGAGGAGACGATTAAAAGTACATTAAATATGTACCTTATGATTTTTGTCAAGCACAATGTGATTATCATGGGCAAGTGCAGATGAGAAGTAAAGGGTATGTGCAAATGAGATTTTCTTAATGTCTACTTCTCCTTAATCCTAATTCAAAGAATTCCTGAATTATGGTACATATTTTAAAATTATCTTACTTGGTTTTCATCTTAAGAAATCGTTAATAATCACAAGCAGTGTCACTTACCCGGTTTGTGGAGTGCTGCACATGTAGAGGAATATAAAATAAAAAATCATGTTAATATAGAAGCTTCTTGTTTTTTTCCTCTGGAATATTGTTTGCATAGCAAATAGCTCAAGACTAGACCATTTTATGAGGCAGCATCACAACCTTTGAATCCAGAGAAATAGAGACTGAACCGCGTCACTTCACAGACTGCAGTCCTAAAAATGGGCCCCGATGAGGACACAACAGCTACTGCAACACCCGAGGACTAGCTGGGGACTCGGGGAAATGGGACGACTGGTGGGAAAAAGTGCTGTCTTTATTTTCTCCGTTATTAAGTTAGGTCACATTACTTAAGACTGTGACCCCTGTAAGGCAGGAACTGTTTTCGGTTAGCTCTCCTAGGAGGTACTGAAATACAGAATAAATACCATTCTCATCTGCAATCGTGTAATGTTACTGAAGCAACGAGGGGTCTGAGAATACACCCGAGAATTTGACTTTCCATACAAGTAACGTACAATGCAGGAAAGAGTATACCATGTTTCAGGTGGTATACTGTTCAGAAGATGTCAACCTAATACTGATGAGAGTATTTTTTTTACACATCTTCCAATGCTTACTGCGCAGAAAATGTAAGAGAAATGAGAATATATTTACTATGTGCCAGTGTAAGACAGTTAAAGAGCTTCCGCTGTAACATGAATTCCAGATTTTAATGGACAAGAGTGTTCTCCTTTCATTCCTCAATGGCATTTGAATCGTGCAATGCACGCTAATGTGAGTAATGACAAGTTTTTTATCATCTGTGACATGCTCTCCAATCCACATCTGCAGAGATGTGCATGTTCCTGTAGTAAATACCTTGTCACTGCTAGTTTTTGTACTTTAAAAGTCATTTCCCTTTAAGTCCAATTATCCAAAAAGCATCTAACTCAGGTCACTGTGCCTCAGTGTCCACATAACAAAAAAAATAAACCACCAATACATAGAGTACAGCCAAACGGATTGCTCTCAATGGCTTGCATCGTACAGCATAGACAGTGTTTTTTTACAAACTAGTACTGTCTTGTATCGATTGTTATTTAATTCTTCAGTCCTTATTCAGCTCTATCTAAAAAAAATGAGTCACACATTTTATTCACCTTTGTACCTTTCCCAGAACGCTGGGGTTTTATGGCAAAATTTTTTTTAAAAATAAACAAAATAATGTTCTTCCTATTAGAAAATTCCTCTTCTCTACCCCTTGCCTTCTCCTCCAGTCAGTTTCCATGAACACTCCCTCCCTAATACCTATTGCTTTGTAAATGTATACAGACTCCCACCTATACGCACTTCCATATAGCGGAGCTGGTAGTCATTTGGCTTGCCTACCATTTTCCGCTATAAACGTCTTGGAGCATCCCTCCCATGTTTGCTGCATGCAGCGGGTCTGTGATGCTGAGCAGGGAGAACACCCCTGGGCTACAGAAGTGCCTTTTCTTTGTCCCAGGAAATTCCCTTCCGCTTTCATGGAAATAAAAGCTGTTAGAAAAAATGGCAGTTGTCTTTCCATTGTCTGTGTCAGGAGAGCCTCTGGCAACTCTCCAAAATAACTACAAGGTGCAGACAGCGTGAGGCTCCAGCGATACCACTGCCGGAGCAACAGCCCAAACTCCACTGGGACAGTAGTGGAGGAGGCACTTTAACTGCGGTGGAGAAAGGGAGTGAACCCGTGAACTCTGCTCCTCCGCAATTCCACATGAATTCTGCTGCACTTCCAGGTACCTGTGCTGCCAAGTACAGCCACTACTGCAACCACCAGATGCTCCTCTTCTGTCCGTGAGTGCTCCCAATGCTCAGGGCACAGGACAGACAGGCAAGAGGGAAGAAACATGAACGCACAGCAAAGGGTGAAGTCAGTCCTTTACGGGTTGAGAGTGCCTCATTTAGCAACCTAAGCAGCATAGTTTCAATAAAGATTCCTTCACACTCGAATTATGCAATTTTTTTTTAAACATCAGCAACACATTTGACCATATAGCAGCTATTTAACCAAGATGATTTCATAATTTCCATGGCCGAAGTGCTTTACAAAGTAGACTGTGCGGAAAACACTGATGCAAGCATCCCGAAGAAATTTCTACCATATAAATCTTTCTGTTATTGAAGTGGCATCGCTTAAAAAGTAACAGTACGTTTAGGACAGTACATTTCTGGTGGTTGTGAACACGAACATACAATTAACGCGATGCTGGACGGTGCTGAGTGTACCCATGCACCATCCTGGGAAACTTCACAGCACAGCAAAACCAAAGCAAGCAGCTTTCCTTCCCCAAACCACATTCAGCTTTGCAGATACACTGTGTGTTTAAGTGAAAAGTACCTAATAAATGGGCTCAAGCCTGACATGATGCAAAACTCGTATTCGAACAGAGCCCCTACTTCGCAAGCTCAGGCCATGACCACACTGCATGCGCAAACCAGCACGAACGAGCCGGAGCGCTGCATCCCCATAACCAAGCGCTTTGGGCTGGCACTGCCGCCCAACGGGGGGGGCACAGCCTTCCTCCGCCCTCGGCTGCCGCTCCCACTCACCATACGGCCGCTTTTCCAGAAGGAGACAGAGAAACTAAGGAGGTTTTCAGGGGGTTCGTTCGAATCAGGCAGTCCTCCCCCAACCCACCTGCCACGCACGTGTCCACGGGTGACCTGGGCTTGGGGGACCGCTGATGGACGAAGCTGACTTTACTGGCAAAATGCGCATCGCATTTGAGAGCCAAGCAGCATTTCATCTCCAAACCACACCCCAAAATCCTGACCCATTACCTCAAGCCTACGGCTCTTCTGGACATTATGACTGTCTGTGGTTTATCTTAATGTGCTGGACTGGAAACTACCGCGGTTGACACGCAGATTGGCCACGCCAGCCTTGAGACAGCAACGTCTGCCAGAGACGCGGGGTAGGCGGCTGATAGCGCTAACCATTTCAGCCATCTAATTTTAATCTGCCACTGCGTATCTGTCAGAAGCCCTACAGAATTTTTTGGGTGGGGACAAGAGATGGGGCTAGGACAAATCTCCGGTTACAGCTCAAGTTATCAGTGTATCGATGACAAGTTAAAGCATGTTAAAAATCATACAAGTGATGCACTGAACACAGAGAACCACCCGAAACCATACCAGCCATCAAAGAGAATAAACAGCCAGGGCATCAGAAACTCAAGAGCAGCTAATTGTGTTTTAACTGTGGGAGAGGTAGTTTGTCATATTGTACCAGCTCATTATTACTAATCTGTTCAGAGACGGTGATAATTTTCTGTGTTTTCATAAGCCAACATAATTAAACCAAGGTCAGTCTCACAGCGCTGGTCTCTCCTCAGAAGACTTCAAATAGGGAGCTCATCGTAAAGCGAAAAGACCAGCTAATACAGCACACTGCTAATTTTCAAGCAAAAACAAAGGAGAAAATATTTGTTAGAGCTTCCATCACATCCCTCTAACTTAAGGTCTGTGAGCTTAAAAAATTATGTTGAGACACTAAGAAACACCATCTAAACAGATTCGTTTTCCTTGTCATTAGGAAACAGTTCGTTAAAACATAAAAAGTGTTACTATTGAATGTTATACTAACATACAAAAATAAAAACTTCTCCCGAGAGGTGATCATTCCAAAATCCCGCCTGCAGATTAAAAACACTTTATGATTTGCAGGCACTGAGTTCAGACAGATGAATATAGAAAGAATGATCACACATCCTCAAGAAAGAAAAAGGAAGTTCAGCTGCTACCAAGATAAGGTAAACAGCAATCTGGCACACAAATATTTGGGAATGAAATTCCGAGGTGAGTGAAACTCTACTGCAGTGTAACATAGGGCTCCCTGATTTCTTCTTAGCCCAATTAAGCTCTCAGCTATTTACTGATACGTAACGCAGGCTACACTTAAATGAACACTGTGAACATGTTAGTACATTTTAATAATACGTTTGTGCATCAAACCTGTTTGTAAGGTCTGAGCTGAGATGCGGCTTCCAGTGTGCAAACACCGCCCGTTCTTTGCAATACTAAACAAAAAGCGTTCACCTGAAGTATTTCAGCAACGGCTTACACAAACCCTTTGTACTTTATGTTACGGTAGATTAGGAACAAACTAGCTACAGAATTTGTAATTAATAACAGTAGGGAAATAATACTGATATATGTCTTTTTACACCTCATGCAGTAACTCTGTTTTGAGTTGACAGCACATTATTTAATGTGCTCTACTACCTAAGAGACAGAAGACAGAGGCAGCGATGGCAGGACAACACAGCCTGATAAAAGATCATTTGAAAGGGTAGGAAGCCCCTTTTCCGTAACAGAGCAGGGTTATATGAAATGTAAGAAAAATTTTCTTAACAGAGCTACGTGTAAGGGTTTTTGAGGAGGTTACCTGTTTTAAAACAACACACACACACACTCCAATACTTACTGGTACATGGGATGCGGTCATAAAAGGCTTCAAAATGGGATTAACCAGTTAAAAGAGATGAGCACCTTTATATTTAAGTATCAAGAATATGTATGTGTAACAGTATTAACTTGCAGTCTTCAGAATATATTGCAGTTGCTAAATGCATATCTTAAATGGCAGCACTTTCAAGAGAGAAGAAGAGAGGTTTGGTTTAAACATGTTTTCTAGATTTCCAAACATGACCTCGCATATTCAAGTTTTATTTTTGTCAAAGCTTAAAATACGGAATGAAAAAACCTTATTCTACAAGCACACATTAAGCATACCATTGATAAAAGAAAAACTGTACCGTCTTGTGACTCAAACATCAACATTCATGTGATATGACACAGCAAAGTATCTGCTTACTCTTCTTGAAGGGCAAAGTTGTGGCAGAGCTGCTGTTGTCAGACTGGATGGATGCAGTTTTGTTCTGTTCCTCAACATTATTTCTCAAGACACTAAATCATCACTTTTTGATTTCTGTGGTGATTTCTAGGGAATAGAGCTGTAGGATGCTGTTCTTTCCAACACTTAAATTACTAAGTAAGGGCAAACATTTAAAATGCCGGGTATTAGAGAGATGCCCACAAAGGAGTAACTGAAGGAAAGAATTAATTCTATTTCTGATTTCCAAACAGCACGCTAAGGTCCTTCAGGGAATCGCAATCCTGCAGCTTTTTAGAAGTGTAATTACAACAGATAAAACTTGGGTAAAAAAAATTTCTATTTGATGGCATCAAAGGTGGGAGGAATTCACATACTTAGACTGTCTACAAAACCAGCGTTAAAATTATAAGCATCAAAGAAACAGGCAATGGATACGGCAAGCTAGGCACTTTTCTAATAATACACTGACGTTCAGTGGGTCTGCCTCATTTTCAACATTTTGGGAGCTAATCACACAAATTTTAATGATAGCTCTGCTTCATTGAATTCAACTCCTAAACACGTATTTTAAATATCTTGCTCAGTCTTTTCTTTGACACAAAAGGTGATCTATATAGACTAAGACTGTGGAGAGATACTACGCATATAGAGAGAGAGAGATAAGAAGACATAAAAGGAACATTAAAAAAAGACAGGTATGTTTGGCCCCTTCTTATTTTTTAAACGTTAAGTATTTGATTCTCTCCCCCTTATCCTTTGGAGAGAAAAAGTAAAGAAATATTACCAGATTGCAAGTGCCTACACAGTGAAAACTAAGCAACTGACATGAAAGAGGACTAACTCCTTAAATCACTTTAAAACTCTCCAGATCAGATCTTCAACTTTAATGGGGCTTCACATATTTATTTCACTTAAAGCTCATTTATATCAAATGCCTAGCAATCAGCAGCCTACATCTTGCCTTTTGCATAAAGATTTCTTCAGGTGTCTTGTAATTTTTTTTCTCTTCAGCCACATATCAACAGCAAAACAAGGAAAGCGTAACCTGATGAATAAAAGAATCATACCCATGTTCTTTTCTAATAGTTTCTTTCTTTACAACATACAGGCAAATACGTCACAAAGAAATAAAATCAAGTTAACAAAAACATCCAATCTTTCCGTATTTTTTCCTTCCAAAGTTTACCTTTGATTCGTACCATTACATGCGGAGACATATCACGTCACATGAATGTATCTAACAGCAAACTTTAAGCATAGGCATTGTAGGCCAAGGTTTGAACCACAGTCTGGCCTAAGGTATAAAGTAGTGATCTTGTGACTCCTTTACAAAGTACTCAGCCTGTGAATTATTTCATACTCCTTGAATACAAGGGCAACGTAGAGTTCAAAATCTCAACGCAGAACCACCAAAAAGGTATTGGCTTATTTTATATGGAAATTCCCACCGGTCAATAGAAACACATTTTTTATTTTAAACAGAGTATGATCCGATTTTGAATCCACATATCAACAATATATTATATGAAGTATGATGTGCCTTAGGAAATGCAGGGCAAAAAAGCACATTCCAAGCACACACGGAATACTCCTGCCAGACTGTACTACAATTTTCCAGCTTCCGTTTTAATACTTGATGTCTGCATACAAAATCAGCAGGCCAAACAAGAAGACTGGCCTCAATTATTTTCATATAATGTTCAGGAGAAAAGAGATTTGCTGGCTCTACTGGTTGCTGTAAGAAGGAGAACCCTGCAGTACTGCACTATTACACTTGCAAAGTATGCAAGACTTAAGTCTTGTAAAGTACGGAAGCTCTCCCAACATGGAACAGCAGGAAGGGAACGCATACGGTTGTGTACCAAAAGATCCAAGGGAAAAAACTATTATGCTGTCTTAGCTAATACCTCTAGAAATTTTTATTTTGTGAAAGTCACAGAATGTTTTGCAAGATCTTGAAACAAAAAGATTACAATTATTTTCTTAGCAGCAGTTCTACCCCAGTCTATACGATGCTGGGCAAGCTATTAGGCTTTTCTCGGCGTATCTAGAGCTGGGATAATAATGATTATAACAACAACAACGCCGCTACTGGCACTGTGAAATGATCCAGGTCCGTAACGCTTGTGACGACTGTAACACGGAAGGTACTAGCAAACTGAGTAACACTAGCATGTGTCTCAGTGTTGCGGAGACTCTCTACTGATTAGTAATTTGAATAATTTTTCTAGTTCTGGAAGTTTTTTTAAAAACTCATCAACTATTAATTCATTTCTGTTATCTGTACAGATCTTCTCAATGGAAACTGGCCAGTGTTTCAACTGTGCCAGCCAGCCAGCTATCAGATGAGATCTGATGCTCTTGCTCACTTCCATTTAGTCCAAATACTTATCACTAGCAAAGAAAAAGTAAAACTAAACACTTCCACGTCTCATCTTGCAGGAGAAGTCACTTTTTTTTTGTTCGGCTGAGGTTCCAAGTGTCTCTTTTCAACGACCTATGAAGAACAATTATGTCAGTATATAACTAGCACTGCTGTAGTGGCTAGTGGAGCTTTACCTTGTTTATCTTTCATTTCCTGAGGCAGATGCAGCACCTCAAGAAGAAACCCTGAGCAACATTCTCTTAGAAGACTAATCCGTATTCCTCCTATATTCTTCACTTCATTCAGGATCTAATCTCTGTACTCGGTGAAGTCAGTAATAAAGCTAATGTTCACTACAAGACTGCAAGGATCAGGATTTCAAGGAGGAAGGAAAAATTATTATCAATTTCTTGCACCAATATACCAGGCTGTTTTTGTCCCCAATGACGTCTTCCCCAACTATTTCAAATTAAAGTAGTCAGATAAATGAAAATGCCTTGTCTCTGCATGAAGGAAAAGAGTACTAGCAGGGTATGCGAGGCATCACAAGGATGGAAAGCTGCCATGAGGTCTGCCTAAAATATTGTGCATCACAGCCTATGTCAATTGTCCATGACCCTGTCACCTCTCCACCCTGGAGGCCATGAAATTGGGCCTGTGCAAGACAGCCGTCATTTCGTGCTGGTTCTGGCATAGTTCAGAATGAAAAGAAAAAAATACTGCACTGTTAAATTACTAGTTTATGAGAAAGGTGTGAAGGTTTGAAAGAACTGCTCTGAGACTTCCTCTGCAGCCATCATGATGAGTATGCTGAGCCCCCAGCACCCTGAGAAAGGTTTGGAAGAGGAATAAAAATAAAAGTAC
Organism: Elanus axillaris; assembly: GCA_026212715.1. Lineage (NCBI taxonomy): Eukaryota > Metazoa > Chordata > Aves > Accipitriformes > Accipitridae > Elanus > Elanus axillaris. Next base: position 3,584,885 of record JANZLQ010000050.1, on the reverse strand, counting down.
AATTAGCAGGCAACTGAATGTAGCTACAGATGGCCTTTGGTTTATTATTCTATTCCCCAGTATGTCAGGGCAGGCTAATTTTAAGAAGACCTACAAGTGAAGAGAGACCAGTAACTCTCGCCTTAAAGTGCTATTAAAACCTGAACAGTCGTTTTATTTTATTTTATTGCCAGTTCAGCCACTACTACCAGTGGGTCAAGGGCTCAAATTCACTTTCATTTGACATTGTGCCTTCAGTCCCCAACACGCTGGTGATAACATGTCTCTCAACAGCCCAATTTCAATCAGACTGTAACACGACCGTAACAGGACTTTCAAGAGGATGTAGGTCTATACCTCAAAACAGGGACCATGCGCTTCTGCGACTGCCTGCCAGCCCTACGCCAGCTGATGCTCCCCAACTCCAAGCCAGCAAGCAGCAGCCAACGCTGATGGAAAGGAGTCTTCTCTGCGGCAACGATCATAAATTGTGCAGATGTATTTGCAGCACATGACGGATCCAGGTGCCTTTCCCAGTTCCCCTATTCCAGAAAAACGAACAGGATAATTAAGCATGTCTGGGATTCACTGAGCTGGCAGATTTACTACTGAAGGAGAACACCTTGTGCAGTAAGCGAGGTCCTGATGCATGCGACATTACCCGCAGAGGCAAGAGGAGACAGCCTTATCTGCACATCAGCTTCCCCTCCGTCTTGCATCCAGTGATCTTCCTACCTTCTCTCACCACACAGAAAACACCCTTATGGTACACAAGTTTTCAGACTGAACTAATATTGTTAAAGTCACAACTTTGCCGGCAATACCAGTTAGCTTCTGAAAATTCGCTTCATATATATTTTTCCTTTGTTTTTACCACAGACAGCCGACAGACACTGGTCTTCTAGGACTAAAACTAATTCAAGCTTAAAAATATTCAAACTATTTTTTCAGGAATTACACACACACACAAATTATTACTAACCATAATGAAAAGGGAAAAGCCAGAAGATTTTGCGCCTGAGCTGCTGAATTGCCATAGCTGCTTTTCGGATGCCACGATAGAAATAATGCGTATTATATGAAAATGTCATACAGAAACTGGCTCCGCTGCACTCAGCATGAAAACGAAACACTGTAGTAACTGATGAAAGGTCTATCATTGATATCAGAAACATTATTTGGCAACTTAATAAATCATTAGAGGGAAAATTACACTGAAACATAAACTTTAAGTTTCTTAGAAGTTCTCAGCCTATCTGCACTTTGCACCTTAGACACATCTTCCTTATAATAGGTAGTTCTAGGTTTTCACAGGTATTTCTTTCCTCATGAAATGTGAAATTTACCATGTATTTGTTTTAAAACTCTTTTTTTCCAGAAAATTTTCCGAGCTTCCAGGTTACTAGTTTAATACTAAAAGAAAAAATTGACTACAGGAACAACAAAAAAAGCTATTTTGGTATTAAAACTTCCTTTCTTAGGAAAAGTTACAGTTTTATGGAGCAGTAGTGGGAGAACTTTAAGCGCAAAAAAATGTGCTTAAGTAGCTGCAAAAAAACCAACCAACCAAAAAAAAAAAAAAAACCACCACCCCTTACATGATGGCTGTTGCAAGTTCTCCACGCATTCTTTATAAAAATAGAATAAATGAGAGAGTAACACATGATTTAAAGCCCAGGAAATCCAGGATATCAAGATCCCAAACCCATTTCTGCTCCTAACTGCTAATGATAAATTTCCAGCCACATTCCTGTTCATCACTTTACACATATTTGAATCACAGTCTGATGACAGAAAGCTTCTAACGAAGGCTAACGAATCCTGATTTTGTAATAAGGCTCCTTACACATGATCACCTCCCTCGTAGGAAGAGAAAGAGTGGTCTTAAAAAATAATTAAAAAAAAAAAATCATCTTCTTCACGTGTTGTAACTCAAACCACAACAGACACCAGCCCATACGCTGGTAGAAGGGATCTTCTAACCACTTACTCCTTAGGATAGCTCCTCAACAGAAACCGCTCCAGTTAGCTTGGTCAAGTCTCGGTAGGACCATGGGAGCTAGCAGAAGCCAGTCTCTCGGGCCGTTAGCTGGAGCAAGAAAGGACACTGCAGTTTGCAGTAAAGCCTCCTGTTTGACCACTGCTCCCCTCTCCATGGGGAAGAGGCAGAAGGCCACACAGACAGGTTCTCAGGCTACCAGCTGGACCACAGCCCCTGAGTGGAGGTGGTGAGTCTTGTCCAAAGGCTCTTCTCTTTGGGATCGGTCATTGGAAAGAGGTGAGAAAGGTGGCAGGTGCACAGGGCAGCTGGGAGGGGAGCGGTACTTCTCCTCTGTGTCCTGCATCCCTCGTCTGCGCTGCCGTTGGTCCCAAAAAGGTTCCCACAGCCGTCACTACCGGAGCGTAGGCAAAGCTCCGAGAGAGGCAGGGGATCGAGAGGAAGGAGGTACATTCAAACTGACAGAAAACTGCAAAATGCTACGAAGAAGAACGTGACTTACCTACTCCAGGAAAATTCCCCTCACAGGCTGCGAAGACGTACCGTGTGCCCCTGAAGCCAAGGTGATTTGACTGAGGAGCGTGAAACCAAGCTTTAAATAGACCGTTTGAATCACATATGACAGGCCACAAAATAAATACCTTGGCTACCAATCAGGTCTGTAGAGAAGTCTCAGGGGATGGGAACAACATAAACTGAAAACCAAATCGCAGGCTCAACTGCTTCATCGTGTTTTTAGCGCAACGTGATCTGGGCTTAGGTAGAAGAGTCAGCACCTTCTGGCTGTACCCAGAGTGAGAAAACGTGAAGGGAGAACTCGGCACAAAGCAGAATGCCTGAAAGTAACTTTAACTTTAACTCAGGCAGTTCAGTTCAAAGAAAATAAGGGTATGTGTCCCGAACGGCAAAGGCTGAAATTACAAAGCTGTGGTTTACTGTAGACATGGCAGTTTAATCAAGGCGAGCTTTATAAAGAGACGAGTTATCTTTTAATTGATCAACAGATAAAAGTGGAAAAAACAGGCAATGTTCGGAGCATGCGGACCTGTCATTCAGGATCTTTTTCGAAGACCTGAAGAAGGAGTTGCAATGCACACAGCTTGTCTGTTTTCTCCAACTAAATCAGATGTTCTAATAAAAGAAACTACCACCTCCTGTAATTTCTGCCTTGTAGAAATTACTAATATGGGGGTGTATAGCTCAACATGATATATTTCACGGCAAACGGAACAGCTCTTCGCAGTTAACAAGAGTACTCGTGAGATCATCAGAGATGGAATGTCTTCCAGTGTCAGCATAAGTCGTTACGGGGAAACTGAATCTCCAAATATCTAACAATAAAGTCCAGCAGGATAAATCTGAGGATAAGCATTACATTTGACACACTATGCAGTCACGCACCTGCTAATATCAATATCTGAACTCTAAATCATATCTAATTTACTCTTCATGACACCCATAACTGTAGGTCAGGAGCAGATGCAGAGCCGTTAAGTAAGTAATCATTCCAAGTTTCAACTACACTGTCATAGGAAGTAAAATCCAGAGTCATCTTTTTTTTCCCCAGGGAAATCACCCTTAGACAAAGCAACGAAGTGTTATTACTACTGAGAACAGAAAAACAAAGCTATGTCATATCTTCAGTCTGATAATCATCATAGCTTTCCCGATCAGCTTTACTTTAGCCTTTGTTCCTTCAATCTTTATTCTTTTTTTTGATATCTAATATAAAACTATTTGCTACTTTAAGGATGCAGTTTTAGTTCTCCTTATTTCTTCCTGATATACAAGCTCTGACAGCTAAACTTAAGCAATTATTCCCTGTTCAGAGTACAGAAATCTAATGACAGATGTCACAACCCATGCAACTTCTTGTGGAATCTGTTTCTGTTGTAAAACTGGACAGAAGAAAAAAAACCAAATGGTATTACTTTCAACAAAGTTGCAGAACAAACTGAAAGCAACGGAGACAGGAAAGGAAAGGAAAGGAAGGGGTTCTTGTCTCACTTCACGCTAAACAATTAAGTCATTTGTGTAATCAAGAAAGATAACAGTGGCAGGTAAGAGTGTCATCGCTACATTAGAACATCTGCACAGTGGTGAGAAAACACATACATTTATTTTCATAGTGGCCCAGAGCAGTAACGTACCTTTGCCTTGTAGTAAAGGCATCACTGATTCTTTTTAACATTATGAGACTTGAAATACTCCTTTCTAAATGAACCGGACATCTTACTCCATTTTGTCTCTTCTGGTAGATGCATTTAGCAAAAGTAAGTGTTCTTAACAACCGTTCAAGTGTTATTAAAATGGGACCTCTTGCACCATTTATACATAGACCACCTTGTTCTTTATTCAATTTCTAATTTCCAAACAATAATCTTTAAAGATTCAAGTATGATAACAGCATGCTTGCTGCAGCAGGGTACACAAACATTCTACACATTATTCTCATAGTTTAAGTTGCAATTTTAAACCTCGCAAAAGTCATAAGATATTGACAATATTACACGATGTTAATCAACAGAAGAACTTTTAAGGTTATTATTTTTGAATGCCTTTGTTAAATGATTTCTACTTTTATATCTCAAGGATTACTGCTCCACTCAATTTAATGATTCTTTATTACCACAGAGGTAAAAAGAACACGTGAGGTTAACAGCTACGGCTATTAGCTGCAACCTAACCAGCATTACACTGTATAACTGATCTATTTTCTTCAAGAATAAAATTCAGGAAAAGAGAATTACTACTGGCGACTCTATAAAAAGGCATAGAAAGCCTGGGGGCAAATGCGTGGGATAATAGCGAAGACAAGAGGAAGGAAAATGGGAGCGCACCAAGAGTTTATTTATAAATATCTGGGAACTCATTTCTTGGCATCATGTATTGTCTACAGTCTCACATCGATCTAACTTTTAGACAGTGGCCCTATATTTAAGAACAGAAAAACTAAGAGCACGCTAGACTTACGACACTCTTCTCAAAAATGAGTATAGCTCTTTCCCAGTTGAAACTGTTTCAAGAATGTCAGTTTAAGGATAAGATTTCCAGCGTTTGTTCCCTGTACAAGTATTTGAAGGGCTTTCTAACCCAGTGCTGGCAGAACTTCAGTACGGTTGTAATGACAGCAATCTCTGTTAAGAGAATCACATTAACCACTGTATGTATGCACGTCTAATTTTATCTTCAGCTTTACCTTCTGCAACCATCACAAGTCAGGCTTTGACGTCTTTCTTCCACCTCTCCATGAACACTCTTTTCCACGTGGCAGGCTCAGGCATGTATTTCTTTCAGGGTGAAATTCTGCAAACCCACCTCAATTTTAGATATTGTCCCTAGGTCTCACTTCTCTTTCCTTATTTCTCTCATTGACACATCCAGCATCCCACTGCCCCTTTGTTAGGCCACTGGTACTAAACAGCTGGAAAAAAACCAACCTGACCTTCTCTAGTCTTCTGTTGGCAAGTGCTGGTGACAACAAAGCTGTCTGGCGAGCTGAACCATAGTGCCACGAATGGGGACAGCTGAGGGATTTCATTCACAACCACAACACTGATCAGAAGCAAAATGCTACTACAGCAACAGCCAATTTCACTTGCATGAGAACTTTCTCCCCACTGGCTGTCCAGGACTTGTTTTAATGCTGTTTTGTTTATGTAGCAGAAGATAGCCCTCAGCAAACTGAAGAATCTTGAATGCTTATTTAAAGATCTCCTGGAGGTGAAGGGCTCATATGCCTGAATACTTGTGGGTTTTGGTATCTTGTTTGCTTTCCAAACAGACCACTAGTTGTAGTATGAAATACGATCTTTCCACAAAACTTGCCTTTTTTCCTTCAGAGAAAGCAAGTTAAATAAAGAATAGACCTTTCTGAGGCTCTTCAAAATATGTCTTGAGACACCACGTAAGTCTCGTCCATACGTGCATAAAGCAACAAAGCAATGAGCCTGCCTGCATTATATTAATGAACATCGTATATTGCATTCAAAGATCCTTGGAAAAGAAGTGAAATTAACGTAGACAGCTTTATTTGTATTCATCTCACTAATTTTTGTTCCCATGAATTTCAATAATCCTACTCTCTAGTTGGCAATTCAATGACAGATTTTTTTTTTTTTAAGCCCTGAAGTGATATCCCATATCCTTCAAGCAGTCTTGTATCCCAGCACCCCCTTCTTCCCAATGCACAATTAATACCTGCAGATGAGAAGGTCCGTTTGTGTCACATATTTTATGGGCAGCTGTAATTCTTCAGAGAAATTCTTTCCAGCAATGCTGGCATAAAGCAAGCCTCCAGTTTCCACAAGAAATCCTACTGACTTCTGTTCTTCTCGTCACGGCAGCAAGTAAAAAGGATAAAGATACAACAGAGGAAATACAAGAAAATAGTGCAGTAGGTATACTGCTGACTTGGAGATAAAAATAAATTCGTTACTACTTGTGGTTATAATCTCACCCTTCATATTGGGTTCAGAATCAAGAGGCTGTAGCTTTAGTTCTTAGGACTGCCAAGCTTTCTAGCTCACTCCACATAAATATTTCATCTGTGCCTTAGTTGCCTATCTGTAAATGCAGGACAGCAGCACTTCTTCTTTCTGCTTCTATCTTGCCTTTTTTACATGGTGAGATTTTAAAAGGGGCTGACCTCCACTGTTTTGGCACAGCACGGTCCTCATCTCAGTTGAAGGTTCTTTGGAGCAACACATCGCTAGAAGCGGGAGTCATGTGCCTGAGAGAACATTAACTTGTTTATATGAAAACGTAGAATAATATGGGTTTAGTACAGTAGCATACTTGAGAGATTGTACAAAAGCCACGAAGTCAACGCTGTGTTGCTTTTTCCATGCATACACTAGAGAAGGCACTGACTAAAACCATAGAATCATTAAGAATCAAAGGGACCTGAAAGATCATCTAGTCCCCTGCCACGGGCAGGACACCTTCCACCAGACCAGGTTGCTCCAAGCCCCATCCAACCCGGCCTCGGACGCTTCCAGGGATGGGGCATCCGCAGCCTCTCTGGGCAACCTGTGCCAGCGCCTCACCGCCCTCACAGGGAAGAACTTCTCCCTTACACCCGATCTAAATCCGCCCTCTTTCAGGTTAAAGCCATCATCACCCCTCGTCCTGTCGCTCCATGCCCTTGTAGAAAGTCCCTCCCCACCTTTCCTGCATTCCCCCTCTGGGTACTGGAAGGCTGCTACAAGGTCTCCCCGGAGCCTTCTCTTCTCCAGGCTCAACGAGCCCAACTCTCTCATCTTCAAGAACCATACTTGTTGCCTTTGTCGTTGGAGCTTACCCCTATTCCTTTTATTACACAGAAACTCTCCAACAATTTCTATAAAGAGCATTGGTTTGGGCACAAAAGTTATGATCTCTACAGAAAACAGAAAGCTGTCTTTTGTTCACAGATGCCACCTACATCCTGAGTTACGAACAGTGAAGTTTTTCTGAACTTCCTCTTGCATTGTCGTGGCAGGTCATGTGTCTCTTCAAATTCTCGCTCTGAGCAACTGGAAGCAGATATTATCTCTAAAGTATTTCTTTTGAGATAAACAAATCAAGTATAATAAAGCTCAGGAAGGGGAAAAATGGAGACTCATGCACAAACTCCAATTTTTTCGTTTAAATCAAGGACTGACTGAGTACACAGCCAGGCTGTGAATCTGTCTTCAGCCAGTATAAATTACTGGTTTGTATAGTCTAAGCCTCCAGGATAAACAGACAATTCTTGAACAATTCATACCCAAGCAAGTCTTCCAGGCTTTTCTGAAGCCAGTACCTTGTCCTGGGTCCTCCTCCCACCCCCTCAGCATACGTACTCCTACAAAACACGGGCATGCAGCGCTGTCAGCAATCAAATGGTATTGAATGAAGCCATTTTACCCACAAACAACAGAAACAAGCATGGATTGAAGATGCTGCTTAGATGCTGGCTGTAGAGTAGGATTCTTTTTTGGTGTTTTCATCATGAAAAATCCTCAATGTTAACTCCTCGCTCCTCCAGCAAAGCTTCCTCTATTCTTGCCCTTAAATCAGAAGGGAGTAACTTTCTAGTGAAGAAAGCAAGAACGCTAAGGTCACAAAGCGCTCACAACAGGACAGAAAATTTTAAAAAATAAAGCCAAACCCCACTCTGTATGAAAGCCATGCTGCTCAGTCTGTTCTTAGCTGTTAGCAGATTGTTAATCCCGGCACGAGAGAGCGTGGAAATGGACCTGCGGTTGTGAGAAGCAGGGCAAGTGCCCCTGCTCACCACTCGCACACAGATATATCCGCTTAAACTCCTGCAAAACACATCTTAATGGTTTTCAAAGAAAGCTTAGGGATTCAGCTGCCCAAACTACTGGGTAAGTTTTATAGTCAAATTATAGTGGGGTGACTGCAGGCAAGGACTCGAATATGATGCAGAGGAATCTCGTTTTGATATCAAAACCCAAGTTTCTGGGCTCCAGATACTGTCAAAGCTGACCTGCCTAAAGCCTCCTCTGTTCAGAAACCAGTGGTTTCCCAACCCTCCACGAGCACAGCTTCGGGAAAGATGGATCTCAGAAAGCAGCAGTGTTCTTACAGATATACCAGAGTATTGCGTCATGTTCTCTTCCAAGGAAAAGAATATCTCTGGGTGTTTGTAAGAGGCTGGCAGGGCTTGAAGGCTACACCCTATTAGCAAGGAACGATCCTACTAGAAACTGAACGTGTTGCTTATTCACTGTTGCTGAGGGCTGAGTAGAAATTAAAGAGGGTGGGAGTATCCCTCTGGAAAGGGTTTGGAGCAGGGGTTGGGCAGCCCCCAGGGAGAAAACCTGGGAGAGGCGCAGCGTGGGGTGCATGCTTGGGTGGATCCATGTTGTTCCATAACGAACTGCTTCTGTGAGGAAAGCCGAGCCCCGGGACGGGAGATGTAGCCGATAGAGCCACCAGAACACGCGCATTTGTAGAAAGGCTCAGAGGAAGGACTGTGCCCACCCAGAAGAAGCTTTGTTCTGAACAAAACCCAAACCGAACAGCAACAAAAAACGGGCTGACGAGTAGATTAATCCCCATGCATCCTGGCCTCTTTTCCTAAGAAGTAAAAGGGCGTAAACATCAGAGAAGTAAATGTAACATTTAACTCTGTATACAAGGCATTGCCTTCTCCTCAATAACTTTTAGGCTTCTTCACCACAACGTTTATCCTGCAACGTCAAGTATTTTCACTTCTCCATTTACCCAAACTGCAAGTTCTGATTTGTAAAGGCATTGCTACAGCATACAGCAAGGAAACGTAACATTAATTCACACTACTTACTTTATGGTAAAAGAAAATTGATATAAGGTCGAACAGCCTGCTTGGCATTACAGAAAAATCAAGAAGCCAAAAGAGACCAAAACTTCACCTCTTGCTATTCACTCAAAACACCACCGCCTGGAGCTGAGTGCGTGGGAATATCCTGCATTATTTTTACATGAATAAAATTAGGTTTTGGCTAATATCGCTCGTGTTTCCACTCGGTCACTGTACCTCCTCAGCTTGTAAAAGGCCGCAGTCAAGTGCTTCACTAGCTTTGCATCGATTTGGGTTTTATGCTTCCTCTTTTAGCACTTTTAAGTGCGTAATGAAACTCATTTCCAGCCCGCCTCGCGCTGGTGCTCCGAGGCGAGGCAGCAGCATCGCTCCCGGCTCCCGCTCCTGCCGCCGGCCCGGCCCGGCGTGCCTGATGACACACATCGGATCAATTTGTCAGAAAGAAGTATGTGTTCCTGCGTGGGATTTCTGGCCTCAACAGCCACGGCCGAAGGCTTGGTTTCTGTCTGAAGCACCACCAGCGGGAGCGTTACCTTCAGCTGCAAAAGGCCTTTTCAGCAGTGAAAACGTCCTCAGCCAGCCAGGGGTATATAGCCTGAACATCATATCCCATCTCTTAATATATAAAAATACCCCAAAACCCAAACAAAACCCCAAACAAATAGACCTATACCCCGCTCCCCAGCACCCCCCC
>JANZLQ010000050.1:3509692-3574913 GCA_026212715.1 Elanus axillaris | reverse complement strand
AAGCTACCTAATTGATTAGTAAGAATCAACAGAAAACATACACTGAACGTACACTGACAATTTAACAATCAAATGTCACCCCTTTTTATTTTCCAGGGTTTACTTGAGGGACCACGCATTCACTTTGTCCATTCAAAAGGTCCGCCTTTTTATTATGATTAAACACTGAAATGTAGCATATTTACAGCTAAATTTGTTGTCACATTCAGTCTAGAATTGGCCATTTGGCTGATTTAAGTTGTACCATGCGAAGGCACCATGACATGTACTATTGAGAATGAGAAACGGCAGATGGGCATTTCCAAAGAACCATCAGCTTTGCAAATGGTAATGCTAAAGCTGAATATAATCTACTAAAAATGGTTATCAAAGGTGAGGACCCAGGCTCAACATCCTCCCTGAACATGCTGGAGCATTCTCTCCGTGATTTTGGGAAGGAGAAGTTTGCAGCTTTCCAGCAATACACTACTTCGTAAAAGAATTTTAGTAATAGCATTGGCGGTAACATTTCTCTAAATTTGAACCTTCTTTCACCCTGGCCTGCACAATCTACAGCCTTTCATTTGGGCTCTGGACTGTCATAAGAATAAGTGGACCATGCACATATAGCCAAGACTACACCTAGACTGAAAATTAATTGACTTTTAAATGGCATTTAAATTAACTGAAATATTAATGAAAATTTAATTAAAGATTTAAAAAAAAAATTCCTTCCAGATCTGAGCAATAATTTTAGGAAGGCGTTTGATATGAATGGCGCTACATGATGCAGCAGCCTGCAATTCTAGGTCTGTGGAGGATCCTTTTCCGAGCCCAGCGTCTCTCAAGGTGTTTCACAAGGCACCACACCACTGCGTTTCCTCTGGAGTCCTCTTGGCTTCTTTCCTGCCGTCCACTGCCTCCACATTCATGGCTTCACTCGGCAAGGCCACCTTCTGGAAGCGACTGCCACCGAAATTCTCCCATTCTTCCCCTTGGCAAGTGGAAAAGGATGTAGTACTTCACTGAAACAAGCACACAGGCAAGGAGGTCTTCTACCCCAGTTAAAGAAAAATTTGAAAGGAGAAGCATTTAAAATACGAAATCCGTGTGAAATGCCCCTCTATTTGCATAAGGACTGCCACAGTTCAATTAGCAAAGGCAGCACCTGTCCAGTTAAAGATTAAACAGTCCTTTAAACAGACGTTTGAAGAGAACTATCTGTTTTCTTGAGGTGAAAGGAAAGCAAGAAGAAAACATGTTTCACCTACACAAAGTTTGGGATCAAACTTAAAAGCCGACCTCCCAGATTTGAAGAGCGACCTAAAGCAGAAAGCATTGCCATTCTAATCACTGATCTTAAGGACAAGAGAAGAACTAGGTTGAGACCAAAAGCTATCACTCTCACATGGCACCCGCGCTTGTGAATTGATTTTCACAGTTCCTCACTCTCCTGTAATTCTATTAAAGCTTTTAACCCTGAAGAGGAGACTTACAAGCGATGCATTACTATACTTAAAACAGTTTTGCTGAATGCTACCGAATGTAACATATTTAGATAGCAAACTCTTAAGAGACCAAGGTTATATCTTCATGTATTTTTGCTGAGAATACTATCTGTACTCCAAAAAATGCACACTCTAAATAAAAATATCTAAGGAAATACAATGGAATGCGATCTGTTACTATCTGTGTGCTGAGTAAGGGGCATTGCAAAAAGCAATCCGTTTCTCCCAAGAACTATGAGACAGTAAGGGTTGTCCAGGAGTGACACAGTAACCTTGAAAAGTCATAAAATAAGAAAGTCATAAAAATGAGAAAACTGCAGATTTTTAGGAAGGCCAGAACAGCATCAAGAGGCAGATGAAAACAAAACTGAAACAGAGGGGGATGGGAACGCTCTGCTACATATTCAAGTTGTATTTTTTGAATGAAATGTTTATCTGTAATTGAAAATCATGCAAATAATGACAGCAGCAATATGGGAGACCTGTATTAATGTATAAATGAGTTTTCAACTGCTTTTAATATTAATTACATTATATACTTATGAGGAGACATTTCAGACCTGTTTTGCTGTTTTACACTGAGCCTCAATTATAATTCCGAGGAAGAAGGCTAGCTTCAACAACAGATACACCAGTTATATATTTTATGCTAAGTAAATCGCACACAGTTTTATTCGTAATAAAGAAAACCTCAAAGGGCGGTTGCTTCGGCTGTGCCCTATTTTTTATTGTTCTTAACAATTACCTCTTAAATATGCTTACTATCCAAGAGTGGTAAAAGCTTTTCTTAAAATATTTGCACACTATGAAACAGAGCAATGGATGCAGTATTTCTGTAACACTAAAACATTTCTATACAAGTTGCACAGATATAGAAATGTATGTCACCCCACCCCACCCAAAGTAAGATGTTTAAAGAAGGCCAGGCTAGGAGGACTACAATGGAGCAATACTCCAGCAAAAAGAGAGTTGAGACTTTAAATACCCAAGACTCTTAATCTCTCCTTTATCAATTATTCCAAGAGGTCAACAGAATCTGCTTAAACACTGAGAAGATAGTGTACTTTAAAAATGTACATTTTTTTTATCCAGGGAACCAGCAATAATAGAATGACAGAAAAGTAAGGCTGAAAGTGCTCTCATGAAGTCCATTCCCCTGCCCCAGGGCAAGATCAACTATACATAAAGCATTCCTGACAGATATTTGTCTAACTTGTTCTTAAAAACCTTCAGTGACGGAGACTTTGCAACCTCCCTAGGCAATCAGCTGCAGTTCTTAACTATGCTTACCGCTAGAAAGATTTTCCTCATGTCTAACCTCAATCCCTCCACTGCAGTAAGCTTGCCTGTTACTTCGTGCTCTATCCCCAGCAGAACTGGAAAACAGTTTCTATTACCTTCCTCTTTACATGAAATTTCCATATACTTTTAAATAGTTATCACATCTTCCCTCACTCTTCCATTCTCTAAATGAATAATGGCCAACTGAGTCATGTGCAATCTGCTGGAGCCATTTATCTGGTCTCCCATGTAATCCCTTCAGGGAGCCTCGCTATTCTGGAACTACCACCCCCATGCCAGAGACATCTCCACCCAAAACGCCAGCCGTTAAGCCAAACAAGATGTGGGGAGAGGCTCTCAGATTGCCTTCCTGCAAAGAAAGGTCCTACACAAACCAGCAGAAGCCCCTGCAGCAGGGAGGTGGGGTGGGCAAAGGTACCCCCCCGCCCCGAGGAGGGGCAGAGGAGCAAAGGAAGGCTTGAGTCCAGAAGAAGGGGCTTTACACAAACCTGGCACGAAGCTGCCGTGAGTTGGTCTGGAGGTGGGAGAAGTCTGGACACAAGAGAAGGTGAAAGCGAGCAGGGAAAAGCAGGAGGATTCCCAGAAGAGCAGGAACTCTGGAAGAGACCACAGGTACGAACAGGGAGGGATGGAGGAGCCTCGGGAGAGAGAGAGAGGGGATATGGGCGTTGATGGGGAGGAGGCGGCGAGAGGTTGGGAGAGCACGAAACGCGGGAGAAGAAACGCAGCAGAAGTCCCGAGGGCCAGGGTGTTACGGAGCAGAGGAAGGGGCACTGGAGGAGCTCCAGCAAGCTGCGTTCCTATGAGCAGGAGGATCTCCCAAGAGATGAGATCAGCTTCTCTGCTAAAGCAGGGCCTGGGGCAGTATCAGCCAAGCTGAGGCGTTGCTCCTCGGGAGTAACTTGGCCTCTCTGGATGTGGCCCAAGGTCAAGCTTCGGCGACAATGACCTTGAGATGCAAGGGGTTCTGGAAAGACTGAGGGTGCCATCACTTCCACAGGGAAAGGTGTGAGGGAGAAGATAGGAAGCTATGACAGAATGGGATCAGAAGGTGACAGGAAAAGGCAGAGCTAGACTGAAGGGCAGGGGCCCAGTGCACAGAGCAACCTCGGACTATTTATTCTTGTTCCCATAGTGCCAGAGCTAATAATCCCTCTAGCAGCGCTGAGGGTCACAGGGCAGGAATGCCTCCGAGTCAGCCCAGGTCTGACAGAGCTGGTGCTGAGACGGAGCTAATAAAATCCTCATGGGCCCAAGCTGACCTTGCAAGGTCAGGAGGCTTCACGCACCAATTCCTACTCCATCCCATAGCGTTCTACTTATCCTTTGATCACCCTGGATGTCCCTGTGCCACACACTCCCTAATGATGGAGAGCCAACTTCAGAATCGCACTGTTCTCCTAAACCAGCACTCAAAACACACACTGGTGAAGACAGCAGGTGATTTTAAAGTGGACCTTGACTGTCCAGGAACCCCACCACTGTTACCCAAGCCCTGGCGCAGCACCGCGAGGGGCTGAGGCAGAAGGTGTAGTACTTCAGGGCAGCTAAAGAAGCGCGCAAGCGAGGTGGTCCTTCTGAGCATCACGCCAAAGTGCCGCTCCATCACGGCCACATCTTGCCATGTAGCTCAGTGCATCAGACACGTGCCCCGGCACAAATCCCCACTGCTTTGTGGGGTCCCAGGAAAAATATCTGCAGAAAATGTCAGAATTACTGCTATAGTCTGAAAAAGAAGCTTTTTTCAATTCTCAGGGGTCACGTTGTCTAGACCCCCGGCCTTTCCTTTTGCTCTTCTCCGGATGCTTCCAATGGGCCCAAAGAGCGCTGCTAGGACAGAAACAGTACATCAGCCACACAAATGCTAAGTAGAGTGGAACAATTATTTTGCATGTTTTATATGCAGACTCCTGTCCATATATTCTAGCATAACATTTATGGCATAGTATTGTTGATTCATAGCCATTTTCTGATCTCTTGCAACTGCCCATCTGTTTTCTGCAGACCTGCTGCTTCACCAGTTATTCTACATTTTGATTTGCACAGCTGATTATTCCTGCTCAACCACAATTTAGAACTTGTCCTTGATGAACTGCATCATATTTATTTTAGATCAGTTCTCCAATACCACATTAATTTTGAATTCTAATCCTGTGCTCAGAGGGTTTACATCCTCTCCCTGGTTGGTGTCATCTGGAAATTTTGCATGCAGATTCTATCATCTAAGTCATTAATTAAAATATTGAGTATTTTCAGGCAATCCAGGGCAGAATCCCACTTGACATATCCTTCTAGTTTGACTATGAATCACTAGTAATTATTCTGAGAATAGCTTTCTAGCCAACTGTGTACCCACCTTGTAGCCCATATTGCCACCCTGTTTATGAAAGGGTGAAAAGCCTTCCAAAAGTTGAGATACACTGTTTCTCTACTTAGAGGGAAATTAGGCTCCACTGATAAGGTACCTTCTGGAAAAAACCCATGCAAATTCATTTATCGTATTATTATCTACAGGCTATTTATTAAAAAAGTCAGTTGGTTATTTGATCCAGACTTTTTCCCCCAAGAATTTAAGATAAGCTATCTACTCCAAAGGGGAAAAAGAAGTACCCAGGAAAGTTTACATGTAGGTACAGTTCTTTTTGAACCTAGACTGTTCTCCAAATGTTCTCCAGTGTAACCACTAATTGCTCAGACACTGCTTCAGCTATTTCACCCTAAGTTGCAGAGATAAGTTAATAAGCTCCAGCTTGTTCTAAAACACCTATTATCCTATCTCATTAGTTTATAATCAGTTATGTTCCTGCTCTAGTTGGAATTCTTACCTTTCTCAAGGTAGCAGTCCTTTTCTTGCCACCTGATTACAGGTCACCCTTTTTGGCAAAGAATAATGCAAAAAATGTCATGAAATGTCATGTCACGGTCCTCTCTGCATTCTCAGATCATGAGTTTTGTCATTCCCTCTCAACTGCTAGTCCAGAAACATTCTTCTCTTGTTCTTCTACACTTATCTCTAGTAATATACCTAGTTTCTACTTTCTGCACGAGTCCTCAAGTTTCAGATCATGCAATTCTGTCTCTTCTTACACTTTTTTACTGGGACACCTTTTATATTTGAGCTTTTAATACTCTTTATTGTGACTGGAAAAGTTCCTTTAGAAATTGCTAGATTTCATTAATTTCTTAGGTTTGTTTCCCAAAAAAATGTTACCTATCCCTTCTATGAGCTGAATGAAATCTACCTTCTTGCATACTACTGCTTTTATTCTCAGGTTCTCTCTTCTCATCTTCTGAAGAATGATAAGCTCACTCTTTCGTGATTGCTATCACTCAAATTGCCTTTTGCCATCACAGGCTCAGCCGTCTCCTTCCTAATCAAGCCTAGGAGCGCTTCCCTTCCATTGCCTTTTCTACATTCCGTAATCCTGAACCTATTATACTTGCACGATACACTGAAATTAGTATTCAGCCAGTAAAGTGAAAAAGCTGTAACTATAAGCTCTTGTTTGTTAATATATGATAAAGTGATTGGATAAGCCCATCTCATGGAACAAGAGCCATCTGCAAAAAAGGGCAGCCTTGGAATCTGTGCCAATAAAATCAGCATACAGACAGGATCAAAATATCTCCTAACACTAACTGTAAGCCCTTCCAGGTCACAGCGATTAGCAAGGTGGAATGGAGGTTTATGAAATGCTCCGAAGGTGGCTCCAGAGAAGCATCGTCCTCCCGGGCTTCTTTGCCAGCACTCTATTCAGTTCTAAATTGAAATGATTACTCTGATTGTTGCAATAGCTGCAATCACTTAGCATGGCTAGATTCAGTGTTGACACTGCACAGGTTTCAGATATCAAAGCTTTTTCTGTACAAATTAGCTCCTTGCTGCATGTGGTCATGCCCCCTCTGCCGCTAGCAGCTACTGTTTTCTTCTACAGCTAAAATGACATTCCAATAAAACAAAAGGAGCAGTATAGCAAGGATCAGAGAAGCAATCATATAGGCACCTGCCACTACACTTTCACTGCAACTTCTAAATTAGCGTGACAGAGCCCCATTAATTTCTCCAAGAAATACATACCTACCCACTGTTTACTGCTGAATGCATAATACAAATCTAACAAGGAACAAGAAAGATCTCCAAAAAGCATATATTGATATCAATTTGATACAAGCTGGAAGATACAGAACGCCTTGCCTTCTACTCATATAAGGCAATGATATTTCAACCTGTTTCCTTTACAAGTCTCCTGCCCATTTCCTTTACAAGTCCCCCAAATGTATGGTGCAACTTAACTCTACTGTTTAATAATTCTTTAGTACAGCTACCAAGATTTGAAAATGTTTAACATCTTTACCTGAGGGCAACTCCAAAAGAATGTAAAAACTCCTTACGAGAGACCAAGTAACCCTGATGCTGCTAAAGTCTCCAGTATAGGTCTGAATCTGCTGGGTTGTCACCACAGTCTGACTGTTGTCCTGGGCCTCCAGGGACCCCAGTTTCACCTCCCTGGATTTCATGTGGCACCGTTTGCCAGGTCTCTTCCACCCAGCAGCAGTCATGAGGTTACCAGCTTTCTGACACCCTGCTGCCCAAGTGCCCTGATCACAGCGTCAACAACCCCTACCTTCTGGGAGCTAAGGGATAGCGGGTGCTATGGCAGAAGAGCGTAAAGCTGGAAGGAAAATAATATAGTATCGCATGGGCACAGTTTTCCTGTTCCTTCCTGGGAAGAGCTCCTAGAACTGCAGGCAGCCCCGGGTAAAGCAGCCTGAGACAGAAAATGATCTTCCCATACATACAACCCCCAATCCAATGGACATCTTCTAAAGGCAAAAATTTTAAATTGGAAAAATAAACCTCTTGCACATCACTAACTTTCACTGTGGTACTAGTCCGTTATCTAAGAACTACCAAAGCAAGAGGAACATCCAGTTGATTTTCCACCCATTTCTCGCAGGGTCTCAGGTGGCCAGCAGAGCTGGAAACAAAGCAGCAGGATCTTCTGATGCCCGTTTCCTTCTCCCACCTCTCAAATCAGAAACCAGTCCAGAAAGGGAAAGCACTGAATGAACTCCAGCACAGTTCACACTAGAGGGAGCTTTCCTCAGAGAGACACACCACCTAGGCATCCTCTTTCTCATTTTCAACGTATACAGGGAAATACACTGGATGCAGGCGAAACAGCTGCCTTTTAAAACCTCCCGTTTTGCCAGTTCAAGCATTACAGCACATCGATGGTGCGGGGTGGGAGAGAGTATAAGGAGAAGGTAGCTGGCAAGTTCTGCCCAGAGATGTGCTTTGGCTGATGAGATAAAGCTCAACGCTGACATGTTTCCGAGAAGCCTCGTGATACGAACCGTGTCCATCCCATGCCCTCGCCAGTCTCTCACGTTGAACACAAGAACAACTTAACAGACTATTTTTATACTGACCCAGGAGGCCGCTCATTGTTAAGCTGTTAATGAGTACTTTAATGAGGAAAGCTGAGATACACCTTCCCTAAGGCTTGTGGCCATCTGCTTCAGAGGGCCTGAAATACAGGGTAACTCTGTTACTCACTGGTAATACAAGTGTAGAACTGTTCCTCGGGTGAACTGTTTTAAAGTATTATTGAAACTGAAAGTATTGCAAGCCGCTAACGACAGCCAGGACCTATTCAATTCATTTTCTAAACTCCAGTACGCCATCCCAAAACTATGAGCTGAACTAGAACAGAAGTCCTTACCTGTGAAAGCATTTGTGGCCTGAAAACCAGCTTCCTGCATACTGCTCTCCCAGTGAAGCTTGAGATTCCCGTCTTAACCTGTCCGTACCGGAGACAACTGCTCAGCTTGGAGCTGTCAAGTCACTTCCATCTTAGCTCGTCAGAGTCCATTTCTCTTTCCATTCCCGTATTTGGCACCATCCAGTTCCCACCTGCTCCCAGGTCTTTCAAGCCGTAGGCAGAGGAGATCTGCACTGAACCTAAACAGGAAGCGTTGGACAGTCCCATCAACCAGCCAGCCAGAGGATTTGGGCCATGATGAATGTGGAAATAAAGCAAATCGCCTGCCAAGACTTTATTTCCCTTCTACAATTAAGTTCTAATCCTCCGTTCATCCAGCACCATTTTTTCAGGTCTCGGACAATGGTGATGTTCAATTGTCTCTCTTCTCTTGTGTTCTTCTCCCCTCAGGCACGCTCACTGAGAAATTAAAAAAGAAGAGATTATGTTTCCTGATGACCTGTAGCAACACTAAAATTAACAGACTCCAGGGAACAAAAACCCAAAACACATTATCAGGGATTGATTGTACACATTAAAGGAGATCTTCAGAAGGCAAATATTGTGATTTTGCTGAGATGCAAAGTGTGACCACACAGCTCTTTGAAGTGCAAAGAGGAACAGTGCTGAGGGTGTCATATGCATCTCTGAGAACATGATATGATTTACATTTCAAAAGCCATATTTAGCAGAGATGGGGGCAGCAATACAATAACAAAATTGCAGCTAAAAGGGAAAAGGAAAAATACTCAAGGCTCTGAAGTCTAGTCTATTCAAAACCACAGTGAGATTATTAGCATTTCATATAGCTGCTTCCCTTCTTTTCTGGAGCACGGAAAGAGAGCGCTGTTTGCCGACACTACATATGCCATTCTAACAGTCTTCCGAGGTTAGAAAACTCTGTATATCTTGCTGTCGATTATCTATTTAAAATCTCAATTGTAACACAGATGACGCAACTCGGATGTCTTCAGACTTTCGGTAAGGTTAAAAACACCCACGGGCTATACAAGAGAAAGGTGATTAAGTTTTTCTTGATACTACTACTTCTGCACAGCAGGGATATCTGCAGCTCATTGAAAACTAGAGTTGTTGCACATCCAGCTTTTTAAGAACCAGGATACATTTACTTTCATGGGGTAAAGGTGAACAGCAGACAGTGTTTGGAGAAAATATTATTTTAGAAAGCCAGGAAGAAAAGAGGACTTGGAGGAGAACCCACTCACTCCCCAGCCATCCTGTTCCTTCACGCAATAACGCTTGGCTCACTATCTCCCAATTCAGTGGCACAGGCAGGCTGACACTCCGTCTGCGATGATCTTATGATCTACTAATGGATTTTAGCTAGCGAGTCTAGCCAAGGGCTTGCAGTACTGGATTGGACGCGAGGTCCGTCTCCTGGAGCAGCCCGTACCCAAGGCTGCCGGTGTCACCGTCAGCCCCGGCACCCGCTGCTTCGGAGAACAGCGCAAGACCGGGCTCAGCAGGCAGGTGCGAATAACCCACTCCCCAGCCCCACTTCACCCTCCACCCTGCCCTGCAAGATCTAGAGATCTCTATCTAGATCTATACCCTGCAGCGTAAGGCTGGATATCCCAGATGGTCCAAAACTGCGGAGAAGGTTCCCGCGCTCCTTGGGGCACATTCTGCGCTGCAGGCACCGCCAAGTGCGCAGCCAGCCGGCCCTCGGGGGCTTCGTTACAGCCCTTTCTCGGGGGACAAAAAGGATCTCTTCGCAGGTGTGCCGCTGCAAACAAGTCAGCCTGACACCTGATGAATGCCATTTTCCTCGGGACACGCTGAATGAAAGGTAGCTGCTAGCAAAGACCAATTTTCTACCTTAATGATGTTGCTGGCTTTTTTTCCCCCAATTTTGTTAAGGCAACACAGCACAGGACCGACTGGTTACTTGTATCCAGAACTAGTAACTTGCATTCAAATCAAGTAAGGTTACAGAACGGATTTAAAATGTTTTCCCCATTTCTTACCCAAAGAGCTGAACTTCATGGAGGAGAAAGTAGAAATTAAGAAAAAAAAAAACCCTGAAACAATGCCTTTACAGGTAGTAACTTCTATCAGATAAAGCTGCATTAAAAAAATTACAATAGTGTTTAAAACGCTATTTTTCTTGAATGTCAGCTCCTCAAGATGCTTTTTCAGCCCTTCAAAGTGCTCTATAGAGCTTATAACCATTTCACGTGCGGTTATTTTGTGCTAAAATACGTACAGCTGAGCAAGTATAATATACATACACTGCAGCACGTATTTCTTTTGGCTCTTAGCATTGTGCTAGCTACTCTGTAATGACTACAGATGGATGCTGCACTCGTTTCCCAAGCTTTTTCTCTAGAGGCCTGAGTTCCTTCTATATTTATAAAAGCAGGTTCATATTTGCATTCACATTTTCAGCCTTATAACTTTTGATTTTGGTTTATAAATCCACAATTTTGACGCCTTCTGTTTTCAGCATTTTAGTTTCCCTCCCCATCATAGAGATGCTCAAGAGATGTGCGCTAATACCTTAGCATCCAGGGAAATTCTCTTATTGTCACATAAATAAACTTCCGATTCTTAAAAAAATAAAATACTTTTACTTTCTTGAAAATTAGCTTTTTATGAAAAGCAGAATTATTTTCCACATCCTCAGCATTCCTGCTAAACTAGTTGAGAACCCAACGGCGCTAAAGAAACTCTGTGATGCAGGCACTTTGAGCAACCACTGCTTCTTCAGAGAGGAAGATGTAATTTTAACAACATTACAGGACACTGAAACACAGAGTTCATTCAGACCTTAAAATTTCAAAGGTAGTGCACTGCATCATGTTTAAGCCCTCCCTTAAGGACTCAAGCGAAGGAAGATACTGATATCTCTTGATTGCCCTAAGTGAGCATCTTCTATCACTGCAAAGCACTGTTCTCCCTTGGCAGATGATGAATTCAGAGGTGGCTGGCAGGAGGGGAGCAAGGAGACAGAGCAGGCTGCTGGGGCAAGGCTGTGCAGTGCTCAGCGCTTGCTGGGCCTCTTCACGTTTCAAAACCAAGTTCAGTACTCATAAAATGCTTCGCACTTAGGGCTAAGCAGGCTATTTAATGAGTGTTTTCAACAGGCAGACCCTTCGTCAGTCACATCTGCACAACAATTTCAGGTGTCTCAGATTTTTAATGCGTCCAGGTGAAGACAACAAAGCAGCCCAGCCAATACCGCAGCAAATCAGGAAAATGGCAGATTCAATTTTTAACAGCATGTAGAGCTGTGACCCTTCCATTATACATTACATTATCCAGAAATTTTCCATTAAAGCTGAACTGATGTTTGAAGAGAGGAGGTTTGTGTTTGTTTCCTAACAGACTGGCATGTTTGCATGCACAGAATGGGTCGGGACCTCTGCTGACACATTTCAGTGTGGCTCAGCCAACTCCGGTGAAGCTATGCGTTTAACGTTTCATACCAGTGTGGTGCAGAAATGTTAAACCAGCCTGCTTAAAGGACCGAAAAGTCAAAATATGTATCTGAAAAAGAGCATGGAAAGTAAACAATGCTGATAGAACTACAATAAGGTGTGAGCTTTGATGTAACTGTTACATTTTTCACAACCTGCAGAGACCCCAGTGGGAACATGTCCCATTATACTGATCAGATGGCAAAGAGAAAACGTAGACTAGAAAAACTAGAGATTTTCTCTTTGCTCCATCTGTTACCTCCTTTCCAATTGCAACAGGAACTCTGCTTCCACTTCTGCTTTCATTCATCCACTGCGGTGTTACATGAGTCGCAGAAGCAAACCAAAGCAAAACACTGTGTTTTATAAATATGTAGCTGTGCTATAAAGATTTTCAGCTATGTGCTTACGTGACTGAATACCTAGAGAAAAATCCATTTGTTTCCATCCTCTCCACTTTTATCAGATTTGGTCCTCAGAAAGACACAACCATCTGAACCTCACACAAATTGCAAACAGAAAATATTTTGACCATTTAACACCTTGTGTAAGTTACATGTTCTCATGGTATATTTAGCTAGTCAACCTGCTAGTCCTCTTCTCTAAACGTCTGAAGATGCAGTATTAAAGGGCCACTGTAAAAAAGAACCTGAGAGAGCCAAGTAGCTAATGAGTGTCATTAATCCTGCCATAATATCTACATTTTATGAAGTATTGTGTAATCAGTCAGGACCAAGCCTGGAGGAACTTGCACTGAAAGAAGAAGTGAAATACTGCTTTTTCCAAGACTGATACTTCTGTGATGTCTTAAAAAACTCAAAAGCACTGGCTGACACGTAAATGCTGCAGCTTGGGGGTTTCTGTCTGATTTTTTCCATTTCCTTTCACTATATACAGTCTGTTTCTCTGGCCACGTGCTGCTGGTTCCCACAGAGGCATTAAGAACTCACTGGATGTGTTGTCAGAAGGGCTACAGCCATGGGAAGCGTCTCCTGCGACAGCCCTTGGCACAAGACATCCTAAAGGACAGCGTTTCACTAAGGTGTTTAACAAATTTCGTAACAGGAGCCATCTGTAGAGTAAGCCCACGTGTTTACGTTCTTGAGAAAGTTACGGAAGAGCTTGCGAGCTGTGGTTTAATTTAACTTCATCAAGGAAGGACTCGCTCCTTGAATTTCCAGCTTCCAGATGAAAGAAGCGGAAAAGGGGCAGAGGCTAAGCTGCCCTGCCCTGCTCTCGCTGCAGCCCCTGCAGAAGGCTGGTACCGAGCAGGGGCAGACCCCCGCGGGAGCTCAGCCGCCGCCGGCGCCCACCCGCTCCGTGGCTAAACGCAGGACAGAAGCGACGCTGGCTGAGCCGGCAGCACGACTCCAGCTCCCCAGGAGTTTTAAGCTTGTCTCCAGATTCAAGGAAAACAGTAATCTGATCAAAGCCAGGACGAGTACTGAACTATCCACGTGCTTAAACACTTCACTGAAGGCTTATACTTCCTATACGTTAAGGCAGCATAGACTCGGGTATGTATTGAAGAAGTTTCTGGCTGGAAGAACGCTTCTAAACATTTTGTTTTTATAGAACAGCGTTTGTAAAACTGTCTTTTAAATTTTGCTAAAGCAATTTAAAGTGAAGCATATGTGCACACGTATAGCTCACGTCTCCATCCCCTTTTGGATTCACCAAGTTTTCCAGGCTTTCTTTTGCTTCTCACAGAGACTTCTAAACTGGACATGTTAATATCTACCAGTTATACCTACTGTTTTTCAGATAGCAAGGCCTGCATTTTACTGTGTGACCCTCATTCATTTTACTTACTTCTATCCATAATTTGACCTTCTTCCGAGATACCATTGCACCAGTGCTACGTGAATCCTAGTTCTTGGGAAATACTATGCTCCATAACTCAAAGACCACTCAAAAAACTCAAGGTGACTTTCACAGGAGACCAGAGACAGATCAAACTGAAAACCGTATGCTTAAAATATGCTTATCTAATTGTATCTTTCTCTCACACACATATATATCATTTGTTGTCGCTTTCTATCTTCAGTATTTGTATAGGTCAGTTGTGACTTCTTAAAACAGCAGCAGTATTTCACTATCTTCGTGCATTTCAGTGACATACCAAATGAGATTGTATGTTACGTTATGTTATACATATTTATATTCCTAGAAGAGATACTTTCAGATACTCTTCAGCTTGTTTAACAATAGTGTCCAAGCTTCTTTTACCTTCCTTTTTGTTACAGCACTCCCCGAATTGGGGCAAACGGAGGACAACCGAAGTGAGGTATGGTCTTTCTGCATTAGCTGAAGCAGGAAACAGGTCTTGAGAAAAGGGCATATGGCCAAGAGCAAGCATCATTTTTTCTAGCCTGTTAAGAAAACGTTAAAGCAAAATACATGCTCAACAGCAATGCCAGCACACACTGCAAAAACCATTACAGACAAGGCCTAGTTTAAAAGGAAAAGGATGAATGTTTCAGTGCAGACATTTCTTCTCCTCCTGTTTACTTCTCTTCGGAGCGAAGCAACAAACTGAAGCAAAGATACAAAAATCAGTCTGTTTAGTAGCTTCACACCAAAGTGAATAGCCTCTGGTAATCAGAAGGCAAGGAGTATTGCACTTGAAGAAATCCTATAAATAACTGATAAGACAAAGGAGCATGCCACATTTCCTTCCATTAATCTTGTTAAGTGAAATAATGAATTTGGGTCCTCTATTTTCTATCTCTACGAACAAACTAAACAGCCATACATTTTACCATAGCTGTGCTGACAAAACGCATTAAAACCCCAGTGGAAAAGTTTACTAACATCTCCATGACAAGCTATTGGATTTGAATGAGATGATTATTGGGAGAAATGGTACAAGCTGTATTATGCAGGGCAAATGAGAAGATTGCATTGCTTATTCTTGGACCTTAATAAAACTGTAATTACCGAAGTTGTCAAGAGAAGTCATTAATCATGCTGCTCTATGAACCTGACCAGTCAAGAGAAGAACCTGAGCTCTGAATTTTATTTGCCAGAATAACGAAAAGGTAGCAAAGAGCGGAATCCAGTCTCCATCTTTTTCCAAAGCAACACAGGGCCCGTATTTTAATTTGCAGAAGGCTGGGAAAAGCCAAAACTACATTGAGCAGAGTGGAGAAAAGATCGCAGATTTTTGATTGGTGTTCCCATGACTTGTGTGTGGAACGAGCAGTTGCCAGAAACCCGAGGGATCCTGCATATCTCAAGACTTTGGGTATCCAACATCCAGCTACACTCCAAAGGGCATTTAGCATCCCTGCATGCCACGGGAAAAACTGGTTGTGAGTGACAGCTGCAGAACCTAACCACCCTGATAAGCAGCAGTAGTACAGGGAGGTTACTGGTTTAACTCCGCTGTGCCACGCAGGATGCGTGAGCGAGGAGGACACATCTTAGGAGCACACAACGTGGCCGCTGCTGATCTGCTGTTAAGACCATTATCAATGTGGAGCTGAGCATAAGATCGGTTTTTGGTGAAACGCATGGGCATTTGTCATCTCCACTAACAGACCATGCATAAGAGAAGCAAATGGGCAGTGGTCCTTTCTTGCAACAAATGATAGTTCTGTCAACCATCCCCATCATCCCGAGGAGATCCAGCAGCACCCTTCCTCTCTCTGCCGACAGCACCACTTGGGCGAGGGCCCTGCACCCTCCAGGGAACGGGCGCACAGCCAAAACCAACCTCTCCCACTGAATCGGTTAGAGCGGCCAAAAATCCTAAAATACACAATGAAGATACAGACACACATACCTACTTTGCTCGTAAAAAGCAGACTGCGTGGATCTAGCCAAGCTGCACGTCATTTCTGAAAGCAGAAACATCTGCACTCTGACTGTTCTGGAAAGAAATGCAGAAGACAGTACCTCCCATGTGAAAACCTCAAGCAGCTTTTAGACACGGAATGGCGCAGTCCTCCCACTGAACAGTATCGGGGACTATGGGAGTAAACATAGACGGGAATCTGAAAGTTCAGAGATTAATAGGAGGAGTTATCCAACATTATTCCAACTTCTGTCAAAGCATTTGGTATGACTGAAAAAGCACAACGCAATGCTCATTTTGGCAAACGCATAAAGCGGAAAAGAACGGTGAACCTATGCTAACTGTAATGAAAAATGAACTGGTGCTGAAGAGACACGCAAGGGGCATGTAAACTGTTGAAGAATAAAACTACTACCTGTAGAGCACTTGGGTTTGCTACATACACCACCAGGAAGCGAGGGTGTTCAGCCACTCTTAAGAAGGGCAGAGCATCCTATGCACTTCGGCCATGACCAAGGAAAATCCTCCTCCGCCAAAGAATAAAACATAAACTATACAATCGAATTAGCATAAAATGCCACCATGTTAATTGAAGAAGCACTGAAGATGCACTGATAAGAATTTCATAACTTTCTGGAAGGCTGTATCAGTCAGTGCTATAAAAGTCCATCTGCTGTGAGCAGCAGCTGTTCAGGAGGGTAAGGAACGTAGGAGAAAGGCCTACTAGTATTTTATACACGTTACTACACAAAGCTAGTTCTAGTTTCCTGTGAATCAAGCCATGCCACAAGAATTCATCTGGTTTATTTACAGCGTCTCAGGAGCCAACATCATCTGCGCGCTGCCTGAAGAGATGCAAATGGAACGTTATCCAGACAAGCAAAACCCAGTTTAAAGAAACCGTAGACAGCACCAGGCACATCAGCTGCAGGATGTTCCCGGCGCTACTGTGAGCAGCACAGGAGACATCAGCATCCTGCAATACAGCTACAGCTGGTGCAAGAAGGCACTCACGTCTGTATGCCTCTTCCAACCTAAAGAAGGTCTGCAAGTATTTCAGGCAGCCTACATAGATCAGGTACTGCACAAACCCATTTTTTTACAGGACCATCGAAAACTTAAGAAGATGTATGACCGTATCCAGAACGGACCCTTGTTATAACAAATACCTAAAACTTCTCCTATAAAACTGCACCAGATTTTAGAGGACTGAAAAATCCTGAGGTTTGCTGATCCATATTCCACCAGTTTTGATTTTCATGTTAAACTCAACCACCTACATGAAGCGACAGTTTTAAACTCCTGTTTGCATCCGCTAAGACCAGGTCTCCATTTTGCCCAGTATCTAACAAAACCAGCAAGTTTAAATTCTGTCGCCATCCTTATACTCTGACTCAGCTCCGAACTCCAGGCAACAATCCAGAGACCCAAACCATTGCCTTAACATGGTCTCTAGATGCTCTGCTTTCCAGAGCATCTACTTGAATTTTATCCTCTGAACGACACTAGGTAACAACCAGATTAATACGGAGCCTGCATCAGAAGCCATATCCAAGCAAAAGTTTCACCTGAGTCTACAGTGGCTTTGCCCGTGCCAGGCCAGGGAAAAGAACTCTGCTCTATTACTAAATAATCTAGACAACACTGACGAAAGCGCTCCTTCAGCATTTAAATGTCTGTACTTCTAATGCTCACAGTCAATGGGGCGTGAGTAATTACCACGCAATTCTTGGTTCCAACTAACAATACAACTGTACTCCAACTTTCAACCTGGAAATGAGAAAAGGAACAAAGTAACAGTTTAGCATTTCTCACACTTTTCTTGGATGGGGGAGACTGGACTTTGTATTTTTGGGCACGTTACCTCATCTCGCTAAGCTTCCCATCTCGTCAGTAAGGTGGATATAACATCTACCTGTGGATTAAGGAGCTATGAAATGCTTTGGGAAGGTAAAAGAGAGGAAAAAAAGCTAAAGCAGAGTTTTGATTAATTTGATTTTGTTCTCAAGTGAGTATATCATTCTGCAAATCCAAACCAACTCTATTAGCATTGTAAAACAATGCCAAAGACACCCTTTCAGCTAACTAAGTAAGAGACCACTGATTCTTTATTTCCAAGCAATACCAACAATATATATACTCTCCTTTAAGCCTGGCCGCCTTCAAAATATATGCTGGAAAACGATTCACAAAACTCACAAAATTCAAGGGGAGAGCACAGCTGGGAAGCAGTATCCTGAGGTGATCAGCTAAATCTCATTTTCCAGAGAACTACACAGTTCATTCTCTCAAATCCCTCATTACTCAACGTACAAAAGCAAAGACACTATTTTTTTCTTGTCCTTGAAGGACAGCTTTTTGCATAAACAAACTGCATAAAGGCATGGGAAGTAATGCTGTTATCAGTTAAATCTGTGAAATTTCCCTAGTTGAGAAGTTCTTGTTTAGCACAAATATAAGAACTGGATTTCCACTCCCTCACTTCAGCTGTAATTTGGGAAACATTTCTAATCCAAATTAGCAAAACCGAACAACTCACCAAGAACACACTGTTTGTGGGTTTTAAATCTAGTGCCCTATCTATTTTCTACCAACATTTTTTAATAACAGATATATTTCAATATACCCTTGTCGTATTCTAAAACCATTCTTGCTATATGCTCACACACAGTGTCTGAGGCACCTAACTGAAGAAGTGTGTCAGCAACACAACACTGATAGCACCTTTTTTAACAACTGCGGGGAAAAAATACTCGGAAGTTTTTGACCAAACAACTCAAAAAATTGGTATTTTTATCAAGGAAAATTGGGTTGTTTTGTTTCTCTCAAGCAACCATCCCATTCAACTGTTCCCTTCTCATACTATCCATGCATTTAGGGGAGTATGACCTCTCTGGCCTTGTTTCATGTTTCACAATATCCTTTTAAGTACAAAACACTAACATTTACTTTCAAATACCCGTAAGATAATATGTGTGGTCTTTCAAGCCTACCTGCCAGTCTTCTCCCCCCACAACCCTCTGCCAATAAAGACACGGATTCCTATAGGAAGGGCCTACACAGACATAATTTATAAATCATTAGGAACAGTAATGAAAGCTTCACAGCTACAAATGCAAACACTGCAACCTCGTATTAAAAGAAAATAATGATCTCTGCAGATGAACAATCATTATCTTCCTTGTTCACCCATGGAGTTGCTACTTTGTGTTTCCCAGCTGTTAATCTATCCTCAGTCTTACCATAAAAACAAAGAATAATTTTGGCTTTTTTTTTTTTTTCTTTTTAAACAAGTGGAAAATATAATGAGAGTCTGACTTTGTGCCTTTGATAATTAAGCTTCCAACCATTCCAATCATGGAATGTTTTCTAATAGGAGCATCTGCTTTCTGCATTGCAGCCCTGCAGCTAAGCAAGCGTTGGACTTATTAATAAAATACAATAAAGGACCAAACACCTGGGTGGGAAAGATGCACGGAAGGGGAGAAACTGTCTTCCTCTCAAAATATTCAAGAGACAGCAAAGCTCATCCAAATAAAATGCAGTTTTTCTGTTGAGGAAGCAGCTGGAACCACTGATGCTGATGATTCTTATTCCACTATATCCTGCTGCAAGACGCAAACCTATTTAGAGGAAACAGAGGGGAACACAGGAAAAATCCCACCTGTATTTATCTATACCACATAGTTAAAAGCTCCTGACAGTGCAACGCATTCTCATGCCCAAGGAACAGGCAGATGGGTGTACATAAGTTCTTCTTGCTAACAGTGCTGGCAGAAAAGGGCTTCGTATCAACACTTCAAATACCAAAAAGAGAAAACAGGACAAAAATAAAACAAGAAACACTAAGATCCCAGAAGAGTTAAATTGCTAGAATTTTGGATCAACAATTTGAGCATCTTATATAACACGGTTCATCATATGGTACCCAGTCACTCATGCATCAAGAGCAGAAACTGGGTTAACTACAAAATTTCTCAGAAACAAACTGAAACCTTGATTTTAAAACGCTTCTAAATGTGCCAAATACTTCGGCACACTGTTCAAAGTTAACTACCATCAAACTAAGTATCTATGCTTCGCATTCTTTTTTAAATGCAAAATCCGTGGGGCTGCACGCTGCTCCTGCAAATGGCGCTCACCTTCTGCGAGGGTACGCAGGATTTCTTCACACCGCTGACCTAAGGGAACACGAAGGCGTCGGAAAACCTTTCTGAGGGAGCATGGTCATCCCAGAACCCACAGGTAAACCGGAGTCTCCCACTTGTCAACGGCGCAGAGGCTTGACAGCCTTATCCCGCCTCCAGCTCAAGGAGACGCATACCCCAGGCCCCGGGGGTGACTGCCGGGCCCTCCGGTCTTCCAGGAGAGGTAAGGGCTACCGTCACGGAGGGGACGGCATCCAGAGGAACTGCACGCAGCTCTGCCTTCCCACGGCAAATGGGAGAATTACTTGGTCCCTTCAGAGTCCCATGTTCTGGAAGGAGTAAGCTGCTATCCAGTACATGCATAAGCTAGCAAGACTAATCCTGATTTACCTAGGCATTTTCCTGACGTTTCTCACCTCTTCTAGCTTAACACTCGTTGTCTTGGGTTTCTTGGCATTCTTTACTTTTAAATAACACACAAGAAAAGAAACACTGAAGTAATGTATAAGATCTGTTCCATAGCATGATGACAGAACCAAAACCAAACCAACCAACCCTGGCATGTTTATTTGGTACACACTATGCGTTTTTAACGGGCCGTTTTCAAGCCTGTATATCTTCCTAACTTTAAAACTCAACTACCAACAAAATGTCAAAGGTTTTGCTCCTGTTACATCATGTTATACATCAAAATACATCTAGATAGAACCCATTTTCTATCTGCTGAGACTCCATGGCAAGACTGAAGCTCTACATTCATTTTAGAGTTCAAAAAAAGGCTCTGGGCTTTTTTATTAAAAACATACAGAGCAGACAAGGGAAAAAACCCAATCAAATATGCATTTGCAGACAGAACTATGTGGATTTTTAACAAATAACCAAACCAAATTTACCTTGTGGCCAGAAGCAAACATGAAAAATGCCAGCTCAGAGGGCTATTTTCTTTTAGTAACAGTATCACTTCGGGAAACTATTAAAATAGCACAAACTTAAAAGCAGCACTGGCAAAAACTGAATGCAGTTCAACTCTGGTTTCCAACTAAATGCCTTTTTCGCACACATACGCTTTGCCTTCCATTACTCAGCTGCGTAATATAAACCACCAAACTACACTTACAACAAATCTGAACTGACAATGCCACATCTTAATTGAAACACACGAGAGCAGTTGGGCAACGCACAAGCATTTTATAGGGAAGTCAGCAGTGCTCACGGCTGGAATAAACCTACACTCCTATAAGGGAGAAAGATCCAGTTTCCTCATTTTATTTTAACCCTTCCTTCAAAAACCAGACAAATCTGCTAAATTAAAAAAGCAAGTAACACCACAAATATTTCCCTAGTCTGCAAAATCTTTCTATTCAAAGCCCATGAACAGTCTGACAAGTGGTGACTTCAGAAAAAAAAGTTCTTTTCTCCCTCTTAACGAATGAAACTACATTTCTTCTCCCAGTTCAGAGGAGCTTTCTTGCAGCCTCTTTTTATGACAGCAACACACAATGACCTCTTATCATTGTAAGAGCTATACAAAGTGTCTCTGAGAAGTGTGTATTTGTGTACACACTTGTACGTAAATGTCTTTGTAGAAAGCCCTGTACACAAACTGTGCCTGCAATGTATGCTCTTTTAGAGCACTCCATGGCATCAGTGCAGACATTTTTGTGCTTAAAGAGAAAACTTATTTATACTAAAAAAAAAAAATAATAATCACCTCACAACAATACAATGCAGTCCTCCTCCTGATAGTTTTGCTGAGGTTAGTAAGTCAACTTTACCATGAAAGTGAATGGAAGACAGGCAAAGGAGACCTACAAAAAGCAAAATCCATAGCATTCACATTAAAACCTGTTAGCAGTACCTCAAATCTAACTTTTAAAATTAAGACTTTTCTCTGTTATTCCAGTTAGCTGGATGACAAAGTCCCTACTTCACTATTACACCCCTGCCCTTTAGGAAAGCACCTACATGGGAGTTAAGGCTGGGTGGGGACAGCGCAAGGTGGCCTTCGACCACAGCACGGTCAAACCCCATTTGCTTAGACGTGGTTTGGGGAAGGCAAGAAGGTGATCTGAGATGGAGGCGGGTCACTCCGTCTCTGTTCCCAACTGGTTCTTGACTCCTTGGATGAGCTCATCAGCAAAACATCACCACTTGCAATAGTCATTCGGTCCACGGAGAGCTACATTAAGACTACGGATGCCACTAAAAAATCATGACCCTCAACTATTATCCAAATGTATTACATAAATGTAAATAAATGTATTTATTCCTGCCATCAGCTGAATCACAGCAGTGGTAAACTTCCAGTTTTGTTTCCTTACAGAATTTTTTAACTTCAAAACTTACTTACAATTTATAAAGTACACCGCAACAGAGCTGCAAAAGAAGCACCCCTGTAACGTCAGTGAAACTGTAAAATGTAACTGCTGCACCTATTCACCTTGGGGATGCGGAAGATGTCGGGCAAATGCCCTCTGCTCACATCATTAAAACAAACAAAGCCTCTGCCATGAAATCATTCACTGTGCAGAAACTTTATAAGCTCTACTATTATCTTTTATAGCTTAATTTGAGGACTGAGAATCTCTAGAGTGCTTTGCAGCACATTAATAAGAGACACTTTGCTTTATAAAGTTAGTCATTACTACTGTACTGCCTGCGTCAGCTCATTGCAGTAGGAATTGTTTTTTTCCCCAAAAACTTTCCTGATTTTTTTCGTGAATGATAAGGTGGTGGTGGTGGCTCTCGGGATCTCTTTCACAGGACTGCTGTTATTTCATTTTCCATAGCGCTTGAAGAGCCCATTATTAATAAAACTGCCGAAAAATTCCTCTCTGAAGCCACCAGGCATCATAGGTTTGACTGCACTCCTATTTCCCTCACTAAAATCAGGGGCCTCTGAAGTCCGAAGAGTGCTACTAGAAATTATGAAAACAACACCCGAAGTGGCAGCTGCCAAACACGGGAACTTTTCATCTCCTGGGTAAGCTTTCAAACAAACTCCAGTGTTTCATACCACACTCTGGCTACTTAAATACTTTACAACTTACATCAATCTTTATCCCGTAACTAAAGCTGAACATGATCTAGACTCACTTATTTGAGGGGTTTAAAGACAGACATGCAGAAACACACACAGGCAGCAGAGGCCACGCCGACACCAGCAGCTCTCACCAGCACCACAGCACCCTTCGGGTGCAATCCTTTCCCTCCTCTCTGACGGATCTCTGTGGCAGCAAATGCGCCAACACAACTGTATCAGGATAAAGGTCCGTAACTGGGATGGGCTTATTTTAGTCCCTGAGGCACTACTTTGCCTGGAGTCAACTTCCACGTCAACTCTCCCAAGGCCAGCGGAGCTCGCTGAACCAGCGAGCCCTTCCTGGGCACCAGTGCCCAGCTGGGCAATGTGGGCGAGACCCGGTTCCTCACCAAACTCCACTCAGGAAGGATCCACAGGGATATATCATCAGTGGAGACCTGATGTTTCTGGAGCCCACCCGCAAGATGCCCACCCAGATGTGGAGCACAACCCGTAACACAGCACGAGGCACCTGGTCGAACCCTCACCCGATGACTGCAGCGTTTCAGAAGCAAGACTGCATTTTCCTCAGGTACGACGTTGCACATCTCTGGCGCACTCACGCAGGATACCCAACTGTCAGATCTGGGCCTAAGTTTGTAAACAAACTATTTCAAGCAAATCAAGAACACAAAGTGGTTTTGAAGTCACACGAGGCTTTGCTAACAAACGCTGACTGGCAGCGCTCTTCCACGTGGTGGTTTTTTTTTTTCTTAAAGTATAGAAACTGTGCTGTATCCCAACTTATTAACCGTGTTGGGCTTTTCCCAAAAGGGGTACAAGAAGGGACTGGAAGCGCATGCAGGGTTGCTGGATCATCAAAGGCAAATAACTTTTTTTTTAAAAAAAGTGAGAAGCATTATTCAAACTTACATTTATTCACAAAACTTATTTGAACAGAATTTATTTACTCAATTAGTTCTAAAAAACAACTACCTAAGCAAATAAATGACTGCCTAAAGTGTGGTTATGTGGAATTAATATTCTCCATTTAGCTTCCAGAATATTAACTCATTTTAAGCATAAGAAACCTAGAAAATCTCAAAGATCATT
This sequence comes from Elanus axillaris, assembly GCA_026212715.1. NCBI lineage: Eukaryota > Metazoa > Chordata > Aves > Accipitriformes > Accipitridae > Elanus > Elanus axillaris. Next base: position 3,550,837 of record JANZLQ010000050.1, on the reverse strand, counting down.
TTAGAAATATGTAAATGCCAATCATTTTTCCTCTATTTCTATGCAGATTCTTGCATATTCAAGAGAATGCAGTTGATTTTGCAAATTTAAGAAATTGCTCTTTAACTTTTCTAAAACGCAACTAAAAATAATACACGCACAATCAAGAAATATAAACATAAGCTGAAAAGGTGGCCTGTCTAGCTTGAGTCTGATAAGGCTTGCAAAATTTCTCCATGGGCTCCGATACCCTCAAATCATGGAGTATATAAGCCTCATGCTGATAAACGTGTGATAAAACATTTCTTTCTCTGATTATATTTTTGAAGATACCGAAATTTTTCAAATCGGGTTCCTAAAAACGATCGTGTCATCCCCAGTCTATTTAGAAATATGCATTCAGCTAATCACACGGACAGGTTTCGCAGCAGAATTCAAGACAACCCAAGTCCTGCTGTGCCTGGAGTCCAGCAGGCCAGAAGCTTGGACCCCTTTCATATTCACCTTGTCTTTCCCAGTACTCCCGAGCACACTGTTTATGTTACACAATTTATGTTTTTCTCACAAGCCAGGATAAAAATGCCTTCAGCAAGGCAGTATGCGTGTCTGATACTGCTTTTCCTCCCTCGTCCTCAGCATATGGCCTCAATCCTGGTTAACAACTCTGTTCAGACCCTGCTCTGACAGGAGAGCCATGTACCTCCTCAGGGACTTTTAATGGAGTTCTTCGTTGCGTCAGTTTGATGTGGGTACACCAGGTGAGACAAGCAACATTTTACTAGTATTTGTCGGTAGCACTGGAAAGTTAAGAAGGAAAAAGCAAATTTCTGCCAAATTTCTAAATAAGAGAGGAACATAAGCTTCTCAAGACAAGTTTGCCAGAGTACTTCTTTTTCACAAATGCAAAATATGCTTTTTATTAATCCCATTATTGGAAACTGTGGAGCCATTTTGACTGAAATAAAACATACCAGAATGCAGGCAGCCAGCATGGAAAACTTCAGTTCAAAAGTTAAGGACATGTGAAGTGATAAGCAGCTGAAAACAATCACAGAATAGCGAATATTTTTAAAAAAGCAGTAGCTAGATTACACACATTAGTTTTACAGTTTGTGCACATGTATAGTTCACACACATTCGCTTCTCACTTTTGGAAGCATGAAGATTAGCAGAGCTTCCATGGAAAACTTCTACAAGAAGTATTTCTGCTGATAGCTAAAACTTTCATTAATAACACAGGAAAATGAATGGCAGGAACATGACCCTAAAGCCTTAAGAGAGTAAGCCAGGTAGTTACCAAGACATTATTCTGATACGAACACACAGTACCCATGCAAACACACAGAGAGAGTCCACGAGCTGTTCACAATTAAATCCGATGCACTTCTTTCTATATGTAAAATATGTATGTGAAAGATTTGAAATCCGAGTTTAAAAGCCTCTTCCTGTCTAGCTGAGCATCGGAGATGATCTCCAAATCTCAGAGGAGGAGGCTTCCCCAAAGAAGTTTCCCAGAAGAAACGACACACAAGGAACAACACTAATGTATTAACACTAACATACTGTGTTACAGACTGTGCAAAAGAATTTTTAAAACTGTTTTAATGCAGTGAGAAGGTAGTTCTTTGCTCTCAACAACTACCATCTCAGATAAGGCTTGTAAACAACTTTAGGAGAGTATTGTTAGAGCAGTTCCGGTAGCCGTCACTAAGACCACCATGGTTACCAAGCATTTTGCAGGCACTGCATCTTCCACTCTCCCAGTACAGCCATAGGAAAAGACGTATCCTTGACAGTTCTGCGTGCCTATAGGGTGAAGGCAGACATATATGTTGTCACGATCCCATGGTGTCAGCATGACACTAAAATTACTGCAGATTCCACTAACCAATGACAAGACATTTGAAAATTACAGCAAGTGAATTTATTCAGGAAACATGGGGAAAACGGGATCCTCTGCAGCTTGTCAAAAGAAAGGGCAAATACTCTTCTGTCTTTCCAAGCCACCCTCTCACAAGGTTAGCCATGGAGAGCTCTGCCATCGCAGACAGAGTTTCACCTGAGGTGTGCCTGCCTTACCGACCAAAACCAGTTCACCCGCAGTGACTCTCTGCCTTCTATTGCGCTGTCCACTCCAGCCAGCCCGGGCGAAAGGAGTGTGAGCAGAACACGGGCTAGAAGCAAAAGTCTTTCTTAAACCTCTATGAACTGCCAGAAGCAGGAGTTAGGAGGATGCTGAAAGGCAAAAGTCGCCTTGCTAGCCTGCTTTGCTCCCAACACAAGGCCAAAAATAAATTTTAGCACACAGAAGAAAAAATACTCACTACCTTATTATGCATATTTTTAACAAACTGATTGATCTGGCTTTTAGATTTCATAACTAAGCAATTCTTAGCAAGTGTGAGGAATAAAAAGCGAAGAATCTCAAACAAGTAATTTTATCAACCAGACAAGTCATAACCAAACATACAATAGCAGAGTCTATTAAACCCAGTTGCTAACTGCCTAATCCTACCACCTAAATTTGAGTTGTGAATTATGCCCTTGTCTTAAACCAGAGGTCTGATTAACAGTTTTCAGGTTAGCGTTTAAGCTCATGACATTAACTCAAATGCACTTAACAGAGCAAGTTCCTTCATGTTAAGGAGGATGAAAATATTTTCTTACAGGTGGTACAGCCTCTAGCTATCTCCAAATTATAGCAAAACTACAAATAACAACTTAAAATAAAACATACTAGTGTGTAGGTTACTAAGGATCCAGTAGAGACCATCTGAAATCACCTAGAGGAAAAATGCTTAAGTAAAAATACTCGCTGAGGTGAAACAAACAATCTTCGCTCCAAATGTACCTCTCTTAAAGAGCTGGTTTTACAACAGGTAAGAAATATAATTTGGCTTTGAAGAGTACAATCTCCAGGGTTTGTGGAAAGTCGTTTAGATAAATTATGAAAGAAATGAATAGCATAGATGAAGGTAAGGCAAGAAAGGAGGGAAAAGAACCAAGCCAAAATGGATTGTAACAGACAACTGCTAAAACACCTCCGAAGAAAATGCCTTTTGTCAAAAAACTACAGGAGAATGCCCGGTAAGAACCACTCCCCCAATCAGCAGTACACAGCCGAAGTAACTGTAACGAGGATTACTTTCTAACCTCGTTAGCTGATCAAGCTGCCTCCTCTTCCCCTCTGCTGGGACACAGCCTGCTCTCTCCACATGGCAGGGAGAAATGAAGTTTGGCTATTCAAAAAAGAACCCCCCAAACTCCTGCTAAAATAGGAAAGAACCAATCCAGACAGCTTTGGTCTCTCTCGCTTCTCCTTACGGGCTGAGAAACTGGTTTTAGCCTTTCGCTGAGAAAGCGGAGGGAAAACCCAGGAGGACTTTTGGGCCCTGCCCTGGCAGCAGAGGGGTCGGGGCCCGCTCCCACCTCCAGCCCCAGTGCCCGCCTCGTGCAAAATGGCTTCCTCCCCTCAGGCCGCTCTCTCTGTGGGTTTGGACTAGCTCCTTTCCCCTTTCCCCAGCGCGCCTCGCAACGACGCCAGTCCTTCGATCCCGCCGGGCACAGCGTTGCCCATCGCTCTGTGCCCCGGCAGGGCGCGAGGGATTCGGGACTCCCGGGCTGGAAGCAGGTTCCCCTCAGGCAGCGGTGATGGCGGACGGCAGGCCGCTCCTGCCGGCCTGGCCTCTCCGGGGCAAGCCGACCGCAGGGCAGGGAGTGTTGAGGTGGAGGGCTTAGGAACAAGCCGTAAAGGTTTTCTTCCAGTCTTACGGACAGGCTGGGTTACTTTTCTCCATAACCCTGCTTTAGACACAGTGAGAGCGAGCCGATAGCTCTCCCTTCCTCAGAGCGAGAGAAACACGGAGACGGCATCTCCACCTCGGTTTTGAAAGTCTCTTTATGAGTCACCCTATAGCACAAATTAAAAACAAAAGTGGATGTTGCCGAGTCACTTGGAAACTAAACACAAGAAAGGCTTTTGTTTTTCAAAATTTGCTTACTCGAATGGGGATGATATGAACAGCTCACCTATTTAGCATTAACACTTTTAACACTTGGTGTCAGAGACTGATTATATCCTGTCGAAGGAAACATAAATGGACACAGAAAAATTGTCAAACTGGAGGGGTGTTTATTAATGCGTTAGCAATTGTTTTTATGTGAGCCATTAATTTCTATAAAGGAACTTACTCTGACTTAACTTAGCAATATTGTCTGGAAAGCTGTGACTTAGTTTGAAGAAGAATAAACACATTTTATTTTAATAAGGAGATGAAGTTTATGAGAGAGACACACACAGTTTGTCAAATATAAATTAGGGGTTTAGTTTCTTTTTTAACCTTGCACTGGATTTCAAGCGTGCTGTGTTTCAGTGAAGTTCTGCCCCGCCTCATTTAATGGGAATTCTGCTGGTAACTTCACTCTGACCAGAATTTTACCTGGGGGTGCCACATTCATTTCACCATTGTGTAAGTAAACCCAAGAGCACTATGCCTTATACAACGAGGAAAGAGCCCGAAGAAATCAGTAAACCTCCTGTTTTATACATTTTCCAAGCGAGCATACCTAAATACATTAATACTTAGGGCAGCCACTGTGCGTATTCACTTCAATTTTCAGCCAAGGGTCAGAAAAAACTCCACAGCTTTATTTTCTCATAATCAAATGCAAACCTTTCTAAAACGTTTGGCAAATTTCATCTGACCATGAAAAGGTTCGCACAACTACATTACTTGAAACTCCTATCACAAATTCCTAGTTCACATTCACTATGGAAACAGACTTTCAGTTCACTTGAGAAATAACTAAGTCATAAGGATTTAACTCCCCGTGCTATTCATTAAAAATAATTATTCAATGCATAAAGGCTTGGTGCTGAGCGAGTGAACGGTCAGGCTGGAGTATTCCCTTTAGCTGTAGAAGAGACATCTCGGATGCACCAAAGATGCATTTCCTCACACAGTCCCCTTTATTGCTCATTTGGAAAGACTATCTCTACAATAAGATGAGACTTCAGACACCCATTTAGTTCCCCTCTCCTATATTGGCTTTTCCGATAGGAGCACTGATGACTGGTAGACAGTAATGATTTTGTAATGTGAACATCTGCGCAACAGAAAACAGACCGAGATCAAATTAATGGCATGTATCTCACCATTAAGCAGGTACCAAATAGTAAAGATTTTTTTAACTGCCGATAAACCTGACTAAATTCTTACCGAAGATTTAGCCATGGAAACACCAAAAGCATTTAAAAATCCGCGAGTGAGATGCTCTTCAATACCCTTTTGAAATAAAGAAAAACTTTTTTTTTTTTTAATTAAATAATCAAACTACTTTTAGGCAAAGCTCTAACTGAGCTCTGAACGTATAGAACTCTAAATTTTTTAAGTTATTGGCCTCACTGCAACAGTAACTCAGCCATATTGCCCACAAGTAGCAATTAATTAAATTTAATAAGGAACACTATGAGTTGTTCCTGTTTTTAAAATCCTAGCCAGGACCCTAAACAATGCTTCTTTTCTTATTCCAGTTTTCAAATGTTTAAAAATCCAATTGAACAAAATTGTCTTCAATGTTGGAGAAAAACCCAATACATAAAAGTTCACTTAAGTGCTCTATTAAACAAACCAACCAAATCTACGTGGCAGAGGAAACGTCAAGTTTTTAACAAGCTACTGAATACCTCCTTCCCAGCAACAGAAATATAATTTATCTTTAATAAGATGCATAGAAGAAGTTTTTCCCTATCACTAAACTCTGAATCAGGCATGCACCGAGGATTAAAAAGCAAACATTAGAAAAAATGAACTTGGTGTGCTGAAAATTCTCTATTCACTTCTATGTGTGCAGATGATTTTTCCTTTTCTCTTTCCAGTGAAGAGGAGGGTGATCTTAAAAAGCTTGAAATTATTTTCCTCTCTTTAGCGTTTGACTATGAGACTACATCATCTGACGGAAAGGAGAGGGAAAAAAAAAAAAAAATATCAAGCATTATACAAGCCCATAGCACCCATCTAATTTCCTGGCAACTACAGCGCAAGTGATAAATGGGAAACCAGCAAAATTTTTCCAACTGTCTTTTACAAAAACATATTACTTGAAAAGGCAATACAAAAAATAGTGCCGACTGCTCCTGGAAAATAAGAGATCAGAGACAGCCTTTATAGGAGTAACATTACAAATTACTGGCTTCTGAGTAAGAAAGTTAACGAGTAATTGATCATGTAAAACCATAAAAGACTACTACCAAGAGAGGCACCAGGCTATCGCACCTACATTTGGAAGAAAGGTTAATGCAATCAGCAAGAAAAATCCATCAGACTGGAAAACCATTTGGTTATTCTGGTATATTACATGTTTACATTGTGATTACTCTGAGGTTTTAGAAGTTTTCATCCGCTTCCTCATTTGTACTTTCACAATGGCATTGTACTATCAATGCCATCAACATTAAGCTAAAAAAGAAAAGTTTAACAAGCTTTGCAGAATTAGTAGAGAAAGCACTATAGCCGCATAAATTCCACTGCTGTACTCCAGATTGGAAAAAAATCCACAATAAATAGAAAAAAAGGGCAAACTTAAGAGCTGGATTCATGCATACCAACAACTACTATGTTTCCTGAGTAATGTTTGGGTTTGCTACAAATTGGGTCCAAATTCTGAGGTTTTCAAGCCAAATTCCACCGGAAAATTCTACATCAGATTCAAAATCCTCTTTTTTCAAATTCCAGGTGCCGCCTCAGCATTTTTGACTTGTTCTTGGAAGAAAAAAGGTCTGCAATGCTGGTTCGGAACTGTGTTTACAAAACCTGCTTATGAAGGCGATCATTCCTATCTGAGACTACGGAAGAGTTCCAGATGCTCGGAGCGCAACAGAGGAGCTCCCCAAAATGAAAGGTCAATGAGCCCCGTGTTCCCTCCAGCAACCAAGGACCAGGAGAGCTTTATAGCAGCAAGTACCTTGGGAAGGATGCCCTTCCTGCCAAACGCCCTTCCAGACCGACCCGGCGGACTCCTCTTCTCCCAGCACTTTCAGGGGCTACAGGCTCCTTACGACTTTCCGCTCCCTCGCCATACCACCAAACGACACCTACTTTACAGGAATTACTGGTGAAAGAGAGCGCCTTGTACACAAAGTCTATGGCAATCAGGAAGGCTGAGAAGCAAAGAAAGAGGAAAAAGGCAGCCAAGTATTTTTCAGCATTTTTCACCTTGCTGGAAGCTTGTGTGCTCCTCTCAGCACAGACCCTCTCTTGCCTGTTCAAGTTTGGGGATCAGCGTGCCAGCAGCACTCAGTAAATAAAAAACTGACTCCAAGCTGCACATGTTATTTGCAGCTCAATAAAAAATAATGCTGGGTCTTTGACACATGTTTATATAACACCTAATATAAAAGGGTTGTTACCTTCTCATGAATAAATATGCAGCACAGGACGAAGTCTGGAAGCATTTTCTAACTAAGAAAATAAAATCTGTGAAGTCCAAAATCCAATTCAAATTTTTCTTCACGTTTTTAGACCTAGGGTTCAAGTTTGGGACCGTACTCAATTAAAACTAAGCAGACTTGCCAAAATAAACAAAGAAACTACGTTTTGCAATGCAGTGATCTTGACTGACTGGGTTTGTTTATTTATGCTTACACAGAATTCGGTAATCTGTGACAAGTGTCTCAGCTAATGCAAGACAGATTCATCGACCTGGAAACAACCAGTATTTTAACATATATTAATAAAGATGCTCTAACAGTAAACAGTAGCCTTTCCTACTGGTTGCAGTAGTTATCGTAGAGCTTCATAAGGCTTGATCTTATCAGGCAGTTCCTTCTTATCACACACTACAGTACTTACTTACACTTGGAAAATTAATGTTACAGCATTTTAAGCTTTATTATTCTCTACAGTTCGGAGTGACCTGTCTCTTCAACTTTATAAATAACCCAAACACTCTTTACGCTTAATTTGCTATCACCATAGCGATTTTTTTCAAAGGATGAGTCAAATTCTTACTCCAAAATTAAACACATTCTTTTCAATTAAGTCTCCTCTTGTGGCACTAAAGCATTGGGCAAAGTTTTTATTCAAAAAAATCCCTTTCTTCTTCATGCAAATTTCATTACGGCAACTGTAATAAACCTTTCTTTAACATGAAACACTAGGTCTTATATAAGATGTGTTTACAACATTTACTACCTTGTTAATTCTTTTGTGCATGGAGCAGGCATTTGCTATGACACAGAGTCTGTCACTCATCAACTCAGTGATTCATCTGCCTTTCCTACACCTATCTTCCAACCTGTCTTTCCTAATTTTTTGTTTAACTTATCTCTGTTTAGGTACTGCTCTGCCTCTTTAGATTCTGAACCAGGCTTTTTCCTTCCCACTGTGTAAGTTCTAATGTTTAAAAAGCTGTTGAGCGCTGCCATTCATGGTACTGTGACTCACTTCTGTAATGACTCCTGTTTCCTACAAAGGAAAACCAGTGTTACTTGTCATATATCAATACAAAGGGTTAACTCACCCAGGTGTTAGAATATATATGATGCCGGAGAACAGACACACAGGAGCAGTGGTTAGCACTTAGGGGAATTCAGAGCAGTCTTGGCCGCCCATGTCATGCTCCACTTCCTTGCTTACAACCAGCAGAAATAACTCATGAAGAACTGCAACAAACTATTTTTCAGATGGGTGAAGGGACATCCTTGAAGAATCAGGACAGTCCGTGAACCCCCCCGCACACCCTCCAGACCCTGGCACATCTGTGCTAACACACGTTTTAGCAGGACTAACGGACATGTAAAATCCTGTTCAGCCTGGCTCCTGTCTTTTCAATTAGACAACATCTTGCCTCGGAAGAAGTTGCTTGGGTCACTGGAGGCACTGCAAGTCATAGCTACCAAAGTAAAGATATATGTAAATAAACCCCACGTCTGAATCGGGGTGTATTCCCATGCAAGGGAAGGAACTCTAGAAAAGTTAGTAGGTTAGGTCTGATCTTATCCTGACCATTTTAGATAAGCACAAATAAACTGCTTTAATTAACGTTCCTTTATAAAGGCTACGAGATGTTTTGTTCAGCTGCTGAAGTTCCTCATAATAAACATGACTTCTTTTCCAGAAATTTGGATTTTTTCCTGGCTGCTCCGCTTACGTGAGATAGAAACAGAAGGCTGTAGCACCCATTTAATTTTCTTTCTTCTCCCTCTCACAGACACTGTTTGATGAACTTCAACATTCATAAACTACGGAACTAATGAGATATCCAGTCTCATGTTCATTTTCACATGCTAACATGAAAATCATACCACACCACTGCTCTCGCTCTGCCATTGTCTACAGTCCTATCTTTTAGTTTTAAACTAAAAGACGCCCGAAAGACAACACCGTAATTCTAAGTCTCCAAACCCCCGAACACTTTACAACCATTTCCTGCAGAGCTGGCTAGCACTCTTGATCCACGTGGCAAACTGATGATGGCACAAGAGGTCAACTGCATGACGCTTTCTTTGTTTGTTTGTTTAAATAATCCTGGCATCACAGAAAGATCACAGCTTTCAGACTTATTTGCCATCCAAAGCCCAATGGACAAGAGTATGCTCCCTTTGGCTTCGTTATTTCTTCAATTTTAAATGCAGGCTACAAACTTCCAGTTAACTGAAGACACTGCAGCACGGTATCTCATTAAAAGTAATACTTATTTTACCTTACCATTTTTTATTGACACAATTTATCTCCACGAGCATCTATGCTTTATCAAACAGCATTTTTTTAGAAGTTCAGAATCAGTTTAATGGGATTCTGTCTTGCAGCGCATTCGCTCGATTTGTATCTGCCCCAAAAACTACTGTCACAAAACAGAGCAGTTGCCTGCAGAGCATCCGCTTTGTCACACCCGGAGCAATCCAGGCTCTATCCCAGAAACACAAGCACCTTTACACAGCTCAGTTTTACACATCCTTCAGCTGCATTAAACTCCCACCTAACACCCACTAAATGCCCAGGGCCAAGGTCAGTCAGAGAGAACTACAGAGGAACTGAAGTCTCAAGAGATTTGATTTAGAAAACATGACGGTGGTTTGTGTCATTTTTTACTAGCCACCGCTGGCTCAGAAGACTTTCTGCTTTCCACACAGATAAGCGCTACTAGATTTTCAACTGCATTATGGATTACAAAGCGATGAATCCTAACAAGATCCCTTTTGAAGTTAAATTTCAATGATACACTTAGGATACCAAGGATAATTGTTTCAATCTTTGATACTTTCAATAAACATTTTGCAAAGCAAATTGTAGTCACTGAATCCCCTGAACAAGTTACTATTTTTTTTTCTTTCTAACATTAAAGCTACTGTAAGAGTAGGGGGTGAGGAAGAAAGCCAAAAATACATTTCTGTTTCATACACTGCAGCTACAACAGACCTTAGGAGGATACAGTACTGCCTCTCTGATGCTCCAGCAGAACAGAAAAATGGTTGGAGAGCTCAGGAGAGAAGTCAAAACTATCCAAATGCCCGAGGCTGCAAGATGCTCTGCAGGAGAAGTAATACCATCAAAAGCCACAACTAACATTACCTTGCTAGTCACGGGAGATTTCTCGCTATCCTTTTGTCTCCCGAAATGACAACTGAGAAGCACAAACTTGTTGGCAAGGGACACAAAAGACGGGCATCTTGAACAACATGAGAAGAGCTTCGGAAGGCAGATGAACAGAAGGAACCGATGTGGCGCAGGTGTCTGCTCTCTCCCTATAAAATGATGGTTTTTCAGGGTCAGCACTGAAATAACAGAAACTTGAAGGAGAACGTAAATCCTGAGAAGGTTCCCCCTGTCAGGCTTTCAAACATGAAATGCAGGATTTCAAGCATTCACCGTTACTAGGTAAAACCCAAGGGTCAATGATTTCCCTACTAATTTAGGGAGTGACTAAAAAGAGAAGACAGCTTGCGGCATTCTTGTCAGAGCCGACCTATGGAGATCATAAACCCCGAGAAGGCTCGTTGTTCCTTCTCTCACCGAGAGTGACGGAGATGACGGTTCCCTACAACTACAGCCAACCAGGCACCGCACTCCCACATCCTCCCTTCCAGCCAGACCCAGGGAAGACCAGCACCAAGCTCTGAGCCGGCCGCCCACCTCCGACGCGCTGACCGAGAACCGCTCTGATGAGAAGCTAAGGAGAACTGAGCCACCGGACACATCTTTATCACAACAACTCGGTTCAGCTTCTTGACGTGCCCATTAATGATGTGTCTCATATCCGAGTTTCTCCAAACGATGAGGTGCTTTAAGCAGCGTGAGAGGGCACGTGAAGCAGCAGAACGGCCCTTGCTCCCACGTGACATCAACTCTGCAAAGACATTCACTTCGGATGAAGTCCACGTCGTGAAAGCAACTGTTTTGGGGATCTATACCAAGGGCTAATTTAGATATGATGTTAATAGAACTATCTCTGGGCTGTCCGAAGCAGCTGCTAGTGTTCTACCTACTGAAGAAACAGAGACCATCTACCGGCAGACTGCACCTATCGCTATCAAGAAGTGATGCAGTCGATGTATTTCTTACCTAGCAACAGAAAGCAGGACGATAAACACTGCAGACAGCTACGGCTGTAACACTGGCCCCGTGCCCCAGGGTCACACGATCTTATAACACGTTATTAGGTGCTACCTAGTCTTGAAATGAAAATCCTGGGGCTTACAGTCACTGTACACTCCCCCACAGACAGCTCACGTGGCCCTCCCAGCATTTTTTTCTTTTTTACCTTAGGTGTCTCTCAGGCCAACTCTAAATGCACATGCACAAATCCACTTACTCTTCAGCTTTCCTCGGCTGAAATGCAAGAAGAAAACCCCGGCAGAAGAAGTAACCAAGCACAGAACCCCCGTGAACTTTTGGCAGCCCATTTCACCTGCTGAAAAGACCGTCTGCTCCTTCAACTGACACCAGGCTACCAGAGGACAAAAATCTTTTGGTGTCTTCAACAGCTGCTTTTTACTGTAAGCCAACAGGGGAGACTTACAAGCAAGGGAAAGAGCTTTCAAAAGAAATGGATACTATTTTATGACACTTTGCCGTCAGAGGTGGCAAGAATGACTAACAACTTCCCAGCACTTCAACAAAACATGTGTTTTAGCTAGTTTTTCCCCCCAGCAATAAGTTGTGTTCTTACACACATGGCAGAGGTGCGTGGTGAGATCCTGGGCCCTGATGACTAAGAACAACAATACCCCAATCAAGGAGCAGAAAAGTATTTTTCGGAGCTGAAAGCTTATGCAGAAAAGTTTCAGCAGCTCAGCAGCTTCCTGCTGCCTGGCTGGCTGAGCTGAGCACAGTGAGATGAATCACCATGTTCTGCAGAAGGGATCTTTCTCCCTTCTTCCCAGACAAAATTAAGACTTTTCTCCTATCAAAGTCTGGTTTAGAAGAATATGCCCTACGCCAAAATACAGCCGGCTGCCCGTAATTTTACAACATTACTGGCAAAAGGAAAAATCACTAATATTAGTGTAAAAGTGGCATATAAACGTGTGCACATGGTAATAACCACGAGCAGGTATGCTGATTTCTTGGCTGTGAAAGGTCTTCTTAAAGGCAGTCTTAAATCATTCATCTTTGCAAATACTCCTCCATAGAAAATCTGCGGATACCTAGGGCTGTTGTGATTAAAGGGTTTCACGAGAAGTTAGCAGAAAAACATCACAGCCAGCATCTAACTGACCAAGCGCTTGAGTAATACTGACCTCAAACACTCCTGCTACCACATACGGCAATACCTGAAACATTTTTCCATCCACCATCTCCTCCAGTAATTTTTCTCTCTGCTAAGACATCAGCTCTCTATTCCTGCAGCAAACAGCAAGAGCAAACGACTGCCTTCTTCATCCAAACACAACACCGCCAGTTAACTAAAAGCACCCACATTTCACGTTTTCAGACTCCAGTAACACAACTGTACTCGACTGTTACGTGCTGTCAGAATTCAAGCTTACAATACAATACACCGTCACAGAGCCATTAGTTAAACAAGTATAAAACAGGCTTTTTTCTTTTAATCTTGCTATTTATTTGTTAGCAACGTCCCCACTTGCCAGGTTAGGTCTGCTTATCATTACTACAACACACAAAAAAGCTGCTAGCAAACAAGTACAAAGATTTTAAAACTGAGACATGCTACAGGAAAGTGCAAGCTTCCTGCAGCTGCTTAAACAAGGTTTTGTTTCATGCTGTGGCCTTAACAGGACACTGTCATCCCAACTGAGCTAAATTCAGTCATTTGAAGTTAATGTGCTTTTTTTTTTTTAAACTATCCCACCCCCAGTTGAACTAATTTTCAGTTGCAACTTATCAGGAGCAAAGATTTTAGTCTCCTGTGAGTGGAAAAGCAGCTGGTAATTGAAAACAAATTAACCTATTTCCAACTGTGTCTAGTTGTTATTACTGCATTTTCAAAGAAAATCTTTACAATAAGCATGCAAATCCTGGTAACATTTAGAGCAGGGATGGGAGAACAAAACTGGGTAAAGGGAGAGGTTTTGTGCTGCTGTGCTTCGGCAGACTGACATCATTAATTTCCACAGCGGGTCAGGAGGTAGTTAATTCCTAACTGCTAGCAGAAGTGGTGTACACGGAGAAAACCAGTTTCATACATCTGAAGGACTGACATTTGAAATATCAGTAAGCTACCTTTCCCTCGAGAATAACATCGCTATTTTTTTGCTGGTATTGCAACTTTGTTGAGCAATTATCTGATCAGGCATCAACAGAGAAAAAAAAACCCCAAATTAAGCCTGCTGATCAGTCATCGTTCTGCATTAGCTTGGAACAGAAACATTCACATTTGTCTTCATGAAAGTATCAGACGCTTCATGGATTTATCGTGGAAGTATATTAGCTATCCTGTGAACTCAGTAATCCTGACTGAGTTATTCCTCATTTACGATAGAAAAATGTAACTGATTACACTTGAGATGCGTCAGCATAAACATGACACCAAGGGCTACGAAATTATCCGTATTTTGTAAACACTGCGTATTTTGAAAATGCTCCATAATTCACTCTTTGTCTTTCAAACACTAACTTGGACTGAATAAACAAGGCAAAAAAAACGGAGGAGAGCAAATCCAGGAAACTCAAGTATGAAAGATGCTATTTAAGACCACTATTAGTCAGGAAGGCACTGAAAGGGGGGCTGTGAAAGTTTAGTTCGGGTCTGGCTAAAAAATTTCCTGGCTTGTCGTTAAAGAAGAGATTTTTCTGAGAGGGCCGAGGAGACAATCTTGAAAGCAAAAGATAAAACCGGGCATTCAGAGAAGTCTTTTTCCTTGCCTGACTCCGGGTGGGTTCACCTGGCCTCTGGCAGCCCGTGTAAGTCAGTTCATCAGAAAGAGCTACTGACTTGGGGTACTCGGTCTAAACCGCTCCAAAGGCGGACAGAGGTGCCGAACCCTGCCGTTCAAACCTGAGCGAGCGCGAGGTAAGAGCGCAGGATTTCTCTTGAAGTCAAAGCCGCCCTCTGAAGCCTGGCACCCAAAATAGACCCTGTGAAAAATGTTACCCTGAATTTCCCCTTCCCGCAGCCTCAGCTCTTCAAGCTGTCACCTGACGTGAGGTAAAAGGGGAAATTACCAAGTATTATCGAACGCTTCGGGTGCTGCCGCAAAGTTTTAGTTTATGAGAAGCTGTAGCTCCTACTATGCCAGTGTGGCTGCAGAGGCTGGATAGTTACATGAAGCAAAAAGTGAGCGGACAGCAGGAACAGAAGCAGAGTATCGTCCCGACCGTCCGCACCCGGCTCCATCCATTCTGCGACAGAGAGGGAGCTTTTCCCCACTCGACGATGCGGCCGGCAACCTGAATTTGCCAACCTGCTGTATGTGCTGCTGGGGTGTCAGGTGAGGAGGTAGACAGATGTGTCTAAAAGAAGCCATTTTCCTTTTATTTACTTCCCTATACGCTTCTGATCAAAATGAACTGAGATCAAATTACTGACTCTTCATTTTAATAAGGATTTTACATTCTCCCCTCATAGCACGATTTGTTAATTCAAGCCGTAACTTGACTGAATCAGTGGTCGTCCAAACTGGTACAAATAGCTTCGGGTACTAAAATACAGGTTGCAGGTTACAAAAAATACTCAGCATAGTGGCACAGAAAGGTAGAAAAACCTGAATCCCAATGGTTCAAAGAACAAAAGGAAAAAAGCAAAAGTACATCGCCTTTATATTTCACTATTTGATTAAAAAAAAGTCGGGGTTTTTTGCTTTGTTTTGTTTTTTATGCTTACCATTAGTGATACCGGACCCAGAACAGCAGGATCCAACCTTTTCCAGAACGCCATTTGCCATTTAAAAAAAGGCATGAAATCATCTTCAGCTGCAACAGAGTAAACCAAGGACGAAGCGCGTTTTTTGCCTCCACGTCGTTTCTCAGAAGAACAACTGATGACTAAATCCCTGCACTAGATGTTGCTCGTTCCAAGAGCGACTGGAGCCGACCCAGAGCCAGCACCCCCAGCACGCGGGCTCTTTCCAAAACACATACCCTTGCCTGCCCCACTGAAGTGTTAAAACACATGTGCTATATTTAAATATTTCCAATGCTGTTTGTTTATTATTAAGATTAGGAATAACTCCACGTGAATAAGGAAAGAAAACCGTATGCCTTATTCGTACACACTTAAGATAATTCAGCTTTACAGTTTTGACATGTGTAGCTTATTAGACTCTAAAGAATGTAAAAACACCACTGGCATTTTTCATATTGCAAGTGTCTGGTAGATAATGGCCGTGCAGATTTTATACAGAACGGCGCAAGTAAACTTGCCAAACTTTCATCATCACTCCTTCGGAAACTCTGAGGGGGCCCATTAAATTGGCATTTTGCTTGACATGTACGCAGAATGTGCTTAGCATGCAGAACAAGGATGGCAATAAACCTTTTCTTAACAGCTGTGTTATTTTAGCTAATGACAAATATGTATCTAAGCCACATATCACCACGATTTAAATTGGTGAGGAAAGCTTAGTCACCCCATGGAAAGAGAGGCCATCACAACAGAGGAAGTCGTTTATTTACTCTTAACTATGCAATTAAGTGTCTCACCAGCAAACGCAGCCGAATACGCGGATTGTTCCTCTAAATTAAGTAAAGTGCATGATCATCGTAGCTTATATTCCATCTCTGACCTTGCTGCATCTATTCTTCGGTGACAGATTCCTACTCACAGGCACATGCGTGCAACTGTCCCTGATCTCTGTGGAAGCTGTGACTGCATAACCGAGAGAAGAGTTTATTTTCCAGAAAGCTGCCTCACAGTCCAAGAGCTTTGGAGGCCAAAAAAGCTCTTTCTGTCATCGTTGTGGCTCATTCCATTCTGACTACATTCAAAATGAAAAAAATCTGGACATGTGAAATGCAGATGTTAACGAGCAAGACAGCATATTGATTTGGTTAAGCCATTTAATTTTGACAAACTGCCAAAACAACAATAAAAGAATCGCAAACCTGAAATATTGGAGATTTCATCAGCAGCCTACAATGAACAGGGAGATAATGAGTCCCCGGCAACCTCTAGGAAGGGATCGATGCTCTCCATGGAACTGCAGTGACTGGGAATTCCAGACAGTGCCCTTCGATTTTCTCTGAAATCTTATCTTTACAAAGTAAACAAACACGAGATAATAACCTTTAAACTTTCCGCAGCCATTCACGAGCGGATTCATTACTACAGAACAGCAGCTGACGTTCAATATCAGGCTCTGTTCAATACGTGGTACTCCGTGTATCGCAGAACTTGCATCTTTTAAAAGGTACAGGTTGCAGTCCTCAAAATCGTGACGCTTAAAAAAAATCATAAAATGAATCAGGGTGCCTCACAAGCATTTTACAGTTTTTCTCTGATCAGCAGAGCTGCACACATCCCACCTTTCCAGTGAAAACTAAATTTATCATATAATCAACCCAGTCCACAATCCGAAGTCTTAGAAAACCACTAAACAATGCAGAAAACACTGCAAAAACTAGCATCTAAATTTCAAAATGGGAAAGCGACCTCTGTTTTCAGCATTTTTACAGAAACATGACTAAACCTGGATCAAATTAAGTCGTATTTTCTCTTTTATTTACTTGCAAGCAATCTAATTTTGGTTCCTGTGTTCAGAAACACCTCCAAGAAACTAAACTATGACAGAGCTTTTAAAGAGCACGTGCCTGCAACATTACTGATCTCTACGGACACGTTAACTATATATTTTTAAACATCCTTAAAATTAAGCTAATAGCTATATAAAAGCAGAATTTTCCAAACCAAACTTTGACTTATCCATCTTCATAGAATTAAAAAAGGAATTTTACTCTAAATATTTGATAATTGGCTTCCAGTTCCTTGAAAACAACAGCACTTAGACTACATTAGCCCAGTATCTTCAATTACAATTGCACCATTTTATTACATTGGAGAGAGAAAAAGAATAGAAGAGGGAAGTGCTGCTACATTACCCCTCATATTATTTTTTTTTTACAGCAATTTGCAGAACACCCTAAGTAAACACCGCGCTTTAACAACCACATAAGGAAGGTCATTACCCCAGAGAGCTAACAACTACAGCAAACAAATCAAGTCCAACAACCCTTCCAACAAAGGAGATATGAGGACATTCCTTTTTAATATATTAGCGTACCACCATTAAAGAGATCTCTAAACCTCTTACGATCCCCAAGCCAAGCCGCACCAAAACAGCACCAGAAGGTGACAAAAACCCGGGCGCGTTTTTCTCCTTGCCCTTCCTCGCTCCCAAGACGCGTCTCGAAGGACGCGCATGGACTCGCCTCAGCCCCGCGAGCGCAGAAGGGAAGGTACGGAAGGAATTACACCGGGCGGGAGACCCGTGGGAAGCGTTCCTGTCAAAAACACCCGCTCAACTCCAGCAGCGCAAGCTGGGCCTCACGTCCTGCTGCTCTCCTGCTCTTCGCCTGACCCCGGTTTCTTCCGACTCTTGGTGGCTACACCCTTTTCTCTGCCTTTTTGCGGAGTCGTGCCCCCCACCACTCAAGGGAAGAGGTGAAGGAGAACAGGAGGAGAATTTAATGCACGACAAACAGGATAGAAGCACCTAAGAACACAGATCGCGGCGTGCGTTTGTACTGTGGGCTAAATATTAAGGTTTCCTTCCAAGTTTACTTCTTCTCAAACCGAACTTCTTGTATGACGTCAAACCTGGAAACAGCCAATCTAAGGTTGGACCAACTGTGACGGTCATTTACTTTCTTTCAAAGCGTCTCTTTTTCTTTAGTTTTTGATCAGCAATAAACATCTCCATAGGTTCCTCCAGAAGCTACCATCACGCACCTCTTAGAAGAGCATTAATCGCTGGACAGCCCAGTACAGACCCTTATCAAAGCAGAGAAACCTTGTCCTCACTGCAGGTCCTGCCACCGCAGCAGCACCGCCTGCGAGATACAAGCGCAATCGTTCTGCTCTTAATCAGCTCCCTCACACAGGCAAAAGTAATTCTTTTTTTCTTTGATTCAAAAAAGCCAGTCCCGAGCGCTCTCCGCTGACAGTCCAGGGAATCCTTGCCTCTGGGGAGATATCCAGGAGATATCCTTACACAGCATCATCACCCTCCGACCGCCACTTAGGAGTCAGAGACTTGACAATCCCATCACCTGCTACTGTCTACGCGTTACCAGAATTTTTTCCCACACCGAAGCAAGCAGGGAAGCTGGAAAAAAACCTGTGATGGGACAAATACAACCTTCCGTAGGCAGACCAGGCTTAAACCTCCTGGCAGGAGCGGCAGCCCAGAGGAGAGCGGTGGGTCGTGGTCAGGGAGGTCACCCCGGCCTCGAGCGGAGCCCACCAGGAAGCACAGGGATGGGGAAGGCAGGTGCAGATGCTTAATGTACGAGACAAGATAATTATCAGTCTAGAAATAAAATACTTCCTCAAAATTATGTTTTAATCCTACTTTCCCTTCCCCACCACCCCTCCTCCCAAAAATCTATTGGAGAGGTTTATCCTTTAACTGAAAGAGGAAAAGAAAAATAAAGCAGTGCAAACCCCAGTAAGGATAAGATAAAAACGCTGAATATCTTTCACATCAGTCAATTCCCAATAGCAACGTTTAGGAAAAAATCATTACTCGAAAAGATGTTCTTTTTAGAAACTGTTTCTAGTGATCATTGTCAGATTTACCGAATATTAAGGTTTCATTTATAACTGATTAACATAGATTATCACCTTCTACACCCACTGCAGGCTAGATTAATTTTATATTATTAATGATTATAAAAAAAAAAGGTGGCTATCAATTATCATGGGGTTTTCTTTAAAAGATGTATAGCTGATAATTAACAAGGTATCAGCACATCGTACACTGGCAATTGCTTACCCATTCATTAAAAAATCATTCATGTGTTACTTGTCCATGACTATAAACCTGAATATAAAAGGGAACATTATTTTCTCACCTCCTGCCGACCCATGCCCCCAGCCTGCATTACTAGAAAAAAATTACTGACGATGTTTTCTGTTGGTAACTGAAGAAAACGTCTGGAGGAGTTAATACTGAGGTTGGCTCTTCTTTAACAAAAGCAAAGAGAAAGGTACTGCATTTCCCTAATAACTCCCCGTCACGACGCTTAAGACAAGAGGGAAGATAATTTACCAGGTGTATACCTAATCTTTGCTGAATTACCAAAACACTGGAATGAAAAGAGGAAGCTGTTGAAATGCAGGAAGAAAAAAAACCCGAAAACCACACACATGTAGGTAAAGAATCATAGAACGGTTTGGGTTGGAAGGGACCTGAAAGACCACCTAGTTCCAGCTCCAAGCCCCATCCAACCCGGCCTTGGACGCTGCCAGGGACGGGGCACCCACAGCCCCTCTGGGTGACCTGTGCCAGCGCCGGACCACCCTCTCCAGGAAGAGGTGTCCTTTTTGGACATGCTATCCTGCTAGTCAAGTGTGCAACCATCATAACTTTACCACATCTATACCCACACTACCTCAGATTTTGTCCGCAGTTTACTTCTGTAAATTCAAACCATTCTCAGTACCTTTGTCCTGACTGTTACCAAGTCTGTATCTGTACTACTTTTATAAAGTTGGGGTTTTTTCAAATCAATTTTATTCTCCTGTTAGACAGTGCTCTTCAAAAACCCCAGCAACTGAAAATAAGTGGCATAGTTCTTCTAACATCAGACACCTACTTAAGTGTATCGTGTCTTCTAATGCAGGATTTAACAAGAAATTCAGGAAAAAAAAGTATTATTATACCTAGTCACACCGGATACTGCTAGTAAGACACTTTATTTACTTTTACTATAGACTGCTGTCAGGTTTTATTTTGTTGCTGTTCCAAATTGGTAAACACTTTTAACTGTCATGTTTACCAAATTTCGAGGTGATTAATAGCTACGGTCAAACATAGCCACCTATGAGACACCATTCCTGGTGTACCAAGCAACGATGAGTAATCCAAATTACCCACCTTTATGTCCCAGTGCACTCAGTGAGGACCGGACTCCAATACCCAGTCCTAGGAGAAGAAGGGGTTTTGGTTGTACTGAAGTTGCGTGCTTATCCACGTGAATAAGCTGACAAATCCCAAGCCTTCCCCTTGCCTTCAGACTCTCAACCCTTCCGTCGGGTTGAGGTTGGATGAAGCCCAAGCCCTCATCCAGCACAGCTGCTGGTGAATGCCAGGAACAGCCATTCCGGAGCTTGTACGGCAGCTAAATCAGCTGGTACCTTCTTCCTGAGCACTGGAGTATAAACTTACTTTCAGCGGTGAAGCAGGAAAAAGTGAACTTAAGATACCAGACTTAGAATGATCCGACCTGCCGGTCTTCAACAGATACCACAGACTGAAAAAAAAAAAAACAAAGCCAAACAAAACCCAGGGACCCCGGACAATGGCTTTCCTAACTTAAATAAGCAACGACCACAGTGCATAAAAACAACTGGCAAAGTGTATGCTTGGAAGATGAACTCTCACCTACCCTTTAAATACCTAGCAATGAAAACACTGGTCGAACAGAAGAATGAATATCACTTAAATATCCTCATGAAAGCAGACTCAAAATGCTTTTCCTTTTTAAGCAAAAATTTAGAGAACAGACCGTGGTCTGGTGAACCAGAACTTCTAAACTAACCAAGTGGGGTCAAGGAACAGGTCTTCGGGAAGAACCAAAAAAGGAAACAAAAGGAGGAAGAGCATTTCCCTTTGCAGAGCTTCGCAGTCCCGTAACTGTCGTGATGAGATAAACCTTTTCCTCACTAAATAGGAAACGTCTCTTCCTCACAGTACAAAAACGCACAGCCAAATCACCTAGAATTCAGAGACATACGTTTGAAATTAAAACAGTTTGCACGTCCACGACAGACGCGTACTTTATAAACAAGTCAGTCCACGGCAAGAGGTTATCTATGAATACAAATGTCCAGCACGGCACTAAAAATAGTTGACACGTCCGATATATTGGGTTACTGCTAAAAGTCATTTGAAGATTTCTTTTTTATCTGTATTAACACATGTAAGTTTTACATATACATGTTTTATGAGAAGCGTTTAAGCTAAATAAAATTGCAAGAGCATAACGACAAGTAACCTACTTGAAATTATTTTTTAGCTGCACTTATTACTTAATGTTACGTACACGAATGATACACTACACACACGGTATTTCATGAATGACATTAAATATTAAAAGCCTAAGAGGAAAAAAGGCACAAGGTTTTCAACAGGAGGAGAAAGATGAACATTACTGCAAAACATAAGATGGAAAAAATAAATATAAGATTACAGTTGTATTTTTTATTATTAAAAAATGTCCATCGACTAGCAAGAATAGCTATTAACTTTGCTTGGCAAATGGTCATATGTAACCACCAGCAAGTGTTCCAAGAAGTGGAAGCATTTTTCTCATTAGAAGCTAAAGAAACAAAGGAGGACTGGAAATGAGAATAGGGCAGTTCCCAGCGCAGGTAACACATTTTGGGGAATACCGCAGCAGGCAAGACTTGAAATCAGACAGCCGTACTAACTCAAAGAGCTGGTTTTGAGGCTTTAAAAGCTTTTAATGTTTGCTCTTCTTTCCTGCTGTCTAAATTAAGACACTTTACCAGCCCTATCGATTTTACCTATTAAAACCATGGATTTTGCGATTACGAAGAACAACAGAACTTTTTAGAGCGGACCCTAGTTCCACGCGAGAAAGGCACACTCGCTAACTTCAACAGACACGACCTTTAGAAATCCGTATTATTCACCCTCCGCTCGTGGGCGCTTTGACGCATCAGCACTTTGTGAGATCTCCAGGCTGTATTTTATCAGCAGGGCCCATCCAGGCACGATGTGCACTTTCAGAGCGCGTTGGCGTATCCAGAGGAGGGAAGTGCGGACTGCAACGGCCTTTCCTTGCAGGACAGACCTGAAGCGCGAAACAACTTCACCGACATTCTCACCAACGTCTAGGAGCTCCTCTGCATATCCAAAATTCATCAGCATGTAAGACCTAGCACCATGTACTGAAGAAACTAATTTCAAGAGCAGCTTAACTATTAGTACATTGATCTTTGACCCGCTGATAGCCTTATATTCGGAAGGGTTCATCATCCTAACTTCTTCCTTCTCACCTTGCACGTTGAGAAAGCGTCGGTCTCTGTTCTACATCGAAGCTGAATCCTGAAGTTTAAAAAGAAATCAAATGTATTTGAGAATGTAAACAGAAACCCTGCTTCTCATCTTACATCTGCACCGACCAGAAATAACTCCAGTGAAGTCCGGGGGTTATACAAAGGGTATCCAGGTACACAAAGGGAGGGAATCCGGTCCAAAGCGTAACATAACCCTTCGTACACAGACGCAACCCAGCAAAAGAAAGAGCCGATGAACTGATCTGAGGTCACACAGAAAGACGGCAGAGCAGCCTGTAATGGGTTTTTTTTCCTCCTCCAATCGCGAACCAGTTTTGCACTCAATGTTTCTGGTGGTCGCGGAATCCTGGTCGGCTGAGCAGGGAATTCCCTCATTGCACTTTCCAGGTCATCCTGCCAACGAGGTAGGAGGGCTCGTCCATCGCAAACGGCAACCTACGGTTACTTCCAACCTCTCTGTAGCACAGTAACTCGGGGTGTAAAACTAAACACAGACCTTGCTCATTATTATCAAAAACAATTCAAGATGCTGCAAAATGTAACTTTCAAATTTTAGCACTGAAAAATTGTTTTTTCTTTTTCCTGTTTTATTAAACATAGCAAATGAGCAGAAATTTGGGCTACAAGCCACCCTTCAAGCCCACGTTCCTGGGCACTTTTGCAAATGTCCAACTGGCTTCAGCAGTGTCTGAAACACACCGAGGGCGCTCCCGAGGAAAGATCGGTTCCGTCGTCATTGGCTTGGTTTTGGCAGCCTTTAAAGCATTAGGCTAAGAAATTCGGTTCGGTGATAATAATTCTGAGACCTGCTCTTCCAGATCTGGATGTGACTTTTGAAGGATATGTGTTAGTAGGAATCCAAGAGGTTTTTTTAAATAACAGATGCTAAGCAAGCCAGAAGAATTTCATCTTACAGAGGCAATCAAACTGAACTGACTGTATCCCAAGTTTAACAGCACTTCCCAAAGGACTCACACAAAGAGTTTACCTATTTAGTTTAATATTTTTATAATCAAGCCTCCTACTATAAACCCCAGCTTTTCTTAAAAGGCATTTCTATCACTGTATCATAATATTACACGTTTTACTCAATTCTGCAGTCATAAAGAATCATGTTTGCATTATAAGATTTTGGCTAATGCTACACAGAGGAAATGAACTTTAACCTGCATACATTAATTTGAAAATAAATACTGCAAGTTAACGTTCCACTTTCTTTGTTCTGCATCTTTGTCTTGATGGTTTAGCACTAAGTGATGAAGAAGTTTCTCTCGTATGTAAGACATGCCACCTAACACTGATCCATTCCCTCCCCAAAATATCAACAACAGGAGCTATGGGTCATTGAGCCAAAAAATTAAATGCTGAAATGTACATCCAAAAATGTTACCCTTCACTAGCAGATATCCTGTGGGGGAAAAAAAATAAAAATAAACCAAATACAACTCAAATGTCTAGCCAAAAGTAAACATTCAGAAAAGAACAAGGTGAAATTCAGTCCCACTCTTCAGGATGAAAGGTATCTTGTTACAGCTTCAAATCTTCCGTAGCGTCTGCTTGAGCACAGCTAGAACATGTGGAGAAAATTTATGGTATTTTATCATGGTTGGCTTGGGGGAAGGAAGAGGTTTCTCTGTGAGGTCAGGCACAGGAAATTATTAGCTTTTTTCCTTCAGTTCTTCAACACGCATTCTCTTCTACTGCTAACATCACAGTCATTTTGCCTACAGAAAAATGACTAGCCAAAGCACTACTACATTAAGGTTAGCTTGCACTATGAACGGGCACTTCCGTGGAAGGTACATGATTTTTCTCCAGGTTTTAATATAACAAAGTCAAATTCCAGTCTGTATTTGAGCAGGAGGTTTGCACCTGACGAGCTTCGAGCTCCACATATATGACAAACTGACTCAGGCTAAAGGAAAACAGGGAATATTTGTAATTGTACTGTGTTCCCCCCCTACTACTATTCTACTTTCCAGGCTCTTTCTTTAAGGGAAAAAAAAAAAAAAAAGACGAAAAAGACTAATAAGATAATACACCCCTTGTTATACACCCCATGAAATTCATCATGATTTTATCAAAGGGAAAGAGACTGCACTGTAAAAAATAATGGTACTTTCTCAAAGCTGTGTCTGCAGTGTTCACAGTTCAGCAGTTATTCATCCAGCAGCTCAAGTCAGAGCTAAAGACAGATAGATACGAGGGACAGGACATCACCAACCTCACGGAAGAACAGGACTGGAAAACATTTGGGGGAAATGCTGTGAAAAAAAATAACACTTAGTAACTACAGTGAAAACAGAAAGATCAAACATATGCCACCATCCAGTTCATCCTCTTCTAAGCCCAGCAGGAATTTAAGAGAACTCCTGCATATTGAATTGGACAAAGCTGCGAGCAACTTTGGCCTCGTTTGAAGCAGATTTAGAATAATTGCTGTCAAAAAAGTTGATAGCTGGAATGGCTGCAAGCACAAAACCACAAGTGTCTTGTAGTCACGGAAATCGGAAAGAGCTGAAAGTCATCATATGACATGTCAGGTAGCTGCAGAGATCAAGAGGAAAAATAGGTACAAATATTTGTAACTAAAATACATTCACTAAAAAAGTATCTAGGCCTGGAGTCTTCTAACTGTAACAGGATGCATTAATGAGAATATTTATAATATAATAAAACAAGACTTTCTAGTAGTGCACTGAAGAACGCCAGAGAACAACAACCAAAGAACAACGAAAGAAAGCACGCACGTACTCAGCATCATCTGAACGAGGATGACAAAAATGAACCGAAACGTCTGGTAGGCAATAGTGCAAGATATGCAATGAAACCAACAGTTCTACTACCCATGCTGGAATGCTTTTTAATCACTACGAGGATAAACCCAGGGCACAACATCGTAAAAGAGACAGCAGAAGATTCAAAATTTGAAATGAAAAAAATTTTGATCGTCCAGTCTGTTTTCCTAATTAGTATTGCAGCTATTTAATGCGCTTAAATTCAGGCAGGAAACAAGCAATTCTCAATGGCTGCCAACCAAGATCATCAGATCTAGAAATCTAAGTTTTAGTAAAATTCCCTTTTAAATATAAATTCCTTGTGATATATTTCCCCTAGTATGTAGTTATATAGCAACGTGCTTCTATACAGTCTGTCTCCGACCTACAAGTTCAACATGAATTCTTTAAATTAGAGGAGTATTTCAGAAAAAACAGCTTTGAAAGATGCATCGTTCTCCCAGAGAATTCCAACAGATACAAACTTTGGATCTTCCGATTGACAAGACCAAATTTCAGCTGTATTAAAATGAAATCAAACCCAGCATTTCACGTTCTGTTGAGAGGCTGGAAATGAAGAAGGGAGGACTAGAAACAGGCTTCTGCACATAGGAAAGCCACCCCCCCCAATCTCCTTTGGTCACATTACTGCCAAATAGCCACAACCCTCTACAAAATCGCAGCCAGACTGATCTCATTTTACTAGAATTTTTCAGAGGACGAGGTCTTTGGCAGCCATCTATCACAGTACATACAAATCCTTCAATTTTTCAAAAGAAAGGGAAAAAGAAAAATCTCTTTTGCTATCAGTAAATAGTTCAATATAAAATATTCATGTACCAAAGGCCTGATTATTCAGAATTCTTGTTAGTGCTTTGAAATCTGAAGTTCATTTCGCACTACGTGTGCTTATTTTAGTTTAAGAAAGCAAACTGTTTAAAAGTCAGCAACTGAAAACTTAAATGAAACTAAACTAAAAAAATATATTAAAATGCCCTTTTTTAAAGTCCTGTATTTTCAGCGTCTCTCTAATTTAATTCCAGCCTCAACATAAACAGCAATTTCAGAACACATACCTCATCCTAAACCGAAACTCTTCATCTTCCAAGGTTATTCCTCAGGGTCACTTTTTTGTAAATACCGCTCCTGGAAAGCGCTGTCGGCGCGTGGCACGGGCTGCTGTTACAACCTGGAGGACTCCTCTAGCCAACGTGAGCTTTGTGAGCCCCTAAGAACTTCCCAGCGGTTACAGTTTAATAAAACAAGAGTCATGCCCTGACGACCAAGGCTTGACTTAAGAAAACAGTAAAACACACGCGCAAGTGCTTCTCTGAGTTTTGGGTTGGGGGGGAGAGATTGTTTGGAAAAGCAAACAAGTCAAAAGCACAAAGAACTAGAAAGCTGCCAACAGACCAAGTTTTTCCAGCAGAAGTGTAGACTTAAAGCAAGAGTATTCAAACTTACCTACCTACATCTAGAAGAGCCTCCTCAGAAGCACAGTCCTCTATCAAGCGGTAATTTGTTGAGGGTGCTCTGGCACTGCAGTTTGTATTTAATTACGGTTCCACAGTTATTCCTTATTTAAGCTATAACAGTCTCCAGGCAGAATGCATCTCAGAAGGTTTATTGCATACCAAGGGATGAAAAACCTGCTTCTGCCAACCACCAGAAGAGCAGCGAAATGGCCTGTGAAGTCACTGCTGCATTACTGAAAGGGCATTTTTAAACATTACTTTCATATACGTTGACTGAAATTCATACATCACGTGAAATCAATGAAGAGGTAATCAAAAGTTTAATTTGCATCTAGAGTCTAAGCTTGCGATAATAATTTAGTATCATTGAAAACATAATCAATTTCATCGGTGATAAACAAGGGGGCAAAGGGTAATATTATCATAAACACAGCAACTGCCATATTTAATCCTTTGGGATTCCTTAGATCCTGCTATACTAGACACTTACGGTGTACCTAATCAAATAACTTCAGACAACAGCCGTAACTGGCTGCTCCACGAACAAATCAGACCCATCGGTGTGCACATGTATAAAAACATTCCCCACGTCACTGATCTGTGTCTTAGGCATTTGTTAAGCCTTGAAGCACAAAGTTTTGTGGCCCTTCCAACGAAAACTCTTGGCATTTTTGTGGAAGTGGACATTACTATTTCCTACCCCAACCGAGTGTACAGTTTGTTCGAGAGGATAACGTGATCCACACATCAGCACATATAAGCTATGGAAGATACACATTGTTCATATGAATGCACTCAACTGATCGGTTGCCGAAAATTAAAACAGCTGCTCACAATGATGAAAAGTTCCAAGTTCAGAGAAAAAAAAAAGAAAAAAAAAATCAAACGGTATGTTACAATTCTTCAAAACCCCAATTTCTTCCAAACAATGAAGAATGCTAATGAATACGCACTGAACTGAACCTAACACAAGAACACCCCTCTGAAGCCCGACACAGGCAGTGAAACCCTTCTTCACTAATAGAGACAAAAATAGAAAGCTAAAGCCAGGAACAAGTAAGAGAAGTATAAGGTCTCCTAAGTTGGCAGGAAAAATATTCCCTGCTCCTTAATCACCTTTCCTCACAAGGCCACATCAATCCTTCCTGCTCTAAACCAAACCTGATTTCCAAGAGAGCTCTTCTGTCATTAAGCGGTACTCAGTCCAGCTGTGCTTCACTACAAAGAGCATGGTGTTTAAAAAAAATTGCCATCAAACCTGTGAAAGGAGATCAATCTCACAAGGTCTTGACAAAGCCACATAAGCAAATGAGATAAAACCTAAAACAGGAAAGAGAAAGAACTAGTTCATGAGACAATTATAAACTACTTAATAGCACAGTAAGTGCAGATCCGCATCTAGAAATGGCTGATGGCTACAGGATTTCGGTTCCGTACTGAAGTACAAAACAGGAGTTCCCTGATCTGTCTGCCAGGTTGTATGGGAAAACCAGGTGGGTTTGGTTGTCTCCGATATACAGATGCCATAGTTAAAAATTCAAAAGGTAGGCTGTCAAAATACCACAAACGCCACAGCCAAGTTGTCGTTCACGTGTAGGTGGTGAGGATCCAGTGGTGCTGACAGGTGGACCCACCTCTCCTCTGGGAGACCTCAGCATCCCTAGAGAAGATGCCATCATCCCTAATATTCAGGCTACCGGGCTGGCCCCGGACAGGTCTAGTCCCGGCATCAACCGCGTGGCCGAGGAGCTGTGGGAGGAGGTCTAAATGAAAGGAAAACAGGAAAAATTTCCTCCTCTTCCACATTTGAGGCGGTGTTTGGTTTCTTTGTTCGTTTGGTTTTTTAATTGAAGCCTTTGTGAGATTTGCCTTCTAAACCTCAAAAAGTCTCACTGCTTTACAAAACTGCTGACCCACTGTGGAACAGGTTTAAAGATCTCCAACCACTTCCGTAAAGACATCCCTTTTGCTGTCACAGTTTGGATGTTGGGCTTCCTCACGCGTGTAGAAGCACATGCTCTTCTGAATTAGCTTAGACAAAAAGGTAGACCAGCTTGCTGGAGCGAAGGAGCCTAAGTGGTGCTGCCTTTTTCACGTTTCACATGCAAATTATTTATTCAACTACACAATGCCAGGTCATAAACTGCCCCCCTACAAAAGACATTCTCACAGCTGACCCTTTTGTAAGCACAGAATGGTGCAACTGAATTAAAATGCTACCTAAAAATGCTATTTTCTTCATCCTGCAGGAAAGTGAAGTATATACAAGGTCATTTGCATAATAAATACAAAAAACAGTATTAAAAAGCAATAGTTTCTTCTAAAACGGCCTACAAGTCCTTTTCTTCTGATTCCATGAACATCATACAACTACATGCACATAATTCCAAATCAGTTATAAAATCCTGAAAACTTTTTCCATCAGGGTAGTCTCTGTAATTTTGATAAACTATTAAGACAACGGTTAAGAAGCACTGATGATGTACGTGGAAATTGTGCTTAACTGGTTTTTTTAAGCTTTTACATTAAGGTTTGACTTCAAAGTTATGTCAGTTGATATAGTAACAGTAAATTTATACATATATATATATAAATGGTTATTTAAAAACAACAAAAAAAAGAAAAAGACAGCATCATGTCCAGAATTTTGGAAAGAAAACAGAAACCTTCATTATGTCGGAGAGAAAATTTGGCTGCAGTACTCTAACACATGCCTGCAGTAAAGAACAGAGAGGAGGGGACAGGGACACCCCAAGCTCTCACAGCCCATCTGCAGTTATTATACAGCCATTGCTTTATAAGCAAGTAAACTGCATTTCCAAAGACAGAACAAAAAGGAGACAAGCTTTATCAGAAGTTATTAAATGAACACACAGCGAGGACGTTAAGCTTCATGGCATCATGAACCTTCAGTATTTCGCCCCTGCTGCTTTTCCTCCCCCCCAAAAAAACCTGAGAAATGTGTGGATATGAATCAATAATTCAGTTTTCGCACATATTTCTGAGGACCAAATTTCCAAGAGGGCCTGAAATGTGCTGCGGCAACTGCAGGAAATGATTTTTCAGCCATGCATATTCAAACTGCTGCCTTCTTTATAAACGTTAAGGGAAGTGTTGATGCTTCTAAGACTTTATAGAAAAAAATACAAGCTGACTCAGTAGCAGCAAAAATACCAGAGGTATGGCTGGCATTAGAAACTGCGATGTGAATTTGATTTTTCAAGATGATCCTTCATTGAGAGCAAATTTCAGATTTGCAATCCAGTGGTGAACACCAGACCTCATACCGAATGTAGGAGACCAGCTCTGTAACACAGTCGAAGACCATCTGTCTTCTGCAACCACGCTGCCCCGTGCCTTTAAGACGTCCACTAATTAAACTAGAAAAGATGACACAGTTGAACACGTTCACAATTTGGGCAAGACTCAATGACAAAGTATTTCCCCTCCATCCCTAACCTTTTCTACACACTAACTGTCACTTTGACAGAGTGTCTCCGTCAGCTCGCTCATCTTTATACACCAGAAGCTTCAGCCTTTATCCCCTGGAAGAGCTCACGAGCTTTGGCTTGCAAAACTCAGCGGGAGCGAGCCACAAAAAAGAGGAAGGGGAAGCAAAACCCGGCACTCGTCGGGACTTCTCTGTTCAGGAAACAACTTCTCTGCAATTTTAGAACGCCTTCAGATTTAACTTAAGGATTTCAGTATTGAAATTTTGGAAGAAAGAGCGTGTCTGTTTTTACAGCCAGGAAGAAGAGGAGACAGAAAAAAACACCTTGGTTCTCATCCCAACCTTTGAAAACGAGCTGCAGCGTGACCTGGGGCAAGACAGCTTTTATGTCTCTGTTTCCTCAGGGGTTATCCAGTAACACGGTTATTCCTCCAATTTTTGAAGCCTTAAGACCCTCTGCAGAAGTCGACTCCTTCCTCATCCCGTAACATGCCTTGAAAAAAAAAAAAAACGGGACCAGAAAGCATTTCCTACGTCTTCAGGCTCTCACGCCGGCCCTTGAAATACCTCTCTGCATTTGCAGATAATTGATGAGAGTTTGATCGGTCTTGAGCTCAGTTAGGAATCTGAAAGGCTGCTGAGGCTTAGCCCCATCTTCTGAAGTCTTTCCCGAATCTGAAGAATCCTCCAGGCATAACCTGGAAAACCGTTCCCTCTCTCAGTCTCCTCTTCTCCAACTTTTCTTATGATGTGGAAAATTTTTTTTCCCCCCCAGAAGTCTGCTCCCTCTCAGGTATTTCACGGGTGATTGAAAAGAAATAAAAAGGTGAGGAGAAAAAGGCTGCACAGGATCAGGACGAACGCCTGCACGGCAGCACGATGCTCTCAAACCTTTGGGCCCTTCAAAGGCTGCAGTATTGCCTTCCTATCCCTGGTGGAGGTGAGAGCTTGGGAAAAAAATAAAAATCACACAACCTAACCAGCCTGAGAACAGTGGGCTCAAGAGCAAGCATTCAATCAGCAAAGACGCTGACGGAGCAGATGAAATTAAAATGCTTTCAGAACCTTTCACAGTCTATTTCTGGATCAAGTTTTCAGCTTCACCTGGGTTTCTGCCACTTTGAACTACACCTTAACGTAGCCACCTCTTCCAAGTGGTATTCAATATATCAGACAGAAAGAAAAACTACAGAAGGTATCAGAAAAAAAACCCCACAGCTGCCCATGAAGCGAAGCACGTGGCTTGTTGCCATTCAGCCCAGACCCAGGACGCTTCCTATGGAAACAAACTTATTTAAAGGACTCTCCTGCCCTCCACGACATAAAGGTGGACACCACAATCCAGCATCCCGCGTAAGGAACTCACACCCACAAGAGGAGGAACGAACAGACGTACAGCATCAGTCCGCACCAGCCATCTCCAGTAAACTCGCTGCCAAGGCAGTCGTGCGATGGTTCTCTCTCAACCAAACCCCACAATCGGACTAGAACTACAGTCATTCCCCCCGGGATCGGCAGGCTTTCAGGATATATTCCCCTCTCATTCTGATCCTCATCTTTTCCTTCTTCCGTGATGACGCTACGGATCGCAAAGGCTAAAAGGAAGCACGTATGAGCCGAAGGGATTTTCGGTCTGAAGACAACTGGTACGAAGCGAACTTCAGAACTGCACGCTCAGGGGAAGTTGGGCAAATTCAGGGTTTGACCATCTTCAGAAAAGAGAGCGGAAGCCTTCCTGCAGGAAATCTTCTCCATAGTAACTAAACCAGCCATCTGAGCATTGCCCCCCGTCAGAAACACCCTCGACAAAAACACAAGTACAAAAGCCTCTCAAAAGCAGAAATTGCACTGACCCAAAAAGCGGACAAGAGGAGGCTCCGCTACGCACACACAACTTCACTGCCACTGACCTATTTTACTAGTAAGGGAATGACAGACAGCAATATTAAAAAAAGATTAAACGGCTATTTTACATGTATCAAATACCATTGTTATGGCAACTAGGAAATTGGTGATAGTGCTTCCCCAGGAAGAGGCAGGATCAATACAGCTGGGCCTCAGCATTACAATGAGGGATCAGAGCCCTGTCCATCCCTTAATACTCTGCTAAGCTTTGAAAATCGATCTGAATTTTTTTGGCCCGAGTCTCTGCCTTAAGTCTTCATTTTTGAAGTATTTTCATTTCAGTCCGAACAGCTCAGCTGTTTCATGAAGGAGGACAAAGAAAAATATCTTGTTCGGCCCTTGTCAAAAAGACAGACTTTTAAGAGCAAAGTTTCAAAGACCGACGCTTCCAAGAAAGGGTCTGGGGTAGTTTGGGATAAGGGAAAGACCTTCTGTGACCCTCAGGATAATTTCTGCGTACAACTAACATCTCTGAGAAGACATGGATTGCTCATGTTCTTTAAAATGCAGCTGGAGTTTTGCAGCTGCGGTCTGGAAAGGGTCAGGTCTGCCAGAGCATCCATCCCTTCCTTCCCGCCGCGCGGGAAGCTCCACCGAAGACACAGACACCACCACCGGAGAGAGGAAAGCCGCCGAAGGAAGAAAGGAGAAATCCCAGCTGCAGCTTCCTCTTGTGATCATCCGGACAAGAGAGCGTTAGCACATCTGATTTTGCAAGCAGAGGTAGTGAGGAATCTGCCTCTTAAAGAGGGTAAAACAGGAATAGTGGAGCGTTTCTAACGTCGGAGTCCAAAATTCTAGTTAAACAATAATTCAAAGATAGGGCGTGTGGGAAGACCGCCATCCACTCCATCAGGGTGCAACACCTTAGTGGACGGATCTCTCGAGAGCAAAGCGCGTTGTGCTTTTGCAGCTGTTTCTCAGGATTCCCGGCGTATGAAAAACACCATCTACGCGCCAGTCACCGAACCACCACGGGAATAAAAGACGGTCACTACCATGAACGCCGGCGCGTCATACGGAAGACTAGACGGCAACAAGGATAGCAGGGAGAGAGTGAGCCCTACTGTGCCCCCAACTTCCCTTCGCCGCCCTTGTATGGGGAGTCGCTGAGTACGGAAAAACGTGTTACTATCATTTTCCCCATCATAAAAACCACAAAGTACTCTCACAGTAAATGACAGGGACAAATGGACTATGGACAAGGACGCTGCCATAAAACTGGCACCGTGAAAGCTGCATCGTTTCTTTTTGGTTAGTATTTTGTATATTAAAGCAAGTTTCCCTGGTAACATACAGCTGAGATCCCTACCATTTCCATTATGACGGCTTGCTAAATCAGCACAGGTCAATACTAAGGTTTTCCTACAGCATTAAAGAAAAATATTCAGAATTGTAGGTGAAAAGAAAATGAACGTGTGACAGGGAAAAAAGGATCTGTTTAAGCCAACGTTGCATCATAATGTAAACCATACTTTAAAGTACAAGGAACAGTAATTACACTTGATTCATGAAACTCACTGAAAGATAAATTAGATGCTCATAAATGAGGTATCTCCTGAACAATCAGGCATTTTCATCCGAAAGGCTGGGGGACAAGGTGAAAATAAATTATTTCCATTTATTATAAAATTAAAAAAACCCAAAAACCCACCACAAAAAGACCCTCCCACACCACAAACCGCTGTATTTTTCCCAAGCTTATTAAATGCAACCTTGAAACGACTGCCCAACCTCCGAAGAATATTACCACGTAAAACTTTCCTACAATTTTTTTTTTTACTTTCAAGTAACTTTTCAAATCATTTCCTTTTAAAGCTTACTAATTGAAAACACCGTAGGAGCCAAGAAAGCAACGTGATGCAGCGTAAAATCATGCAAAAAAACAATTAAACTGCGTACAATTGTCAACACGTCCATTTTTTGAAAAATAAGTCTTCCCAAAACAAGTATCAACAGCATAAAATCTTGATGAATTTTCCTTCAAAGCCCCTGATCTTTTCCTGCTCTATAGAATTTGAAATAATTATCCTTCACTTCAAGACAGTTCCATTTCTGCGAGGCTGGTTTCTGTTTCAGGATGGGAACTCTGTGGTAACCGCTCCTCTTTTTGTTGTTTTCCATTTCTAAACATATGCTTTGATCCCCTTGGTCTTGCTGGTAGAGCAGTCGCCTCACACACACAGTCTCTCTTTGAAGCCTTCCCGCAGTGCCAAGAAAGAAGCAGGCTGTGGCAGCAGGCTCAGTATTCTCCCGTTATGCAAGAGATTAGATCATTATCAACAAAACTGGATGCCTCCAGCAGAGACCAGAAATAGGGAATTCGAGAGCAAGTTTTTCTTTACTTTTTGAATTAAGGACGGCTGCTCGGCCAGTTTGAAAGGAGGAAAAAGTAACCGGGAATTAAGACCTGGTCCTATCGGAGAAGATTACCCTTCAGCCAAAAGCTCTGTAATAAACATTACCCTCACGTTTATCGTTCAGTTCTCTTCCCTCCTTGGAAGGAAAGTTTTCCTATTCGTTGTATAACGCCAAAGAAATATTTGGCTCAAACTGATGCCAACAATTTAAGAAGCCTGGTTTCGCCACGTAAGAATCGAGTGGATTTCGTTCCTCATGGATGAATGGCCTCGTGCCAACAGGACGCAGGAGGAGAGCCGGGATCCTCACGTACCTGCAGAGGGACTGTGTGCATCCTACCTACCGTACATCCATTCGCCCACAGCCTCTGCACGCGGGTACCCGACTCGTCTCTCTCACTTCCCTCTCCTCTAGTTGCTCCAACAACTTTTATGTCATGGGTTATGTAAACTGGCTTTTAAAGATGCTTCAGTTCACGATTTCACTCCAGTTGGAGGATAAAGTATCTACTAATGGGTCACAGAGCGAAGATGCGGATTCTGAGTCTTCATATACAGAAGAGAAATATATACTTTAATTTTTTAAGGAAACACCTTGCATAGCTCCATCACGGTGCACCTGCCACATCCACTTGTGTTTTCCTTATAGATAATTGCAAAGAAGTGTTACCCTGCGTGAAACAAATCCCTTGAGTCAAGTTCTGACAATGAACGTCTAGTGACAAGAGATTATATAATATCAAGCAGATTAAACTACTTATTGTTTGTACGTAAGATTTCAGCCACCGAGGCTAACAAACGCATGCAAATCTAAGCAAACAGAGATCTTTGAAAAGCCTAACTAAAAGCTTTTATAGTTTCTACAAAAGACATTAAGAGTATTTAGATCTTGGAAATAGGAATAAAGTAAGTACAAACCAGGTTAATATAGAAAAAGCTGTATGGTTGCTCTTAATAAGAGAAACTTCTTACAGTGCTTCAAGGTGTTAATTCGAGATGATCCTAAGTTTGTAAACTTAAAAAGCACTACTGAGGTTGGGCTTTGCTTTCCAAGTTTCCACAAAATTACCACCGACAAATGTTGCGCATCTGGTTGTATCACAAGATAAATGTAACATTAAAAATAATGCTACCCAACAAAATACAGATTAATAAGTACGGCAGAAGTTCCAGGGCCAGCGTCATTTGCTTACAAATGCAAATTACCGTTAGCTAGTGAGGAGCTTAAAGAAAATCTAGAAATTAAAAGCTTTGTGTTTTGGCCTTTATTTGCGGGAGGTGTTCTCCAGACACGGCTTTTTTTTTTTTTTCATATCATATACATCTGGAAACTATGAAGGCAAAGGAATTATGAGCATCATAATGAGCTCCTAGGACTCACTTGTTACCACCCTTGTTTGACATTAACACTGAGGAATCAGAAATCCGTGTTCTACTGTCTCTTATGCAATCATACAATACTCTGTTGGATAATGTGACTCTTTAGAAGCACAGACCTAAATAAAACCAGGTGTTTAGCTGGACTGCCTTCATCTCTATCTTTATGCAACAGTCAATAATAATTTAAAATTACACATGAAAAAAATAACTGGCATTTCTCCCAAATCACGCCAGAAGAAGAATCACTGATGAGTCAAGTGGATCTGTAAGTGGGACACAAAGTATGATTCATAAGTCATCGCTTCGGGTTTAATTCCTGTGAGAAAAAAAAAGCTCCATCAATACCATTAGATAGAAACGCAAACTCTCGCTTTCATTACAAAAACGTAACATTAACTTAACTACGCCTTTTCAGTTCTGAGCCTTTCCGTTACGCACGTTGGTAACGAGGGTTTCAAGCCACGACCAGTAACCCTCAGCAGCTCCTGCCGGCCACGAAGCCGTCCTTTCGCAGAGGACGGGGAGCGTGTCGGACCGCATCCCTGCATCCCTACGCAGCTCTGGGATACCAGCTCCGGTGTCCGCCGCGGGGCGAAGGGGATGGGACCTTCCCGCTGGGACTGCAGCCAAAGACTCGGGAAGGTGCGACCGGTCACGGCCAGCACCTTCGGTAGCACAAACTTATAAAAGCAGCTGAGATTCAGCGAAGCTGCCGAGTTTGCTTCTTTTTTCAAACGTAGGCTTTGGGGAAATTCGACTACAACACTAAAAAGAGGGAATCTCAGTCAGATGAGGCAATGGCAGGGGAACAATCACCGCTGCTCCCCTTTCGGACAACAGCTCAGATACTCAGTACCATGTCGGAAACGACCTCTGTGCCTCAGCTTTTATAGCAAATTGGGTTTTCAAGTGCATGCATCCCCCTCCTCTGCCCTTCGTATTTATCTCGTTTCTTTCTTTCCAACCCACACCCAAAAACCAGAGGCTCTGTGAAGCAATTCCAGTTTAAACCCAAAGGACATGTATCACAAGATGATTTTTAATATTTAAAGTACAGTAGAAAAAAATACAGAAGTCCAAACCTATAAAGAAACAAAAAATAAAGATCGAGGGACCTTTTTTATTAAGGAGCTAATAAAAGAGTAAAAGCATCTAAAAAAAAAACCCTCCTTCAAATCCCAGTACGACCTTGCTGTTCAGTCCCACCCCTCAAGCTGACCACTGAAAGAAATGTAAAGTAATGCTCATTTCCCCGCATCTCCCGTCACAGGCCAAATGACAGCTCTGACCCTAGAAACAGACTGGCAACATATTTTATTCCTCTTGAACCTCAGTCAAGAAAAACGTGAGAAATTTTAAAAAATTAAATCGCCATGCTGCTGTTGGACACCTCCCAATTTAATCATACATGACACATGTACTGCAGAAAACAGGTGACAAGATTAAACTTCTCAAATGTAGCGGGATTTAAAACGTATGCTGCTTCACCTACATCCTCAGTTAACGGGCCTTTAAAGAAAACTCACCAAAGGCACCCCAGCGGGTGCCATCTGAAGACAGAACGAGTGAGCACGACCTTGGGTTCTCCCTTGGAATTTGGTGGCATTTCTTCTTTCGTGTTTTAAAACATCAAAACAGTAAGCACTAACGTGGACGCTACTGAATACACGTGCTCTGGCCAAGGGTGATGAAAATGACGTGAATGAGTGTCTTTTGTTTTATGTGCTCATCTTCATTCCCCTCAGGAGTAATGTATTACCAATGTCACTGCTATGAACGAGTAAGTGACATATCAGTAACGATCATTTATTAATAAATACTTCACTCGTTCCATGAAGTTAATCTTCATACGCACCCATGAGGCAGGAAATTATTAGCCAGCACCTCCCGGGGGAAGCTGAAGCCACATTATAGACTTGTCCTAGACCGTGCCGTGATTCAGGTGTCAGAGCCGTAAGTAACAAACTGTAAGAAGCCCTGCCTCCTAATCCTACCTTCAGATCACTGAGTTTTGCCCACGTGCTAAGAAAGAAACTATCAGGATGATGCTGCCTTATCATAACTGAAATGTAAAATTAGCATTTATTAAAGGCTGTTAGAAGCTTAAAGATAAATTTGTCATTAAAAGGGGAAACACAAAACCCCGTGATTTATCAGCTGGTCTCCCCTTCATCTTCCAAGGATGTAGGGGTGCTAACTGCTACAGAGTTACTGTTCCCTTGGATTAACACAGGCCTTTATTTGGAATAAACAATTTTTTTTTTTATACAGAACTTGAGAATGTCTACTCTGTCTAAATTTATTGACTTCTCTTGACCTGGCTCCTAATCCTCAGATACTCCCCTATGTCTGAATACGAACTGAATGCTTGTGAGGAAAAGCAGGATAAGTATCATAAGAAAAAAAAGAAAAAAGAAAAAAAGAAAAAAGATGAGAGAGGTGGTTTGCTGCAAAAAACAAATTTACTGCTCATTTCCCCAGTCTGTTTCTGATAAAATTAATACAGCAGTGAGTACATTGAATGCTAGGTACTCCTCTACTTCTACAACGAGAGTGCAGTGGTTGCCTTCGAGAAGGAAAACCTCTTGTGGTACTCACAAACTGCAGGCGCATTACAAACGTAGGATTCTATCCGTATGTTAAAATGCTTATTTCCAGCACATCCGAATTAGCACAGTAAGTGTTTCAAAGCCGAGCAGGACACCGACTTGGAGAGCACCCTTTAAAACTATTAGGAAGTGCACAGATAAACCCCTTAACAAGCTTTCATACGAGTAAAAACCCATGAGTTAAAAAATTAGGCTGCAAATCTTGCAAGACTTCAAGGGCTCTGAATTCTCACTTGTCGAGAAAAAAACCCACAACGTCTACCTTTATTGTGTGCAGCAAAGCATTTCTGCTATCACCCAGAATCCAGGAGGTGAGAACTTGAGAAACAGTGAAGTTCTGCTGAATTTTAAAAAATTGGTTAGGAGCTCTGCACAGAGAGATTTGAATGAGTTCAGGGTTTTGTACAGAATTCTTCGATCTCAACTGTCAACTGCTTGCTCGTGCTGAACGTACTGATGAGGAAATCCTCAGAGCATGCAGCAGCGGCCCACGGCAGGAATGTCATTAAGAACGTTCCAAAAACAACTGTGCCTCAATAGTTCTTTCCTTTCCTCAGGTTCTTAAGATTAAAGGAAATTAAGGGGACAAATTCTGGTAGAGCGTGGACAACGCAACTCTTCCATACTACCGCACCGAAGACGACCCAGTTCTTCCTTTCTCAGCCGACTGAAGACCAGCTTCTACTAGCGCAGTTGGTTTTTTTCCTCCAGGTAACGCTCATTGCCACTGTCTCCAACAACCAGAAAACAACGTACATCACTGCAAGTGCTGTAGCACTATATACTATATATAGGCCTATATACCACAGCAGCACAGGCACACAAAACACTCCTCGTTTCCACCGTGGATTCCTAACTTGAAGGTGAGTAGACAGAGCAATCTTCACAGTCTGACCACAGCTCTCATAGCATATTTTTCCATAACTGTTGGGCCAATACAAATGTTATTAAAAGCAAAGGAAAAGGGGCTGGAATAGCAATAAAATCATATCGGCTATGAAAAGCATACAGGCAAACGTCCAAAACATACTTGCAACAAAAGATTCATTTCATTGTCTTCCATATAGGCAAAAAAGCAACAAGTAACGTATTCCTCAATAAAAATACTTCTTGTAAGCCTGGAAGCGAGATTAAACAGAAAATACAGGAAGAACCCTTCATGAAGTGCTTCAAATGACTTCTGATGCCGCACCTTGTTTTGTGGGGAGTTCCACTAGCGCAACGGGACTATTCTTGTGTGCTTTGTGCAAGGGTCTTTACAGGATCAAGACTCAACTGCTGACCGATTATTTCACTTGTGCTCAGGAATCGTTCCCAACAAACACGAGAGAGCAGTGCTTAATACAGCAACACATAGTTTCAAAACTAATCAAATGCATAATCAATTTTAAGCAATGAAATTTTGCACTTAACTGAATTTCAAAGGTCACCGAAGTTCAGCTCTAGCCCTTCAGCCGATGATCCAGATTTCCTATTGCCTCTCTGCCAGTCAGTAGTGACAGACAAGTAACCTGAAAGTCACTATCACAAAACTCAAGAGCTAAATGCTTCTTACAAATGTATTCCCAGAATCACGTATACTGCTGGTGACAGTACAGACAGGAAGTCCGTGCTTTTCTGCTCTAAATATAACTTCTTTTTCATACAGGGGTATGTTTGGTTATATGCGAGAAAGGAGGAACGCGGAGGTCCCTCCTGCTTCCGCTAGGTACCATGTGGTGGTACCCAGTCCAGCGTGCACAACAGAACGGAGCCAACAACTCTCATCTCCTAAAACAGATGTTCTTGAATCTCACATTCAATCCCCAGTCACAGCAGACAAAATCATTATTAGCTTCTAAACAAAAAATTATTCAATGCTTATGAGCGTATACTGCGTTTTTAAAGGCGGGACGAAGACTGTTGTGTCACTACCTTCTAAGTTCTCGCTTTAAAAAACTACTTCAACTTTTCCGTAACACTTTTTACTAAGTTGATAATACGATTTCTTTTCTGTCCATGTCAATACAGCAGTATTTGATACAAGGTTCTCCAAGAGCAAGCCAACCACAAAATATAAATATATAGCATATTTCGAAGATACATGTGCCTGATGCCTTATTTTCTCTTCTCTTCATTTACAAGTAACTCCTGAAATTCGAGCAATCCGCCACCAGAAAAGAAACAACCTCTAACAACAAGTATTTCACCTATGCAAAATCCTCCTCCGGGGTCTCCAGAGAAGAGGACAACCGAGCGCTTCATGGAACAGGCTCCGAACCACTGAAGCAAGCGGGAGCTAGGTCGGAAGAGTTAAATAAAGCTGCTAAAATTCAGCAGCCTTGCAAGCTATTCCAGACTACAGCTACCGTAACCTACACTGGGTGTCCTCTGCATAAGCACCAGTGTGACTTTGTGGACTGCTGAGACTCAGTCTGTTGCAACTGGCATAAGTTGCCACAGGCGAGTAATCACAAGAAACTGACCTTGGCAAAAGCACATTTTACACTTCACTGCTGTTCAACTGTGTTATACTAAAGAGAGAGCAAGGGAGCACAAGCGGAAGGG
>JANZLQ010000050.1:3482397-3509546 GCA_026212715.1 Elanus axillaris | reverse complement strand
GGTATTTTTAAACCGGGGGGGCCTGGGGTTGTCTGGGGGGGAAGAGGGGGAGAAAGAAGGGAAATTAAGTACTAAATTAGGAATTAATACCTAAAAAAATATCTCCCAACAAGGGGGGTGGAGGGGGGCAGGGAGCATACAAGACAATGACAACTTTGTATTTTGCTACCAGTGGATTACTGAACAAATAAGGAATTTTAAGTCCTTCTTTCCTCCTGTTTGGCTACACCTCTTGAGAGTACATTTTGGAATCAGCTGCAATGAATAAAGATTAAAGGTATTCCATGAGGTGTGCAGCCAGATGGCTTAGTCCTGATTTTTGAAGTTTCACCTCAACCTTAACTTCAGAGGCTCTCTCAACAGCCTGGCAGCAATTTGCATGAACTAGTACGGTAGAATTCCCACCGCTGCACGTAAAGTTGTGTCTCTCCCTTCTTAACCATCTTTGGTCTCCTTTGGTTTGGATCAGTTACGTCCTGGCAAATCTTTTTCTTAGTTTCTGCATTACATTTTTTTGGTATTGATTACAGTATCTCCCAAGAAACAGGACCTGGCAGAGCAAGATGGCACAGGGTCCCACCGTTAATGCTAACCCACGTGCTGCCCGGGTTTCACAGCAAGTTTAACACAAGGATCTAACCTTGCGGGACGTTCGGTGGTTGAAGCAAAACATGCACAAGCTTTGTACGAGTTGCAAAATACCCAATCATTCTCCGCTTGGGGAGTGCACAAGGTATGCAAGTGTAGACAAAATAAAATAAGAATACATACACTTTATATCTCTGTTTCCTTACCACTCTCAGGTCAGTGACCTAGGGATCAGAGCCCTCTCAAAAAATGCCTATTATATGCAGGTTCCCTTCCAAATCCTGAAGGCTGCTTCTCTCCTGTGTAGACAGTTTCTCCATTCCTCACCCGGTTCCATAATCAACTCAAACCCCCCCGCTACAAAAGCCAGCCTCTGTTCCTCTCAAACATCCAAATCTTTCACATCTCTGTCTTCACACAGTCTCCATTCCTCTATTACAACTCCTCTTTCTCCATTTCAGTCCTCCAAATGTCATTACTACCAGTAGGCCGGAGAAAAGTGGCTTTTTTTGGACACAGCCACGTTATTACTTTGAACCATTCCCATCTGACAGAGCACCATCATGGTTTAACGACCTCCGCCGTCACTGGCCGGGGAGATACAAGACTCAGCCCTGACAGCAGATGGCTGATTCACACACACTGACGTTCAGCGATTCAACAATGATATGATCACGCTCAGCCTATAAATTATAGAAACAGCAATTCTATGAAGCATGACTTAAAATTTCAAGGGACTGAAGTATTTCTGAGTCTGAGCTTCAGATCTGGGTCAAAAAGGTGCCAGCTGTGGATCTGCAGAATTTCAATCATCTCACCAGATTGTAGCTCTCTTTCTCACAAATAAATGATGTTTGGAAGGCCCACAGGCACGCTTCGTGACAGCAAGGCAGGACTCTGTCACAGGGGGTTGGATGGGCCACCAAAATACTCCTTGTGTGCGTAAGAAACTCTTGTAGGGTCCTGGTACCTAGCAGAGGGTACACTTGCCGGCTCTCATATTTTGCTGACTCTGCACCTGGGCAGAAAATCTAATTACTTAATTTTTTATTCACTAAATCCTATAATGATTAGTTGTAGTAGATGGAAAAAAAAAAAGAAATTGGAGAGAGTGAACTAGTTCTGCAGTAATTACTGTAGGCCTTCAGGTTTGGCCATGATACGGGCACCATTTCTCCCGATGGAGCACAGCAAAAGAAAGAAAAGGGTGACAAGAAATTAAGTACCTGAAAGGTACTCACATCCTCAGAAAGAGTGAATATTTGTTTTTACTAGCCCCAAAGTTAAGTATATCTTTGTATTACACAAGAGCAGCCTCAGCCGACAACAAGGATTTGACATCTCTTACTTCTTCAATGCGTATCCTCAACAACAGGCTATTGAATTCATCTCTCTCTTTGCGGCTCGCTCTGTGTGTCTCATACCACACCGTATTTTAAAAGTATGTGTCACTCAATGCTGAATGAGCCGTTTGACTTTATAGTTCAGTGGCTAGGATCTCATTTTTAAGTAATTTTTCTCATTAGGTAGAACAGAAACATGAACTGCGTCTTCCGCATCCAGGCAAATAATTACTGATATGCTGGCTAGTCTGGGCATCCTACTTCTCTCCCTCTTCCTTCCCCCCCCTCTTGCACCTATGAGAATTCCTTGAAACCGACACATTTCCACCAAAAATACCAGGGCTAACAAATCAAAACCTTCCAACGTCTACAAATTGCTAGTGAGATTTAGCTCTAGCTATGTATATGGATATATATATCTATACACACACACCACCACATACCTATATATATTGCTATATAGTATGTATCAAAAATTACGTTGTGGTACAGTATGGCTGAAACGTTACTGGCACAAGATTAATTTGACCAAAGCATTCCTCTACTGGCAAAAGATTAGTCGGTTTGAATTATATTTACCTTTCTGGAAGTGTTTCAGAAAGAAGTCTTGTCTAGTTTCAACTCATCCAATACAACATAACGATATCCTTGAAATCCAGAGAGTCAAGAGATTCTTCCTTTTCCTTCTGGTTGTGAATACTGAGTGTGATCTACGAGAAAAAGAAAGTGGGAGGAAAAAAGTTTTGACAGGCAATCTTTTGTGTTCTCAGTGGGTCCCTATTTTCAAAATCCTTAC
The DNA here is from genome assembly GCA_026212715.1 of Elanus axillaris. Taxonomy (NCBI): domain Eukaryota; kingdom Metazoa; phylum Chordata; class Aves; order Accipitriformes; family Accipitridae; genus Elanus; species Elanus axillaris. The sequence continues at coordinate 3,506,819 of JANZLQ010000050.1, read as the reverse complement.
AGATCACGGCACTGGCCCCAGAAGATCGATCAATCAATCAATCGCTACTGGGTTTCCAGAAAGAATTCAAAGCAGATTTTGTTCTTCCCTAGGTATCTCAACAAGCCACATCAAGGAGCCAGTTTTCCCTGTCAGACATTCTGTCTCTCTCTTTACTGTCTTAAACACAAAGATACTGAAGGGAAAGGCCTGATGGTGGCCTGCTCCTTTTTACAAAAAAATGCAACGTACAGTTTGCATTTTCCGCCATCAGTTTAAATTCAGCATCAGGGAATTTGTAACTTTGAACTTACTCAAGAGAAAGGAGGGTTACCGTTTCTGTGCTGTGAAACGCTAATACACTTCACAAAACCAACAGCAACCCCTGAAACATAAGTAAAACCATGAAAAACATAAAATACCCTTTCTCCTATGAGACTCTTCAATTAATCAACAGCTATTGGTGGGTAAGTTGCATACTCAACAGCTTTGTCGAATGAAGACATCTTAGTCTAGAAACAGCTGTGAGAAGTTCAGCGGTGCTCTGCTAGCTCTGGGATTTCCAGTTTTCTAGGGAACATCGCTTTTCCTGGATAGCATGTTGACCACGTAATTTTGCAGATCCTCATGCTATGTAGTATCAGCTCAATCTTTCCAGTTCTTTCAGTAATAGCAAGCAAATTCACAAAAGCTTCGCCTCAGATTTCACAGGCGTGTGTGTGCCTCTCTCTTAGTACCCAGGCCGCCGTGCCAATATGTAGGATTAAACTTTTTCCAAGGTTGAATAAGCCACCATCTGTCTATCTTGTGTGGTGCTGTGCGCCATCCGGGAGACTTGTCCCTTAGAGCATGTTTCTACCATATGTCACTCCTGAGTGATCAGTTATGCCAAGACATTTGGGAAAAAATTACTAAGTCGAGCTGGAAAACCCTTTCCGAATTCCAGGGGAGGTTTGCCAAGCCCGTATTTGCAAATAACTTCGCATCCACCGATTTTTGCATGTATTGTATGTAACAATAAATAACCTTTACCCAAACAGACAAAACAATGATTTGGATGAGGTACCCGCCCTCCGTTGTCCAGAACTCATGTACTTTTTTTAGTAAACCAAGAGATTCAGGTATGATGCACCTTCAGGAAAAATGCAACAAACTTTTACAGAAGAATTGCAACTTTTAGGATAACTAAGTTAGGAAAGGAAAAAAACAGATGTAAAGAATATATTTCGAGAAAGGCTCTACTTGCTATTTTAAAGCCACAACAAATCAGTAATTCCTTTCAAAATACTCAACTAAAAATACGTAAGGCAACTGAATGCAAGGCTTTTTCCTAACAATAACGGTATCTAAAACGCTCACCTGCATGCAAAGTGATCACCTACACTAAATGTTAAACCGCTGATATATATCATAGCTCATGCAATTAGAATTTGTCTAATAAAGAATATGACTCTATCCTATTTTAGATTCAAAGAACCATTTTATGTTCCAATTCCTCAATTATTAAATTAAAACTCAAGCCAGCATCGCTCTTATGGCCAGCTCAAGGCTGCTCATTTGTATAACTGACTTTCAAGGGCACTTGGATACACAGCAATTAATACCGGCAAAGAATCTACCGGATCTGCTACTTAATGTTAAGGAAGACATTCTTAAGAACACTAAAAGAAGAGAGAAATTAGTAAGTCACAATTACAGCCTCCCTAAGTTTAGCATGGGAAGAAAATCTATGCCTAAGGGCAACAGTAAGAGTATTAAATATCAGAAGACAAATTATAGGAATTATTACATTTAGTGACGAAAGTGAGATGAGGAGCAGTACTAAGGTGCAAGAGAGAACATTCACAGAAATCTAGGGTCCTTTTTTGTTTTGCCCTCAGAGTTTGGACAATCACTGGAAAAAGGGGATGTGAATCAAGAATTCACTACGGCCCATTTGGATTTGTAGAACAAAGGGCAACAAAAAGCAGAAAAAGTTCATGTTAGAGGAAGAACAAGGAGGTGATTATTAAAGGAAAATGAAATAAATTATCACCTTGGAACGGATTACTTCTTTTTTCTTTTAAATCTATCTAATATAAAAAGTCTCCCTATGCACAAAGAGCAAAGCTTGCAAAGGTGAGGGCGTTTCAGTCAGTTGACAGGTAACAAATTAACCCCCGAAGTAATGAAAGCCTCACACTGCAACGCTGCCTTGCGGCAGGGAAAGAGGCGAGGAGAAGAAATCCAGAACAGCTGGGCAAACCTGGACTGCTTGCCTACCGAACACACCTAACAATTCTGGAGCCAGCCTGTTTTCCGAAAGGCTCAGCTCCTTCCTGGCCCACTCAGACAGCCCGAGGCATTCCAGCTGCTCAGCCAAGGGAGGCTGAGGTTCCACAGCAGCACCAGCTTTCTGCTGACCCTTCTTATCCCACGAGGAAACCTCGAGACTAACGCGTGTCTGCTCTGACTAACGTTCCCCTTGCTTCTTGCATCCATGCACAGATCCAAGTAATCTTCCCTTTGGGATGGAACATGATTTGGGTGTTATCACTGACCGACTCAGAGGGCTGCAAGAGGAGGGGTGAGAAATTTATCGAAGCTGCCAATTAAGAAGATTCTTATTCTGGATGAGCACTGGATGTGCTCTGAAGCTGGTGAACAGCTTCCTCACGGAGGAGGCAGCTGCGTAGCTTCTGCACAGTCCTCTCCTGCCAGAACTACAGCCGACACAATAGTTCCTCCTGCAAGTCATAGTGAAGATCCCCACGTATCTGCAAGGAAAAACTACAGAGTAAACAATATAAAGGGAGAAAACATTAAAACACGGAGGAAAATGAGGCTTTTTCCTTCCCTTTGTCTTCAGCTGAGGAAGCTCCCGGCTGTCCCACACTACTGTAGACATACAAGCAGAAACCCTCCCAGTCTGTAGAAAAAAGACGGGGTTTAGTTTGGTTTAATCACTACGAGTCCCTTGGAAACGCTTGGCACACATAGGCAGCGTTAATTTGTGTTCCACTTCAAACATGTACTAAGCCTCAACACTCACCGTTGTTCTCACAAACTTTTTAGGAAAATCTCCTATCCTCGGGGGAATTCATGAGCTTGGGATTCCAACAATCCCATGCGAACCCATTCTTCTAGGAATAAATTCACTCTGTGGCACACGTAAATATTTCTGCTACATAAACGCAAAACTTCACTGAAACATCTGCTGATAAATATAAGGCTAGGACACATAAAAAGCAGCAACACGGAACTTAATTTCTCCAGGAAACCTCCTTGAGAGGGGATGACTGCCGAGACAGTGTTTACAGACAACAAAGGCTCTGCGAGCACAAGGCCAAACTCGAAGAGTTGTTATGTTCTCCGAGCCACCCATCTGCGGGGCATTTCCTATTTTCCCACATTCATTCATCAAAGTTCATTCCCCAGCAGAGACTCTGGGCCCTAGTTGGCAAGAGTTGCTTTTCACTGACCAACAGGCAAGGGATAAAATGTAGGTTGGTGGGAAGCCATCAAATGTCACCGAACACTGCAAAGGAACCAGTCCTCTAATATAAAGCCCATTCGGCAAGTACTATGGTACTACAACATAAGAGTTTGTTGCTCAAAAAGTTAATGCAGTATTAAATCAAAGCACTCTCTCTCTCCTCACCAATAATCAGTATTCATAAACCAACTCAAAGAAAATCTCCCCACGCAATGTAAAAACAGCTCGGAGTTCACCGAGTTACCTTCGTTAGGGGTTCAAAAAGAGGGACCGGGGTGGGGCGAATGAAAGGTTTGCTTTTTCCAAGCCCAGAGATAAAGCACATTTCCTCGCGTATCTGTCATCATCTTCGCTTCCCCCCTCCGCCACACAAAACCCAAGAAAATCTGCCATTGCTTTAGGTCAAAGGAAAAACAGGCCCAGCTGCCATAAGCCAAACAACGTACAGGTTTGCTATCTCCCCTGCTGTTTTGGCTCGAGCTCTTCAGACTGGAAAATTCAGAAGCACGATCTCCCAAGCTCTATAAATGCCAGAACCATCTAAGAGGAAAATAGGACAAGGCCACCCCCAGGCAAGTTTGTACTAAAATCTGCTGGCTGCAAGGCAAAAAATACAGTAAACATCGCATAGGGACAGACTGCTCCTTGGAAAATATTCCACAAGAACAATATAGCTTCCAAAGAAAGGCTGCGCTAAAGGGACTTCTGGAGAAAAAAAATGCAATGTTTTAAGATCCTTGCGAGGATTTAGCAAGCTAATGGCACACTCAACGACAAATTGTGTGACAGGCAATATGTTTTTGACATTAATCCAAAGAAGAAACGTGAAAGCGACATTGAATGTTCTCTACAAAGCGGTAACGAATTCAGTATCCTAGAATAGTTCTTCAGTTCACTAAGGAAATTTTGCTTTTGTCTTGACAATTGATTTCATGGAATAAAACAAGTAATAATAAGCAATTAAACCGTCAGTACCATCATCTTGTCTTTTCAGGAAAGACAACTTCAGTTTTTGCAGTCCTTGAGAGATGAACTTTGCGACTGATTACTGTATGTTTTAACGGGCTCTATACTGACTCAACCTAGAAAAACAAGCCAAAAACAGAAGTTGAAACATCCTTTTTCCTGTGTAGCTCCAATTTGCAGTAGCAAGAAGCTAAACAACATGCTCTCCACCAGATGGCTGAAATAAAAAGAACACTCCTTCTGATTAATTAGGAAACAAATGAATCTGCTGTTAGCACAACAAGTTACCATCAGGAAACCTGGGCTCCCATTAAACTTTGGTATTTGTGCTTCCTCTGCAACCGTGTTCAGGACCATCCCCAGACTTGTCTCTCTTTTCAGAAGCAAAACATTACACACGAGTCCATCACACGCGAGTATCTCACCTGATAACACGTAACCAAAGAGGACACTGGCCCTTCTCACAGACAAAGAATGCCGCAAGAGAGAGAAGCTTCCTAAAAGAGAAAGCGCCCATCAGAGTAGAAATGAATGAACATCTCCTAGTGCTGTGCGGGATCGCCCCAGGGAGGCGAACCACCACGTTCCTCCCCAGGGTTCAGCGAGCAAGGCAGGCTCACGCGTGCACACCCAAGCGCTCCAGCTGCTCCGGGAAACGGGAATCCCCGGACTAGCTACAGGACAAGGAGCAAGGATGCGCCAGCCCGAGCAACAGAGGCCAGTCCGTGGGTCCCCGACGAGGCTGCCGAGGACGACTGTTAACCTCTTCCGGGGAAGGTGCGGAATACAACGCAGGCGCTGGGAACGGAGCGGGGAAAGGCGTAACGCACACAGAACACGCACAAAACACAGGCAAGCGAATGCGTTTCACACGTGAACGTGACGTACGATGCTACTGCGGTGCGTGACCTCTGGAAGAAGGGAACGGAGCTCACCCAGCCCGGCGGGGTGCGGGAGTCGCAGCTAAAAGCTTTTGGTGTTGTCATTATTTCTCTGCTTTCAATGGGAGACCTGTCGTTTCGGCAACATACAGCACGACCTCCAAAACTGCGAAAGGCATATTCAAGAAAACCATGCCCTGCTGTTGTCGGGATGACGATACCGGGGCAGAGAGCTCCCCGCCTTCTCTGCATGAACAACTGCTTTTCTGCACCGAACGTGGGACCCGGTATTTCAGTAACAGTGGTTAAAGAAGGACCACTTCAGAAGAAGCTGGCAAGGCACTGAGACCGAATGTGCCGTCTTTTAGGGCTAAAGCACAATTTCACCTTCTTTAACAACATCACGTGTGCCTGAAGAGGCATAATGCCTTCACGAGAATCCAGGGCTGCCAGTAAACCCACACCACTATAACTTAAGAGTATTTCTCCTACGTGCACAACCGAAGTTCTCAAACTAGCTGACGCAGTTATTTTCTAGGGACAAAGAGAATGGTGGAGACATTTACTAGAAACTAAATCCAAGACTGCTTTTTAAAATCCAAGTAAAGGTACTATATCCTCTTAAGTAATTGAGGAAGCCGAGAGACTAAATAAGGAAAACCAAAGAGACTTCCTCACACTTTAAAAAAAGGATCCCAAAAATTTTATACGTATAGGGAAGCCACTTAATTCAGCTAAATGAGCTTATCCCACTTTTCATTATAGGCTTGTGATAGCTACCTACTGCGTGAAAAACAAGACTACACAACACAGCAGGAACATTGTCAAAGACCTCTTAATGCCACCCAGATCTTTTTATTCGCTTGCACATCCACCCTCTCAAAGGGCTTCAGTACGTTTGAAAGGTGGCACTTCCCTTCCTGAAAGAAAAGTTGTCTCTCCCCACAGAGCTTGTATTCACTCAGGTAACAACAGATTTGTGAATATTGCGTTGTGAAGTAGGTATTTCCTTGCTATAGATGAACTGTGCATCTCTGCAGACAAGATGTTAGGGATCAAAGGAATGCAATTTTCTGCCCCTTTGTTGTTTGTTCGGTTGGTATTTTTTTAAAAAAGTATCCATAAGTATCCATTTGCTTATTTTGAAACCAAACAGGCAGGGAATTTAAGGTACCACCCACCTCTCCCCTTTATATATGGCTCCATATATGATTAAGCAGCAGCACATGCACAACAACAACAATTTCTCCTCCTGTAACTCTCAGTGAAGACAAGACTTTATTCATTTTTCTAACAGTTTTTGATCCGAGGAACTTACTTTCTGTAAGCAAGTATTTAAAAAATTTAAAACATCCTCCTGCTGTCTTCCAGATGTCTGGGACTTCCGGCAACTGCATAGCACCAGGAAATGCTCTGAGTCAGCAAGTTTCAGCTTCTCCCAAGTTTTCTCCTTGATCTTAGGCAAATTTCTACTATTCTTTACCAGATTAATAGGCTCATTTCCATCTCCCTACCGGATCCTTTTTCCTGATCGTTAAGTTAATGGCGCAGGGAGCTGTGTCCTTCCAGCCTCCCACCCTAGCTGGTTCCCGCTAGCACACCACGGAGGGCACAGGTACTCCCACCTGAATTCTGAAAAGATCTGACAATGATTTGTAGGAGTTAGAGATGGGAAACGGACTCCACTTACGCCCATGTGTTCCTGCGTTAACAGCAGCCACAGCCCGACCCTTAAATTTATGTCTGAGACCTGCAATGACTCCTCTCATAAAAGTTCCTTCCGAACACTTCTCCTAGCAGCATCTGTAACAGCCTCAGCTTCTTCGGTATCGCCCCTTCCAGACTCTTTGTGTCTGGCTCCTGCGTGTGAACGGTGGCCAGAAGCTCTGAAGAGCGCAGGACGCAAGATGAGTACTGGCACCCTCAATTTACGTTACATCTCACACCAACTAACTAGTTTATCAACAAGCTAAAAAGACCAAGAACACAACATAAAGGAAATGTTCAAAAAAGCATGGCTTCATCATTAAAATCTCTCTTTATGGGAGCTTTCTCATTGGTTTCATTATATGGAGTGGCAGTGAGCTCAGTAAACAGATTTGCTTAGTTTCCATGTCCGTTGCCAGATTTCCATCCTGCGGAACCAATTTTAAATAGAAAAAAGTGTCTCCTTCCATCCTCTCTTCCTCAGTGTCATTCTTACTGAGGATACAGAGTAAAAATTGAATGGAAATGAGCTGGTCACAGTGGGGTTCAAATCCAAATGTTAACTCTTTTTTTTAATTGCCAAAAAAAAAACCCCAGATCACTTTGAACCACAATTATTCTTTTCTTGCAACTACGGAAAGTTTTTAAACCGAAGGCTGCCAACAATGACCTTGTTATAAACTGGAGTTCACAGTTACTTTTATGGATTTTTGTCTCAGTAACTTCTAGCTCAAGCAGTTCTCATGAAAATATTTCCAAACCACCAACTTGGCTACATATTTCCAGCAAAGCAAAATAATCCCCAGCTCCTAAATACAACTCTACTTCTTTTTTTAACTTCACTTTATCCTTCGGAAAACCAGTAGAGCTTTAAAAATGGGAAAGACAGAAAAGGGAGAAAGGAGATAAAAAAAATAATCTGAGAACTACAAGCAGCCTCTAGTATCTCTGGGTTACCGCAGATGCAGAACTGGAAATGGAGATGAGATATGGGAAATAATCTCCCACATATACACAAGTATTAATAGCAATGGCAAATAAAACCAAAATGAACACTGTAATTCAAAACAGCACAATACTTGCCTAGCAGAAAGCTCTCAGATAGATCCAGCCATTGTTAGCCCATGCTCACAGCCAGAGCTTCCACACTAACGTAAAGGACCTCATAAATGGGAAAGAAAATCTGATGGACTTCATATTATCAGTTTGTTTAGCTTTTTCAGAGAGAGAATGCAAAGGAATCATTTATTATAACCTTTTGCATATCTGTCAGATGTTGCATGTTTTATGTAACTATCACACATTTGGCAAACTCTTCCTACCTACCCATATGCTAGGGAAAAGCTCAAACTGTGGAAGAGAAACCTTCCTCTACAAAGCACATTTCCTCTTCGAGAGGAACCGTGGGTTCCACTTAGGGCTCCAAGACGTCCGCACTTTCCTCTCACCGCTAGGACCGGTACTTCCAATTAACCCAGAACTTGCACATCTGCCTTCGTGGGAAGCAGAACTATCCGTCCTGTGCTTCACACACGCCAGAAGAGCCACTGGCATTGGAGCATTTCAGATACCGGACCACAACGCAGACTCTGTACAACCAAAGCAAGCCCTCATCCCTGCACCTACAACGGCTCTCTCGGAACGCAAGGGCCAGATGTGTTTGTACAGCTGGCCCAGCGTCTTACCATCACTATTGGCCAGGTCTATTACCTGAAGCGGAATAAAAGGACATGCACATCCAGGACCCCACCGCAGACTCCGGGGCAGCCAGCCGGGTGTCGGAGCTGCTCCCAAGGGCCAGCCCACGCAGGATGCACTCTTCTGCTTGCGACAACTCTCTCACCTCAGCAGAGGATAACCCCACCTCTGATCTTCAACTCAAACCTCATTCATCATATGTAAGAGAACAAAACATGCAAGCTCCATAGGTAGTCCTAAAACTGGTATTTTCCAGCTTTTCATGCAGTACGTGGGGAAAATGGCAGCAGCTGTGACAAGTGGGAGCTGCCACCAGAATTCCCCAGCAGAGGAATGAGGAGCGCACGGAGAGCACATAGGAAGCTACGGAGGAACAGAAGAAGGCACGCCACAGAGCGCTTCTGGCACCACTTGAGAAAAAAAGAAACCCTCCTCAAACAATGGGGCTGAAAAAAGAAGTGGCAGTGAGGAAGCTGGTGCTGAGAAGAGTCCAGGTGCAGAAGAACGGGAGAAGCTGTTCCAGGCAACCAAAAGGACCTTCCCTCTTGGCTCACCGTTAAGACACATTTTAGAATTTAGGATGTTAGAAACCGATTTGCAGAGCAAACCGGTAGTGCATTTCATTTGCCAAAGCTCTCACCTGCAACATATCTACACAATTTAAAAATGCTTTCAACTAAAAACATTAACTCATGAAATGCTTCACATGAATGTCATAAACAGTTGCGTATCTTGGCAAATATGTGCCGCAAGCAGTCCTCACAACACAACCTCACGATCAGATCTCACGTTCTTTAGCCGGTTCAACTGTGAGATCAGGCAGGAAATACCCTTTACCTTCAATATCAGGAGTCAGGGCATACTGGTAGGGCTTGTGTGGGACTTCTCAAACTGAAGACAGACCAATTAATTTATCTACCAGGACTGTCCAGTCAACATTTGTTGCTGACTTTTTTTTTGAAAGCTGCCTCACTAGCCTTTGGAGCCCCTTGAGTTGCAGAAAAAATGACTGTAAATCGAATATATACACACAGTTTAAAACTCTTTAAAACTGTGATGCACTTGAGTTAACAGAACTCGAAGGGCCTGTGATTACAGCAACCACGGCGGGGTTTCTGAAAGGGAAGATCAAGAGTCACCGTTTTGAAAGGATAAAGTGAGCTGTCAAGTGACTGGCGGGAGGAGGTTGCAACAGGAGGTTTCATTGCATCTGTAGACAACAGTGCTAAACCCATCCATGAAACAAGAACAGAAAAGGGATTTAAGGGTTTAAAACACACAGCACTTTTGTTTCTTAGTCTAGAAAATGAATCCTCCAAGGAAGTATGACGGAATAAGGGTGGGACAGACAGATGGACAAGAGGAGGGTGCGTTAGAGACCTGCAAGATACAATTAACTTGTCCTGACTGAAGAGGTTCTGACCAAGGTCTTACCAACGCCCTACACCGCCGCTGCGAAGAAAACAGGGAGCAAATCCTCGTACTATCTGCTGCTGGCCCACCCGAACACAGCTGCAGCATGACATCTGAACCTGACAGGCAGAAGAAATCCTCAGTGAGCAGAGCAGGGAAAAAAACGTATCCATTTGTCAAGTAAAAGGAACTGTAACTGCTTATTACCACAAAGTCCTGCCTGTTATTTCTAACAAGGTACCAAGGCACTGGATATTCATTTCTAGAAATTAAACAAGGTAGACAAGCTCAGAGGAAGAATTTTTTTTTTTTTTTTTTGCAGTGCTAACTGATGCTGTACTAGGTAAGAAGCATGGGTTGCATTAAAATAATGCAAATTTCTGTAGCAAATTGTTTCAAACAGCTGATAAATGCCTGCAGAACTGCAGTGTGGTTTATAAACCTGAAAAGCATGGAAATTGATAGCCGTTTCTGGACAGTATGCTAAAGATATTGAGTTTCTGAGATGCCTTTTTCTGGCCCAGCGCTATACAAACCGAATGCACATTGGTGGAAATGCACGGACCGTGGAAAATACTGCCGCTTCACAAATACACCAATACACTAGATGGATTACAGAAAAAGCTCAGCCTTCCTAAATTTCTCAAGCATACTGTGTAATATATATACTGTGTAATACCTGTATACTTCAAGTAAACATGAAGGATCCAGGAGCCTTTCGTTATATTTTCCCTCCCTCGCCCAGCTGAGGAGCGGGCAAGTGGCCTCCGGCCAGAGTCAACCCACCACAAAGTCCTAAATGATTTGGGAAACAAAGGTCTCAACCCTACAGAGTGGGCCCAGCCCTAATGAGAATTACATTCTCCTGTGATGTAAGAAGTTTCTCTTTGAAGATTCCTCTTTGTAGGTATGTAGGAGTTTGTGCTTAGAACACCTGCTAAAAGCAACAAACTTCACCTAAAAGAAATCTGACCATCTTCAAGAGCTATGCAATGCACTCTGTCATAGAAACGCTGACAACAAATCATTTCACATAGGTATTGTACAGTTCTAACTAAATATTGCTCAATAAAATGCCAAAATCAAGCCAGTAAAAAACTTAACCAAATGTTCTGGAAGAAAATTGTGGAAAATACATACATACTTGTCAAACTGTCTGCAATAACTCTAGATTTCTCCCCTGAGCACCTGTTATGCAAATTTTTAACACAACTGTAACTCAGTACATCAAAAAATACTCCCATTACACTGTATTATACTTGATATACTGTATTAATTATTCATTTGATACCCATATATTACATATATTGGGCATACTACACCACATATATTCTACAATTCCCGCTACTCTGCTCCCAGAGACCTTTTCCACTAAGGCAGTCACACCGTCTCATGACTTGTACATTTTATTAATCTGTAGTGAAACCAGCTGAATGCGAATCATTCTAACTGTCCACATTTCTACTTTTTCGACAGTATGAATCCTAATTTCAATCCATGCAGACCTTTAAAACATTAGAAGTATATATTCATGCTTCCTAAAACCTATGTGCCAAATGATAAGTTTTGGTTGCGCCGGTCAATATACAGGTGAGGCCAAATATGCATATAGAATGTAACATATGACATAGTGGAGACTGTGACGTGTCACGTGTTGCTACTTCCACCCCTCGAGGAAAAAAGGAATGTGTATTTACAGTTCAGTCCAGAGCCAGCCCCTTCTTTGTGACAGAGAAGAAAGAATACGTAGTCTACTAAAAAAGTAAAACAAAAGAAATTTATCAATTATGCGCCTAACCTTCCCATTTGTAGGGGCATTAAGGCAGCTTCGCGCGCACAGAGCACAACGCAGTCGAACAACGTAGTCAGGCATGTCGCAATACTTCACCACATCTGTAAGTTATGCGGCTTATGCGACCTCCCAGATCTTCTGCATAATACTAATCCAGCTAGGGAAAACATAAATAACCTAAAGAACCAATAACAGGCATGATTTACATAATAGGTCTCGCAAAGTAAGACAGTGAACCAGTCTAATGAACGGAAGCAGCACTGAAACCGCAAGGGGTGCGAGTCCTGGGCTGGCCGAGCAGGGCACGTGGCCTCGCCCGCGGATCCATCGCTCCTCTGAGACCGCAACAGAGCACCTGCAGAAGCGGCTGTTTGGCTTGTTAGGGCGCAAAACGACTTAACGCCGCATGATTTACCCTGTTTTCAAGTATTCGCCCACGTTTCTGACTTGCTTGATGGCATCAAAAGACCTCACAGCAGACCCTACCGCGGGAAAAAACCTACCACCTCCAGCCGCTGACTGCCTGGAGAAAGGGAACAGCGAGTGATCCAACACAACAGTCACCTGCGACAGCGTGGGGGGGACAATCACTAGGAATACAGTGAAGCGAATCACGTGGGTGAAAAAAAGTAGCTTTATGTATTGGGAGTATCTGAAGTGGCTTCATCTTGAAGAGCTTCACCTGTGAAACCACCAAAACGCGGAGGGAAAAAGCGATTCACTGGTAACCGCGTCTGAATTTTTCAGCACCCTACAAAAATCTCAACCATCAGTCGTAAAATGATACTGAATTCTCAAAGATCACAGTTCCATCTCAATTGTTTTAACCCACTAGTAACACTTCGAAACTATTTTCTCCTGTGGCAGCATTTTCATGTTTGCCTTTTCTGATGTTCGTTTCACAACTTGCATTTTTTTGATGTTCATTTTACAAACAGGTCCAGACAGTTACTTTCCCTTTTCCTGTCACTAGGCTTCTGCTACGCAGCAGGGGTAAAAGCATTACAATAAAATAGGGAAACATTTTCGAACATAAATTACTAGAAACATTTCAGCAGCTTTAGTATATGCAACTACTTGCAATTTAGCCCTGCAGTAGTTAGGACTCATTATGTTACTTTAACTGTTACTGGTACCACCACAATTCCCAGCGATGAAAGTATCTGTGCAATGGAGAGCCAAGTGAGGGACAAAGGGCAAGAACAGAAGAAACGTGGAAAATGGCAAACAAAAGGGAAGACAGCGGATTCAAGAAGCTTTGGAAACTGCAAAGGCAGGCAGTGAACTGAGAAAGTATTTTACAGAAATACACAGACTGCTTTCCCACACAGATAAATACTCTTGTTAATGGATAACACTCCCTTAATATATAATTTCTATATGGAAACATTAAAACAAGGAAAGAGGGAAAAACCAGCAAGTGATGTATATAAAAATTGGCCGTCCCTTTCTGTCCGTGGCCATCTTTTTTCTTCTCCAGTCTGTTCTGGAGCATCTACAGCATTAAACACAGAGAGAAGGCTGTAACTAGAAGCTTAAATATGACAGAATACAGACACTGGCCTTGCACGCACGCTGTCATTGTGAATTAGCCACGAGTTGACAAGCTAAAGACCTGGCTTGCAGTCTCATCATTCAATCATCCATCCAATCTCATCAATTGAGCAAGGCAGTAACACGTCCCCTCTAGCTTAAACGACAGCAAAACCACGGGTTGTAATCACAGGTCATCTTCAAACGACACTTATCATTAAGGATGGTTTTGTTCCAAATCAATTGTTTATGGAGAATTACTCCAATACCAGACTTCTCTCTGCTCCTTTTAAATCTTGCACTTAACACCGTTTAAAAGAATGTGTATCCAAATGAGAATTTTAACATTTCTTAGGAATAAACTAACAAGAAATGACACTGGGTAGAATGCGAAATTAGCCGTTTACGGTCCAAAAACTTTGACAAAAATAAGGTTATCTAGATGAACTTCCACAACTGAATCTTTAGCTAGTGCGAATCTACAGTGCCTTATTTACAGTCTGAATTATTTTAACCATGTAGAAGCTGTCTCAAATTACTCTGGACATAAACCATTTGAAAAATAAACCAAAATATGTATTGCAACATGGGTACCCTTAAAAAACAGTGCCTCATTTACAGGCTGCACCTCATGTTTTTGTAACATGTAAAATGCATGCTTTGTTCGAAATTTACCAAATCAGGATTCTCTTCTTTATTGCCCTTCTCCAATAAGGGACTGAGCAGTAGTTGTCCTCTCTTTTTACGGAACTTGAGGGGCAATCCTGGACTAAGACAGCCAAGGTGCGACCTCAAAGGATGCTGATGGAGCCAATGCAAAAGCAACAGGAAGAAAAGTTACCTTCCTGTAGAAAGGGTAAAAGTAAAGCAAGAATCACTACCTCAGTGAAAGGATAGGCTCATCTGGAGCTCATTCACGAGTTCTCAAACACCAAGAATTCCTTAATAAAAAAAGGCTCAAGTCTAACAAGACACTACAGCAGCATCTCTGGGAAACGACCGACAGAAGGACAAATTCTCCACTAGGTAGAGAAACATAATCAAATCTCTATTAACATCATTTGCTTTGTGACAGTTTACATCAGCTGAGGATCTGCCTTGAGGATTACTGGAAACTCGTTTGTTCTCTCACATCGCTAGACATGACACACACGCTTCCCAAATTCTGCTAAGCTGAAACGAAATTCTAACCACCTGGCACAGCCATTTCATCACAAGTTTATTTTTCTCTATTGCACCCTCACCACCTTCCCAAGCATATCCATCTCAAACATCTGATAACAGCTACAGAAAAGAAGGGAACAGAGTTCTGTGATAGCATATAAACACTACCAAAAATATATTTTATTATCAAAAAATCCATTTTAAAATTTGCACTTAGTGAACGGTTAAACATACCATTTTTCCATCACTCTGACAAGTCAAAAGTAAAGGAAGAGGTTTTAGTTAAGGATATATACCGTTTTCCAAATAACTGCACTCTCAACAAGATTGCTATTAATATTTTAACCAGATTCACATTTTCACCTGAATGATGTTATAAATGATCCCACGTTGACCAGAAATCGGAGAACCTGAACTATGCTTCAACCTGATCCTTCCCGTGCAATCTGTCCCCACTGCGAGCTCTCCCATCCAGCCAGGATGCATCCTTTGCAGCTGACCTTTATGCCTCAATTTCAAGGAATTTTCAGCAAAGTATTTTTGTTGTTCCAGAAACTGAGTGGTGGGAGTTGTAACATACAGCTGATTATTTACTCCCTCTAGGTCTTTATCAGGTATAATTATTACCAGTTTGTGCAAAAAGATCACTTCAGTGCAGCAAACAGTTCAACAGCGTCCAGTCCAGGGTAAGTCTTTAAATCAAAAAAACACACTAAAAAAATATTTTAAATAATAAGATTCAGAAGCCAAGGATCAGTTTACAGATCGACTTCATTTTTATTAAAAAAGTTTAGATTTTTTTTGGTAAGCAGAATAATACCGCAAATACTGGTATTTGTTTTCTTCCACACAGCAACTGTGATTACTTTAAAGATGAAAACTGAGTTACTGAACTGCAAAATAAAAGTATTTCTATTTTCAAATGAAATATTTAGCACCATCGTAACTCTGGAAATATTTCTTACCCATGCAATTACAAACTCACAATCTCATTTTCACTAAATCATGTATTTTAACTCAGAAAACATACCAAGTAGTTATTGTAAGTCAAAAAATGCAAAGAGGAAGCCATGTGTGTCAATATTGGAGAACATATTTGATAATGAAAGTGCTGCTCTTTTAAACGAGGAGCAGCTAGTAGGAATGGATGAATTGGAGAAGCCATCACATAGTAAAGTAACCTAACTGGGAATTTCAAGACAAACTAACTTAAAAATTGAAACCACCAGATATTTAATAACTGGTGTCGCTAATATCTTAAGAAGGACTATTTGTAAGGCTGCAACTTGATTATTCCAAAAATTAAGAACAAGAAGAGGCTAAATGCACACAGAAGAAAGCAAGTACTTTGGGATACACACAACAGACTCGGTCAATCTTATTTCTTTTTCTTCAAGCTCTAATTCATACTATGTACTCGAAGTTACCTTTTTATTCAATCTTTGGCCAAATACACTTTCTTTCCTCACAAAGATGACAAATGATTTTCATTACAGTGCTCGCGTGGGGGAGAAGGAGTACTAAAACTTACCTTGATACAGTAAAAAAGAATTGGCTATCAAAAAAGACTCCTAAACCAAGATTTAAGAAGAACTTGGAAAATTGATTCAGATGTCCAAAATGAAAAGTAAAACTAACACAGGGAGCGTCCAAGAAAACCAAGCAATTGCAGAAATACTGCCTTTGGCATGCTCTTGATGATAACAAGCTCCATGCAAGTCCTGAGGAATGACAGATATTCTGTCCTTTCTTTCCAGCCACTTCTTTATTATTCTCTTCAAATGTGAATGGCAAGCTTCCGCTTTCAGAGCTGCGCTGCTCCTGTAAAGGCTGCGTACCCGAGCAGGGACACCAGAAATGGTTGTTATTTCCCACAGTTAATACAACCACCACCTCACTGTACTGGCATGAAGTCCTCACACGGGTAGTTCTTGTGGCGTAACTCTTCACGTAAGTAGCAGAAGATCTGCTGGAAATCTGATGAAAAGAAGAATCTTACCCAAGAACAGCTCCAGTCAAACATGAAACACGGTCTCCCCGCGTGCCAAAGCAAATCCGAAAGTCAGAAGGCAGACAGGGTAAGTCAGTAAGCAGGGCTTTGGTATGACCTCCCTGCCAGCGTGGATCCTGCAGTGGTTAACTGCAGGTTTATGTGGTAGTACTGCAGGACATTAGCTCTTGAAAAGAAAAAAAAAAAAAGAAAAGAAAAAAACCCCAAAACCAAAGAAAACCCCCAAACCTTTGGTATCCTCCTAAGATTATAACAGTTCTTAAGTAATGAGCTAAAGAAAAAGCAAACTTGAACCTACACACAACAACTAGTAACTTTTTTTCTGAAACAGTGCTTAGTTAGGAGGATTTCATGCTCAAGGTGACAGACTGGCAGTAATGAAATGTGAACTCTTCCATTTCTCTTCAAAATGATAAGCAACAACACAGGGAGCCTCTCACACTGTCCAGTTTAATTTCCTTCTCACTTCATTATAGATTGGGAGTAATTCCACTACAATTAATTAAGTTACATCAGAGGCTGACAAGAGAAGCAGCAGTCTGTCTACAGCGTGACACAGGGGAAAGACGACCCTTCTCCCACCTCGGCCATTCATTTTTAGCCTCAAAGAACATTAATCCGTTACATCTGTGCTAATGACCAGAATCATTCAATCAAAGGGCAATTAAAGTTCTGCAAAATTCAAGTCCTGAAGTCCAATCCTACTTTTCAGTAAAGCACCTTAATGAACGACGTAAAGCCCCTTAATGAACGACGTAAAGCCAAGCCCGAGAGCAGGGCTCTCCAGCCTTCCCGTTTAACTTGGCACAAGACTCGCAAACAGAGGGAAGGAGGGACAGCCTGCGAGTGAGGACAGCCACCGCCGGAGAAGCCGGAGAAGACTCCCCCAGCGTGGTCCTTCTCACCTAGACTCCTGCTGCTGGCACTGCCTTTTGCAAACATCCAACATTCGTTAGACAAAACGAAAGAACCCCTCTTCAGGTGTTTTGTTTCTTCTTTTTATTTGCTGCTTCACAGCCATAGGACTGACTGCTGTGAATCCCACCTTCATGTTTAATTCTCCCTTTTCGCTGCAGAAGGAACAAAACGCTCTGTCGAACTGAGTCGGGTGTACGACACCCAGCCCAGAACCAAGCAACTGCAAGTCCAGAGCACGATACCTCCACGCATTTGTGAGTCTGCCCCAGAGCGTGCAAGACGTTGGAAGTAAGGCGAGAGTCTTCAGGCCTGGGCTAGATGTAAGTAAACAACAGGTGAAATTTATTTATAACCAAGTTTCTTGACTTGGAAAGCAAGAAGAATTAAACCCAACTAAAACGTAACAGAACTCCTTACCACCATTTCTGGATATTTTTTAGTACTATCTACACCTTTTTCGTCATAATTGACCGCTCCTGTGTTCAGTTTTTAGTTTATCCATTGGTTTTTCCCACATCCACCTCGGACCTTCAGCATTCTCTCAGTCAGTCTCTTTCCTGCTCCGCTCTAATTCTCCTTCACTTACTACTTCTCTCTCGTCCGTTACCATACACAGCAGCTCCATGCTCGCTCTCTCCAGATGTTACCACCTCACTCAGGTTTCACCAAGAGCAGAATCAACCTAATTCTTACCCGGTCATCGACAGGTCACTGTGGAGCATCTCAGAGACTGACCCCAGTTTCATCGTGTCACTAGCGCAGACTGAAAACTGGCCGTAAGACGACAGACCTTAAGCACAGAAGGGGGAAGAGAAGCAAGGCAAGATAAGCAGGGAGGCAGATGCACCCCGTATTCTTTTGGGGGCTCTGACTGTACGGCACAGATGTTGCCTTACACAGCTCATCATGTGAACAAGAAGCTTGGTGCTTCAGACACTCTGAACGAAAAGACTACCCAACTACTGGAGTGCAGGAGAATAAAAAATAGAATGCACAGGACAAAATTTCTAATGGAAATACAGATTAGATAGCAGAGGGCTAAGAAATTCCCATAGGCTGCATTCTAGCAGACGTAGTTTTAACACTTAAAAATTACCGTACTCTCTTAGCACTGGGAAAAATAAATTTGAAGTGACCAGCACATGACTGAGTACAATTAAAAGATAAAATGTTGAGCAGCACAAATCTGAAAGAGTCACCTTTACACAGTGGTGGCTGCTGCAAACATGAGCTGCAGGGTGGGTAAGCCCTTTCCAACCCAAGCAAGGCAGTGCAACTCAGCGACAGTCAGCTCCTCTCTGCATTGCATCTACATCAAAAAGCCACGACCTTAACACGAAACTGTATCTTAAGCCAGTACCCAAAAGGCGTTGTAGAACTTCCTGTTCATACATCTGTATTCCCTTTCCCTCTGTGAAAATTACAGAAGATGGAGACACGCCACTGGCTCCGATCCATCCAAAACCACATGGGTCCTCTATATTCCTAGCAATATTTATTGACATTTCGACAGGGCGACCCTTACTAAACAGAAGAACAGAGACAAGTTACTTATTAGCCTGTGTGACAGATGGACAGAAGTCTGCTTTAACCAGCCATTCCGGATCCATTTCCACTTTTTATATGACAGCATATGTTGTTGTTACTCACTGGGAGTGATCACACAGGTTACTGGCTAACTTTACAGCAAACTGTTTGGTTTTTTTCCTTCCTCGGCCTACATCTCAGACAATACATATTGCTATATTTAGCCTGATGGCTTAAAGAGATAATTCTATTAGCCTAGCTATTTCCTCTGTTAAACAACAGAAATCCAGGGATTTCTGGATTCTGCAGGTCTTCAAGCCCCACTGGCAATCTACTGTTCTTCTGCAAGAACCTGCAACGTAACGTTAACAAACTGCATGTGAAGAAGAGAGTTAGAAGCTATGTATCTTATTAGCTGCAGCCTAAGTAGCTACACGGAAGCCTGACCTCGCTGAAGTCAATGAGCAGCACCACGTAGATCAACTCCAACCAAAGGGGATGTTTTTTCATCTGTTTTTAAGTCAGTTATAAAAAAAATGCCATCCACTGGTGTCATCCAATATGGTAGGGAAAGTTATTTTTCTAGAGTTATTCTTCATATCACCCATTCACTCACATCACCCTTGCCTCCACTCACTCCCAAATCCAGCTACTTCCAGTTGCCGACACAATCAAACAACCGTTTTTATAATACTGGTCCCATACTGGGTCATTTATAGAGGCTCCTTGTTTCTAAACAGTTTTTTTCTTGTTATTTTTCTTATAAATTCCTCCTGCTACCTCCTGCAGTCTTTTACATGCAGACAGGACTCAGGACCCCTGGAGAAGCATTTTCCCCAAACAAATGAGTGCTCTGTATTTGCGTACATCTGGGCCAGACCGAGATCACAGAACACACACATATGTGCTCCCAAAGTGCTGATGGTGAGATTCAACCTACCAAGAAATCATCGTTTAAGCACAGTTTATTCTCTTAA
This sequence comes from Elanus axillaris, assembly GCA_026212715.1. Lineage (NCBI taxonomy): Eukaryota > Metazoa > Chordata > Aves > Accipitriformes > Accipitridae > Elanus > Elanus axillaris. Next base: position 3,486,778 of record JANZLQ010000050.1, on the reverse strand, counting down.
ACAAGATGCTTCCAAGTAAAACGTAACATGGTACCCTCGCTAGACGGGAGACTGGCTTCGGCAGCAGAGCTTGCTTGGGAGTTTTCCACCCCGGCTCGCTACTCCGTTCCCAGCCCGCAGCTTGCTGACCCTCTCTCTTCTTCCCCCACAACCGCTTGCAGGGCTGCAATCAAACTGGATGGCTGGAATGATGTGCATTCACAGTAACTCCCTTCCTATTCCCACTTGGATGGTTAGTCTAAATCCAGACCCTTTCAGCAACCCGCTTTAAAGCGCAGGGCCACAAACAGCTGTACTGGCACAGCTCCAGCAATGGTCAACGACCAAGAGTCAAGCCTTCCCTGGAAGAGGCTGTCACGAATGGGTGAGACCTTCCCACTGAGACAACAGTGTCCGTTTTTCTTTCCTAAAATTCACCCTCAGAGATATTTCAACTGTTTTGTTGCCCCGGAAATGCTTTCCAGCCCCAAATAATCAGTCCAAAGCAGATAATCAGCAGGGAAAATATCAGCTCCAATGGCTCACATTTCAGAAAGTTACAAACAACTGAACTAGTCTTACCTAACTGAAAGCCACAGGCAACCTCAGCTACACCTACTCAGTCTATTATAATACAAGCACATATTCTTCCCTTTAAAGTAATTTATGTTTAATACAGTGTTATATTTTTGCATTTTTGGCTCCTGAAGATCACAGGAAGCATTTTGTGTGGGTTATCGTTATAGCCACTCTTTATCTGAAAAGTATTCTCTCAAACTGATTGATACTAGTCATAAGGGCATATAAGCTAAAGTATTAAGCATAACCCAGAAGTCTTAAGTTCTTTGTCCATACAACTTAGTTATCTTTATTAAGACACCAAGGCCTGATGTGTCATGACAGTCCAAAAAGTCACCTACAAAAACAAAAGACGTAAAGTTCTATTCGAGACAGACACAGTTCCTCTAACTTTTGTTGAATGCCTACTTTTAGAGCTGTTCAAAGAATAGGAAAAGCAAGCATACAACTCTTCTTTCCTGGTTAAACCCAAATTCAAGAGGATTCTCTACCATAAGAACTTCCCAAGACAGAGTCTAAGCACAGCAGTCAGTGTTCGAAGCAGAGCTCTAGCCCCACCTGAGAAGTCACAAAAATACCAATGTCTGTACTTCAGACAGTGAAAACCAGCAGCAACTGATAGAAGTCTAATACCTCAAGGTGTAAAATGAGATGGAGGGGTGAGTACATAACATGAAGGTTATCCTCCAGAAATAAAAGAATGGAAACTCAAAGCCTCCACTTCTTACAGCAACTTAATAGTCTTGACTACCAGCTTTCTCTTCGTAACATCGCCACATTTAAGATACACATTTCAAGAAAATACAAGGAAAACTGTCATCTTTCTACCAGGAATTTAAATGAGAGAGGACATCACAGTCTGAGTAGCAGGCCCCCAAAGCACCTCCCATCTCTGCAGTTTTATGTAAAATAATCTGCAGTGAAAATTCATATTGCTACAGATTAGAAAATTGACACCAATATGCTTTTGGGCTACTTCTCTGGACAACAGCAGTTTTACAGATGAGTCTTCCCTTCCAGGTTCAGCAGAGCACACCACAAAGGGTTTATCAGATTGCATCCAAGGCATACATCAGTTACTCAAGATGCCTCCTGCAAAAGGCAACAGAATGAAAAGAGGGATGGACAGCAAGGGGGGGGGCTTCTAGTCTGAGGTGAATACAGATACAGCGTCAGATCACACCCCAATCACCTCCAGTGTTATCTGGTAGATGAATGATGTATTCTGAACAAAGGCATTGTGTAATAAAAGGGACTCTCAGAGCTGATACGTCACAGTTCCAGCAGAGTAGTAATGTTACCAGCATATGTGATTTTAAAGACAATGTTTGTTCTTTCACAAATAGTTAAAAAAATAGATCCCACTATTAAATCTCTCTTTTAAAACCACAGATGGAACCACAACAAGTGAGCTTGTCCAAATTCGTTTACACTAACTCCCACTCCAAAATGCAGTCCCACAGAGGCCCTCACTACAGGCGATGTCTTTACGGTTGTTTAACGGTTCTTTCTCTCCACTCCAGAAACATTCCAGGGGTAACTCAGACTCTTCCTGTTTTTTTGTGCTGTAACCAAACATAACATTTACATGTGATTTCTGATACAAATTCTTCATGCTACCTCCTCTAAAGCACCCTATACCCAGAGGAACAACCTCACGCTGAGCCAGAACTGCTGTTCCTCCTCCAAATGAGGATCAGAACTTCAGTTCCATGTTTTGAGGTCTATTCACACCCTGCTCCGGGGAGAAGTGTTAGCATGGCTGAAATGCTGGGGAGCTATCTGGCTCTTCTGGAAAAAAAAAAAAAAAGAAGGGGGGGGAAGAGATAGATAAAAGTAATATTCTATTTCATAAAAGTTCGTATAGTGTTCATATTACTGTAGTATCTAAGCACTACGCGCTAAGTGCAAGCTAATGAAGCCTGGGTAAGTGCCTTTCATCTTAAAAAGACCTGGAATAGGCCCACTGAAAAAAAAAAATCTAAGTTAAATAGTAAAACTAAACAGATGAAGGAAAAAACAGTTTCTTCCAGCGTTTCCAACTGTCACATTACATGCCATCACTTCTACTCTATTAACTTGCAACCACAAAACAAATCATATTGGAAATTCAACTTTAAAACGGTTAAAAGCATAAGCGGGGGAAGAAAAGGAAATGATTAATCTTCCAGGGGAGGGTAAAAATCACAATGAATCTATTACTTGGCTCTCAAAGTGAAAGCCAGGGTTCTTTTGAAGCATACGCAGCAAGTTGGATTGACATGAGGATTCCCAATCAATCTGCAACACACCTTTGAAATTTAAACTCACTGAAAGGTAAAGAACCACTACGGTGCAAATAAATAGTCTGTCTTTGCAGAAAACTAGCACAGAAAATACACCGTATCAGAGAAAAACCAACATCTAAAAAAGATACAGAAGAACACCACCACAAAACTACTGTGCCACAGTGAAGCCTGAGCTCTTTATGCTACAGATCTAAAACACAAACACTTTTCTCTTGAGATCAGCTCTCAAACTCAAGAATAAGTTTTAATTTTGTAAGAATTATGATATGTTTGGACTTGCGGTTTCTTTAGTTATCTATTATTAGCTGGAGTTTAGTTGTCAAGACAACAGTTTCCACTTCTACAAAATGCTTTAACTGTAAGCAAAATGTCACAGTCGATATCCAAAGTTCACCAGATTGGCCTTGTCTATAGCCAGGAAATAAAGAAGATCTTAGGACAGGGTCAGGCTGCCACCGCAACAAGGGCAATCAGAGGGAGACTGGGTATTTCTAAAAGATCATATCCACCTGGGAGAAAACTAAAGGATTCAAGGAGCAGTCCACCTTACACGAGATCTGCTGCCCTACTTAGCTTCTGCGCAGTACATTGCTACAACAACGGCCACGCCAAAGTAAAAGGATGATGTGTGTAACAAAACTGATGAATGTATATGCTCCAACAGAGAAAAATCGGATTTTACATACCAGAGATATTTTAGGGTATGGCAAAAACACCCCCAAAACATCACAGTGCACTGAATTTGTATTACCGGAGAAATGGAAGTCAAAGGAACACAGCAGTTCGGTACTGAACGTATCCCATGCAGCAGCGCAGGGAAAATGGAACATGCTCCCAGAAATTAGGTCAAGCCTCGTATCTTGAGAGAAAGTGAATGGACACCTAGACTTTTTGGTTTTTTCTCTGTGATGTAAGCATGACAGCAATAAACATAACGCAACATGAGTCACATCCAAAAATCTGTAACTCACAAGGTTCCTGTATGTTCACAAGTCACCATTGGGAAAGCCTGCCAACACGCAGTTTAGTATTTGTCAAACCAGGTACCTTATGGTTATGCCCATTATCCTTACAAGCTATTTTTCTCTCAAAATATATGTTTGGTATTTTTTTTAAAGACACAGTAGAGCAACATAAAAAAGTAATGTCGATGTCCTCTTTACAGTCCCGGATTCAGACTCTTCCCCGTGTTAACTGTTCTCATGCATACAGACAAAACACACTGGCAAAACGACACACAGCTCCACGGAAGGTAGCTATGCAATCTGTTCCCTCTTTCCAATCACCTGCAGGGTTAAAGGAGCCATAGGTTGAAGCAACAGCGTAACAGTCTACCCAAACCATTTTTCCCACCCCACCGGTACTCATTCGAGGTAGGAGAACAGAAAAGGACAGAGGAAAGGATACTTTGGGGTAACTGTGCACAGAATACTCTAAATGAGTTGGTTATCATTAGTCACTTCATTTTAAAGATCCATGTGACTAATTTTCTTCTTTATATATAATGTATATATCCATGCATAAACACCCCCCCC
>JANZLQ010000050.1:3464738-3482297 GCA_026212715.1 Elanus axillaris | reverse complement strand
TAAACCCCCCCCCCCCCCCCCCGCAGTCATCATCTTCTGCCTTTTATCTCTTTGCCTCTCTAAATATACACTTGCTTTAACTTGGACAAAGCAACTGTACCCTAAATTCCAACCTCAGATGCAATCCTTCCCCTCTGACGGAATGCTTCATAAATACTTACAGTATTTAGTCAGAGCATTTATTTTGTTGCAAGAACAGATGGGAATAAGCTACCTGAAAGTATCAATATTAGCTCTCGTTAACTCGGTTTGCAGGAAACCAGAATAGCTCACTGGCAGCAAAACAGAGAAGTGGAGAAGGAAAGGCAAGTAGAGAAGAGAAGAACGTTAATGTACAAATCACCTCCTCAGCATGCCGTACCGAGGGGTATATGTGGGGAAGGTGTCTGGCAAATTGGAAGCAGTCCTCTTGAGCAACAGGCATTTCTGTCAAATTTGCATTTTCAGGGATACGAGAGTATCGTTGCCTGCACCCCTACGTTGGAACAGCTCCTCAGCTCAGTCAAGGCATCAGACACTCATTTGTCAGATTTACATCCTCTGGATTAAATCATCTGGCCTCTCCTTTTTAAATACTATGTTTTATCTTTATCTCACAGGTGATTTTCAACACGTGGCAAAGTAAGCCCTATAATGTCTGAACGACTCATTTCGTTTGCATTAAACAGTGCCACTGATAATCTATTCAGGTATGTTTCATTTCCTTTAAGTTTCCGTATTTACTTCCAACCACAGTTCAAACCCTACGTACACATCATGAAGGAAGGCTACAGTTGCCTGGGTTGTTGTTTTAAATTGTCATTTCATATTAAGACCCAAGGAATATATTTTTTCTTTTTTCATAGTTAAAAGTCATTCCTTCTTTCAATCTCTTTGCTAACACATCATTAGCATCATATAAAAATACAAAATTTCAGCATTTGACATCGCACAGTTTTTGATCCCTAACAATAAACCGAAGTTCTTAGATGCTCAAAATACACCGATTCCTAAGCATGAGCAATAAGCAATATTGTCACACTGTATTAATGGCCTTGTGGTACTGGTTTTAGAAAAGAAGAATTTTTCCTACTCAAAGTCTGTAAGTTAACTATCTTTTTCTGTATCTGGCATAGAATGTAAGAAAATCACTACAGATCTGTGAACACTGCTAAAATTACACTGCTAACATTTCTCTTTCAAATAGCCACAATCGAAAGACCAGCTGCTGGGATCCTTCCATACAGCCTACTAACCTTAACTTAAAGCAGATGATTTTTTTTTTTCCCCTAACGCACACCCCAAAAGATAAAATACCAAGGTGAGCGTTCCTAAAGCTTTACAGAGAGCAAATCTTGATGTGTTCAATAACTCTCCTCATACCAAGAGGACATACCTTTGCACAGACACAATATGCAATAACTTAAAATGTAAAGACATTTTTCCCCTCACAGACATGAACAGAAGTTCAAATTTGAATATACCCCACATTTTCAGTTACAAACACAGACTGAGGTATAAAAGGAGAATCTGTCTTGAGAGTAGTCAATGTGTTTTCCTGATTATAATCTCGCTTATGAACAGTACTCTTACCAGTGAGCGCAGCCAGCCAGCAACGTCAGCACAAGACTCCTGCAGAGTGGGGACCAGTGAATTTGTTTTCCTGAAAATCATATATAGGAAATACTTAAATTAAGTCCAAGCATCTGGTAAGTTGAGCAGAACTGGGGAGGGAGGGAAAAGAAAATAAATCACATTTTATAAAAAATAAAAAACCTAAAAAAGTACTGATAGAGGAAAACACACCACTGTGTATCGGTTTATAAACATATTTCCACCTCTTCTACTTTCCCCGTTTTCATGACAACCGTTGACTTCGAGTTTGCGACAGGAAGAGGCTGTTGGGGAGTTTTGTTTTGTTTTGTTTTTAAATACAGAATTCAAACCACAGGACCAAACGGATCTCTTGCAGTGAAATAAGCAGTATTATCCATTTAGAATTCACGCCTGTCCCCCTTTGCAGCTTTTAACAAAAGTGAGCGCAAAGTTGGTGGCCAACAACTGGCAAAGTCTGCCACTTTTCTGACACCTTGGCAAGGTTTCTTACAGTAGAAGAATGACATAAGCTCTGTATCCCATACAGAGTCCAGAAGGGACCCGCTCAAGAAGGCCACTTGAATATTCACAAACACAAATATAGACCTGGCACCCAGGAAACTCTAAGCTAAGATTACCAAAGTTTGTGGAAATGGATGGAGAAACAGTCTCAACAGCAGTAAGAGGAAAATTAAATTAACAGTGACAAGAAGGTCTAAAAGTCATCTTGGTGGTTCTAGATGGCAGATGATCCTCTATCCCAGCCAGTTTAATTAAGTAACGTACGGAGCGAAAGCTTGTAAAGTAACACAGGAAATAAGAGTCCTGCTCCCTCCTTAAACATTTGAGATGGCATGAATCCAACGGCTGCTCATGCAAAGAGAAGAGCAGCAATTTTGGGGGGTAAAATTATTACAAGCCTCTGCAATATGTATTTCATGTTGTTTTTTAAGTCCTTGCTCTAGTTCATACTGGATTTCAAGCATTCATGAACTTTCGCTTCAAGTTTTCTATATGCTGGCTTCATTTTAAAGGTTCTAGACCAAGGAAAACATATTTGTAAAGCTAATTAACGTATTCATGCACTACAAGCATGTTCAGGGTTTGCATTATCCATATTACTTTACGCCATTTTGTCAGTAACTTTAATTATATAGGGTATAATATATTTGTACTATTTACCTTTTACAGGCTATCTAAACACAAGATGAAAAACATTAATAACATCTGAAACTTTTCTCTTTATTTAACATTAACAGATACAAAAACCATTTTCAGACAAGTGTCATCATGAGCAGTTTCTCAACAGTTATTCTTAATAAAACAAGGCAAGAAAATATTTCATGGTTAGCTCTTTGCAGGACCATCTGACACTACAAAGGGAATACAGTGTTCATAGCACAGGCAGAAATACAGTGCAGAGGAGATTGCACAATGATACTCATGCCGCTTTAATCAAACCCTAATTAATCTGATGGTTTTACATTCTGACATAGTTTTGGTGAAAACAGACATACCTAATTACAACATAACTTGTTTATCCAGCAGCTTATAAGGTTTTGACTGTAAAAGTGACATTCACAAAACAAATGCACCCTGTAGCATATAATTTGCCTTCATATGAAGAACGCTGAACAAAAAAAAATTATGCTGTGTCAGCAACCAGACAGCTAAACAGAAATTTAAAAGGTGGCTAATTGCTTTGGCAGACCTAAAGAGCAAGTACTCGAAAATAAAGTAAATGTTTTCATATCATCTACCATTTCCAGTAGGTCAGACTTTGATGTGATAACTCACTCGCTGTAGGTTGTTCCACTACTGAAGTTAGACATTGTGTCCATCCGTAATTGTGCATTCAAGGTCTAGCCCCTGTTGAGCAATGTTGAAATAAGCCTGTTGGCTCTTACAGCATTCAAGCCTACCACACATCCAAGCTCACAGAAGAAACTTCCAAGGCTGAAGTCAAAGACGCTTTTCTTTTTCACTTATTTTCTAAGCCTTTTCCTTTTAAGTAGCATTCAGATCATAACACAAAACAGTGCCAACCAGAAACCACTGAGCATCAAGCATAAGGAGTTTCTAAAGTCAAATATTTGTGTATATCCCTTTTTTTTTTCCTATTCTGAATATCCAAATACGAAGACAAAGACTTACAACTCTATCACTGTGAGACCCAAGCAACAGCATTCCAGAAATCACTCCAGGAAGGCGTACCACCATCCCGCACCTCCTTTTTATCGGTTAGTATGCATTACAAAGCTATCTTAGTATACATGAGCTAAATTGGAGAAGACAGTCCAATTTTAAGTTAATTATTTCAGCAGAAGTCAAGCACATAATTAGCTTTCATAACACAGCACTTCTGCATAACTGGACAGGAACATTTAATGACAGGAAAATCATATATGCATCAACACATATGAAGTGCTGGAAGAAGGAGAACACTTGGCTAATGGGAAGAAGACTTGATACAGCCAGCACTATCCTCTTCAGAAGCAAAACCTCATTTGGTTTATCATTAGCCTCAATTCAAAGTGAACAGTAACATAAAGTAGGTTCAAAATGATTAGGTTTCTGTGTAAGTCATCTTCTATTTGTAGGAACCATTAAGCCACATATGATTAGCAGCAGGTAAACAAAACTGGGAAATCGGCAGTAGGAGATGCAAAACAATAAAAAAAATAATTAAGATCTTGCATAGTATCTTTACGTGTAAGAAATAAGGAAGATTAATATTGCTAGCTATTCAGTCGGACAAACCATATTCAATAGGAGACCAGTGAGGAAGATACCCCATCTTCTATACAGTAACACATACCCTTACATAAAATAAATATGAAGAAGAACGAAGCGACAGAACAGAGTGAAGCATCAGAACAACAGAGGTTTAGTAATCCCCCTAATCAAGTTCCAAATTTGCAGTGGAAATACAAAGAAAGTAAAGGAACTTAAAAAAAAGCCAAACCCAAAACAAATAAATGTAACTAAGTAATACAAAGCAAAGCTCCCAAACAAGAAGTTTTCAGTTCTTCTAGAAATACGCCTGTGGATCTGTTTTCCGTCAGAAAACCCAACGCATTAAACCAGAAATATTTCTTGTAGAGTATCCTTTTGATGACACTACTCATGACATAAAAACTGAAACAGGCATTTTAGAAGGTGGAAATTTTGTAGTATTTCATAACGTTATGACTTCTCATTCTAAGTGATTTTTTTCTTTTATGTTGCATGTTATCGTACCAGACTACAGAAGATCAAATCGATCCAATATAAATGTGGAAAATTTTTGTAGAAAAGTGCAAAAATGCTTCTTTCATTCTGTTTTAAAACAAGTTTTGATACACTAAGCTTTCCAGCAATATGTAAAATCCCTTTCTCACCAAAAGCTTATTCGATGTTACTTTGACCCATCAGAGAGTTACCTCCGAGAGGAGATGTACGTTTTTATAAGGTGATGTGGAAACGATGCTTTGACTGTGTTTTATTTAACAATGGACAGTAGCCCTGTGGCAAAAGGAATACAAATAAAAATACGCATGTTCGTTCGTATCTGTGAAGAATCGTCAGCTGTCTCCCTCCTCAAAAACTAAACTGCAAGATTCTTTACTAATTAGATAGACAACACTTAGAAGAGAACATCTCAAGGAAATCAAACAACGTTGATTACTTTAAAGACATGCAACAGCTTCCAGCTACTCATGAGATGGTAGCTCCCTCCAACCTGCACCAAGAGTTCATGTCAGCTTTGCTCTTTTTCGGCACTTACTCAGAATCTTTAGAATTAAGGTTATCTTGTTTTCCTAATCTGTTTTCTTCCACTTGACCTTACTGTACTTCTGCCCAAACACAAGCAATTCAAGACATATGAAAAAAACATCATTTTGAAACTGAAGATCTAAATAACAAATTTCTAGATTCAAGATCATTTCTTCAGAAAAGCCTTAGTCCTATACTGCAGGTTGGACTACACGAACTCCAGAAGGTCCCTTCTGACCTGAGTTATTCTACGATTCTCTTTGTATCATTAGAGGATGAAACAAGAGTGAGTACAGTTCACCTCTTCAATCTCTGTTTTGCCTGGAAAACTCTACACTCCTCCATGGAACTGTCCTGATTTTACTTTCACCTACTTTTTCAGCTTAGAGCTGCTACTATGCCCACAAAAAAAACGTTTTACACCTGTAAGAAGAGAGGCCTCTAGTGTACAGCCAAGAAACAAATTTTTTTCTGTGCCTTATTTAGGACCTGCAAAGACTACTGTTTTTTTTTTCTAGAAGTTCACTAAGTATTTGTACCCATGTCCACAGATTTTTAAACAATGACTATCAGGTAAAATTTACCAAACTCAGTAGAGAGCACTCTGTTGGCTCCAATCATACAAACAGCTGTAGTCAGAAAAGGCTGCGACGGCCTCTCAATTCCCACTGAAATCAATATGATGCTGCATGTAAACTCCCTTGCAAGGCAACAATGAAGATTTACTGATGGACCCAATTGTATATTGGTGTGTCCAAATACACATATGCATTTTTCCACATTAAATTCACCAGATTGCCTCAACACAGATTAATATAATTGCTATTAACATAAAACATTCTTTTCATCTAGATTTGCACTTCTCTTGTTGTTTTGCCCCCTTCTCAACTCAAATCAGACTCACAGACAAATGAGAAATCAGATCAGCCTAGAATTTGCAACAGTGACTGAGCCTCTTTGGACTAGAACGAAATGGCAGATAGAGCTGCTGAAAAAAAGAAGCAACAATGACAGTCTGTCCTGATGTGCTCTATTTTACGACAGGCCCTGAAGTTTACAGGGCTTCTCTTCCCACAGTACAGTTCCACCACAATTCCTGCACCTCTGACTTTGCAGGGCCAACTGAGAACACAAATACCTAGAACGTGTATGTTGAAGACTGTGAATCCCTTAACACTGAATAAACATTTCCATTAAAGCCACCGAGTGAAACGGTCACCTGGTTTCTTCAACGTAGCTGGGTAAAATGTTTACTATGACAATACCGGCTCCGACTGCTGAAGGAGGAAATCCTCACACAGCTCCATGTGCTAAAATAATACCCTAAAGTAGTAGCATCGTGATTGGATTTCTACATGCATCTAAGGTCACCCAGGTCTTGCGTCTAGTCTGTTGATCCCTCTGCCACCCAGACACCTGCACTGCACGGGCTCCCTGCACAGGAAGGCCGGAGCGGTCTCCTAACAACGTGCTCACTCGGAACTTGGGAGTGCAACATCTTGAAGCAGATAAATAGATCAAACCCATCAAGCCACAAACCTTCTGACATTCTCCAGAATGGGCAGGGTTTTTTTTCTCCAGAGCACAGAGGTTTTGGTATTAATTTGAACATGGAGGAAAGCTGGAGTCTGCTATGCAGAAACACCTAGTCAAATAAATACGTCATTAAGCTAACTAGCTACAGGATTGTCTAGCAGATGGATGACATCTTGGTTGCTAGTGGAACACTTTTCTATAGCCTTGTTTGAGGCAGACACATATGGCTCTCCCAAGCATTGATGCAAGCTCCCAGATGGACTAGATCACTGCCGACACCTTATTATAAACCCTAGAGATGAAAGAAGGGAGCACAATTTTTGAATCACAACACAGGACTCTGAAATATTCAGACTTCCTAAAAATCGAGTTTACGACAGAGTATCTTAACTTCTGCTGAAAGAAGCTACTTCCAACCAGGAACGGAAAATAGGGGAAGATGCTTTATGTCAAGGACGATTAGAAAAGCCTTGAGGAAACTTAAAGACCAGAAGATCCTTAACGTAAAAGTATATCATAACTACATGTATGGAGTTACAACTGTTACAGCTCTAAGGATGCAAAAAATGATCTGCTGTGCAGCTGTTACTGACACCAAAAAGCTTCCATCTGGGATTTCTTGATTGGGGCGGAAGGGCAAAGGAAAGAAGAGGAAGCCATTTAGACGTTACAGATGCATGACGTCCCTGAAATGTCTGTATCCTGAAGGACTGAGAGAGAGAGAGGTCTAGCTACAGGAGCAACAGGAAAACCAGGAGAAGCATGAGGGAGATAACAGAACCAGTTGCATACAACAACTGGGTTTTGGTAAGAGTCAGGGACAACTGAGAACATCTCAAGTACACGAGGGAACTGTGGCTTATTTTATGCATCAAGGTCAGAAACAGGAAAAAATATTCTTTTGACATTTCTACACTGTGAAAAGAGACTATCCTTAGCATCCAGTAAGAATTTTACTCTTCTCCTTCACCCAAACGTAAGACTCAAGAAGATATCAGGAGGATGACTTACCACATATTTTCTCGTCTCCAGTATTTCCTATACCATATAAAGGAAGAAAGTTAGATCTCGGAAATTATTATAAACTCTGTGACAAAACTTTTTAGTTTCAAAAACAAATCAACTCACTGACCCTGGGAATATGTTAGGAATTCTGTACATTCACAAGTCAAGGAGATGCTTAAGCTGCTAAAATTTATCTGCCCCTGCTGCAGCGGCCATAAACTCAACAAGTATGCAAACATCTTAGAAGCCCCAGCTCAATGTGCAACAACTAATATATTGTAACTCATTTGTCTCTATTTTCTAAAGGGACAACCGTACTTTCGGTATCTTCAACCATGCACTAATTTCAACATACTGAAATCAGGGTCGCTCCCAAGTTTTCATTCACAGCTTTTAGCGCAGCCTTCATCTTCCTGACCTGAAAGTTCAGGTTTTTCTTATAGGGAGAATATAATAATCCTGAACCATCTTATAAAATAGAATGTTTATTTATAAAGAGACAAGGGTATCCTTTTCCTCTTTGGAGAAGTAATACAATCTCTACCTCCATGACATCATGGACCTCAACAGGAATGTCCAAGAAAAGTCTCAATTTTATAAGGGTCACTTACCAAAGGGCTTAGGTAGAACAGAACTTCCAGCTACATACACTGCGTCTGCAACTACTTCAGCTGGGTAGTTCCTCTTCCCTGCAATACAACTGTCCCTCTGGGAAACACGTTCAGCTGGACAAAACCAGAAAAATGATGACAACTACCTCCCTTCTTTCTCAGAACCCTGATGAATATATGCCTCACCGTCCATTTCAACCTGCTACAGTATAAAAGCTTCAGGATATTCTTTCCTTTATGTAAGTCTTCCTATGCAAGGCATAGGGAAGTGCAACTTGCAAACTCTGTGGTCAGGGCTGACATGACAAAGGGTAAATTCAAGCCTTGAGGCAACAGTGGCTTTGGTTCTCCTGAGGTACTCACTCCTTCAGATGAACTCCAGACTGAAAAGAAAGGGCAAGACAGATACTAGTTGGCATCCATGAAAGCATAACGAAACGCAGCTCAGACTAGGACTAGGCAGTTTCTGTGCTGCAAGATATTTTCCAAGATTATTAATTTGTCTCAAAGCAGACAAACCCCCAAAATCTCCTAATTTCCTACCAACTGAAGGCTTCAGATTTACCACCATCAAATAGAAGGGATTTTTTTTTCCTAGTTTTACTCTTTAGAGAACTGACAGTGTCGATATGTAGATAGAGAGGATCACTGCAGGTCCCCTAATCTGAGGTGGGTCCACAGGGATTTCTTCAGTCCTTGACTTCGCAGCAGACTTCTCATGCAGGCTGTCCAAGGAAACCACATGTTCCTAGAAACAGTGTCCCTGGTCAGAAAGTGGGATCCTGGGCAGTTTAGCTCCATGCCAAGGACCCTGAAAACACCTGACCTCTGGCCAAAACACAGTTCTCCAGGAATCAGAGGTTGTGTCTTATTTTGATTTCAGTGAAAGTCTGTCATATCTAAAATATTTGCAATGAAACACCCCAAATTCAAAAGAACTGCCATTTTCTGAATAAATTACATTCACTTGCGAGTTTGCAATTAGCTCCATCTAAGACGCCTCTTAATAGCAGCATCATGAAAACTGATCAATAGCAAGCGACACAGAGGAAAGTTAAGATAAATCAAGTAGAGTATAAAACGCTGAAGTTAAAGCATGGTAAACATCTATGTCAAGAGGCTCTCATTCATACACAGATGGTTTTAGACCACTGTAATTTAACGTATGTTCTGAATGATGTTCTCCTGCACATGTAAAATGACCTATGATTGATTCAAGCTAAATATATAAGCCTGTTCTATATTCAACACAGCATTCACACACAAGTTCAACATACCTGAACGTATACATCTTGACTCGATGCTTCCCAGTGATTTGCTCTGGTGTCTCCATGTAGACATGATTAAAGGCTTTTATCTCCAACCTCTAAAAATACCCAGGGGAAAACAGGGAATGGGAAAAGGCAGAGTCTGCTGCTGGTTGCATATTCAACTGGAGAGAAAACTCATCATTTCAAAAGACACTTTCGGAGTATCTTACACATCTAACTCCTACTGTACAACCCATAGAGGCCCTCTTCTTCCTCTCTCTATTGCTTTTAAATCCTCTGGGTTTGCTACGTTTTTAGGTAATTTCAAACAAAATTAAAAAGAACCATGAACCAAATGCTTCTTAGCTCATTACTGTGCATTATCAGCACTAACACATATTAGCACTGTGATATTTGTTTCTTGAAATTTACTTACTTGCCCAGCCACCCCCTGTGAAAAAAAAAAAAAAAACACCAATCTACATAGATTATTAGAGCTTTCTGCTGCAGAAACTTTACAGTATTCCAGTCCTTTTCACCAAAAGGCTGTAAAGATCATTAGAACAGAACAGTGATTTTCACCTACAGCTGTGAGTTAGAATCCTCATCTCTGTACCCACTCCAGGTGACCTCCTCTTGTAACTAAAGAGATGCTTATCTCCCTAATCCTTGGTACATTAAGCCCTACATTAAAAAGTGATACCACCGTTGTTATCAGTCTAAAAAGGCACTGTAAGAATAAAGATATTTGTAAAATGCTTTGATGAGAAAGCTTTGCCATAAGGTGCTAAGTAGAACAGGTCAGATAAAGCACACATTTGACAAACATTGGCAGTATTTCTGTTCATCAACAGATGGTAGCTTCTCAATTTTTTTTTTATTATTATAAACTATGTGAAAGTAGGCACCAAACAGTACCTGTATTCAACATTATGCAAGCTGCTTCAATGGGATAGATGGATCGCAGTCTTAGGCTTCCCAATTAAGTAACAATAACTCCTAATTTAAGACGTTTTAAGTGAAAATTTGGTACTTGCAAAAATTTAATCTCAAATGTGCTGTTTCTAAAAACCTGCTAGGAGGGTTATTAAAACAGCAAGAGGAATGTGGAAGGGTCACAAGCACAGAAAACATCTGTGTTAGAAATATTCATAGAACCCCCTTCCTCTCCAATTCCACCACCCATACAAGTCTGGTGAGGAATTAGAGTCAACACAAACCTTTTGTGAAACAAAATGTCTACACATGAACTGCACTGGCCAACAGAGGCTATTAGTCAGCCCAAAGTCTAGCTTTCATATGACCAAGTGCAATCTTAGATTTAGGAATATTATATCTTATCTGCACATATTTTTAGAAACGTTCCATTTAATTTTGCTTAACACTAGTTAAGCAAAACCTACAAAACCAGTCATCCATTAAAGTGAAATTACAAGAGAGGATCACACACCAATTTGGTACTTCACAGAAGGCGCCAGTTCAACGGCTATAGAGATTAAGTTAGGCTCTTTATAAGAGTTCCCCACATCTTCTCTCCCACACCTTCTGCTATGCTCCTCAACTCCGACCCATAGGGCAGAAGCCAGGCAAGTCACTGTTGTCTTATGAAAATCCCAAGCAAACCACAGCAAAGGTCCGGTTGAAATTCTGTATCATACAGGCCAAAATATGCTCTACGAGTTAGCATCACTTGACTAAATAACAAATGGTTAAGCAAAAGCCGAAAGTGAAGCAATACCATTTACACCCCATAGCTTAAGAAACGCTGCTACATTTAGGCAATTACATATAGTAAGTACATCCCTACTAGACACAGGACTAACAAACTCATATTAATTCTTGCTTCATGTGTCATTAACACCTAGTGGAATGTTTAAAGGTGTTTACAAGTCCAAAGTAATAATGGATCACTCTTAATTAACACACAGTAAAAATTTCATTAAAGTCTCAGTGGAAGAAGGTGGCTGTAAAGAGATTGCTTCATATCTCAGTTACAGACTGCCCCCTCCTTTCCCTCTATGAAATGGAGGGCAAGTAGGTTACAGGTGTGAGAAATGAAAATAATAGGCTCAGCTACACAACATAAAGAGGTAATTAAAAAAGAATCACACATTTTCCTTTCAAGAAGGTAGAAGTTGTGTTTAAAAAAAAACAAGAGTACTGTTTGAAGAAGCTTGCAAGCACTGGTTGCTGAAAATTAAAGACAAAGCACAGCAGCCTTATACCGGCATATGCTAGATAACACTAGGCAGATGAGTCAACTCCTATTTTAGAATTCTGAATAAAAATCAGGGTTTATCCAGAAGGAAACACTGTTTTCCAGTCTTCTCTCAATGTGGGAGAGGTTCCAGATTTGACTTTAGTAAGTATTAATATGCATTCTAACAGGCACTTTTAACAGAATTTTGTACCATCCTCGAAAATCACGACTTAAATACATCCAGCGGTCCAAGATTATGACAGAGTAATTCAAACCTCAAGATATTTATCATACAAACATTCAAAAAAGCACATCTTCCCTAAAAGCCAGTACATCTTTTACAAACAATTTCAGAACTTAGGAACAAAATGAAACACTGAAGACAAAAAGAATGGAAATCTCCAAACTCATCTTTTACAGGCAATAGCAAGTTCAATACTGTGCCTACATTCTTCAGAAGCAGATTTATTTCAACAAAAAAAGGTATCGGGGTGTTTAGCATGGAAGAAGTCAAGAGCACTAGGAGATGGAAGCACAGAATTCCTAAAGACACTTCATCGACGTACTCCATTCTCGTGTGCAGCGTATCTTTTCTAGGAGACACTGTCCTGCCTTTTAGAACTAATCCTGAACGCAGGCTCGTTTAAAAACGTGGGTACAATGTCCACCGCTCTCACCGCTTGTTTTCCCTGTCCTATATACAGCTAGGAGTCAGCGTCAACACAGATAAAACTTTGCTAATATTGCCATACAACTGACAAAACACACTTGTCCTTTTTTTCCACTGCAACCAGCATTAAAGTCCAATGACTTGAATATTGTCATTTATCTCCTCATGTTAGTGAAACCAAACAAGAGCACCTGGATTACACTTCAGTCCCACCCAAAAGTACACATCAAGTAAGTGCCACTAATCTTCTAGTAAGTAAAATCCCTCTTAAGAGGAACAGTTCTCCAAAACTGTAAAATACACAACTGAAACTTATACTGAAAAGCAAGTGACAAGCACACGTTTCCGAATTCAGCCATGTGCAAAAAAACTCCTATTAGAATTATTTTGGATACAAAAATATTTTCAGTCACGCCTACCAACCCAATGCCTATTTATAGATTTGTCTATATAGGACTAATGCTTTTTTGGCGCGGTAGGGGAGAGACTGAAGCCTGGGAAAAAATGCTGAAAATGTTCGTGCTTTAAACGTCTGAAATCATGTTCAGTTCAGAATATAACCAAGTTTGCTTCATCAGTTTCAAACTCAAAGACTAAACATTTGATTCAACAGAAAACAATATATTCTGTTTCTAATGGCACTCTAATGGAAAAAATGCCTCAGCCTGGCCTGTGACTAATTTTCTTTTAACAGTTATCTAGCCATCAGAGACCCCATTACACCTACAATTCTACTTAACACGTAGCAAAACCCAAGCACGGTGGCATCAGGCAGAGCCACACACCACAGGTTTACGCCGAGCATAAGTGGTCTAGCAGCAGCAGTTTATTTATCCCTGCCATATAACTTTAACAGCCTTTCTGTGTGGACGCTGGCAATCACCGACTTCCATTGTCCCCTAATTGTCTAACGACATTTTCAAATGCTTTTCAGTTTTAGCAGATAATAAAACATAAAATCACCATCACTTCCCATCCTCTTTCGCTGCCTTCCTCAAAACCTAAGCTAACTCATAAATTATTTCCATCGTAAAACTGTATTTCTGTGAGAACGCAGCTACCTCAGTTTGGACCATCCACGCTCCCGCGCCCGATAAGTTTTCAAAATCCAGTGGTAAGGATTTCTGATCAGTTTCTCTGCAAAATGCAGACATTAAAAATAAATTCTGGGTGTGGATGCGTCGCCTTCCCAGCCCTCTCCCCACTGCACGCACTGCCACCCCCAGCTTCTTTGCTGGTTTTCATGCAGATTTGTGCCAGACATTCGGCATCCTCATTAAGTGGTGTCTGGCAACCTGCCTAAGTTTTAGTGGGTTCTGGGAATGCCAATATATTAACCAGAGGACTTTTTGCATACCCCGGAGAGGTTTTATTCTAGAAAAGTCAACCATTTGGCACAAAGAAAACTTGCTTCAAATGTAGGAAAGCTTTCCACTGGCAATAAGGAGAGAAACTGCATTTAGATTCTTCTTAATTTCTGCCTCCTCTCTGAAAGAGAAGTTTGATGTAGAGCAAGATCATCCAAACACAGTTTAAAAGGTCAGTGCTGTCTGCAGTAAGATTTTAGAGAAAAGAAAGGCAGATATGAACAACACAGACACAGCGCAACATCAAGAAAATGATTCATTTTCATTCCCTTGTCTCTTGTGACTAAAATAATCTTCATCACAAAGATTAAATTTATCCATTATTACAGTGAGTGATAATGAGTGGTGATATGGGTATTTGCAGATTTCCATTGCTTAACTGAACAATAAGAAACAGCGCTTAGTAAAATGCATCTGTTTAGCATATTCCAAATGCGCTAAATCAAGGCATACGCTACTGAAATGTATATATTAAATAAATATAGATGATGAATACCGAGACATTTTGCCAGCATGAAACACAGAACGCACTGTAATGTTGTGATCGCTCTTATTCACCTGCAAGCATTCTTTCTACTGCAGTCCCCTTACAGTTACTATTACGCAACTGACAGTCTGGGACGTAAGCAAACAAAACCCCTCTCTAAAATAAAGAACTTAAATTTCTCTTTCAAACACAAGGTTCAAAAGAACACAATGGGGAAAGAAGGTCAATAGCTTTCCTTCACTGGCATATTCTGCCTGTGCAGCACATTAAGAAAGTTGAAGTACGCTGGACAAACGTGTCATCACTTCATTCTGAGACCGTTTCTGCAGACTTGTGTACCTAGAGAATCCCATTAATTTCAAGAAGTTACTCAGGTAATCTGCTATCATTTAGATACCGCTACCCATTATTATTAGAAATTGCTTCAAACTGACATTTACCTCAAACTCCTCATCTTGGTTTGTGGAAAAAAAATTGCCGACTTCCTGACAGCAGCTCCAAAACGTCATGATTCCTTTATAATGACCAATTAGCACCAGAGATTTAGCAAGAATCACATAAAATCAATTCCATTTAGATGTTTCAGCGTACATATTAGAAGTCTGGCAAAAATCAGATTATGTTTGGTGGGAAAGAAATTTTTAGCTATCCAGGCTGCCTTTGCTTAGATATCAACCTTCTAGGCAAGACGGCTACTCTTAAAAATAGCTGTCAACTGAGAAAAGAAAATGTATATGTATGAATCATTTCACTACAGGGTTGGATTCCCAGCAACTGATGCACCACTGTTCTGGCATCAGTGCCTTTAACGAGCAGCTGATACTAGCTTGGTGCCATTGAAGAATTTCACGGTTACCACAGAGCCAATCTGCAGAAAAAATTCATCTCTAAACTCCTAGAAGTATTTGTATTCCGTAGCTGGCAATTTACTTGCAAGGAGCTGTTTGAAACTATTAGAAACCAGACAGGAAAAAACTTTTCCAAGACCACTCACAAGTTAAATGCAGCAACCATGCCTGCTGATGCAAGAGTTGTTGGGCAGGCATGCTCAACTTTTCAACACCTCATTCCTCTTAAGAGATTGCATTGAGTTAAATTACTTTTAAGATACCTCTCTATCAATTCAATCATCGTTTACTTCTTTCTGGCACATTATATCCTGAAAGCATTCCAAATTATTTTAGACAGCGTCACTGAAATGCGACTAGCCCCTTGGTGGAAGGGCAGCAGCCACTCGACAGAGTACTTACTGCAAGGCAGCTGTGAAAAAGAGAACTACATTTCGGTCAAGAAAATCAGAGAGAAAACTTCTCTGCCACCCCCACCCAAAAGACACGGTACCTTCAGTGCACAGAAAACTAACAGCAGCTCTTCAAGGCTCACCTTAAATGTCCCATACAGAGAAAACAGCATTTTATCTAGTTAAAAATAACAAAGGGACAAGTTAATTCCAAATTCTTAGGTTAAGCTACGGTTCAACAGTTTTAATCTTACCGAACTTAATACAACTGCGCCCGAATCTTGACTCCCAACTTCTTTCTACATCCACAAGTTCTCTTACAAAAGTCTAAGACGCTGAAGACTGAATTCAAACTTCATCAGCCAAACGCTGCCTAGTGCCTGTAATGCTTCAATTAACATAAATAAACCAATGGTCTGAAATATACCGTCTCACCTTGTTAATTCGTTCGGCGTTACACATTTACCATCATTTAGGCCTGCACAGGCATCCAAATTTACTGGAAAACATCGATATGTCTTACATGTATGCAACAATCATCCTTGCATACCTAAGAGTCAGAATTAAATACGCTGCTATAAACGCAGATTATATAAGAAGATATATTTTTACTTCCATACATAACTGTATTATCGTTGACGCATTCCAATTTAAGTTCTCCTCACGCTGGTTGCTTTATGTATCACAGTAACTTAATACCTGGTGCTAAAACACCAGTACTGATATAGAACCTCAGCGTACCATCACTATTTCAGCTAATACGGACGAGGGGATGTTGATTAGACCGCTTCCCACCAGTGCACTAGTTTTCAAGCAGAACTTCCCCTCTTATTCACAGCCATGAAGCCATAATATTTATATTCTCATTAGCGGAACCATACACGTGTGCACCACACGCACAGTTATTCAATTCTACTCAACAGTGCATCATACGTTATTTAAACGGCTCTGGATGGTTTCAAAGAGTAGATTTCCCGAAACATCATCCTAGAAATGAAACTGGAAGGCAGAACACAAGTTTTGTCTCACCAACGTACTTGGGGACTGAAGGATGAAAACCAAAGGACACATTCCAGAAAGGAACATTAATGTGCTTACGCAGCACCTGCGTTCTGAACCTCATCTATGCCTACCAGCAATTGCCCCTCAGGCTTCCTTACCAGCAAAAACTCTCCCCCTTTTTGGCTAGCCTCGAATGTACTATGTCGCCTACGTTTCGGTCATCCCGGTATTCCAGTCCGCAAACGTTCAACGCAAGTGATTCTTGTTTACAGGAACAGACAAACCTCTTCAAGAGTTTTCCTTCCTGACAAGGAGACACCCGTGTTTTGGATCAATAAACTTTTATAACACCAAGCACTACTTCTAGCGCCACAGAAAATTATTCACCAGATTTCTCTTCTCTTCCACGACCAGCATTTGCTATTCAGCGAAGATTCTGAGCAATAAAGAAGCAAGCGCTACCTAAACAAACCCTTTATCGTCCTAGGTGTTCCGTTAAGGTCTCCTCACAAAGTAAAACCTGCTTTTTGCATTCTGCCCGTTTCCTGTTTATTCTTCAGCGAACTTAAGCCTACACACAACGGTGCGCTCGCCTCTCCAGCGAGCACCAACTCGTAACCTACGCGTAACTACCTACCCACCTACACGACGGAGAGCCTAGCGCACCATTCAGAAATTCAGGATGCACATATCCAATGCGAACAACGCGAGCAGGCGTCGGATGCGGACGGCCAACGCTAGACTTCTGCTAATAAACTTTTGGGTTTTCCTTTTTTTTTTTTTTAAAAAAAAATAAAAGGCACTTCATTAAACACGGGCCACTTGTGCGTGAGCCCGGCAGCCCCCACCGGGCCGGGAGG
>JANZLQ010000050.1:3448013-3463314 GCA_026212715.1 Elanus axillaris | reverse complement strand
GGCCGCCGGGCCTGCTGCGGGGCAAGGGGGCGAGAGGGCAGCCACCGGCCCGAAGCCTCGGTTGTGGGGCAGGAGCGGTGGGGGTGAAAGAAGTACGCTTCGTCCCGCGCGGAAGGAGGAATGGGGGGACATGTCAAAAATAAAAAAATGTTGCAAGACGGGAAAACCCAGTTCCAGTCAGGGCGCAGGAGGCAGGAACCCAAGGCCGGCTGCTGCCCTGGCTCGGTTCGCCTGCAGATACTGTCCGCTCCAGAGCCAGCGAGGCCGT
Organism: Elanus axillaris; assembly: GCA_026212715.1. NCBI lineage: Eukaryota > Metazoa > Chordata > Aves > Accipitriformes > Accipitridae > Elanus > Elanus axillaris. The sequence goes on along the minus strand of JANZLQ010000050.1, from coordinate 3,463,046 downwards.
CCCCGACGAAGGCGTCAAGCTCTCCCTTGCCCCCCAGGTTAGAATAACACGCCCGTTTCTGTTAATTCAGGCCATCAGCCTCAGTCCCCCACGCCCACCCGTGACCCACTCTGAGGACTCGTCCCTTCCCGCTTGGACCTGTGACCCGACGACGACTGCACAGAAGACGCAGCAGCGAGCGGGGAACGCGACGAAGGGTGAAGGCTGCTGACTCCGAGCATGCACCCATTCTCGTTTCCCTCACCTCTCCCTCGCTGCAAGCTGGGAGGAAGGTGCAAGTCTGGCCGAAGGAGCCAGGAAGCTGCCAAGCCAGAATTCAGGGCACCGAGCTATGAAGATCCTGAGGGTGACGGCTTGCAGCTTGTGCCACCGGTCACCGGATGCAACGGGGAACCAGCGGAGTAGTTCCAAACCAGAGGAAGAGTCAGCGCAGCAGGCAAAGATGATTTTAGCCAACACGTTTTGGATTAAGCTGCAGGGAGACGAAGGAACGTGAAACAATACAGGAAAGAACTTCCAGTAAGCTGGCTGATAGACTGGGGCTACTTCTCCTGAAAGTTGTACGAGTCACCGAAAGGCCACAGGGTTAACAATCACCGTGATCAGCTATTTATAATCCATAAACTGGTGTTTATAGTTTACCCATAATCTTGACAAACTGGGAGAACCTTGATTTCAAGTTTGCTCCACGGCTAGCCATCAAGGGGCAAACGCTCCATTTCCAGGAGCGCCCCAGTCATTGGTATATGCTTTTGTAACATTGACGCCTTAAGGAAAACAAGTCGTCATTCACTTCCGTCAAAGATTCTTGCCACCCGCAGAGGAATGTCCCTAACCCACGGAAAACTATGTAAAGCGTAACAAAATCACCCAGCGAGTAAAAGATTATTTCTACACAATACCTCTCGAGTGGAAAATTTGGGATAGCAGTTTGGGATATTTTTGGCACGTAAGGAGGAGGACAGCAAAAATCAGTGAAAATGCATAGGCTCGTGCACAGGCTCAGAAAGTGCAGCGTATGGATGGATCCACGTCTGGAAAGCGAAACGCAGAGAACACTCAGTTCTCGGTACCGCTGGTACTCTTGTTCCTATCCAAGATAGCTGTGGAAGACACAATCTGCAACCTAATACATACTGGCACCTGACAGAGGACAACAATTCCTCAGATATATAAATCCCTTTACTTATTAATCACCAAAATTACAAAGTTTTGTTTAGTGTCTGGCTCCGCTTCAGCATGTCTGAAGAACGTCAGTATTTCTGAAGCTTAAAGATAGACAGTCTAAGAGGAGAGTTAACACTTATCCCCTGATAAAGCTATGTCACAGGAAACCTTGGAGCTGTGTAGAGGTTTTTTTACTCTAATGAGAATCCCAGAGAGTTTGGTTCTATGAAGAAATTGATCTTTAAAAAAAACCAAACCACGCAAACAAACACCACCCAAAACCCACACCATCTCTTCAGTGAAAGCAATACTCACGGCATCACCGTGTTGGGTTTTCATATCCATGAGGTTGCATTGCCATCCTGACAGCTTGTTTCCTGGACAAGCAAGAGAAAGTTCTTGTAATAATTGACTTAAGGCAAAGGCAGATCTGTGTATGATTTTCTTCCTTTATTCTCCTCTCTAAACCTAGTAATGATACAGTTAGTATTTGGACTGTTCGGGTTTTTTTAATACTACTTTATCATTCATCTGAAAATAAAAATGTGACTGCAAACTTACTGGTAGACAGCATGGTGCTGCATTCCTAAGGGTGCAGCTTAACAACAGGAGCGGCCACTCACTCCTACCATGTCCAGAACCCCAACGCAAGAACCAAGGAAACCTGGGAGACAGGTTCTCTGCTGACTGTAATCAATACTTGGCCCAGCTGTGCTTTTAGGTACGGTAGGAGATACACAACCTGGTGGAGCAAGCGGTCTGAGTGTCTATATCCATCATCACTGGTAGGGCCCCTTTTCTCAGCTTGTTAACGTATGCTGTTGCTGCTATCACCTCTTCCTTCCCAGTCCTGCAGTCCACAAGATGTGCCACACTGCTAGGGAGGAAACCAGTGGAGAAAGCAAATATTTGAACAATTAGACTGAGAGGAACAAATTTGAATCCAGAGACATAATAGCTGTTGGTTTTAGTTACTGGTGACTCATCTTGTTTCCCACCAGGAAGCCACAGATGAGTATATTTCAAGTATTACTGATTCCTATTATCTGTAACACTAAGAGAACAAGGAGGAAGAAATTAAAAACATTCAAATCGCAGTAAGAAGAGAGCCCCATACCATATGGGCACATGTAACAAGCCACTCTTACTCAACTCCAAGTAAAAGCATGCTACAACTAAAACACCACCTAAAACTAGTTAGAAGAGTATTCAGTCGGGTTTTTTACCCAACAGGTCATCCAGGTTCATCTCCCAGTTGCCTACCATGAGCAAGCAGATAAGCACTGCTCGTAATCCTAACCTGGCGCTGTTTCACAAAAAAAGAATGCAACCTTACTGGCACCCAGCCTGCAGTACGCAGGGACGGGAAAATCTGCAATACGCTGGCTTCCAAAAGACACGTACTCGGTCAAACCCCTGGGATGGGGGAAGCTGGGTCTTGGTGGTTTGGGGTTTTCTGGTGGTGGTGGTTTGGTTTTTTATCATGGCAGAACCTAGTAAGGGAATACTTTACAACAGAGAAAGAGGTGACAATTTTCTCTCACTAAAGCCAGGAAGTTAGATTCTCTCTCTAGGATAATTTCCAAGAAGGTCATTATTCCTTTCAAGGGCTTCCACTCTCCTCCCTGATTAGACTAACAAGAGTACGTCAGGGAAGAAAAGGTCTATATTAGGTGACTTACAGAACTAATAGCAAACAATCAAATCTCTTCAAAATTTAAAGAATTAGTAACATACAGAAAACATACCCCAAGCCTGCCATAACCTTCTTGGCCATTTCAAAGGAAAAAGGTCTCTCAAATATTTGAATCAAACATTCTGAAATTTACTGAAGTGGTTCAAGATCTTAATGCAAATTCTCACCTTTCAGTCACAGAGGGACGGAGGCCTGAGCCTGCACCAGGCTTCACACCGGGTGCAAGGCCTTGACGCGCACCTCAATGCCCAAGCAGACGCGCGCAGATGGACTTGCGGGGCCCCTTGCCCGCACGCACGGCGTTCCAGGACCCAGGCTGTGTTGCCAACAGCACGGTGTTACAGTGCTGTGCGACCGTGTCACTCCAGCGACTGCACCGTCACAGAAAAGGACCACTTTGTGTGCCTCGTTACGCAGGTGGTAGGTATTAAAGCAATGATGGTGTGGGGAAAAGTACGTAAGGATGTAAGGAAGGCAGCACAAGAAAGATTACTTGCAACATTTTGCTGTTGTACTAAGTTCTCTGTCTGTTCTAATCATTCACTGAAGTTAGACCCCAGCTAGTTTGTTGTTCACGGGTGCACACACACACACTCATTCTGCAACGTGTTGTTCATCTGCCGATTCCACCCACACATCTGCAGACCCCTCCACTACACGTCGATCTCAGTTTTGGATAATCCCACAAGCCTCATGAGATGTTTCGGTTTTCTTGTCTTGATGGACATAACTAAAAAGGTTTTCACGCTAAATAAAATGCAGTGTCAGACTTTAAACTTAGAGAGCACTACGAATATCTGGATTGCATCCTCAGGTTTTAACAATAAGGGAACATTACAGAGCATACGTTTCTTTGTTCTCGACAATAAAAAGGCTTGGAAAGGACATTGTTAGACAAGGTACTACAAAGACAGCAATCAGCTGAGTCCAGACTGGAACTCTCCCAGCTACCGTACACAGTAAGTAATCTAAGAGCTTGGAAGAGGCATGGCAGAAATGTCAGTGGGACACACATCCTGTACCTCTTGTTGACATTTCAAAAACTGTACTGTTGGTCACGATGACACTCCCTGAAGACAGCACCAACGTACCGCTGAATTTGAAGCTTGTAAAAAACAGTGGAAGAAAAGCTCTGGCCACTCTTACTGTCACAGAATTTATACAACTGACATACAGCTAAGGGAACTGGCAGCCCCAAACTATAACAGCAGTAACGCCCTCCTCTTTCTCCTAAAAGAAGGCCTAATGCAAAAAAAAAAAAAAAAAACTCCACTGGGAATGAGCATGGATCAGGTTGCCAGGTCCACCTTCAGCTTCTGATAAATCAGCCAAGAAAGCCATGATGTGGAAACCCTCTGCAAGGAACCTAGCAAAATGGACTGGAATCGGATCGTATCACATAAGCTACCAAATATGACATGTATTACCATAATAAAGAGAGAAATTACATTTCCTGTTAAGAGGGGCTGGATGACTGAATCAAAATGGAGTTCTGCATCAACATGTTACGCCGTAGAGTCAATAACGTATGTAGCAATTAAACAATATTTGATCATCAAATAAGAAACAAATTCTTGTCATAACCTGGCTATTCTTTTATAGAAGAACCTCACACCATTTTTCTTAGAGTTACCAGATCCTTAAGGAGGTACTGAGGCAGCACAGATTGAAAGAATGGAATCCTAAGCTGAAACAGATTTTTTTTCTTTTTGAGAGCATTGCTTTAAAATAAAAACGGCAACTAGAGTTCTGCATTGATTCCCTGACTGTAAGTATTTGAAATACCAAACTGTCTAGTTTGCTGAAATGTCGATAGCACTACCACATTAAAATAGAAAGATATTTAGTAACTTCCATATGCTTTCACATCCATTTAACTGCTTTACAAATCAGTCAGTAATTTTTTTTCTGATGGGGAAAAAAAAAAAAAGCCTCCAGTATACAGATTAATAATGATAATAAAATGCTATTTCCAAACTCTCTCACAGCACTAATGCACTTTGGACACTGCTTCAGTAATTTAGCACATGAATTAATACGCAGGATGCACTCTGTTGTTATCAATTTACAAATAGGTGTATTTTCTGTTTTGGAAAATGAAGTCTTTACCATGTGAAAGATACAAGATACTTGTTTATAATAAAATTTCTCAAATATTTTCATTTTCATTCCCAAGCCTCAGATTGATTTGTGTTGGAGGACAAGTCTTAGTATTTCCATAACACAGACAGAGCATCTAAATCATAAAAGAAATATGATTTGCCTTAAGAGCGTACCATGAGAACAGGCACAATCGGGAACTGATCCAAATTCTCCTGGTTTATCCTACAGCATCCTGTCTACTGGACCACAAAGCAGCTATTCACTGCTTGTTATTCTATAATTTTTTATTTTTAAAGTACTACCAAAACCCTCTTTTTCTCCAAAAACATAGCCAGAATTAGCTACCAGGCATACTGTTCTGGTTTATGTTAGTCGTGAGGGAAGTAATTAGTTTCCAAAGCACTTTTAAATGAAAGACTTGCCAATTATTGTTGGACAACATCCTGACTCTTTTCAGGTCCACATCAGACTTCAGTAGGACCAGGATCAGACTCATTTTACACACACACACACACAACTTACTGAAAAAGTATTTTATGAAGAATGGGGTGCCCATCTAGTACCCAGATGCAGCCATGACCCAAAAACTCCAAAACTGTGGATAGTCTTACATGAAAAGAGGGAACTCGTATGAGAAGGCTGTGTAATAGAACTGATTATCAATAACAGCATCATCGTCTTATGCTTAAGTGTAATGGGAGAATCAGTGTCCCAACCTATAAGCTTCTGTCTTTTCTGTTCACCAACATCATCATTACTATTCAGCTGCCCATACTCCTAGCTTTCAAATCCTTCCCAATAACTTGACACATCCGCTTGTGTTTAAAAGCTACTCTGTTCTTCTTTAGGGCTTCGCAGAATAATTCTATCTTTCCATTTACACACTTCAAAAAAAAAAATCCCTCATTTTTTGCGATAAGGACCATCTTGACTGTGTCCCCGGTGCAGTACAGAGCACCCGGTCAATGATTAAACTTTAAAATATAATTGCTTTCATTTTAAGAACCTTACACATTGCAATAAATTTATTTTAGTTCTGCCCTTCAACTCTCCCCAAGGATAAAAGACGTTCCCAGTGTCCACTTACTACAACTACTTCTTTTTTCTTTATCCTCAGCCCCCACCCCCGCCCCCCGCTTTTGGACTCCTTTTAAGTTAAAGTTTTTGCATTAATGCAGCATTGAAAAATCTGAAGGCTTTACTATGATGAAGACAACTAAAATTAAGGCAAATAAATTGGACAGATTACACTACTCGAATTGCTCATGACAATTACTCATATTGTCATATGAGCAGCAGCAGAGTGTTTTTCATGCCTAAGAGGCAACCCTACATCACGTTCAAGCATCCCAAGCTAACACTGCCCACTGAATCGGATACCTGTATCGTCCAGAATGAGAACAAGTGGAAGCTGCTGCTGCCCGTATGCCTGCTTTGTTTCATCTGCTGCTGTGAATAAATGCATTTTTTTCATGTCTGGAAAAGTGCTTCTACAATTGCTTACAGAAATACTGCAAATAAGACTGTTACATTATTCCCTTCTAGCTTACTCTTCCCAAAGGGATCTTAGGAACTGTCTCTTTGCTCTTTCATGTTAAATGTATCCTAGTAACTTTTTTTTATCCTCCTCACTGCTTTTGCAGGTCATCTGTAATATATTTTTAATATTGAAAATCTGCATAGCATACAGTTGCTTAATGCCTTCCATTAAAGGCTCTCAAAGCATTCTGTTGTCACTAATCAGTTCAGTCTCACCAACCCAGACGTACACAAGCATTATTCCTATTCTATAGACAAGAAAACTACAGAGAAGGCTGAATGGCAGAATTGATTCCTGCATTCAAACTCAACCACTAGATCACGAACAGCTTGAAGAAAGACAAAGCATTCTCTAATGCTCAGGTCTGTACCAATGTATTAACAGGAGTTACTCCAATAACTTACTGTCTCTTCTCTCAGATACTTCCTTAGCTACTCATTTATTTATAAGCAGGCTACCTAAAGATCTTAACATACCTTACAGACACCAAGAAGAACAGAGGCCAATATAAAAAAGCCATTTAAAGGGATCTTTCCCAGTTATTTTAGCATCAGTATAAAAAGTTGCAAGAATACATAATACATTAAAAAGTTAGATTTTTCCATCTTTCTCCTTTAACACACCGACTATTCTTTTGACTAGCACCTTCAGGACTCTTCACTGACAGCTGACACACTATAAACAAGACACTACTAGAAAAATATATTCAAAAATTGTGAAAATAAAAGCATCGACATCTCAAAAATTTTAACTCCAAAGCTCTGTATCATCATTATAGATATCATCGTAACAGGTCATTCACATATCTCTCTATCGAGTGCTGAAGTACCAAGATGTGCCCGGTCATGCTGTGAAAAGGATACCCTGATTCAGAAGTTTAACATGAGATGCAAGAAAAAACAACTGTATTTCTCTCTCAAATCTAAGCAGTGAGAAAGTACTATGTTCAAGGAGTCTTCTGCAACTCATTAGAAACACTACGCATTATACACTATGTAAGACAGACGTTAACAAGTAAAAAAAAAAAAAGGAAATGGTTTTCCTAGGTTAGGAAGCTGTTTATACCATAGGCAGTGATGTCCTATACTAAAGTTCGGGGTTGCTGGTTTTTTTTAACTGAAAGGATGGATTGTAAACCTAACATTGAAAAACTCCTGTTGCTGATTAATGCATCTTCAGAAATTCTTCTGATACAGTATCATCCTTTGCAGAAATACGAGTTAATTTACACTGTGGCGTTAACAGAAAAGGAACAAAAATAGAGGTTATTACATGTTATAATTTCAACAGTAGTTTTCCCCTTCATTGCACAGAACAGACTGCCCAAAGGATGAATCGGGAATACATATGGGAAGAAGTTCTCCTTGGTAGAAGCTCTGCCTCACTCCTGCAGATTAACATCTCACTCTTGTTTAGTATCATATTCAGTACTCCACACTCTAACAGTGGGAATTCATAAACAAATTGCCACAAGTTAAGGAAGGATGTAAAATTTACTACAAATCAGTTAATCTGTAATTATTTTCTGTAACACGTATACTCTACCCCAGCAACACATGCAGAAGAAGTCGGTCTTTAACCAAGAAAATAAATGGCTTTGAATTAGCTCATATTGACCTGACAAGAACAATCTGCACACAGGCAGTTAATGCAGAACAGCTGACTTGGGGTAATTTACTTAGAATAAGGAGGGAGAGACCAAGCAGGTTATTCACATATATATATACACACTCTCAGTACACATGTGCTTACATTACATCAGCCAGTCTGGCAACATTTTTATAATACAGCCACACCTATATCCTACACCAATCTAAGTTACATTGTTTCCAGAAAATTTCACTTCTTCAAGCTATGTCTTTCTGGCAAGACAATATAGGTGTGAAATAAACCCTTTGTTCCTCAAACTTGAGACTTTTCACCAGTGTGCATAGGTGGGCAAATAAATACCTGCTTATGATTTATTTGTAGCTATGCCGTTCACAGCTTTTCAGCACATAACTATCCCAAACTGTATTGTTTCATAGCGAGACAATTCCAAGACAATAACGGCTGTTCCTGCTCACAGGTATTAGAACAGTCTTCTTGGTGTTTATTTTTGTTTTTACAGTGCTACTTATTTATTTCTCTGCTGTACTCCATTTGTTATCCTGAAAGCATGAGAGACGAGCAAGATCAAGACTTGAATTACACCACGCGCAGCGAGGCAACGCGGAGACCTCCGAGCCTCGCCAGGGAAACAGACACAGCGTCATCTCCGAGCCCCTTCTCCTTCCAAATATCTGCCCTTCCACTGGGGCCAAGGCAGCAGAGCAAAGGAGGTATTGTTCCACCCAACCCCATTCCCGGCACTGCAGCCCAAGAGCAGCACAGAAACCTCAGCAGGGAACGCCAGCGCTTGGAGGGGCTCAACGAGCTGCATGGGGCTTCCAGCCGGGTCCGGTTTCCCAGACCCCTCGCTGATCCAGCGAAGGTGGTAGCAGTATCAAGGAGACTTCTCCCCATCCATGAATCCTACTATTAACTGGTACAGACTCCACTCGATAGTTAGCTGCAACAACCCAGGCACAGGCTAGGTGATGACTTCAAATGAAGAGATCCGAGAACATCAGAATCGCATCTGCCACCAGAAATAAAACCAAAACCGCTTTGTACTCGGTGTAGCTGTGATTTATCTGTTCTTAAAGAGAATTACATGAGCAGAGGCATTTATTTGTCTGTGGGCAGTCTCAGCTTTGTACCAGACATATGATTTTATATGAAATCCAGATGTCATTTACAACAGTGTCAAAAGTCAGACTAAAATCAGTATTCATCAAATGGCTTTCTTAAAAGAAAAAATATGCTCTGCAGCTTAAAGAAAGCATTGTAAAAATATCTCAGACTCGTGTATTAGCGATGTCATTGGGTTTTCTCTCGTACAAACGCAAAAGCCTAAAGAATCAAGAGTGGAAATACTTTCCATTTTTCTGTTTGGATGTGGCTCATAAGTCAGGATCAGTTTGAGACTCTCAGCAGTTCCCCCAGAGTTGTCCACCACTGCAGTTTGATTTACACGCACGATATCTGCCTACATGAAAAGTCTTGACACACTGGAAAAGACCAAGATGGGCTTTCTACATTTATTTAGCAAACAAATGGAATTACTTTCAACAGTCTTAGGTTTTCTTAGGCAGTATTAGAACTGCCTGCAGACTACTCTCTACTAGTCCGTGCAAGCAGGGGGAGGGGAAAAAAAAAAAAAAAAGACACCCCAAACATTGCTTATTTTGTTCCAAGACAGCCACCCCAGAGCTCTACCTACCACTCTACAGAGCGAGCTCACCTTCATGCCACGCTGTGCCTACCCAAATTGTAGCAGTCACCCACTTTCCCTGAACAAAATGGTGCTTTATTTGCAAAGATTTAAATAAAGCTCTCTTTGTTCATGAAAGATCTCTATTCTTTTCAGCAAAAGGCATGATCTCATCATTCTGATATAATTGTCCCATTAATTGCGTGAAAGAAACTTTGCACTGCCACAGCTGAGACAGATCACTCTAGAAGGTGACTCTGGGAGTCTGGAGGGATGTTTACAATTTACCTCATCAACAGGAAGAAGAATGCGTGTCATTTAGCTATTCCCCAAGAACGAGAAAGCAAGCAAGATCAGCGCAGAGCTAGGCTGACACCGAGATGCCATTCAAAGAGTATCCAGCCCCAACAATGTCTCAGCTTCATAATAAGCCTTTCACAATCAGGTGGCCCCCAGTTGCCTTGTAAAATTCCATCTCAGAAAGGGATTAAAGATATCTTTTAGCCAGGAACATTCACTCGCACCTTCAGGAACACCTCTTTATTTTAATGGTTGGCGTTGATATTTTTTGCTGCACGGTCATCTTTAAGTTCTGCAAAGACATACTATATGTAGCTTTTTGTTCAATTGCAGGTTTTGATTAAAAATTGTTTAGATTTGTAAGTCACAGCAAGGCAAGTTTCACAAAGAAAATGGTATTATTATAGTTACTTTTTTTAAGAAGAAAGCATTGTGGTTGTACAATATATTTCTCTGTTGTAATAGGCGTTACCACCCTTAATATAGTTTTTGAGCTAGTGACTTTCTTCCAAGTCACTCTTCCTTCCAGAGTTCTAAACAAAGAATTGAGTAAGAAATTATCAGATACAATAGCTGTATGAAAGAAAAATAGTTTCCTTCAGATGCATCCCAGTCAGTAGATTGTTTCAGCAGCTTAATGCTTACTCTTGAACTGACATGAGCACTTGAGTCATTTCTAAAACAAACATCAGAAGAGTTAGCTACAATAGAAACCTGTTACCACTCAGTGCTTTGAGAGGTTCAGTTTATGGAGACTGACAATCTACAGAAGCTTGATGCTGAAATAGCAGTACTCATCTGGATGCAGGGATGCTGCATTAAACGGCCAGCATGGTCAGTAAGTCCCACGAAGAAGCCTGAAGTCCTTGTGATTACACACTGTTCGTGATGATGATTAAAGCCAGAGATTCAGGAATGTGGAGTTACAAGATTAGGCCCATACCCTAATCACTACAGAAGGCAAGACCAAGTAGAACAGTATCTCCACCACAGGTCCTTCTGCTTTTCTCAGTTGGAGGTAGTGGTGCACATCAATATTTCCTATGCCAGAACAAGTGAACAGACTTCACCTTTCCTCCAGCTCCCGCTCTTGTGGCCCAAGCATTGCAGTCCTACCCTTGTACTCCCACCAATTCCACTTCATTTCATCTAAAAGATTAGGTTTGCCTTCTTTGTTTCAGAGTTTGACACACCTGACTCTAGAAGCACAGCTCTTCATCCTCTTTTCCTGACATGACTTCTTAGACGTTGGGACTGACTGCAAATAGAACTTCCTCTTCAAAGAGGAAGATCCATTTGAGGGACCACGTATCAGTCTGACCTGCTACATCTTAGGCCTATCATACTGACACAGAAAACAGACTTCATCCTAGCCCTGGGTAATCAAGTAGGGCAAATTCTTGGCAAGGGGAACCAAAATTTGCCTCCTTTAGCGATCGATATTTATGATGTTTCATATCTTGAGATACACACCTTAACTCGGCAAAGCGCTGTGGTGTTCTTCCTCTGCAGAGAGGAAGTTAGTATGGGAGGCCGTACAAGTCCTCAACCCATGCCTCTAGAAGAGCAAACGCTTTAGCGCACTGACCTGCATTGGCTTTGTTGTTTGAGGTGCAACATGTGACTTATTTCTGCACTGCATACAGATCTGCTGAAAACTGCTGCTCATAACAAGCTAACCTCACCACAGGCTGCTTCCCTCCCTCTTTAAGCAGCAGGATACCATCTTTTTCACAGATCTGGCCAAGCGATAGCAGGCTTTTTTCATGGGTATTTGTTTTGATGTGTCAAAGGGACTAAAAGAGTATTTTGTCCCGGTCAAAAAGGTACCAACCTCTGGCCAGCAAGTATTGGTGGTGCAAAGGTGCACCCCTTCATGCCTGGACTCTAACACATGAGTCTTTCACATGACAAGAATCTGCCTAAGGAAGCAGCGTGGGCTTTACCCATCGAAAATGCAACATATGAAGCCCACTGTTCCCCAAGGCAACTGTCATGCAACTCCCACCTTACCAAATGAACAGGAAAAGCATCTTCGGACAACCTTGATGTTATCACTTCAGCATATATAAATTGGATTACTGAGGAGGCAGGTTTTCAAGAACTGGAGTACACTCCAGGGCATTAACAGACCACACAGTCTCTGCTGTCACTGCTGCAGCAGCTGTTCCCCCTTTTGTTGCAGTTAGGGGACAACAGCATCTGGGTTTTAACCCAATCTCATGAAGTTCAGAAAAAACAGCACCTGTAGGTGGGCTGCTTTTCAGTCAAGCTGACAAAGGCATCATCATACTTGGCAGCACTGTTCAAAGCTGGCCTGTTTTCCACTCCAGCATGTCTGAGCTGAACAGGCTCTAAATACTGACACCCTGCTCTAAGTTACAGGCCTACAGAAGGGAGCAGATCATCAGCACTGGTGGCTCCCGGCTGAGGAAATGCCAGCAGCAGCTTTCCAGGGTGAGGGGTGTCTCCAAGACCCCCACCCCTGCAGCAGATATGCTCACTTCCACCCAAGTTTTGGAATAACCAACGTGCCTTAAAAAACTCCTCCAGCTCAGAAGAGGTTACAACCTCCAGCTGCCTGTCATCACTCTTCTGCTATAGATTATCTGCTGGAGGGGCTCTTATTACAGATGTTCCACAATCTGTTGCCTTCAAAGTGAACTAAGTTCACTTGGGGGAGGGAAAAAAAAAAAAAAAAAAAAAAAGGAAAATGTCTTTCTAACCTAACTCATTTTGACAGACAAGTTAGAAAACGACAACACACACAATGAACAGATCTGAGACCATGATAATTACCAGCTGAAAAGATAGCGACAAGCAGCTGAGGGGCAGTTACCTCTTCTGCAAGCATAGCAAGATCCAGACAGTAACTTCTACCCACGACTTCATTAAACTACCATTTTGTCTTCTAAAAGGCAGCCTATTTTCTAAGCCTTGCTAGAATCAAGAAATATTCTATTACCATATTAATCATCTGCGTTGCTAAAGCTAACATCTACTTAACCCACAAACAACACTCTGCCTAGCCAAGTGTCAAAGTACCCAAAGTCTCTTCCCAAAACCTTAGTTTAAAAGACCTCACAACTTCCTTGCCTTCAGTAAATTAACATTTTTCACCTGTTTGTCTCATTCTCTATTGCACCAAAATAGAAAACTGTTTTAAATTATTTATAATGTTCCAAATAGAAGCTTCATTTCAGTATATGAATTTCTATTTCATTCTATGCTCATAAACGTGCTTTTGCAATTGCACAAAATAAAATCCATCTCTGCACGAAAGACTGGATGAGAACCTCCATGCCATAAAATATGGTCCATGAAAACTTCCTTACCGAAGCAGTGCAGAAGTATCTTACCTAGATCCTTCCTAAGAGGGTAACTACTATGCTGCAGCAGCATAACTGGTTTCATTTCTGGTGATGCTAATGATTATTCTTCTTTTGAGTAATTCTGTATTATTATAGCAGTTCTGGGAAATAGCCTCAGTTCTTCGGGGGGGAGGGGGGTGTGTTCTTTATTTGTTTTGGAGTTTGGTGCGTTTATTTTAAGCTCACAAACATCTTTTCTTGTTTACAGCAGTACTGAAAATCCTAACAGACTAGTTCTTACAGGCCACACATAGATGCCTGGAGCTATGACAGTAGTTCCTCTGAGGACTCCAGGGGCTGACCACAAGGGAGAGAGGTACACAGAAACTACAGAGACTATGCAAGCAATACGCAGCGTATAGAAAAGGCTTTGAAATGACTTCCTAACATACATCAGGTGCCTAATACCTACTGTTTGAACCCAGGAAAAGCTATGCAGGTGTGAAGGGGTAGCGGAAGAGTTTTGGGGAAGCACATAATTTGCCTACATTAAATGGTTTATGCAAATAAACGGCAAGATTAAGCACCAACTGCTGTTCTAGATATGCAAATGCTTTGAAAATTCCAGCCCATGATTTAATTTACTTCATTTCTAAAAATACCAAACCTCTTAAATTACTACTCAACTACACAATAGGTTGCTAGCCTGTAAGCTAGCATTCTTTCCAGAGACAGCTTTTACTCTCATGGTCACGTTTTCACAATTAAAACCAGGTATGAAACCATCTCATGATCTTCAGTTATGTTCACATCCTGTTCACACACATCTTGCTTTGTGTTTTGTCACAAGGACAATACAGCTTAGGTATTTCGTACTAGCATTTCTGTCTTCTCATTTAATTCTTTTAGTTCCTTAATTCTTGTAAGGTTTATTCAATTTTCAGCTGTCGTCAACAACTAAGTGCATCAAAATTTTCCTTTCTTCTTTTTGACTCTCTAGAGAGGAAGCTAAGGGGCTGGTGGATGTGTGAAGTTTAAAAATTTAAAACTAAAACCATTAAAAGTTAATGTTGTTGGTCCATTTCCTCCATAGTTTTCATATCAAATATGCTACATTTAGAAGGAAGACTTTTTTGAATTATCAGTACTATCAACTACAAAAAAAAAAATAGGTTTTTAACTATACTGTAGAATTATACTCAGATAATGACAACATATTTATTTATATAATCTATATCTGTAAAATTTCTACTTGCGGCAAAACTGAGATTGCACCATACTATGGGAAATGCCCGTCCAATCCTAATGCACAATTCCTGTTTATTCAACAGAAGAAACTGTGAAGCACACAGGTAAGCCTTCAAAAGGCATGGTTTTGTGAGAGAGTCTTATAGGTACCATCTGTTTAAATCATTAGAAAATGAACTTTAACATTTCACTAAAATTCGTCTTGTCAGGTCATCTCTAGATTCTGTTAAATGAATCTTGTGTCTTTAACAGTCACTCAACAAAATTTAGAAAGGAAAGCATGTTTGTTCAAGAGTGGCTTAGAACAGAACACAAGGTCCAAATATTCTTGAATTTTAGAAAGTCTACTCCACACTGTTTTCTTTCTTTACAT
>JANZLQ010000050.1:3436157-3447999 GCA_026212715.1 Elanus axillaris | reverse complement strand
CCCCCCCCCCCCCCGCCCCGAACGGTGAGCTGTATCAATATCAAAGTGAGGAGGACATTTTAATACTTTGCCTTTGCACTCCATGTTTCCCATAGAGAAAATAAATCAAGAAACCACTCCAATAACAAACACTACAATTATAATTTAAACAAAAAAACAACACACAAAAATCACAACCCAATACAAGCTCCTAAACCCTACAGGACATTCTCAGAGAATCAACAGGGTGACACACCCTGATTTACCTGAAAGGAAGAAAGTTTTTCCTGCTCTTTGGATCTTACACATGCCAGTGGGTTAAATTACGAGCCTTCGTTGCTTTGGCATTCCCTTCCCTCTCCATGGAGGCCCTGGTCTCCAAACACTGAGAGCATCCACAGGAAAAAACAAACAGAAGTTCTGAGCTGATTTTCACACAATTGCTGAAAACCTGTAAAATATAAGTGAAGAACATTCTGAACAGATTATTGAAAAAGAAAAAAAGAAATCTGCAATACCAGGACACAAGATATTTCTTTCTGAATACAGAAACCCTACTTGCCTAGCTATCATCCTTTACTATGAACAAACTTTCAAAGACTGTTTCTCTCTAGTACTCATGAGTCATTTTCTAACATCGCGTCTTTGGCGGCTTGAAGCATTTTGAAAGTGGAAAGCAAACAAAATTGCTTTTAATGCACTCATAAGAGGGTACTTCAGGTTTTTTAAAAGCCATTTTTTCTCTATCTTTTAGCTGCTAGGAGGCTTTAAATGGGACCCCTGTAGGTTTTTGTCTGTAAACCATACGAGAGCATAAAAGCTTGGAAAACTTGCAGAGATTCTGAAGCAGGTTCACACAGCTTCATTGAAACTGTGTGTGGTTTTGAAGCTCACCAGGGCTCTACTCACCAGGAACCATTTAAAATTGCCAACTTAAAAAATAGATTTAAAACTCAAAAGGATTATGATGAAAACGCAAGACTTATTTTGTAGCCTTCCAGCTTGAAAGAAAAAATACCGTTCTGTAAATAGGGAGAAATGCGTTTTCATTCTCTAAAGGTTTTTGGGTGTTGTTTCTCTGAAAACACATATAGTAGCCTGAGAAAGGGATCAGAGTAACCTCTGTAAACACAGCCTGAATTAACCTGCATCAGAGCGATTTACCTGTGTCAAAAGAATTAAACTGATCAATCCATTATACCAACACACAGTGGCTCAACTATCCTAAAAGCACTTGCAGGATTGTTACAATAGAAATGTGTCAAATCCTTCCCTGTCTTTGGAGGTGACTCTTCTCAACCCAGTTCGGTATCAACCAGAATAGCCAGCAAGAAAAAAAGGCTTGGAAAACCACCACTACCATCCATAAATACCATAAGAAGCGTGAAACTACTTTCATTTTTACAAAAAATCAGTCAAACAAGATTTCCTGACTAACGCCATTATCTTGCTATCACAAATTTCTCATTTCACATTGTCAAGTTCACTACAACTCAGTGCTGTGAAAGCAAATGTAAAAGTATTGTTTTGAGTGTTAAGGGAGACATGAAAAATTTAGCATCATAGGGTCTAATACAGCATGTCTTGTACATACACAGTCATCAGCAAAGCTGGTGAGAGTTCTGTAAAGAAAGATTGCCAGACTTAATTTTTATTTCAGTCAACATTGAAATTCTACTAAGATACCACGAAGTTGGTACAGGACAGAAGTGAAACTGTTTTTCATGTTTTCTGATGGCAAGTGGTACGATGGATGGATGACATTTGGTATTATTTAAATTTGTTGTGGGACTGATTTTGCCACCAGTAGTTACTTTTAGCTTGTATACTCATTACTTGTACATTTATACTCCTTGATAGTGAGGAATACTCTGCAGCGCTGTCGGTTTCAGATTAACCATCCAATATGGCAGCAGCTGTCCAATGCCAGGGAATCAATGTAGCTGTTCCCTGGGATCATAAAGAACATGGGGTTGGTCACAGAAGCTTATTTTTCCACAATCACAACCAGCCACGGAACTAATTCCTAACTCAGGAAGGTCTATGTAACACCACTGCTGTTACTATGTACTACTCCAAAAGCTGTTGACTTTGTTTCCCAGCATCCTATTTGCCTAGGAAACCATTGGCGCCCATTGAATAACCGAAATCTATAACATGTAAGCCCTAGCATAAGAGCAAGGGAGAGTAGAGATCAACAGTTTCCTAAGTCCTTGCAATACCTGAGATTTTAAAGAGCTCCCAGAGGTACAAAGGTAGAAGGGAAAAAGTTCAAACCATGAAGAGGAAACCAAAATGTTTATCCCTGCCTATGTGGACTGGAGAGGACAAAGGACCTGACCCCAAATCTAGTGACAGGAAACAAGATACACTGACCGGGAAGGGGAATTCCTTGCTGGATCCCACAGGTAAGCAGCAATTCTGAAGCATGGCATTAATACAGCACAAGTGTAATGTAAACAGATACTCAAGTAGTCTGTTTAAAAAAAAGAAAAAAGAAAAAGAAAAAAAAAAAGAAGAGGGGGAGAGGTACTATTCAAAGTACTGCTCAAAGAGAGTAAAGTCTGGAAGAGCGCAGCCGATAGCTGGCATCTCAGTATTTCTTTTCCGTCACTTAGACCAATTTGAAGAAAATCCCTGCAAAGAAGCTTTCATAAGATGGCATTTTTGTGATTCAGTATAGCACCAATATTCCTTTTGAGTTTTATAACTGTTCCTAGAACATTCTTGGCAATGAATTTAAACTTTTTGAATGAGGTTGCATTTCACTGTAAATGGTTATCTGGTATTCACAACACAAAATAAGCATTTGAATATTTATTGTGAGCACACTGCATTTTAGGGAGAACACACAAAGATTCTTACCACAATTATCTTGTTCCAGCTTTAATATATTAGCTGTCACCTCTTTAATGGATCTTGTGAGAAAGGAAAGTTTCTTTCTTTAACTCTCTTTTCCCCCTGAACGCAATTACCACCTCATTCAAAGCTCTTTGTGTCCACCTAATCTCTCTGATTATGTCTCTGACACCACCACAATACTACATGACTGACATACCTGACAGCTGTGACTAGTGACAGAATACTCACAATGAAAACCAGCTCTATGCAGGATGAGTATTACCTACCGCCAGCTTCATAGAACAAACATGGAAGGAAGGTAAAAAAGGGGTGGGGGCATTTCACGACTAGCCTAACCCCTACCGATTTTTCCTCTTTTTAGAGCCAAACAGCATTGACAAGCAGAGCCTCTTTGTACGTACCTACCTAATGAACCAATTGTTGGATGAATACAAAAGAACACCCATTAGTATTTTAATTTTGAATTTATAGAGTAGAAAATGCATGTTTGGAGACCTGACTTACAAGTAGGACTTGATGGATCATTTTGTCTCTCTCCAGCCCTTTTATGCTTCTCCGGGTCATAACTCCCAGCTGGTGCTCAACTGTCAGATTTAGGCAGGTGGCAATAGATGAGAGCCTGCGAGGAAAGCTATACCTGAAAATGTCATTCCCAGACAACAAGCTGCCACTGAAATCAAGCACAAATTATTTCAGAATTCAGCATTTTGAGCCATTAAAGACATTAAGTAGTATTACAAATAATTGGCTAACACAATAGCAGTAATGAATATACTAATCAGGAGAAATATTACCATAGAGTACCTCACGAAGCATCTTACACCCAAAAAATTCCAGGTTTTCATGTGGCATTTCTACATTAAAAGCTTCATCTTGTCAGCACTAACTTTTTTAATGGGGAAAAAAAAAAAGGATGAGAATTTTAGGAATAGGGATGAAGCAGATTTTTCCAAATATACGGAATATTCAGAACAATTTAGTTGCATCTTTCTGAGCTCTTGAGCAGCTTCAGAAATGACACATTCCCAGAATCAGAAAGAACAGGCAGAAATAAAACTTAGTGTTTTCAAATTGGGACATCTAGCGCCAAAACACCACTTTGGCATCCAGTTTTCAGAGAGGATCAGATAATATTTACAGCAAATCAATTTAAGTGCTTTACATCCATCTGATTTTACATCTAAAACCTGCTCATTTAAGAGTTTCCTCAGACAATCATACAGCAAAAATAAATCACACGAGCTTGAAGGATATGCTCAGGAAAGCTTTGTGGTCACACAGTATGTTATTGAAAGCTGCATTTTCTATCTTCACTTTCTTATGCTGCAGGTAAGGTGTTCATGCTTTTACTATAGAGTCAGCAAAACTTTACATTAAGTTTGAAAAGGTTTAAGAAGCTGTTTAAGTAAATGAATAAAATGTTTCAAGAAAATTCTCTTTTTAATCCATCATGTTCCAGCTTGCAATACTTGTTTATTCTGTACTTTAAGTTACCACTACCTAGGAACCTGTAACGCAGATTCCATGTTACATCATGTATCAGTGAACTAATAGAAAGAAAGGTTGTAAAGAAAAAAATTCATTAAGTTAATAACAAAAATCTATTCTACTGTTAATGCCAACTCAAATTTTCAAATGGGAAGCTAGAATCAATATTCTACTTAACTGGTAAATCTGGTGAGAAAATTGGTTTGATGCAAACATTGCCACTTAAAAAATTATTAACAGTCATCTTTCTTACTGAATATGAGGTATCACTGCAGGAAGGTGGTTTCTTCACACAAATATTTCATGTCTGTCTTACTGATTATAAGACACGCATACTCTTCGTCTAAGCCATACAATGAAAGCAGTAAAGCATGAACTTCTCTTATCTAGTTTTGGGGGGGAAAAAGTTAGAACAAGACAGCTATGAATAAAAGTCAGGATATTCAATTACAGTCCCAGGGACAACTGATCTTACATCAAATGCCCACTCTTTCATTAGCTTCAAAGGACCTTTGTTCCCACAATGCCTTTTCTCATTTCCAAAGATGCTACAATATAGAAAGCTAACATACTTCACGCATGTAAGAGACATTACCTACTAACCTCATAGTCAACTGTGATAGCCCTACAGCCCCCCAACCCCTCCACAAATCACAGGAGCAAGAATATAGCAGCATTTCACCTAACAGGCATTCTTACCACAGAAATGCCCAAAAGTCTTTAATACTCCACTTCAAAAAGCCACCATTGCCCTCAGTAACTTACTTTATACACCAAAAAACCCTCAGAAAATTCTCTTCACCGTTTTAACCTTTAATATGATGAAAATAATTTCCAGACAACCAGGCCTTGATATGCACCTTTACTAGGTTTTCGGAACACTAATTAGTTTCAGATGCCAGGGCAACAATCTCCAAAACACACTGAAGCACGTGTATGGAATGTATTATAACTCCATTTGTAGGCAATGATGTGAAAACTTTACAAAGCTGTTGAATAATTATGATTACTAATATCCCAATTAGATCGAGCAGGTACAAAGACATCCTCAGTGTTAGACACTGAATGAATTTTTTAAAATAATTTCTTTCTGAATTTTCTCTCTGACTGGTCTTAAAGCCAACAAGTAAGATTACTATAATTAAAGAGATATCGTTTGGGGTTTGTTTTGTTTCTCGGTTTGCCTGCTTGGGATGTTTGAGCCAATATTCCCAGTCTGAGACAAAGGATTGCATCCGACAACAGGAGAAAATTGAAAAAAAGTTACAAAATTGACAACGACCAAAATGAGAGAAGAATTATACCCAAAGCTAATTCTGATTCTTTTATCAAAAGCATCATGGTTTAAACTCTTAGTCAAATCTGCAGTCTTTGAGAATTGGTCAGAATTGTTCTATTTTTCCTAACCCTAAGAGAGGTAGAGACAGAGATCGGGGCTCCTTCATAGTAAGCACTGGACAACTCAAAGCAAGATCGTCGCGACTACAGAAGTTTACTTCATAGATGAAGCAACCACGGGGAAAGGAAGCAGTCTTCTTCTACGGACTAGGAATAGAAGCAGCCTGAAGTGACTGCCTCGAGACTTTTGAAGTCCCACTGATGTTCTCACTTTACAAGTAAAAATACATTGGGTGTGCTCCAGCTCTTGCCCCTTAATTACTGGGGAAAAACTTCACCCAGAACTGATGAATCAGCTATCAGACTTGGGCTTCCACTGAACTACTCCTTTCCTCTTCCTCTCCTTCAATGCTTCACCAGAAAAAAGAAGAAAAAAACCAAAATATCTTCGGGTTTGTATTGCACACACTAGAGCATATCTTTTCCTAGAGATAATTTGCTTTATCCATATATGACAAGGTCCATGTCTAGAGATGGTAATTACTGCCAATAAAACCAGCGACTGTTGTAACCGTACCAAAATAGTATGGGGGCACTTAAACTGGACAAAAGAAAACGGCAAAAACCCAACCCAAACCAGCAAAAAAAAACCCAAAACAAAACAAAACAAAAAAAAAGTCACACACAATTTATTCTTCAGCCTGCTTCTTCGGGTTAATTACACATCATGTAATACCAATAGAATCTTCTGGTAAACATTTATGAAACAAAAGCCTAAGAAGTAGAACAGCTAAAACATCAGAAGATTACCTATCCTTCGTACATCAACTGGAATCACTTTGACTTGTCTTATGCACGCAAGTATAGCAATAATTCACACACCCAAAACAACTGCTGGGACAAACGCTCTAGGGATGTTCTCCAGCACAGAGTCTGGTCGTGGACTTACCAGCCTGTAACTTCCTCTTCACATGGCAAAGAAAGTCATTGTTATTAGAAGACAATCAAAATGAGCTGCAAATAGATGCAGAAATATTTAGTATCACTCCTGCAAACCAGGAGTCCCTTGGATCATCATCCAAGGGCAGGTCATTTGCTCATGCTCGTTTTTCAAAATCTGTTTCTCCCATATATGTATTGGCACACTTATACACAAACACACAAGCACAGTTCAGCAGAGTATCCACAGCAGTACATTCCACGCCCTTTCCCTCCCTTATGTCCAATCCAGCTGGCAGCGTAGGAAAGAATGCATAACCATTCCTCCCAGTTCTTGTCAAGAATTGAAGAAAAGCCCGTAACAGAAGTGTGAGCAGAGTCCCAGACAGCAGGCCTACCACAAGAACAGCATGCAATAATTCTGAACTTAGACCAAATAAATTACCCAAAATTGGGGTTTCTTATTGCCATGCAAAGGCAGTCTTTTACAAAGACCACTGCTTACAGGGAAATTCTGTGACAATACTGACAACCATTTTAACTCCTTAGGCACAGAGAGAAACAAGGAATCTTTTTAAAGAGGCTTGTCTTATTAATAAAGAAGTAACAGAGGCTGGTCCAGCATCAAAGTAATGAAGGTTTAATTCTACAAGATTGAAATTTAGAGGTAAAATAATCTAGAGGTAAAATAATTTTCTAAATTGAAAATCACATTCCATCTTTGACAAAAATTTTGGATGTCTTCAAAGAGTTAGTTTATCCTTAGGGAAACCAGCATTATGAAAAATCTTTACCACAGGAGGGACTGTCATCTAACCTTGTGGAAACAACTACTAAAGACGGCCCAATGGATAGTGAAAGGTACAAAAACCATATAGCTTTTATCAATGGACAGTGATACTTCCTCCTCAGTGATCCAGTTCATTATTAACAGACAGCCATCTAAAGACAATTTCTACTGAGAAGCCAAGGTCCTTGAGAAAAAGGTAATGGTTACCAATGCCTCCAGAAACTGGTTCAGAAACAACTACCATCAAGTTGAACATGTAAGACTAAACTGCAGAGCTTCTTAAAATGTCAGGTTTAAGCGCATGGTCAAGAGCAGCTGCTAGAGTAGTAAATGTATAGTGAACATGACTTCCATGAACAACAAACCACAAGCCTTCTCTTCAGTAAGTAAGAATTTAGCTACATTAACACATAACATGAAACAACAAAAGAGAATCCGTAGAACAGTTGGAGCCAATGACCTGAAGACCATACTACCTGCATCTCACAAGGTTTATTTTCAACTAGCAAGGGGCAAGGACAGCTTTAGAGCAGAGGGCAGCTGGAAGATACTCAACTAGGAAATGCAAAGGCTTTGAAGACAGTAACATTGAGCTTGGTCTTTTTTCCAGCTCTGGAAGAGACTTCTGATTGTGCTTCTAAAACTGAACCAGCATAGGCTTTTAGACACTTATGTCGTTCTCAAATGAAGCAGCAAAGCCTGTTGAGGTAAGGCAGGAGGCAGAAGATTCCCTCCAGTCCAATTTTGTATCCAGGAGAAGTAGACAGGCATCACATCAACCAGGGAAATGTGCAAGCAACATCTGGCAGAGAGAGGGCAAAAGGAACACGGTTACAGTATCTAGCAGACAGGAGCTTACGTGTTGATGGGAGAATAAGGAGATGGCAAGTCTTCCGGTGTCAAGTTTAAATTTTAATAAATCTTCCCTTCCTGATTTTCAGACTGCTGAGAAACGAGGTTTTATGAAGAAACAGCAGCTTTAGTACACTTCAGTATAATACTGGTGGCGTGTTTCAAAGGCAATGCACTAGGTACTTCAGGGGTTTCCTCCCATTTTTTTCAAATTTCAGTTGTTTGAAAATGCAGTTAAACAACCAATCTCTCATTGAAAGGAATTCCACTCACACTTCCACCAACCTGAAGGAATAATGTACATATGCTATGACAGAACTATGCTGTCAAAAAGCTACATTTCTAGCTTAAGGCAACATCAGACATACAGCTCCCTGCTACAGAAATAAAATAGCAAACAGAGTCAAAGGGTACAAAGACACAGTAACAATGGGTAAGCTGGTTGTGGAACAGTTGTTCACCAAATCCTACAATACAAGAACTGGAAAGTACTCAACAAAATTGAAAGAAGCCAGTTTCACAACATTTTGTGTGTGTGCACGCTAAAAGAGCACACGGTGAACTTTTAGAGTTTGCTGTCACATGAAGTTGCAGAAACAAGGTGTCAAAAGGGTGAACAGATAAATTTACAAACAGGTCCACGAAGAGGGAAAAAGAAAAAAAAAAGACAAATAAGGGATGGGAGGTAGATTCCCACCTATCCCTAATCCAATGACTGCAGATGCTGAGGAAATGCAAGTGAAGCGAACCAAAGGCAGCAGCCAGGCTTATGTCACCTCTCAAAGAAACATATTTTCACCACTGTTTGAGACAGAATACTGGGTTAGACGAATCATTCTGGAGGGCTGAAGGTAGTGTTGCTCATGCTTAATTTACACTGTTCAGCATTCTTAAGAATGCTTATACCTGCCACTGAACTGTGTAAAAAGTTAGGGGCTGACTGTCAAGTCATCAATGTGGTCCCAGCTTTACCAGATGGAGACATGATATTAACAGGCCAGCTTCTGTACTGCAATCCCTCCCCCTGCTCCCCAAAATACACCCCCCCAAATCAGCATTGCCTAAGAGTAGGCACCTTGATCTCTTAGCTACAGCAAGGAATCCTCTAACCAAAGACAGAAATCGGGTAGAATCAACTGTTAACAGATAGATTTTATTTCTGTATTTACAATGCTTAAAATATAATGTATCAGTATCTAGCTATGCCTAATAAATGCAAAAATAGAAAACTTCCCTTTTCAACAAAAGTGCAGAAAAATAAATTAGAACATGGTAACTTTAAAACATACAATGTTATTTCTCAGTGTTTTTACTGTGAAAACAGATTTGTAAAACAAGCACCACAATTCATCTTACAGAAGACCTTCCATCAAAGCAGCATCACAGGGCAAAACAAGTAGGATGTTAGTACAGAAATGTAGTAGCAAATCTTTGAATATTTTAAATGGCATAAACTGTTATAAATTACTATAAACAGTTATAAAAGTGTTCTGACTATTTTTTTGCGATAGCTTTACCACATAGCCGAATATTAACTGAGCCGTATTTGGCTGTCAGCACAACGAAGAGAGCTTCGAATTCTCCTTCTGTCTTTGGCTTGAACTGGACTGGCACGTTGATGTAATGATGGGATCTGTAAAAAGGCAATTATGTGCAGACTCATTGTTAATCAACAAGTAGATCCTATCAGATAGAGACATTCTTGTCTAGTTTTGATTTTCACCAAAATAGTGTTTTGGATGGGCACTGGATCATCAAGTTTATTTTTATAGATTTGATTATCTATTATTCTTCTGAGGGACTTGGATTGTAAAGGTCATTCTTTCCTACTGATCATACAAAGTGCTACAATACTTTATTACTGCTAGTTAACCTAGGTAAGTTTGGCCTGCCTCTTTGCAATACTATTGACAGTGCATAAACTATATTTAGACCAAAGTTACTACATTTCTTTCCTTCAGAAGTCACATGACAAGTACACTAAAATTTCCAATCGTTTTTGAAATTCCACCAGTTTGAAGCTAGTAAAATAATTTAAATTACTTCTAATTCCTTCCACATTACAAAATAGTTTGCTGAATCATTGCAAGTCGATATGCCCATCCTCAAGCAGTGTTTTAACAATTTTACATTATACCTTTTTAGGTCATATAATTCTTCTTCTATTCAGATTGTGTAAAACCACAACAGATGTAATGCGTGGCTGTCTTAATTGTCAAAAGCCTAGAGTGAATGTTTTAAAAAGATAAGCTACATGAGCAACAAGCTGGAAACGCTGTGGCAGCCTACTGGATTCCACGGCATCCAACAGAAATACCAGCTCTAACAGCCAGGTAACAGGCACCTATTGGAATAGGCAAAAATGAACAGCATCACTCAGTAAGACAAAGAAAGAAAAGACAGCTTTGTTTTCTTTTATCATAGCTTCTGTTTTCTCCCCTTCACAGTATTTAGCATTATTCTATGTCCTCTGGAATATGCTTATTTTCCCTACTTTTTCTTATTTTGTTCCTACCTTTTCATACTCCTTTCCCCTACACTAATCCAACCTAACATAATCAGTCTGTGCTCCTACCCTTCTCCTACAATTGGAAATCATAGTATTGGTCTTGCACATGAGACTGATCCCAGTCTCATTTGTTTAATATCATCCTTAGTGCTTAAACAGTCACACTAGAAAATGTGGGGGTTTTTTTTGGTTTTGTGGTGGTGGTTTTTTTTTTTTTAAGAGATCCTGGTCAATCAAGTAACTTAGGAGTACAGACTTTCAGAATAAAGACTGGTATGCTACTGTATTTTTTTAATTGGGTCAATACAAAAACAAAGCACTAATTCTGTTGTACTGAACTATAATCAATGATACAGGAAATGACTACAGCCAGATCACGGTTTCACATCTCATACTAGATTGCCAAGTGTTGTACAGTAAACCTGGCATGCTCTGTCTCTTTACCCACCTAAAATATATGGGATAAAAATATTTACTCGGCTTTATTTTTTAAAAATCCATTTTATAAATTAAGAGCATCAGTAAAACTAATCTATAACAGATGCATTATATTAGAAAACACAAATTTTAGTAAGAATAGAGCCTGAAGCTGCATACAACCAGGCTGCCTAAGAATTTACAAAAATAAAAGTAAATTCAGTAGAAAGTCAGGAGGGATGCACAAGTCTGTATTATCTCCAAAATAATACATTTTTGCTTCCTTACATATCCTAATGCTTACTCAAAAAGAACGATATAACCGAACTCAAACTTATACTATCAAAAACTTATCAGCAAGTTACATATTGCTCTTTTAAAGAGATGGCCACATCTGGCTGTCAAATATTAATTTCCAGGATACGTACTATATGACCTCAGTGATACTAAGGCAGATCACAGTTTCTTAGCATATGACAGCTATATTCAATTCCATTTGACCTCTAAATTGAGGTGTCCATTTGGTTGGTGCTATACACATTATCCTTCTTCTTTAAAAGCAGAATTAGTCAGCACCTCTTCTATGAGGATGGGCTGAGAGAGTTGGGCTCGTTGAGCCTGGGGAAGAGAAGGCTCCGGGGAGACCTTGTAGCAGCCTTCCAGTACCC
>JANZLQ010000050.1:3392706-3427298 GCA_026212715.1 Elanus axillaris | reverse complement strand
GGTGTTTGTCCAGCATATGCCAGTGCATATGAGAGACTACTGCATAGTAAAATCAAGGTGTTATCAAAACTTTGTGCTGAGGACAGTGTTTATAACATTTATATACTCACTGCTCCAGAAAGCTGAAATCTTAATTTGTGTTTCCAACTAGGTTTTTCAACTGGGTGACACTCCAGGTCCCAGAACTGGGAGTAATCCCCTTTATCTCTAGGTAAAAAGATTACAGCAACCTACAAAAACAAGAGGAAAATCTTGGAGAAGCTTATTAGAATAATCTATCCATCTTCACAGGTTTACCTACAAAAAGTTACACTTAAGCCAGCACAAAATTTACATATTACAAACATATATTCCACACACAGGTGATCTTGCAGAAAACAATGCAACTTATCCTTTGTCCACAAGAGAGAAAGTTCTGATGAAATAGCTTGTGCAAGCAATCTCGAACAAAATTTGAGTTCAGCTCATCTGCTTTAAGCAAAGTCAGCAAGTGCTTGCATGATTATTTCTATTAGTAAAATGGGGGAGAAGGGGACCAGGAGAGGAAATACGCACAGCTGAAAGACAGCGCTACCTTCCTTCATCTATCAGCTAAGCTGTGAACAACTGTACTCCCTCAGCTCCAAGTCTGTAAGCACACCGTGCTACAATTACTAGGCGGCCTGAAATTTAAAACAACTTGCAGGCTATGCGTTTGATTATCCTTAAAGGTCACCTGTGTAACAAAGGCTTGTCTCCACACAGTGCTGTACCAGCACTAATTCAAGAGTGAACTTGCCTTGTTTTCAGAGTTGAGGTTGGGGGAAGAAAAAGGGGAGCAGCAGATTAGAATACATCACTATATCTAATTAGCTGAATATTATCATATCCACTGCAAAAAACAGCAAATCATGATAGCACTGTAACTTATCAGCTCCAGCCAACAGCCTGACATGCCAGTAATGTAAATGTTATTCAAATAGGCCTGAACTAGTATGGCTAAGGCAAAGACAATTGTTTAAATTCAAATAATGGTTTTCACTATTATGAAGTAACTATGAAACTGGACAGGAGAAAGTTTTTTTATGTCCTGTAAATAGACTACAAATTGCATCATCATAGAAAAAGTGTCATTAAGGAATGTCATAATAGTCCATCAAGTTGAACAGATAGGATTGAAGTAGCATTGAGGAGGAAGATGAGGGAAAAAAGCCCCACAGAAACCCATTCAGTATGTCCTTGGATGCGTTTAATAATTGTGGTTATGAAACCCTCTACTGGCCAGGAGATAAAACTGTAAGTCAAAGGAAATCAACTTGAGGAACAGACAGCTGTTCTTGAACAACTATGACAAGACTGCTTCTAAGGAAGGGAAAACAGTCCTCACACCAGTTTCACAAGAAGCCAGTATTACTTGTGATTTTCTTGTGGATTTTTACAAAAAAAATTAAAAACAATTTTCTGTTCTACAATAATTTCTTGGGGGGGGGGAAGGAAACCAAAACAACCACACAAAACCACCACCACATCAAAGTCAAACTACATACAAATTGCGTAAATTCTTAGAATCGATTCAGCTGATGCAATAGCTGTGGTTAAGTACATACTGATTACCTTATACATCACAGAACCCAGTTTTTGGAAGGTCAACATTTTATCATCAGAACAAGTATGACCAGCTTCAAAAATTCAACTGTTATTTCAGAGAATTGTTCATGTAAGATCCTATTTTACAACTGAGATACACAAATATGCTTGAAATATTTATAAATGTCAGTTTACCTTCTCTTCTCCATAAGCTTCAAGAGTACCAGAAACACGGGAACATCTGAAAGCGGAGTAAGTAACCCTATAAACACAACCAGTTCCATCTACATCCTGCAAATAAAGTTATGAGTCAGATTCAGAAGGGAAAAAAAAAACCAAAACAAAACCGAAAACAACCCACACAATATATCCCCACACACACCACCCTTACAAAGGGCTGAAGAAAATACACCCCGTCAAGCTGCTTTCAAGTAAACAAGTAACATTGACTCCCTAAAAGCAAATTAATTAAGACTACAACCACTACAACCTTTATGCAGTCACCATGATTACTGGCTTCCAGTAACACGGCATACTCGTACTCTTAGCTGTAGCCCAGAAGAGCTACATAACCATTTTCCATCATTTTGCAACAACAGACCACAATAATTCTAGCATAAAATCAAAGTGATTATCACAGCATTTCAGACTATCAAAAAATAGGGAAGCATTCACTAATACCAATGGTACAGCTACAGTAACTGCACAGGCAACAGCAGTGTAATTCAAGCATCCTTGACCTAACTTAAATTACCTACAGGGGTACCATGTACAGCACAATTCCAGCAGCACAAGTCTCTAAATAAGGCAAGTATAGCATTCTGGAGCCAAAAGGGACACACATCTTTCTTGTATGCTTGACTACTTAATGCAATCTGGATGTTGATACTGGATGAGCACAAGCAAACTCTATAAGCCAAAAAATTGTCCCACAGAGCACTGATTGATTCACAGTTAAGGAGTACATTGGATATGAAAAAAAAAAAAAAAGGAGTAAAACATTTCCCTGACATGAACAGAGGCAGAAAGAAACTTTGTAACTGAGTCCAAGCCCAAATATATATTCTTTCTTGAGAGGGTGGAGGAAGAAAGAGCAGCAAGAAGGAAAAAAAACAGAGAGATTTGCACAAAACTAACAATGCAAGCATTCACTCACTTTAACATAGGGTGGTGCAAAAGATGACAAATGCCACTTCACATTTTCATCCCCTTTATTCTCCATTTCCAGGTAATTCTCTAGAAGAGAAGTATCAGACTAGTATATTAAATGTCTTTGTTCAAGTATCTTTAGCAGAAAGAGTTTAAACAGAAACTGTGTTTCAAGACACACCGAAGCTTAATGGAAACAGTTCTCACCACGCCAACCCCAAGAGCAGACTCAAAGAAAGCACAGTCATAAAGTTCTTCAAAGCATATACAAAAAAAATTTGGAAGTCAAGTCTTCTAGTAAAGAATCATATTGAAGATGCTTACAAGAAACCAAGTGAGACCTGAATCTCACCTTCAATAACCCTAAAACAATAATAAATGATCCTCTAAAAGAATCTGAAGCATATCCTGGGATATTACTTGAATGTTTTGCCGCTAGTAGGAAGTCAGCTTCTTGTAAATGCAGAACAATGACAAATGACAAATAGCAGCGAGATCTAA
Source organism: Elanus axillaris (assembly GCA_026212715.1). NCBI lineage: Eukaryota > Metazoa > Chordata > Aves > Accipitriformes > Accipitridae > Elanus > Elanus axillaris. The sequence continues at coordinate 3,424,082 of JANZLQ010000050.1, read as the reverse complement.
GTCACCTCCAACAGTCTCAGTTTATTGCATTCAGATATTTTGGCAGATACCTTCACATACCAGTGTAAAAAAAAAAAACCAAAAACCACAAGATATACTGGGAGGGAGTTGGGTATTTATTTGACTGTTCAGGGAAAAAAAACCACTGACAGCATTCTAGTTTGGGACCAAAGTTGCATCAAATAAAATCTGTTCTCATCCTAGTATGGATTTGTTACTCAGCATACATAAAGTGTATATATACAAATACTCGATAAAAAGCTTATGCTTGACTTGCAGAAAGAACTCACTGACATTATCAAAAAATCCCAACTTTGACAGTATCAGTAAATGTATTTCACACCTTGAAATGTGCCTTTTGCCAAGAATCAACAGGACATTCCTAAGTTCATCTCAATCTAGAGTTCAGGAAGTTTAGCTGCATATATATTACACAGGAGATTTATAAAGATAGGAAAGAAAAGGAGTATCATATTATACTCCTCGTTCATAAGTGTAGCAAAAAAACCCACATATAATTGATAAATTAAGCCTTCAAAGTTCTAAAGTATGTGAAATAAAAATGTAGTGTCAGTGAATATTTTTTAAAAAATATCCTCTTTACCGAGAAAACACTACCAAAAGAAATCTGGTATCTAGATAACAGATGACAGTTTCATACAGTAGTTTGGAGAATTTTAAGCATTACTAGAATTACAAGTACAGACTGAGGATTTGAGACTCCATTATCAACAGTGTCCTCCACGATCATTAAGTACAAGACAAGGATAGCCAGACTCATAAGTGACATTCCTATCAGTTTAAGGAAGAACATTTATTTCTCCGATACATGCAGGCAGATTTATCTCACATCTTCAGGATACATAGACAGATGAGAATGGGTCTACTGCAAAAGCCCGGTGACCCAAAAGAACTTCAACAAAAAGCAGTAACCCCATAGTGCCCTCTTTGCCCAGGCACAGCGTGGTTGCATTCATCATAGTTGCTTAAAAAATTGGCAACGTACCTGTCTGTATGCAAATCTATCTGTGGAGAAAAGTGTGACTGTACTGCATAAGGAGAAGAAAAAAAGACACAGAAAAAAGACCCCCAAAAAACAAACTTCTGAAAAGAGCTCCATCGCAATGCGTAACATTTCAAAGTAAAGTCAGAAGATGGAAACTGGTCAATCACACTTATCAGACTAAAAGAACAAAAACAAAGTCAAGGCATTTAAGTTCCCAATCATGCAACACAGTAAACAAAACCACTGAACACGAGATACTACCGATGTTGCATTTACTAAGCAAGCAATAATATTACCTGAGCTTTGGCCAGGTCTTGTTTTAGGAAAAACAATGGTTCTGCTCTTTATTTCCATTTTTGTTAGCGGGAGCACCGGGAGAGGCTTTGCCACATGAACAGTAGGACTTTCAGACTGTGGAGTAAATATATCACGTCCTCTACATGGAAAGTCTGCTCCAGATATACTTGGTACAAGTGCCTCTCGAATTTGCACTTCAATACACTTTTGCACAATTTTGAGAGGAAAAAAAAAAAGAAGATTTACATAGTGAACACTGATATATTAACAAACCAAACTCTAATTAGCTCTACTTCCTTGAGCTGTAAGAGCTCACGTTGTTCTGCTTTACATTCTCAGAGAAAGAATCCCATACCATAAGTCACCAGGTCTTATCTAACATCAGTTAACAAATTTTAAATATTTTAGGATAACTTTAATCTAGAGAACAGGAAAATTTCCTGAAAATTTGCTATCTAGATGTTTTAATTTAATACACATAATAATTTAAACTAGTTAAATTTAATTGACAACAACTATAATGTTCTCTGCTTGCAGAGAACGAGAACAGGGCTACCTCACTCAGAACAACCTTTGTGTTCACTTGCGCTACATAATTAGCACTCCTAAAAGTTAGTGTGCTAAAATCTTACTAGCATTTTTTGTTTAATTGGATAGGTAGCAAAGACATGGTAAAAGCATTATCAATTAACAGATCTCTTACAGTTTGACTGGTTTTGCTACATTCTCTAGTTCTGTCCCAGTGGGTTTCTTCTCTTAAACCCTTTTCTGGTATTGCAGAACATAACAGTTACATATGTGCACAGTCTCCACCTCCTTCTCAACTCACTCTTTTCAACAACTTCCCTATTTGTTTGGTTTTTTTTAAGGCAGTTTCCAATTCTGTATAATACCTCACCTTCCTCCATCAAGGAGTAAAGTACATGTGCTATTTTATCCCATAAGTGTCTTTTATTTCTCTCTCCATTCATTGTTACAATTAACCCAATATACATACTGGCTGTAAAAATAAAAAATAAAAAAAAACAGGTATCTATTTCTTTGGGGGAGATTACCGAGGTACTTTCTGCTTTTACATTCGTATGCCTCAATTTAATCAGGGAAAATCTTGGATTAAAACGCGTCAAGAGCAAGAACCTGTTCTAGACATTCTTTATCATAGACTTGTTGGCCAGAAGGTTAAAGTTTATCTTAAGGGAGCTCAAAATCAGCTACGGTGACTTGTCCAATAACCTCCTTTAACTTCTTCTATTTTTAAATATTCTATAGACTACTTTTATATACATGTGTACATATATGTATTTAGCTCTTCTAGAAAATTACACATAAGGCAGTGGTGGGTATACAGATGCAATTTTGTTGGCAATTCAGTCTAAGTGTCCACATCATAGTATTTCTTTAGAGATGAATGAACTAAGAATCTCAGTTTGCAAAACATCATCTTAACCACATTTATTCTTTTCTCCCCCCTGCCCCTTACAAGAGGACTTTACAAATTAGAGAGAATAATGAAAAACTGACAGAACTGCTGTCTCAATATCTAAAAGCTTTTACCAACATTACAACACCTTATCGAGCTAAGTAAAATAAACAATTGCCATCTCAAGGAAGCCACGTACCTTTTGTCCATTATCACAATGGATATAGATTAGGCCACTCCAAGGAATTAGTGAAGGCTTTGTGGCAAGTGATAGATTAGGACTCACCAGAATTAGTGTACTGCTTCTAATTAAAAAAAAAAAATTAGGATGATCCTCATATTAGAATGAGTATCTACAACACTAGCCCCTGCCAAAAAAGGATGCACTTTTAAGATAGCAAGTCAGTGAAGATGATCTAGAGTTAAAGTTAAGGTATTCAGATATCCAACATATTATCAAGTTTTAGTCGTCAGAAGCTTAACACTAACACACTTGATAAACTTGTCATTGATGGTTGTATAAGGAGTCACAGGGAAAGAGTAAATCTTATCTACTGTTAACATATACAACCAGTCAGGCCATGTAAAGCAGACATATAACTACTTATTTCAGAAAAACAAACTTCAATACTAGTCAACAAGGGAATTGTACTGTTCAAAGTATACTGCACAAACTGCATTTCAAGAATCTTTTAAGGTAATTCTATTTTTAAAGAAGCAGCTTGCTTTCCTCCCTCCCATGCAGAACTCGGAAAAAAGAAAAGCCTTTCAATGTCATCAATGCCTTCTATAGTTAAGAGTAGGGGACACTGAAGAGTCTAAACTCACTTGAAGCAGTTATGGCAACACACAGTAATTTGACCACTGAGAACATAAATTCTGATTTACATTGTACCATATTCTATAGTAGAGACATTTAAATAAAGGAGGCAAGAAAGTAAGCAATGAAGTATTTAAAAAATGAATATAAAATCACTGAAGTAAAGGTCATTAGTTGTATGATAGCAAAAGCACTCAAGCTACACCCAAAGAGTTAGCTTAAAATGTCATTAGTACAGCACTTGGCATTTGAAAACATTAGTGTATGAGCAAGATCAGTCTCCATAGGAAAGTCAGCTCTATAATCACTGTCACAATTCAACCATCCCTACAAACTTCAACAAACAGATGTTAATGGCCTTAAAATATTACAACAGGATACTGATATTTCCTTGAAGAATTGTGGGGGGGTTTGAACCTCAGCAGTTTTCAGAATCTTTTCAGTCGCAGTTCTCTCAGCTACAAGATGCATACATGAGAATATGATTTACTAAGTACACACACTACCTGTCATCACAAACCATTCCACTGTCTTTGCTCCTACCAGGTTGTCTTTGACATTTACTGCAAAATTCTCATGTAAATTCAACTTGCATGGGGTCACAAACCACCACGCGTCTGTCAGTCAGAAGAGTCACACTCAACCTAAAGACACTACCTCTAAGTACTTTCATTGCTATGGAAAGGAGCAGAGCCTAGGGAAGAAATACTTTCCAAAGGTGACTCTTGCAGACTTCGGAGATTCCAACAGTCCCTGCTCCAAAAGTACAATTCCTTTCACAGCACTTAACCAATACTTCCAACACTGAGGCACAGCAATATGCCAGAGGCTAGTTCAGTTGGCCTCCACATGAAAATCTCTTGGAATGCTACCAGATTCAGCAGGGACTCAGGACTTCATTGCTCCACATTCAGGCAGGTTTGAAGTTGCCTTTAGCTCATTCCGTGGAGCTTAAGGGATTTAGTCAAGGTGAAACAGGGGGTGGTCTGCTTGCTGTAGCATGGCAGAGTTGGTCTTTGATCTTCAGACCTTCTTTCACCATCACTGAGAAATCAGACCTTCTCCTTTCCTGGCCTAAATCAGTTCAAGGATTCTGTCGGCTCCAGGCATCGCAGTGCACAGTATAAAAGATTCTGGCTGGCTCCTGTCCTGACAGGATGACTGCTCTTGGCACTGCAAGGCAATGGTCATGCAAAGTAGAAAACCAGGCAAGCACAGCAAGCTGTGCTTAAGTCAGCTCTTCCCCCGGGTCCATTTCTTACTCGCAGGCCTCTGTTCTTGATCCAGGCTACTTACTTAGACCCAACCCTTAGAACTTCAACTCTTTATTTTCCAGTGAAGGGAACACATTTTACTATTATGCAGTACAAGAAAATTGCTTGCAGGTGGCCTTCAATTACTTCTTCTTAAGAAATCATTCCACAGACAGTCCTGAGTCTAGGGTATGAGACACTCAAGATGTCCCTACTTTCACAGCTACTGGAAAGTTGTTCATGATTATCTCCTTTTGAAACTGCTGTTCTCAGCACAGATTCAATCTGCAAGGAGTGGCAGATATCCTAGCCCTTCCAGAGAACCCTCTTTACTTTGTTCTCACTAGTGATGAGAGTTCCCCAGCAATACATCCAAGAATTTACATCTACGTGAATATGGAATTAAGTGCTTAAATGTATCGTATCTTGCACAGTGATGCAGGACTGAAATTAAAGTACCTGCTTTGGCCAAACATCTACAAAGTTAAAGCAACTACTTAAATAAAACTCAGAAAGCAAAACCTATTTTTGTGGAATATGAGACTTTTTTTTTGGAAGATGAGAATAGTTTAGCAACAGGGTCTTAAAAGCCTTTCTGCACTGACCTTAAGAAAAGCATAAAATCAGTAGTGAGAAGTGGTCAGAACTTTGAAGCATTTTATTGTGAAAGACACTGCTGACATATGTGAGAAGTCTCATACACTTAAGTGGTGATATTATGACTATTGTTCCAAAATACTGCTAATTAAGACATAGGTGATCTGACACTGGCTTGTCATTCATTTCATATCTACAGATATTGAGAAGGCAAAGGCTGAGTGGCAGAAACCAGTTTTGTCAGAACACAAAACCACCCCCACAATCGAGCTCTGATGAGCATCATCAGCACATTTGCAAAAGAAAACACTAAGTCCCCAGAAAAGAAGCATTCTATAGGAACTGTTATTTTGGGTTGGGTTGGTTGGTTGACTGGGGCAGAGGAAGAAGTCTTCTTTGTTTGTAAACACACAGGTCATTTTTAAACAAAAATCTATTGTGAAAGGAGATTTTTAAAACTTCATCTTTGTTGACCATCCAGCTCCTGGAAAGTTATGCAATAATAGTATTTCCAGGCACAGAAAATTCCTGACCTCCAGGAAACCTTTGTCAGTGACAGAGAACATTGCCTCTATACAGAACTATAAAAGGATAAGGTCCTAAAATACAAAAGATATGATTTGCATGTTAACTAACTAACTAAACTAAAATAAATTCCTAAACATTCCTAAACTAACTAAAAATAAATTCCTCCAAAATCTCACCATACTTTCACACATAAAGAAAATGAAAAGAAACTTACTCTGGTTCAATAACTCCATGTTGTGGGGTTACAGTAAGGCAATGAGCTGGCCAGGAAAGCTCAAATGTCAACATCCTATTAGAACTGTTGACAATTTGTACATGTCCAGTGTCTGCTGTTCCACCTGTAATACATGAAAAAACTATGAAATCTAACAAGTACAAAAATTCACATAAGTACCCAATTAAGATAAAGCATTTTCTGCCCTGTTTTTACCTTCACAATGCTTTAAATCTTCACAGGTATGCAGTGCCTATTATATGTATACACAAATAGAGCACACTACTTCTGCCACTTCAACCAAAACTGTTCAAACCAAATTTACTGTTTAGATGCAAAGCTACTGCAGCAAGATTATTGGCCAAGCCACATTTACAAACAGAAAATAATTACAAGCATAATATGCAGTACAGTTATTTTAATACCAGAATGGTTATTTTATTAACTTAAAAAAAATACTTACTAATAGAAGGAGATGTCAAAGTCAAGTACTCTGGTTTAACAACCCACGTCTGCTGAGCATCTGATTTATTCTGAACCAGATCATCAGTTTTTACACATAATGGAGGACCCTGTGGTCCTTTAACAGGAAGAACATCCAAAGTTGCATTAATATGTCTGACAGAGTTCTCAAATCTGTAAATTAGATTGCATTAAGCAGAAGTAGTAATAAAAATAACTTATGAGTACTTATAATAGCTTACTCTTAGTATTTCTCAAAATTTAGTATTGAAATACAATGTTCTTTACACAGGCCTTCAATTTAATTCAATTCTCCATTAAGAAAAAAATAATTCAGCAGCTGTATCATGTCACAGCTTTTTCACAGAATGTTTAGAAGTGGAAGGTACCATTCAGAATGGAAGGTACTAAAACAAACAATTATCTTCAAGTGATAATAAAGCAAAATGCTTTCTCTATACATATTTTATTCAGATTAAGAAGGTACTGCAGAGAGAAATCAGGCAATGCAACCTGTGTTTCAAAGAATGCTGGAGGTCAGTAGGGGCCTCTGGAGATCACCTAGTCCAACACCCCTGCTCAAAGCAGGGTCAGCTACAGCAGGGTACTCAGGGCATTGTCCAGACAGGGTCTGACTTTCTTCACAGATTAAGACTTGACAAACTCTCTGGGCAACCTGTTCCAGTGTCTGACCACCCTCACCAGGAAAAAAGTTTTTTTCTCATGTTTAAACCGAGTTTTCTGCATTTCAGTTTGTGTCCATTGCCCCCTGTCCTATCATTGGACACCACTGCTAAGACTCTGTAGTCTTCTTCTTTACTTCCCTATCAAATATTTATACACATTGATAAGATCCTCCCCCCACCTCAAGCCTTCTCTGCTCGACACTAAACCAACCCAGCTCTTAGTCTCTCCTTAGAGACAGATGCTCCAATCCCTTCATCATCTTCATGGCCTAGCATTTCACACCTCTGCTTGCAAAATGCACAGCAGGTACACTCAAATATGAAAGCTAGGAATATGTTACTATAGGATTCAGAGTATTTTCTTAAGTTAAAAGCCAACTTCACTTGAGGGAGTGACAGAGGTGGGGGGTAGCCTCAGCACTGATCATTCTTCTCATGAGTACAGTACACACCACACTGAAAGGCTGGCATATGGGCTGGACAAGGAAAAGGCCACTAAGCCTTTGTAATACATCTCAACTTCCATCCCAGACATCAAAAATTCATTACAAGGAATTAAGTAGTTATAGTCCTATTACAACTACAACCACCAATGCACTTTGGAAGCACCTATGAAAAAAAAACCAACAAACTTCTTCAAATGAAGAACAGGAAGCTGCAGATAAAGTGGATGGTGTCAGTTAAGTGAATAGTTTAAAAAAGTTAACATAACAGTTTAAGCAGTCTATATAGACAAATATTGCAAGAGCCACCTAGATATTCATTAGAGCCATTCTCATTATAGAGCCAGCTCTTTCACTTCTAAAGCAAGTCAGTTTTCTTCACTGATATTAAAATCTTCAATGAAAGGAGATGCACTTCAGCTGGGTGTTATTTGACAATTAGCCTCATAGTTATATTACCTGTCCGATTCCAAATGACATCCAAACTGCTGAAATCCATCCTGATCAAAAGAGGAATATCCAACCACAGAAAGGATAACCTTACGCATATTTGCATAGAAAAGATGGATATCATTTGTCCCCCGTGGGATATCACATACTAAAAATGAGAGTAATAGAGCAGTTCTAGTAAGAACAAATCTATAATACTCAGAAATTACTGAACAGAGATTTGGGATACAGGCCTAATTAATAATCTGTTCACTAAGATATCCTGGATCATTCAAAGAATTACTTACTACAAGTTCAGTTATCAGGCATAAATCAGCATTAACATGAGATGTAACAAATCTAAATACACACCAGTTAACTTATATAATTAGAGATATATATTTTCCACCTTTATACTAATGGTATATACTAATCTGATTCTATGCCAAATTAAATTAAGGTTTACTCTTTTTAACCTGACAAATAAGACTTATACATTCCTAAGGCTTCACAGAAAGATTTACCTTGAGAGAAGTTACTTTTCAATTACAGGATTCTGTAAAATATAGTCAAGTACATAACGATACCTAGAAATGCACAAGAGGATCTTGCAAAAAATACTTGATCAGAATTCCTTCCCTCCTCTTTAACAATACATCCATATACAGACAAGATGGTAGTACACATTGCAAACTAAATTCATTTTGATAACCCAAGTACAGAAGTCACCAAATGATTCAGACTGCTTTAGAATAAACAGTTGCTAGATATTAAGTATCAATAACCACTGTCTCTGTTCCATTAGAAATTGAAACATACTTTAGCAACTAGCAATATATTAGATCAGTATGTAAAAGATACTCAGTGCAGTAAAACCACATTAGTGTTAGAGAGTAGCTGAATGTGGTAGCCTTTAGAGGCGATGCTGCCACCGGTCCAACCAGCAGCAAAGTTGAGTATGTGTTCTGAGTAAGCACGCACACACAGAGCCAACCACAGAGACCAACCCAGAAACACTCAGCACTCACGCAAACACAAAAACACTGTCAATAGCCTTATCCTGTTCCCCTCTCTGGCTGAGGAGGATGAAGACTCATTACTGGGAACAACACCACAGATCCCTCCAGCTGCTGACCCTGGACCACACTGCACTGATGCATGAAGTGAGCAGAGTGGTGAAAAACTGACACCTTACTATTTCAAACACTAACCTTCGTATGTCATTTCTTAGTAGGTTTTTCAAATACCTCTGTGGATTAAGGCAATAAGGAATGGAGACCAAAACAAGGATCCAACTTTACATTAAAAGCAATCCTTATAGCCAAGGCATTCTATTCTTTGAGCATTTTTTCAGCATCATCTCTTTAACAGTATTTCATTTAAAAGGCCAAAAAGTAAAAGAAGTATTTAGATGTTGAAAAAATAACTTACTTCTCACCTAAAACATAGCATCTTACAGAAAAAAAAAAGGAATCTCATTTCTTAACTCTAGGTACTACTATTAGTTCCTGCAAAATATTTGAGTAAATAGAACAATTGTGACCAAATAGGGAACGATAAGCTGTATTTCACAAATTCAGTAAAGTACACTCTCAAAAAGAGAGTGAGAAACATTAGGACGCAAGAAATAAGCCTTATTTTCTAGAGAAAGAAAATAAGTTAAAACTACCATTAGCAAAGCTCTAATAATAAGGCAGTAAGAGATAATCAAGGATGCCTAGGCTCTAACACTGGCTTGACAACTTCAGAGCATACTCAAGAACTCATGTATCTTACCTTCACTAGGATTTCACCTCAACCAAAATGATCAACAATCTTTACTTTTCCAAGTAAAGACAAGATATCATCAGTAGGTAAAGAATTGGACTACAACATTTATTCAGTTGTAATAGCCTTACAGCTGTAAAATATTTTCATATGTGAATACAACTAGTTCAAGAAATAGGTTTGACAGTGAACATGTTCATGACACTTATGGGATTGAACAGTTCTGACGGGGGGTGAGTCAGTTTGGTTTTTTGGTGGTTTGGGGTTTTGGAGCAGGGTGATGGGTTTTTGGGATTTGGATTTTTTGTTTGGGGCAGGGGTAAGGACACCTTTACAATATACTGCATTTTGTTAATAATACCTTGCCAACACAAGCAGAAGTACAAAAAAGAAAAAGAAGTTATTTAATTTGGGAAGGGAAATACTTATTTTAATGTCAGCAAAGTTACATGTCTCAATTTTCAGATATAACATCTATCTGTGTACGACAAACTGAATATTTCTCAATTATTGAGACAAATACTCTCCACGTTTCATTTTGCTAGGAGAACAGTATAGTAAATTGTTTAAATAGACAGGCATTGAAAGAAAGAAAGCAAGTTCCATCTAAATTGGGAATTTTGCTTCTACGTTTATCAAAAAAGAAATAGTGGAAAAATAACTAGCTTTCAAGCCTAAAAATCACATTTTTCCACCTGAAAACAAGTATTACATTTTTTTTTTTAAAAAGTCATAGGCTTACCTTCTGTCACAAGCTGCTCCCCTTGAAATTCTTCATCAAATACAATGTTTCTCAATAAGCTGTTTTCTGGGATTATGTGTTTTTCTACCTCAGGTTTATATACCATAGCTCTATTAAAGAGATGAAGAAAGAAGAGCCATCAAATCACACAAAGTATTGGAAACAACAATCTGAAAAGATCAGCAAGACTGGTAAGAATTCAGCACAATTTTAACTATCATTTCTCAAATACACCAAGCTCAAATCCGTGAGCATTCGTTCAGAACTGAAACCTTTCCATAATCTTGAAACAGTTATGGAAATACCTGCTCTACTGCTGCACAGTAAAAGGAACCACTGAAGTACTGGCTACCATACAATTGTCTTTCCAAGATACTTGTTCTCTGCTGTCAGTCACACCTACCTAGATTTCCAGTAACTACATCAGGCATCAGGGTGATTTTTCAATCACCACATGAAGAAGCAGGAGAATGCTATTTTGGCCCTTGAGTTAAAGCCTTTTGAGGGGGAAAACCGACGAGTCAATGGCAGAGTGGCAGTGAATTCCAGCCAACAGCAGGAACATGGAGCCAAGAAGCATGACTGCCAACAGGACAGAGAAGACTGGGAGGCATAGGGGTATAAATAGTCCTGGGAAAAATGGGAAGCTACAGGTCAGGAAGAGGAAACCTGGCACTCAGATGGGATCAGAGCCACAGAGGTAGAAAGAATACCTCAGCCCTACTAACTCTCAGGTCTAAGCTACTTACCAGGCTGCTGACTGTGTATATTTTTGGAGTGAAGAACTTGAGCCAGAAGCACTAGGCAGATTACTCATTTCACATTCCTGCCCCTAAGTACCAAACTATGCTCCCGTTCTAGTACCCCATTACAGAATGACGTTTGACTGGCTTACAGTACTCAGTCATTTCAAGAAATAAGTATCTCTTTCAAATTATCAAGGGAGACTTCACAGAAGCTCCCACCAAGAAACAACCAACTAGACCACCATGTTCAAGAACCAAATGCCACGCCTGCTGGCTAATAAAATCAGCAACAAATAATTTCACTCACGTACCAAAGTCCAGAGTCTGAATAAAAAGTTTGCAATGCTACCTGTATAGGCGCATCAAGCTGCTCAATGGGTTTTCTGTTGACCAGCAGATCAAAGCTTTTCCCTAAGTATTTTTGCTCTTTGAGAACGATTCAATGGTCGTGAGCATTGACTCAGACAAGAGTTCCCACAAAAATCAGTAATGAACATCTTCTAAGATAAGCCAATTTGCTATCAAGAAGGTCACAAATGCAGCTATTCCATAAGCTTTTTAGTCAGTCATACAGTTAAGTTCAGCTATGTTTAATACTTTATTTGGATAACAATAAATACAATGACTTTCCTAAAGTTTCAGGCAATCACATTTAAAAGCAATAGTGAAATACTATCGTTCTGAAATTTTGCACTGAATAATGATCATCACCACCTTCGTGCTCTGCCTATTCTTAACATTTTGCATTATCACTATACACAGTACAACCCAAGTGACACGTCATTAAAAGCCAAGTATGCCATTTTTATGCATTTGAGTTAGGTAAATTGAAATACAGAATAACACAGCCTCTACTTAAGCTTGGCAAGATACACTAAGGGAATTTGTAGAATGTGTTACAAACATACATGGATGTTATTTCTCTCAGTATAATCTACTCAAACACTGCCTTTGTCAACAGAATTCAGCAAACCAGGACACCAATCTTGTTCAAAACTTAATACTACTGAATTTTAGTACTACTCCTTTCATGAGCCTCTTCTTTAAAAATTAAACCTACATACATATTGGAAAGAGACACCAAGATAGAACACAACTCTTCCAACCCAAAAAAGCAAGAATTTTGCCCCAAACCCAACACACTCAAATTCAAGAACATAAAAAGAAAATAAACCTCTTAACTACGATTGTAGCTACAGTACATAAACAAAACCACAAGTCAACAAACAAGACCCCCACCAGACAACCTACCAGATGTAAGACGTACTAAGTCTCTCCATATCGTCACTGTCTTCTGGTTTGTTCTTGCTATTTTTGGAAGCATGTTAAAACCATACTCATGGCAGCACACACCTCTAGTTTTAACTTTTTATTAAATATCTGTCTCTTACAATAGCAAAGTACATCTTACCTACGATACTGCTGCCTAGAAACTTCATCTCCACAAAAAAAACATACTGTTGATACCAACGTGTTTGTTTTACGGAAGTTCTTTCCTTTTTCCATTGGATTCCATGTTATAGTTATGACCTGATAAAATAAATAGACAACATACTCAGAAAAAAAATTGTTAGTACTAACTTTTGGAATATGAGTCAACAAATAACTGCAATACAAGTGAAACAGGATTTAACACAAGTTAAGTGAGATTTTAATGAAGAACTAGTCAGACACATTCTCATTAATCACATTTATTTTAATTTAAAATAATAAAACTTGCTCAGAGTCACGTATTATACTTACTTCGTGTGTTCCTTCTCTTAGTACAAACTTCTCTGGAAACACCTTCATTACCTGAGGATCCATAATTGTTTTTGTCCGTAGGTTTGCAAAGCACGATGCTTTAACATAGGCAGCCCGAGAACCTGTATTTCTTATGCAGAAGGAAGCTTTCCTTAATCTTGCAGGCAATAATCCATCCAATGTTACCATGTAGCTATCTGACAGTTTTTTAACATTTTCTAAAGTTATATTGCTTGTTCCTCCATATCCAGATAATGGTATCTGGGGGAAAAAAGAAAAAAAAACAACCAAGAAACAGTACTTCAAATGAAAGAAGCCTTCTTATTAAACTTCTGTACAACTATGGTAAACTACACAAGGAGTTACACAAAGACAAATGAAGATGCTTAAAATGTGAACTGAAAAGACTGCAAGAAATAATAAAGCCTAAGTTCAACATTTTTCAAGTTCTACTGAAAATTCATTTAAGGCCTACCAATAGAACAAGACAAGTTGAGATTTTTTTGACAGTTCTAGAGTTAAAATCTTAGGCCACTTCTAATACAGTACATAAAGTCTTTCTTCTTCTTTCTCAAGGGGAAAAATAGCATGCAAAATTGAGACTAATGTTCAAACTGCAAAATACAGTGTCCATACAATCTTTAACAAGTATACCCATGGTGTACATCTTGAAAAGTTTCAGCTTTTTGATAGAAACAGCTATTCAGTACTAGATTTCAAATAATTATGAAAAACATGTGCTTAAAATTATTAGAAATTAGGTTGGGACTCTTACAGTAAACTTAATTCCTGGCTGTGATCGAATCCCCAGCTGTTTGATTTCCAGCTTTGCAAAGAAGTAAGTTATTCGAGTAGGTGCAAACATTAAGTATATATTAGTGTCTTCTTTGGGACGGATTTTGAGTTCCCAATTACTAGTTAAGCGTTCTTCTGATCCAAATATACTTTGCAGCTATAAAAACAAAGACATCAGAAGGAAAACACAGAGCAGTAAGACTTACTTCACTAGTAACCCAAAATTAACTTCTCCAAAATCTGGATTAAGTCAGTTGAGAGTGGCATGTATTTAAAAGTCACGATGCTTAATATGAAACAAAAAAAGACCAAGTTCAAGAATTCCCACAGTAAGCCTCTCAGTATAGACCACAGAGGTTTTTGCCTTCAGTGCACAAATATGATAAGGCTGAACTTGACCAGCACTGCATTAATTCTCTCTTAGTTTAAGATTTCAGATATCAAAACCTCCCCCTCTAGTTACGGTAATTCTCAAAGGCTAATTCCAGTTTTTCTTTCCCTCCCTCCCTCCCTCATGTACAGAGAGTCCTTTTGAGTGGGGAAACACTCCCGCAAGAAAGGTCACTGATGGATCACTCCACCAAGTATTGACTCTCGTGGTGCTGTGCTACAGCGGCTTAAAGAGCTGTAAACTGAGCTCCAGTTTGCTGCAACACTGTTATGGTTTCAGCTCTTCCTAAAGACTGCCAGTGTAGCTTAAGCTCTGCCACCATGTCTATCTTGGCAGTCTCAGAGCAAATACTCACAAAGCTTGCTAGTCACTGACATTCATAGAGGAATAACACGTCAGGGCAAAGACATCTTTATTATAAACATATCCTGATAATTGTCATAAACACTAAAGAGAAATTTTCATAACAATTACCTGAAAGCAGTCTTGATCCTGGCCTCTTATCAACAGCCTTAAATGTTGGGTCACAGACAGAGAGTCATTTCTTAGAGTTAACTTCTGCTGGCTGAAAAATATGAAGTTTAGTTATATTTTACAGCAAACAAATTAACTGCATATATTTATTCATGGAAATAATGGAAATGTGACAGCCAGTTTTAAAGTCGTTTCATGAAATAAAATCACCTCTTGGAACAATAGAGTATGTTTGCTAGAAAGTTATTTCTGTGTTCTCAGATTTACAGACCTTACAATATTATACACCATTACACATCAATCCTCACACAGCAAAACAACCCCAAAAATAAATATAAATACAGTTTTTCTGAAGTTCAAGTACTGTACTTAATAACTTGAACTTTTAAAGCAAGCAGCAGTTGTGTCAATACAAAAATTCCTTAAGAGACCCAACCTTAAGACACAGTTATAATTAGATTATCCAGAGCCACTTAGTTATGCAGAACCAGTCTTGCAAGTAGTCTGGCCCAGATTCCCTGGAACAGTTGTAAAGAACTAAATTACGGATAACTTTTCCTTTTCATGTACTTTTCAACACCATAGTACCACAGAAAGTTACGGCCACTTGGCAGCACTAGGTTGACCAAAAAGTAATTTTTTTCTCCTTGATATATCCTGGCATTGACCAGGCTTCTGGTACTTGGATCCTTCCTCGACAAAGGAAACTTCTTCAGCAAGAAGAGCAAGTGCCTTTGTTTTTTGACTTGTTAAAATGACAATCACAGGAGGATGTAACAAGCTCTAGAGCTGGTAAAAACATCAAGGAAGAGGAAGGATCACACAGATAAAAATCAAAGAGGAGGAGAGAGAGCACAAAGCCTCTCCCTGATTTTCAGTGGCAGGCACTGTTTTGTACTCTGTTGGAACAAAGATTCTACAAATAATTTCAGGTTCCTAAAACCAATGATGCATCAAAACTATTTTTCAGGAGGAACAGAAAATAAAAAGGTAGCAGCATACAGGAAAGAGAAAGTAGTTCCCTAACACCAAGCATCCAAAACTACTTTGTTACTAATACACTATCTTAACAAAACAGAAAAATAGGAATAGAGCTATCAGAATCAGTTCTTTGCTGCAAACATGGATCGCTTTTAAACAACTGGGAACATTTTTTAGATTCCTCAAAAAGTTCAATATCAAAACAAGAGTGGAGTAGTCTCTAAAAGTAATACTTACTAGAAGTCCAGAGATCTGCAAAATGTGCAGCCTTTACATACAAAACAAGCAAAGTATGTCTACACAATTATGAACAGTTTTACTAAATCATGGCATACTGAAGCTGTAAACTTGAAACTAAAAGTCCAGACAAGAACTAGTCTGAAGGATAAAGTAATCATAATTAGGGATGCAATGGATTCTCCATCACTAGAATTTTTAACATTGGAACACATTCAAATTCAAATAAATTAAGGAATGTTCAACAGCCTATGCTATTCGGATGGTCAAATTACATTACCAGACTGGATTCTTCTAGTCTTAATCGATGAATTGAAGAAAAACAAGCATAGAGATGTATTTCTATCTGGAGATAGGTATCAAAAGAACCAACAGAATTTTTCCATCAGCTTGCTTGGAAAATATTTTCCATTACATTTCTACTTACATAATACAGTAATCTTACAGAATCAGGTATTATTCTAACAGTAACTAAAAAGTCCTGAAGAATACAAAAAGCTCAAACAAGATCACAGTTTGTTTCCAAAAATTTCTTGCACAAAAAAATGATTGTAATATACTGCTTCTCTCGCATTATAAAACAGCTTAGTTTATCACCTCTGGATTATTAATGTGAATAGGAAGTTTTTCTTCAAAGAAGTGCAATACAAAATACTTAACATGATATTCTATATGAATGGCTGCCCAATTTATACTTACGCTGATGTTCCAAGTGTTACTCCTCCCCAGGCAATGAACTGCTTGTTGGAGAGAATGGGTGGGATGTCTGAGCAGCCAGCAGCTGTAGACACAGGTCTGTTTTCCTCAGACTCCACCTCACCTTTTATCACCACTTCATACTGAGGCCCAGATGGCAGCACAAGGATTTTCAAAGTACTTCAAAAATAAATAAATAAATTTAAATCCCACCACAGAACAAGATTGCTGATGAAAACAAAACATAACTGAAAAAAATAAATTATAGGTAGGCCTTCTTAAATTATCTTCTTAAAGGGAAAACACAAATACTTTTTTTTTATTTTATGACAAATGCCAGCTTTAGGCATAGCAAAATTTAAATCCTTTGGGCTGTAAATATGCATGCCACATGTACCTCAAGCAATCTTCTGAAGTATTTAATCTGGAAATGGTTCATGTAAGTATTTCAGAGGCTACAGCTAGGCAAATTATTTTTTTGCCCATGCTAACTTCTGATTATTTTGACAGACTAATTTGGGAGAGAAACACAGTCTGGCTGTCTCTACGTAGATTAAAAAGATGCCTTTTGAAATACCTGCAAAATGTCAATGAAGTTTTACAAATGTGAGATACCCAGAAGCATCAAAATTAAACTCTGAGTCCTGTTAACTATGACAGCATTCTAAGCCACAAACCCAAGACTTTTTTTCTCACTTTGTTTCCTGGGATTGCTGTGAGAAAGAACAGAGCCCACAGACAGGGAACCAGGCACCTACAGCTGGCCTTTCATGGTACAGTCTCTACCCTACAGGACACAAACACAATGCAGATGACTACTGCTTTTTTCAGGCAGAACAGAGAAACAGATGAATGAGAACACCAGGAATAGATTCAAATAATGAAGTAGAAAGAAATGGGCTAATACTGAATAAGAAAGCTGGACCTAACTAGCAAAGAAAACAGAAGAAACTAGACACACACACACAACCCCCCCCCCAAAAAAAAAAACCAAAATAACACCACAACAGAAGAGGAACCAGGAAAGTTCTACAGAAGGCTAAATTATATCAGGAAGGAAGTGGAGGTCAGACATCTAACCAATGATACAGGGAACAGGAGAAAAACCAATCAGAAAACCAAAACAGAAAAAACAAACTCGGACAAAAAGGCATAGGGCAGGAAGGAAATGGCAATGGTACACCACTAGTGAAGTAACATCCCTAGTCGTGGAGTCACCATCTCTGGAGATGTTCAAAAAACATGTAGACGTGGCTCTTCAGGACATGGTTTAGTGGGCATGGTGCTGTTGTGTTGACGGTTGGACTTGATGACGTTAAAAGGTCTTTTCCAGCCTAAATGATTTTATGATTCATTACACTATGTACACCAAGAGGCAGGTAATCTATGGAACCGGCGAACCCTAGCAAAAAACTACTTTGTAATGAATGAGGACTCATGAAAACAACTGGAGTCAAAGTTTCCCTTGTGGGTAAAACGGTAAAACTCTCAATTTGTTCATGACCTTAAGGTCAAAAGTAGCTCTGTTTAACACAGACAGCATAAACTCAGTTATGTTACCTTTCTGTAGTCGTTACATTTTTTGGAAGAAACAGGACAGTCACTTCCCGTTCTTCTCCAGGAAGAAGGAAAAGATCCTCAGGTTCAACAGCAAAGCAGCTGTCCTTATCTGATGTCTGAAAGTGGGTAAGGGGAAAAGAGAGGGTTGGTTACTCATTTTAAGGGATTAAACACTTCTACAACATATAACACAATTTGGTCGTGGATCTGTTGTACATGCAGTTGAGACAATTCAAATACACCTAGCACCTTCAGAACTTTCTTTTAACCCTGAACTAAAGGGTTGGACACTTATAAAGTTGGACACTCTGGTACAAATACCTATAACAGAAGCATCTTAAGACATCAACTGTGCATACAACACTGAAGGGGCCACAAAGAGATTTAAAGAATTTAACAGTAATTCAACATGGCAATGGTACACCACTAGTGAAGTAATATCACTAGTCTCAACAGTGGTACCACCAATTACTAGTATCAACTAGTATCCAGTATCATCACGTTAATGTGGCATTTGTGATGTTATGCAGCCTATTTCTATGGCCTCTGCTCCAAGAAATGATAGATTCACAACCCTCTTTTTTTTTTTTAAATGTATAAAGGGACCAAATGCTCCTTCTGTTGACTTTGAAGTGTGTCTACTTTCCAGTCTGGGACCATGCTTTCCATGGATTCTCAAGAAAATTTAAGTCAAGTAAAGTGATCACATATCTGAAAAGAATTCGCTTCATACTTGGGTTGGCAAAATGTCCACTGAAAACTAATGCAGCTTTGTTAGAACACAAAATAAAGATGTTCCCCAATGCTAATACTCCTCTTTGC
This sequence comes from Elanus axillaris, assembly GCA_026212715.1. NCBI lineage: Eukaryota > Metazoa > Chordata > Aves > Accipitriformes > Accipitridae > Elanus > Elanus axillaris. The sequence continues at coordinate 3,404,973 of JANZLQ010000050.1, read as the reverse complement.
TCTAAATGGGCTTTACTCCACCAGCTACATTAACATCTGCTGTGCAGCACAGGATTCACTACTTCTACCTATTTGTTACACACTTGTTAAAATCTACTTGTTAAAAATCATAAAAGTATGTTTGTTAAAACAAATATAACTGAAGCTGAGCAACAAAACTCCTATATGCTTTTTCCAATAATGTGAGCTAATCTCTTTGCTATCATTCATTCTCTTTACTTGCAAAGTAAACTTGAATAAACTTGTAAGCCTTTTGTTAAACCACACAGGTGAGCTAGGATCCCAAGGCTCAGCTCTAGTTTCAGTACAACATTAATGGCACAACACTCTTGATTTCAAGAGGGAGAAGCCAACCTACCTTAACTTTCAAATATACACCAATGTTTCCAGCATTTTTCAACGGTAGCTGCTGTTTGGCTGTTGAACCCACACTAGCAGACAGATGTATTGTCTGAAAAAAAGTAAAGAAGTGTGTATGTATGTATGTATATACACATATATAATACATACAAACATTACAAAAGTAGGCTAGAAGAGGCAAACTATTACTGAAACACACTTTATAAATACATGCAAACCTGTAAGTCCTTTGGAGCATGTATCCTTGCTGTTCCAGCTCTTGCTCGGAGAGGAATACTTTTAATCACACTACTAGGTCCTGGACTATCCACTTCCACATCAACTCTTGCCAGGAATTCATCCGCTGGACCCAAGGAATCTAGGAACAATTCCATGAGTAACAAATGCAAGCAAGTCTGCTAGCAGCAAAGGCCACTCCTATTGATGTGCGCCTCACTTCAGCTCCTATCCAATCTTAACATATTAACCTTGTGGTGATATTAACAGAAGCTCTCCCCATTACACTGGCAACACTTGTTTTTCTTTTAAATAAAGTCTCACAGGATCTTACTTAAGAGTTTTACCTTTCTGTCAAATGTGGCCGAAATTGTCCCTAGAGCCAACAAAAAAAAACCAACTTAACACACTAGCCAACCTAGTTGATACATCTACTATTTACTATTTAGGAAGACAGAAAAACTCAGAAGTTTCTTATATTAGGCCACACAAACCAAAGACAGAATGTTTCATTTCAAGTTTGCAGCCTGTTCCTGCAATTCCAACACATGCATACATTTAAAGTAAATTTTTTTTCAGCTGAAATGAAAATCAAATTAAATTGCTATACCTGAACAAGAAATTTGTTTCTTAGGTGCATGGAATAGAACCCAAACTGTTAAAGCTTCAGGATCCTGAAAAAGAAATTGGTTGACCGTCTTACGGGAGAGGGAGAGAATTACTGAAGAGAAAACAAAAACAAAACAAAACTAGCAACAAAACTATACTGCTCAAATAGGCAGACTCCCCAGAAATCATTACGGTGAACTCGGATATTCAGAACTGTCATTTCAGACAGCAAGTAACAGGAAGTATCAGCTAACTACTAACTACTCACTTGCCCATCATAGCTTGCGTGTATCACATGATTTACAACTGACGGAGCTGCTATCTGAGAAACTGCATCCAGTTGGAGTGATTGTTCATTAGAAGGATTAACTGGCTCCTTGGAAAATGTGAAGCAACGCCAAGCTACTGCATTCTGTCAAAGAAATAAAGTATTAAATCTCTTATTGTCACTAACATTAATGCTGACAAAGCTGAGAAATGCAAGGCAAGTTCTGAACAATCCAAGTAGCTTGGAAAAAACAAAGATTAGCCTATAGTCTCAGTTGGTAGGTTATAGTCCAGCAAACCCTCTAAAAACAGTCAGAAACCCTTCTGCAGTAAAAGGACACAAGCTGGAACTGGTTAGTTTAACCCTTTAAGACCAAACCTCGCTAGTCACCAAGATGACCTGATCCATCTTAATATAAGGCCAGTCCTTTTCTGTCCCCCCATGTAAGGGAACAAGACCAGTCCTTCCCACAGCACAGAACAGCAGCCAGCCTAGCCAAAAAATATGAAATCTGCATTGCCAAAGAGATGCAGAGATGAGCATACCGTAACCTGTAATACAGGCTATTATCTTCTACTGGGAGACAAAGCAGATAGTAAAGAGTCCTGCTCTTGCTCCTGCAGAGGAAGAGAGAATACATTAAACTTGCAATGAAGCAAGTTTGGCTGCTTGTTTGAACAGTCAGTTGTTCCACTGGAACAGTGGAATATGTCTCCATCTTCTCAGAGGGAAGGATTAGGCAACACAACCCTTTTGCTGTCTGCTGCCCTATGCTCTCAAATCAAGCAACACAGAAGCAGCAGTCCATTGCAGGGCTGTAAGAAAAGGGGGGGAGAAAAAAAAAAAACCACAAAACCCAACTACTAAATGAAACCTCACACCTATCCCAGAAGCATTTCTGTTGGTACCACTGTAGCCAAATCAGATTACCACCTTGCAAAAAAAAAAAAATTACCTCCTCACTAACCAAAGTTTTCTTGGGAATCTTACATCCAGGTAAAGTGTCCAGGGTATGTTTCTTAATGACATATAACAAAGTGTTTTGGTATTAAAAGCCAGCAGCACAAGAAGTTAACTTTCACACACAGGAAGTTTACTGTACTTACGGCATTAATAATAAGTCTAATTGGCACAAAAGCATGGGTTTTGTTGGTAAGTTTTAGTGGAAGAGCCTTCCAACTGCCAGAAGTCAAGTCACCAAAATCCAGATAATCTCTTTTTCCTGTTTCCACCTGGTTTTAAGGCAAAGCAGAACTTATAAGGAAAACCTCCAAAACACACTACCATACAAAAGCACCAGGCAAGTAAGGATGTTATTCACCTACCCCATCCTCTTCATGCTATACCTGCATACAATACACACCTCCTACCAGGGACAGGAGTCATCCAAGAAACACACTTCCTTTGGTATCAAAAGGGGTTACATCCAATCGGCTATCTCCCACAAATTTTGCCTCAATCATTTAAGTCAATCTTAATGCAGTATTCATCCACCAAAACCCAGTATACAACCAAATTATTTTGGCTAATTTAAAATAAATTTAAACTATGATTATTGCTAGCAAGTAAGAAATGTCAGTTTTAGATAGTTAAAATGTCATTTTAACAAGTTAAAAGTTAAGAAAATAACTAAGTAGTAGTTAATTTTTTGTTAGCATCAAAACACTTAAGTGTCATGTTCTGCAGCAAAATATAGCTTGTATTTGGTACTTTTTCCAATGTCAGGAATATAATGAGACTCGCAGAAAAACACCATAGGGTTTAATTTCAATTTAAATACGAAGCCAAGTTTGAATGAACAATGCCATGAAGAACATGGAAAATGAAGGATTTTGCCAAACTACGCATAAAAATACACATTAGAAATTAAATTAAAAGGTATGGAAAAAGCATTTTAAAATTATATCCACTCATGTGTATTCAACTAGAATATCATTACTTTACAACATATACTTAGCCCAAAGCAGGTTAACAGACCACCTTAAAATGGAAAAAAATTGTTAGCTGTGGTTATTGACCGAAAATTTTACTTAGATCAGCAACATCACAGACTATCATGTAACTTGTTCAGTCACCTCCAAAAGTACCATCAAGCCCATTTCTGCCTGTCCATACCCTTACATTTAGAGCTACATAAAGCCAGATTTAATTCTTAATGTCACACTGTCTCCCACCTGGTTGTTCTTCATAAGACACAAGACAAAGCATTTTATACATCAGCTTACTTTTAATCAGCCCAAAATAAGAAAATATTCTCTACGCCCATGTAAGCTGAAAGTTAGAAGAAACCAAGACAAAGCCTGCTTGATGTAAAAAATAAAGAAATACCACTGGAAATAAATTTTTGTCACATTTTAATGCCCAGTGGCATCCAACATAGCAGATACTTTGAAAGCATCAGATATGTAAGATCTCACCCATTCTTTAAATAATGAAAAATTAATACCATTTAATTTATTCTTTTCAGACAGAATCCTTTGTTTCCAGCTAGGTGCTTTTCCACAACTAAAATTTCCTAGATAGTTATAAGCTTCTCATAAACATAATCCTATAATCCCTCCCCACTCCAAACATAAGAAATTCCAGATTCCTTTAAGGAACAACCTTGCATTCCTATTCCTTTCCAGTATCATTAAACTATTCATAAATATCCAACAATTAAAAAAAACTACAAAAAAACCCACAATGATCAGTTACTTACTTCTAAATAAGGATTTTCAGCAACTGCTGTCAGAACTACCCTGCTTGCCAAAGCTTCTGCCTGAACAATTGTCTCGGCATCTGCAGAAACTGGCCAAGATGAAACGTTGAGAATACACTGAAAGATCCCCGAATGACAAGGTAAGAAAAGTATTTTCAGATCATTGGTAGAGTAGGATCCTACGATGGTTTTGTTCTTGAAAACCAAACATTGATATTTCGCAGGATCCACCTGAAAAACAAGATCTCTGTCATTTTCAACAGGCCTCTTGCCAGAGGACAGCTTCTTTCAAAATACCACATTTATCTGGCATCATGGCTCAGCACAGATATTTTATGTATGTTTTTTTGCTCAATATTAATTACTGCATCTTCATGTTCCTGTTCCACTTCCATCCCACTCAGCTGTAGGCATTTTCTTTCAATTGAAAGAGTTAGTTAAGTTAGCCTGAAAGTTGCTGGGGTTTCTTTCCAGGCTCTAGTTAAGGATTAACACCAGGATTATAGCATTTGTTATAGCTGAAAATTAATTCATAAGTAAACCCCTGATTTTAAAGAAATAACAGCAGTAAAATAAATAAACAAAGCAAATTCTACTTGGTGCTTTCTGCCATCAAAGATGGGAGGAAGAGGTATAGCAGAAGAGTAATGGAAAGGTCAGTGGGTGGAGGTGACCAGTAAATGCTAGTGCAGATGCCTTAAAGTTTCTGTTGTGAATATATTCATAGATAATCTTCAAGCAGGAGACACAGACTGCAAGTCACACTCAGTGTATCTCAGAGTTAACTTGACTGGAAAAAATGGGGTTTAATCATATAGTGCAGCAAACAAATGTATATATTTATTCACAGAAATCACTGTAAATGGGACTGTCAACTGTAAAGTAACTTTATGAAAAACATCAGCTCCTGGCATAACAGAATCTCAGGTTTGAAGAGCTGCATAAGAGCCCCATGATACTGTGTGACTAGAAAAATAAGTAAGAAATCATAACTCTCATATACATATGTATATATATATATATATATACACAAACACCATATTGTGGTTGGGTGGTTCTTAAAGAGGAACTATTCAGACAAAACAAGATCAAAAACAGAAGTCATACTCCTGGAAAGACGCAAGCTACATCTGCTGGAAAAACATACCCAAGTAGGGATATGATAAGGACTTATAGGACTTATAAGCAGCGATACATAAAGTGAATTATGGCCCATTATTTCTCCGTAATAAGGACCATCAAACAAAACTAGCAAGAGACAGAATTTAAAAAATAAATAAATAAATAAAAAAGTAGTAGTGCATAGAATCCGCAACTGAACTGTAGACAACACCATGCAATTTCAAAAGATTAACTAGATAAAGAACAGTCCAAAACCTAGTAAGAACAGAAATAACAGCTAGGTCAAAAGTTCCCAAGCATCAAACTGCCAGAAGCTCAGAGTATAGTATGCTTGTTCTGTTGTTACATTCTTCTCTACTAGGAGTATTTATCAGTAAATGAAATTAAATTATATTAATGGACCTTTATTCTAACTCACTCATTCTCACGTTCTTGAGATCTTTTACCTCTGGAACTATTAGTATGATTACAACAGTAGATAGAATTTAACAAAATTAAAATGCAAGATGCGCAATCTGTGGCCTACAAATTACATATAACCCACAGAATAACCCATCTAGCTTGAAGCCTGCTCCAAATATTTCTCATTCTGTCACACAAAATCTCCTGATTTCAAGAAAAATGGGAGCAAACCACACAGAGTGTTTCAGCAGTAAGTCCTCAGCACGGATGCATTCTTTTCTATGGCTGACTTTTCTTGCATACGAAGGTGGGAATGAATAAGCACTAAATTCAAACCTACCACTCTTACACATGCAAATCAATTCTCTGAGTCAATCCTACCATGTGGCTTTTACCTCTCTATGCCTACAACGGCCTGGCTGAAACAGGGTAGCGCTTTTGTGCATATTAACTATAAAATGGGAAAAAATTACAGGTTTGTACAGAGGGCTCCAGTTTTACATATGACATCTGGTAAGATTACAGCATTAATCCTATACCTTTATTAAAAAGATCTCTTACCTTTTCCCCATTAACTGAAACGCTAAGTATTCCAATGCTGACCTGCAACCACCGTTCAGTTGGATTATAAATGCTGAGAACCGTCTGCGATGCAATTCCCACACAACAGGCATTAGGAAACTTCAATTCTTCTGGTACTTTTACATGACCTTTGGAAGAAAATATGATCCTTTTAGCTCCAAGTACCCAGAAGCAAATCAGCACTCAGGCTGCCATCAAGTCAAGTTTATCAACTCATTTGATGAATGCTTCGTTATGGCAAGGAACTTTTGAGTCCTACAAGTTTTCATAAGAATGTTTTCCCACAAGCCTGATACTCAGAATTTCAACCAATTGTTTCTAATTTGCATCTTACTTGGAGTTCTAATGTCACAAAAATAGCACATCCCTTGAAGACACTAACCCACAAAGCATGTCTATATAGATACACATGCACTTCTTATATAAAATACTCGGTGTTCACAATTTAATCGGTACTAGCCCAACTCAGAAAATATGATTATCGGTATTACAACATCTTTAGAACATTTACACTTATCAAAAGAAAAATCTTTTTTTACCAGAGTATAACTGTTACCTAAAAAGGTGTTCAGGCATTTTCTCTACAGAAAATACTGAGTACTCCTAGGGTAGATTTTTGCTGTAGAAGTGCAGTCAGCAAAAGTTATCACCAAATCAAGAAGAAATCCCGCTTCAAATATTTTACTTCCAGGAAGTTCTTACGTCTAAAATATTCAAAATAACTGTTTCAGAGGAATTACAACATTCTAATGACAACTCAAAACTCAAATGGAGGTAGGAGTTCTCTGGCACACTGAAGATCAATCTTCATTTATTACATCCAGAAATGCACTAAAGGGTACTCATGACAAATTAAAAATTTCACTTCACAGTTAAGACGCACACACATAATCTCCTGAAGCTGTTCTAGTTAATTGAGCAACAAGCTTTATTTCAAAGCCACACACTCTTATTGCTCTCCAAGAAATAAAATTTAGCACAACTGTGAAGGTAAAAATATTAAGTAAGACTAGCACCACTGGGAATTAAGTTCAAAAACTCACATTTGCCAAAAAAACAGTTTAGACTACATAGATATTCAAAGTTCAAAAACATGTACAAGAACCTAGAACTTATGTATATTAAAAACAGGCAAGGAGTACAATTGCTCAAATTTTACTATTTTGAAATGCACTACCAAGATCAATGATTTAGACCAACAAACAGAAAATAACCTAAAAACTGTCACAAACTCAAACTTTCAACCCCACAAGCTTGTCATTTCATCTGAGAGAATTAGCCTGGAAGAAGTATAGTAAAAAACAACTAAGGAGATCATAGGTTAAAAGAAGTCTTTGAAATGAAACGCTGATTTGCATTGCTTAGGTTTAGAGCTAAGTCGAGATACAGAAAAACAGCAGAAGTACAGAAGGCACTTGGCAGATTGTCTTTCCCCTTCATAACCAGAAAACAGTTTAAGCCCTCCACTCTCCTCAGATTTTTTTGACTTTTTTTGACTGCTAATACCAAGTTAGGCTGGAGACAGAAATGTCATCTCCTTTCCAGATAACATACAAACAGAATTTCCAGAGCATGACTAGTCTTGCCCAGCATGAACTGCAGCTAGGACTTCTCTTCCTCCCATAACAGTTTTAGATCATTTAAATAAACACCAAACTACTGAATTCTGAAGAATGCTGAAATTCTCCCAGATTATGAAAGACTTTTTTTAAGACCATTAAGGCAACTAGAAGAATAGACATTGAATGAAGAATCACATAAAGAATATTTGTGGTTACACTTACTAGTGATCTTAATTTTATTTACTATAACATTAGCATCATCATTATTGCCATTCTTGTCCACAGCTGTATTTTAAACGCACTCTAAAAACAACACTTACCAATACCAGGTGACTGTGGCAACTCCCACTCATTTCGGCCTGTTCCAAAAGGTTGTCCCGTACATGGTTTTATATTTACAATATTCTTGTTCCAGGAAGTAGAGTGTGGATGACAAAGTGAAGCCGCGCCCAAAGAGCCAGGACCAGTATTTGCACCTAAAGGAATTCCTACCATGAGTGGATTCTCAGCATGTCCTGCTGGGGTACTGGAACAAGACAGCCCTGCTGGAAGACCAAAACCTGCAGAACTGCAGCCATGAAACTGAGACAAAACTGTATTTCCCGCAGCCGTTATACTTCCCAGATGCTGTTGTGCAAATAGAGTTGTTGCAAGAGAACGTCCTGTAAGCAACGGGGGAACAGAAGAAGAAATTGCTTGACTCTCAGAGGTAGTGACATGGGGTTTAAAGCTTGAAATAGGAACATACTGTTCACCAGATGAGTTTTGATTGAATGGCATGTAAGTGCTTAATCCAGGATATACAGGTAATATATTCAAGGATGGTAATCCTTGTCTCTGGGCTTTGCTTGTTTGACCCTGCCATGCTTCTTGTGCATCGACATTAACAGAAAGTGGCTGAAAGATGCCAAATTTACTTGGTAAAGTGGATTTAACATGGTCAAGCTCTTTATGATTTGCTGCTACGTTTGAAGGAACAGATGCAAGCTGCTCTTCATTCTTCAGAGAACCTTCTTTGGACAGTTCTCGATCCAGTACATCATCAAGTTTTCTCTGAAGACCTGCAAGTTCATTTTCTTCTGCTTTCTGGTCAACACTAAGCACTGCTTCTTTTCTATTTCTTTGACATGAGCGGTCTTCTAAGTTTTCATTTGTAGGCCCCTGCGAAGGAGTTGGGCTGCCTCGAATTATTGTTGTGCTCAGTTCACTAGCATTTTCACCCTAGTAAACAAATAAACAGAGTATTACAAATTTTAGAAAAGCAAATAGCGTACATAAGACAGACCTTAATACTGATATTGCCATCCAATATAAATAATCAAGTTTGTCAAGTCTTATCTGGAGTTTTGCTTTTTTAACATCTGTGGCTCTTCCCCTTGGAAAAAGAAAACCTGCAACTTCAACCCGTTTGCTATCTAAAGTCACATTCTAGCTAGGTGTACAGAGACTGACTGGGATGGAGTTAATTTTCTTCATAGCGACCCTTACAGTGCCGCTTTTAGATCTGTGACCAAAACCCTGTTGATAACACACCAGTGGTTTAGCTATCACTGAACAGCGCTCACACAGTGTCAAGACCTTCTCCGTGTGTCACGGTGCCACTCCAGAGAGCAGGCTGGCGGTGGGCAAGAGGTAAGGAGGGGACACCGTCAGGACAGCTGACCCCAACTGACCAAAGACAGAATCCATACCATGTAATATCATGGTCAGCAATAAAACTGTGGGGGATTTTTTTCCAAAGTAGCTGTTGCTTGGAGACTGGCTGGGCACGGGTCTGCTGGTAGCAAATGATTGCTTTTGCATCACTTCTCCACTCCACTTATTAAGCCACCTTTACATCAACCCACAAGTCCCCCACCCTGTCCTTTTACCTTTCCAGTTCTCTCATCCATCCCACTGCAGGGGGGTGAGCAAGCAACTGGCAGAGGGGCTTGGCCACCTGCTTGGTCAACCCACCACACCAGGCCTTAACACCAGAAGAATGCTCTGCTCTCTGAAGTTACCACCAAATAAAAGTTTCCACAAGGCCAAAAATGTTTGACTTCCCATGATTTTATGAAGCCATTCCATGGGAAAGTAACCGTGCTACCAAAAAAAAAAAAAATTAGCAGGTTCCTCAACTCAATGACACATTCACAGACTTTATTATTCTAAAAAGCAGAGACCTGCAGTGAGTTGTCTTACTTATTGAGTTTGGATCCAATACCAGGAAGATTTTCACATTTAGAAATGCATGAATCAATCCTAAATGGCAGCATCCAAGTCCAGTATAGATTACTTCTCTCCATATTCTTTATGAGTTTCTTGAATGCAAAGGTGCTTAACTAAGCTCCAAGTTTCTTCTGACAAGAAATGAAAATCCCCAAGTATTAAGAGGCCACTAACAAAAAACTGATGTGGTTAGGTATCAAATCTGTACTTAGGGTTCTCAGTAAAAGCTAAGGACCTAGACGCTGTAAGTTACAGTGACATTATAGCAGATTTTTTTGAGAACAAAAAAAAACTAAACCAGCCCCCCCAAAAAACCCCAAAAGAAACAATAAAGACATACTTGCCAGCTTTTTAAGAAAAAAAGTTTAAAAACTGAATAGCCCTGAACAAAATCACTAATCAAAAAGGATCTGAGATGCACAAACACTTTCTTTGTGCACTCACTCAAAGAAATCACTCAAGCCCAAAGACCTCCCATTTTGGCAGGTATGCACGGTGTAGGTGGAACGAGCACACCTTACCCCTATTCTCAGTTCCTCTTAGTCCCAGAGTCTTGGGGTTCTTGTACTTAGAAATCAAACCCAGACAAAAATAAGTACAGGTCATAAATATGCATACACACAATGCGTCTCAAAGAATCTGCTGTTGGGTTAACTGTCAAGAGGATAAGTGATTACACCCTCACTGTTCATCGCTACTAACAATAGCATTGGCACTAATCGGTGAAGGAGGTTTGACCATGGGAGAACCACCTTCCCACAACTGGCATCACATCACACTTGGCGGTCTTCACAACACAGTCGACGAAACTCCAGCTATCTCCCCTACCAATCTGAAAAATGTGTTCTTTACATATGCCACTAAGGTTAGGTTTTTTCTTGTGAAGTACATCCAGATCACAGATTCCATTTTCAAAAATGGAGTTTCAAAATATTTTTTAAAAGTTTTGACACCAAAACTAGACAGCATGGTATCAAAGCAATCAGACATCAGCTCAGGACAAGTGTACCTAGAGAACTCTGACACAGCAACAAGAGAGCTACACAAAAGGATGAACAGTATCTACAGTATAATATATTGTTCAGCTTAACAGGGAAAGGCATGTGGAAGAAGGTGAAAGAACAATAAAGTAGCTGTTCAGATTGTTGCAGAAAAGCAAGCTGCAAGTTACTATCCTTCATAAAGGGCATTCAGGGCACCTGCCTGAGCTAAGATGGCTCACCAGGCCAAATCAACCAAGCAAGAAAAAAAAATTAAAAAAAAAATCATGCACCTTTGACAACATGACCCTAGTGTTAAAGGGAAAGGGTACCACTGGTTAAACAGATTGTGCTATAGTAAGTATTCAGATCTGAAGATAACATCAATACAAATAACGTTGTTGCCTGTAAGAAGTTTCAGGCAAGGGACATGAAAGTGGCTCTTAACAAGTACAAATGAGATGAAGCTCTTGGTCTCTCAGCATAAAAGATTACTAACCCAAAGGAATAAATTAACACTGCAGCATTACACATGGGACTTAGAAACATACTCATAATACAAATGTAGAACTTTGGCAAAGTACTTGAGGATCTCCTTGCTGAACTATCCTGGGGAACACAGACTACTCAAACAATAATATCTCTTCAAGAGAGAGGGGCAAACTAGTACGCAGCCAATTTACATCAAAGCATCAAGAGCCACCCATTTGCATGAGATGACAGGAATCTAGAACTATATGCATTTCAAACATGAAATGGACCCAAGAGCTGATGCTATGGCACCATGGACTACAAGCAAATAGCCATTTAAATTTGCCCTTGGGTTCCTTCCTACAGGACTGCAATTCCCACTGGAAACATCAAGATGGGAAAGAACAGATATTCCCTGGGTAACTTGAGCAACTAGACCTAGAACAAAATGGGCTATAGGCCAGAACACATGCTTCTTTCTTCCTGATGCTTTCAGCATGAAGCAACATTGCTGCTGGTGTTCTATAGGAAGAAGAGAAGGCTTTACTAAGCTTCCACTAGTCACCAGACCTGAAAAGCCTCACCCTGTGCAAATGAAAAATAAGAAAAAGTGCATAGTAAGTAGCATTTCTATGTCCTGTGTTACAGAATCCGCAACTGATAAAGATATTACAAAATAAATGCAACCACTGAGATTTACAGAGATATGGATGCAGTCAGAGAGGTTGTCAGGCTGTTGTTTGTTTTTTAAAGTTCCATCCGCATTTCCACACACTTGGGGGG
>JANZLQ010000050.1:3361286-3392606 GCA_026212715.1 Elanus axillaris | reverse complement strand
GGGGGGGGGGAGAAAAAGATTCCAGATTCCAAGGAACCCATGGATTTAGATAAAGTTTGCCAATTATCTTAACCAATATAAGATTGTAAGTCTGAACAAAAGCTTCACTCTCAGAATACACTCTTTGCTAAAGCAGTGAGAACAGTGAGAATGACTGCCAGAGGTAGAAAACAATAGCTTCAGTCCTGAAAAAAGAAGTTAAAGCTAAAATACGTATTTATAAACATTGCTCCAGAAATAAAAGAGGAAAAATATGAAGCTGAGCAAAAAGGGGGCCTTGGGAGTGATGAACACAGATAAAGATCCTGCAAACTACCACTGGAATACTGCACTGCATTCCAAGAACAGAATGACTTAACAAGAAATTGAGGAAAAAATAAAAGGAGAAAAATACACCAACTCGACTTTTTCAGAAGTTAGTAGTTGTTTGAGTGTTTTACTATGTTTATATACATTGGAGTTTGTGCATTTAACACAATCTATTCCAGAATTTAAATTTCTGAAACTCAAGAGTGGGCAAGAAGCAGAACACCTTTTCCCTATGCACAGAATGTTCTGAAACCCTTACAGCTTTTCTGATTTTGAATTATTTTGACCATTTAAGGGTCTGGAGGTGGGGGGAGGTGCTGGTTTGTTTGTTTGTTTTAAAGAGAGGGAATTAATACATATGTATACATTATAAGATTTTCTTACCCAGTATGTCTCCAGATTATGTATTACATCTGTATTCTTAAGGGTACTGCCAGATGCAGAGACATATGTTAATCTGCTCATGCTAGGACTTGAGTAAACTGACTGAGGTAGTACGCTCTCTTTGCAAGAAGATTCCTGATAACATGATGTGCAAGTAAAATCAGTTGCAGACCTGAAAAACAGATTCAAAGTATGTCAGTATTAGAATATATTTCTAATGCTGCCCCCAAGAAAAAAAATCAATGCTAGACTTTAGCTATACTATTCTAAAAGTCATCTGTCTTAACCGTTCTGTTTAGTATAGTCAGTAGAAACGAGAAACCAGCTCTCAATTAACCTTTTCAAATTCTGGCTTTGACGTACATAAAACACGGATTTATAGCCAATGGAAATGAAAGGCAAATCATCAGAGTTCCACAACTGCACTCAGATGTTAAGGTCACAGAGACAACACAACAGCTTATTAAAAAATAAAGTGAATCAATATACTTGTATCTAATCTAACTAGATGGAAGACTCAGATGAAAACATGCAACATCCCAGGCATCACGCATTACTACTTGCTATTCACTGCTGAAATTCTCTTCATTTCACACACCTGAAAACACAGGATCTCTCACTACTTTGTCAAACAAGAAGAGATAACATGCAAAGAATTTAAGTCACTAACAATTTTAACTGGAAATCCTAATGTCTATATAACACACTTGCAAAAATACGCATACTTCTGCACATTTTAACTTCTGAGAAATGCCAGACAGCCTGTAATTCTAATGTCATGTACAACACACTAACTGTAGTTAAATATCAAACAGTGAACTTACAAGTTAAGGCAAAGAAATCAGTTACCTCCTCTTTTTATGAGAAAGTACATAGCCACTGGCTACTAGCCATGTTTATATATTTAAGACTACACAATCAACTTAGTTGTAATCTTACAGTTCATGTAACATTTACTGTTATGGGAGCTCATTTAAAAAACATTGCCCTTTCAGTTGCTAAGAAAGCCTTAACTCTTAGACACAAGTTGCAATTTCCAAATATGAAGTGGTCAAAAACAATACCAGTATATCCATCCTCTCTCACAAGCAGCAGTGGTATGAATCAGAGAACCAAACTGAGTGAAATACTTAAGTTTAAAAATCACATCTTCATTGGTCTCTACAACTTCAAGCTTTGTTATCATATAATTAACAGCATAACCCCCAACCAAATAGCTTTATTTTTAACAGATAAGTTACACTATAACAAAAAATAATAAATATGAGAATTTATAGCTCCATCAACACACAGTTCTAGGTATCTGATGTATCTAACAGGCTGAATATTTTGTATTCATGCATTACTGGATAATCCTGAGCAGAAACAGTGGTGTTCCTATCCAGCATCTCTATCTCATCACGCCAGTGAGGAAAATAAAAAGTTGACAATTGCTTAAGACTGCTTCCTCATACACATAATAAAAGCAACCAGAAAGCTTAGTCTAAGAATGAAGTCTTAGCCTAATAAAGATCTTCCATAAACTGAGATCAAGGATAACATTCAAATTAAAACTTGATCCCTCAAAAATGCTCATGAAGCATTAATAATTCTTACAAGCTGCACCAAGAAATTTACCCTGAAAATGCTGTTCCAGAAGTCTCACTAGGAGAAGAGTGAATTAATGGTGAAGTTGAAGGTCTGAAGCTACACTGCTCATCATCCAGAGGCTGCAAGTCACATTCAGTTACAACGGGTTTATGCTCTGGTAAATAAACAGAATTCAATAACAGTATATAGTTAGGCACAGGGAACAAGTCTACTGTCAAGAAAAAAAAACCTTTTCAACAACTGGTTACATTTTTACAGGTTTACTTACTTACCAGTACTACTCTGAAAATTTGGGGAGAGCTTCTCAAAAGTTACATGTTTTGCATTCCCACCACAAGCAGTACTCGCATCTTTGTTTCTTTTCTCTGTTTTTGCATTTTGCTTCTTTTCATCACTGCTCAATTTCTGCATAGGCTTTGCTTTTGTAGGACTTACTGAGACATATTTACTAGATTGCTTGGCAGGTTTTAAACTGCTGAGTGACAGAGTATTTCCTGTACTTCTCTCCACCAAATCATTACATGGTTCAGGAACAGCATTTGTTGCTTGATCTACTGTTTCTGTATCTTCCCTGATACATCTACCAGTGACATCGTTGGTCTGGTAAGCAAGTGGATTTCCCTGTGCTACTTCCATTTCTGCTGCTAAAGGAATTCCACACATCTGTGCTTCATTTCCAGTAGGTGAGGTCTGGGTATTGAGTACATCTAATCCAAGATCAGCATTCACTGACTGTAAATGTTTACTATTTACTAAATCTGACAACTTTTCTGAATATTTAACACCATTTGCAGTTACATCTTCACGGTTGGGAACGCCGGACAGCCTAGATAAATTCTGAGTATCATTTTCTTCATTAAAATAATCCAGAAATTGCTTCTCTATTTCTTGCTGCTTGCTATGATTATTTATCAAGTCTTCTGCAAGAGTATCCTTGTTTTTATCTTTACTCAGTAAAAAGGTATCAGGCATAAGGTTCTGGACATATGCTTCATGTTTCACAATACTCTCATATTCACTTTCATGTCCAATCTCATCTGTTTTTTTGAGGTATTTTTCCACATCAAATGCCTTATTTTCCACATTGCTGGATAATGCCTGATTAGCAGAAATTTCCGTCTCTTTAACAATTCCAGGAAGGAAACCTGTTTTTCCACTTTTGTTAGAGAGTGCCATCATCATAGCAGCTAGCTGGGAAGGATCAGCACTGGAGGAAGCATTCGCGATAGCAGATGCAATCGTGCTAATAGTCAGGACAGAATCGGAATTTTTAGATAAGCCATCTTCAAACCTGTCTTTATGAGTTCCAGCCTACAACAAACCAAAACAAGTTAAGCACGAAATTAAGAATTTTTTGTTTAGTGTTTTGTTTTCTGTGTTTTGTTTGTTCATTCTAATTATTTTGCATTTCAGTACATGGTAACGTACTAACATTTCTAGTTATCAGATTTTTTTATCATCTGTCAAGAAGGAACACTGCAACAGGCATAATCCTCATTGTACTGATTTTTTAAAATCTACTCCACAAAGTTTTTTTTTTTAAAATTAAATAAAGATTGCCTGCTAGGAAGCCTTAACTCTTATAAAACTTTTAAAATCCTATAATGTTCTAATTCACTTGGAAGAACTAGAAGTAAAATCCTATCAGGAACAAACAGCAGAGAAGAAGCTACCATGACCAATACACAGTACCTTCCCAATTAACTTTAAATCATCTGCACCGCTACAAGGGGAAGACAAATCTATTTCTACAGTTTTCTCTGCCTCTCAGGTGTGATTCCTTCTTTAGTTTTCACATTGGCTTTTAGCAAGGGTCATGGAAAAAGTAGACAGTCACATCCAGACCACAATCTCTTCCCACCTCTCTTAGATACACACACATTCATGAAGAAAACATCTCTCCTCCTGTAGATACCCATGCATTTCTCCACAGTATCCTCATGAAAAGACTGATGAAGCATGGAGCAGATAAGTGGACCATGACTGGACTGAAAGCCAGCTGAACTTCAAGGCTCAAAGGGTTGTGATCAGCAGCACAAAGTCCAGCAGCAGGCCAGCCTCTACCTAGTGGAGTACCCCAGGGATCAAGATGGGGACCAGTTCTGTTCAAGATCTCCATTAATGACATGGATGACAGGGCAGAGCGCACCGTCAGCAAGTTCGATCATTATACAAAAATTTGGACATGTGGTTGATATACCAGGAAGAGTGGGGCTGTCATTCAGAGGGACCTCAACAGGCCAGAAAAATGGGCTAAGAAGAATCCCATGAAGTTCAAAGGGAAATGCCAAGATCAGCACCTGGGGAGGACTAACCCCAGGCACCCATACAGGCTGGGGACTGACCAGCTAGAAAGCAGCTTGGCAGAACAGGACTTCAGGGTCTTGGTAGACATGAAGTTGACCACGAACTTTGCCCTTATGGTAAAGGCAGCCAACAGCATCCTGGGCTACGCTAAGAAGGAGTTGCCAGCGGACTTAGGGAAGTGATTCTTCCCCTCTGCTCAGCACTGGTGCGACCACATCTGGAGCTATGTCCAGTTATGGAGTCCCCGGTAGAAGAGACATGGGCATACTGGAGAGAGTCTAGTGAAGGGCCACAGAGATAAGTAAGAGCTTGGACCACCTGTCATATGGGGAGAGAGCTGGAATTATTTAGCCTCAGGAAGACAGAGCTCAGGAGGAAATCTCAACAATGTGTATAAATACCTGATGGGGAGAGGAGCGGGCAGGGAGGAGTAAAGAAAATGGACACATACTCTTCTCTGAGGTATCCAGTAAGAAGAAAGGAGGCCAGGGGCACAATATTAAATACAGGAAATTCCATTTAAATGTAAGAAAAAAAATTTCATGTCAACATGATCAAACACCAGAACAGGTTGCCCAAAGAGACGGTAAAGTCTCCATCCCTGGACATATTCAAACTGTGACTGACTTTGACCAACCTGCTCTATTTGACCTGGCTTTGAACAAGAAGAAATGGACTAAAAGATCTCCAGGAGTGCCTTCTGACCTCAACCATTCTGTGATTTGACTGTGTTTGAGAACATTTTAGCATCCATATCAAACTGAGGGTGACCTAAACTTGTACAAATTGAGGGTAGGGTCAATTAGAATCTGGATAAACATTATCAAAACCCCTAATTGTTCATTTTGTGTCTAGAACAATACGGATAAAGATAAATTAGAAAGAAAAGCAAACATGGCGGTACACAGTCAGGTGCACAGTCCAACCAGTCATTCTGTATTTAAGTCTGCACCTTTCCTCATTTAATCAGTTAAACCAAGTCAAACTTCCTAGCTACTGATTCCTTTCAGTGACCACAATGGAGAAGGGCTGTTTCTGTAACTGAATGGGTCTGTAGTGTTCTGCCTGATAAGAAGAATATGACACATTAAGGCAGAGAATGTAGGTGTCCAGGATTACCAGACTGAAGATACACCTTTTTCAGACTTATATCGCATCAGTATTTTCCAATTTTATCAAGTAAAAGACTTTATTCACATACTAAAGACAATTGTTTCATTAAAAAAAACAGAAGGGGAAGATACAGCTGAAGTTCAGAAACTGGGCTGCAGCACACCAATAGCTTAGGAATCTCTGAAAAACTATGGGCTGGGAAATCAAGGAACTCCAGAAGTGAAGTAGGGAGAAAAAGGAAAATGAGATGGTGATAGTTAACACCTGACTCAATACAGGATCACAGCATTCTAATGAAACTATCCTAACAAACAGTGGCACCTGCTAGGATTCAAATGATCAATATAAAAAGTAGTGAGCTGATATGAAAGTCTAAGTTTAGCCACATTCAAGTTCATAGCTGCACTTAAGAGGAAAATAAAAGATAAATACCTTTGCTTTACTTTTAGTAGCAGTTTCTATATTAATGCTTTTATGTATTCCAGCTGCAGCATCCATACTATGCCATGCACCTTCAAGGCTGGTAGAATTTGCATATTCTTTTGTTTGTGCTTCTAAGTCATCTAAGAACAAAGGAAAAGACAGGGAATTAATTTACCTTAAGTAAATTCTCTAAACACCTCCAATCTTGGGATACACATCCTCCCTTAATGCTCTATAGAGAAAAAGAGCTGTTATAAAGGCACAAATCCAGATAATGCAAACATCAATTGTTTCCTGCACAGTACTCAAAGTTTACATATAAATCACAAAAGTAGCTGGCATTATGAATACCATGCTCTCAGTTTTCAAATTTTATCTTCAGGTAGCTTATCATATTAGCATAAGCTAAACAAACCTTTTCATAAAATGGTGTTTGCAAGGTAATATGAATATAGACCAAACCCCAGTAGATAACCAGAAGAATTAAATCTGAGTAAAGTCAATGCTGGAGACAGGGTTTGACTGAGGCAGATAGCAGTGAACTGCTGATTTTGAAGAATTATGTTTAGGAAGGACAAGTATTTTTCTGAAACCATCAAAACCACAAATAATCTTCTTGATTAAGAGATCAAACCCAGACTAGGACATATCATTCATATGAGATCTAGAGGCTACCATTTAAATAAATGAGTTCCTGCTTGAAGGAAAACATCTGGACTCCCTAGAAGACTAAAACCAAGTTCCAAAGATGCTCTGAGCAGTGAGAAAGCAAGTACCAAACAACAAACATTTGGGGTTTGTTTGGCCGGGAGGGGGCAGGGGAGTGTTCTGTTGGGTTTTTTTCTAACCCCCCCGCCTTACTTCTGTTCTTATAGTAGATATTTGGGGTTTGGACATGACATCGTATTTCAAGTAACACCCTCCTCAGGCTGCTGACTTCTCAGCTTCCCCTCCAACTGCTGCTCCTTAAGCAGGACCAGCACACTGGTATCGGTGATAAAGATTATTATTCCCAGTACTACTGAAAATCAAATGGCAATAACTTTTAATATCTTGGCCACAAAGTGACCCAAATACCTTCTTTCTTTAGCATTTATAGCAAGCCTCATATGAAAAGAAATGCAAATCACATTAGGGTATTTTTCTATTGTTCAAAGCAACAATTGTAACTGTAATTTAACTGATCAGAGGTCATGAACTCAATGAACTCCCAGTATTTTTTGACAGAATTCCAGACTATTGCATAGTGATTTTAAGCACACTAACACTAGATTTAAAAAAAAAAAAGTCATTTGAGACCCTTTAAAAACATTTGCAAGGTCCCAGCATGAGGAAAACTACAGCTGTAAAGCTCTTTCAAGGAAGCAGGTTCCTTAAAGCCTGATGAACATTTTTCACTAATACAAAAAAGTACGTAAGTCACTGTACCGACTGTACAAGCAGGTTGATAAAGACTGATGTTGCCACGTTCTATCAAGAGCAGTAGAGGTGGTTTAAAATGCACTCATCCTTTCCTAAACATACTAAGTTGATAGGCGTACATATGCACCAAAATGCATGCTGTGATCTTTACATATAAAATTCTGGACAAATATCCTAAATTACTACTTTAAGTTAAGCAGGTATTATGGGAGTAACTTTTTTTTTTAAAGATGACAGGAAAAAACACAGTCTGTGTTTTATGCACACACTGTTAGTTCAGCTACAACCTGAACTGTTTTCCTTCTTTCTCTGTATCCTCTATATCTATATGAGCAGACAGACCAATTTTTGGGGGGGGGTTGTTTGGGTTTTGGTAACACATTTATAGTTTTTTCAACAGAAAAACTATGAACAGACTTTAATTATTACAAGACATTCCGATCGTTACCCAGTATCTGGAAACGGTGAAATATCCAACACAATTTATGGTAGTACTTGTATTAGAATGTTCTCTCTTGTAAGCATGTAGGTTCTCTGCTTTTCGGGAGGCGGGGAGCGGGGCTGGCGGAGATGCTCACAGCAAAAAATTATTCGGTGAATGACAAGTCTTTCTATCACAGATTACTCTTAATAGTCTTTAATAGATATATACAAGTAATTCTCAACTACCATTATAACTACTGTCTAGGGCTGACCCTTCTGTTCTATAATTACCTGGAAACACCTCAGACAACTGTGAAATCTCTTGGCCAGTGTCACCTCCTGATGAATCAAACTGCCTGAGCAAAGCAACAGGTTGCCTTTTCTTCGGAGATGTAATATAGTAACCAAAAGATGGCTGTCAAAATAAATAAATAAATAAAATTACCCTGGAATACAGCATGAGTAAATTTAATCATTAATAAATAGGTTCAGTGGGCTTGCAAAGATGTTTCAGCCACAGTGCCTCCCCAGCTGGTGTTTGGCTTTCATACCACTGAGAAATAACATATGCCTCCTAGCATTGCAAATGGCTAATCCAAACACACAGACTTCCAATATATACATAAAATAAACTAACAACTTACTTATACCAGTTAGACAAAAAAAAAAGCACATGTGCTCTCATCATCTCTGCCTGGAGTCATGCTCTGCCACTCAGCACCAAGACAGAACATGCCAACTCTACCAGTTCACCAGGACACCACCGAGTTACACGGGTGTATTTGACAGTTTCCTCCCATTGTACATACTTGCCCACTTTTTTTTCTTGTCTGCAATGCAGATGAGATACTGTCTACCAACAGCAGATAAAAGACGAGACAGGTATCGGATAGATGCAAGAAGCATTCAGAAGCATGTTGGTAAGTTCAGAGTCTAGATGACTACATTTTTACCGAAGTTGGGCATTTACCTAGATAGCACAACAACTATCAATAGCCATTCAAAGATACCCTCACTGTTCAAATAACCCTGTCTGACCAGCGCTTCATTCAACTACTATGTGAATCATTTGCTTGGACCTCCAACACAGACCCTGTATATGGTGTACTTTTCTCTCTCTAATTCTACACATAATTAGCTCCTGACCAAAAGGTGAAGATCCAGATTCACCGATAACACTAGCTAGCCCTTCACATCAGAAATTCCATGCGGGAACAAAAGCCAATCCAGACCTGTGGTGCATAGAGAATTTCCTTCACAAGTGAACATAAGAAAGTAGTTCTCGGAAAGAGTTAGTAAAAAAACCCGAAAAGTAGTGCTAGCTATTGTTCTTGTCCCTTCTTTGTGTCTTAATATTGAGATACATACCCGTTTCACATCACTGCCTCCACCAAGACAACCAAGAGCTTCAGATCTCTGACCAAAGAACTCCCCCAAAGACAAACGTAAATAACTGGCATCTTTGTCAAGATCAGATGTTCTCAGTAGAATGCAGCTATTGGCAGACTTCCATGAGGTATCTCCCAATTCAGATGCATTTAGAATGTCTACTTTTTCCGCCTGCAGACAAAGAGATTTCAGAAGTTGTAACTTGCAGGTACGGAACTATTCTGCTTACATTGAGATAATTAGTTACCTGCACAATTTTGTGTGCTTTCTCAAATTCTTCCTGGTCTTGTGCAATCATAGCTGCTGCTTCAGCTTAAAAATAAAGAGAATTTTTATTAAAATAAGGCATAAGTTATTAAGTGCTGTCATTACTATTTTGCACCATTAAACTAAATTTTGAATGACAGATGTTGCAATATTTAATTCTACATCTGAGACTGTTTGAAACACACTAGGAGTTATTCCATCCTATTATGGTGAGAAAAGTTCATATAAAATTTGTTTTAAAAGAGTACTCCCTGAATCTTTAGGGGCCAAAGTAAAACCAGCATTTAGCTAACTAGCTTAGGGGTGAATAAAGAAAGTCTCTTACGGCCTTAACCCCAAACCAAATTAGAACCTTTCATTGGTTATGCTACCCATATTAGCTAGAATTGTGCGTCATATGGTTAATTCCAAACAAACTTTCACTACAGTTGGTTTTGAAAATTTCATCAAGGTGGTACCTGTGAATTAGAGCAAAAGAAACAGACTGGTTTGTACCAGTTCATGAAACACATGTTCAAATTAACAGACCAAATACATCAATACTTCTTTTAAATTCAAATGCTTGTATTATTTTCACAATTACCGTTCACAGAACAATGAACACTTAAAAGTCTCTTCACCAACATTATGTGAAAAACTGCTGATTAAGAGATATTGCTCTACCACCTTATTTCAATGTTAATGTACCATTAAGCCCATCAAAACTTATACAATACGTGGCCTTGCACACACAGCATCCCTCGCCACAGAGGACATAGTGCAAATGGAGGAATACATTAAGAATGGACATAAACATGTAACATGAATACAGCTGTTGTCCATAAAATTACTTACAGGAAGTTGCAATACATAGTCCAAGGAAAGAAGCAAAGTTGGAATATATCTTTGAGCAATCCAACTGTGTTTCCTAAAGGCAACCTAGCACTATCAGTGACACATGGTTAGATCCAGTTGAACTCTAAATCAGTATCATTTCTTCCCTAATCCTCTGTATAAGCCATACAGCTCTCTGAAGACTTCCTGAAGCACCAAACTGTCAAGTGAGCAATCCTGCATTACTGTATACAAGAATACACTGCGTGCAGTTTGCTGACAGAGACAGACATGTCATAAATGAGACTCAGAAGCATCGCATGTAACATTTCCTTTCTGTCCCTACAAATAAACTCTCTCAGCTGTCAAACATAACGCTTGAGCACTGCAGACAGGCAAACCAGCAGCCAGAAAAATGCTAAAAACATTGAATCTGTAAGTACACGTCTTCTATCACAGGAACAGGTAAGCCAATCAGCTCAAAAGGAGAATTGCTTTAAAAACCTATCAGCTGAGAAAAAGCTAAACAGCCTTGAAAAAAATTTACAACAGCCAAATACTGTAATCACTAAACAAACCGGGTCTGAAACACAGGAAAGCGTCTGAAACATCCTGGCATTTGAAAAAAATAATGGAGGAGATCTGCTTTACTGAGGTAGTAGATAGGGAAGTTTGTACCAAACTGGATCATATCTGCTTGTTCCAGCAGAAAACCACTACAGTGCTGAAAAACATTATTTCAACTAATCAAGCCTGTTTGATCACTCCTTCAAAATAAACAATTCTAGATAGCAACATACACAGCATTCTCTTTTAAAGAAAGAGGAGCGTTGAGTGGACCATGGACATCTTTAGACTACATTAGCCCATCCATATGTCAACTTTAAGGAAGACTAGGAGAAATGCTGTAGCACACATTGCTTTAATCTGTCTAGTGAACAGCTGACCAAGTGACATTTCAGTGCTAAGGAATTATTTGTCTACAGCAACTACGTGTATATTATCCAAGCCTGCATGACAAACATACAGACTCTCATGAAGATGAGTCTGAGATAGCTTAAGGAAAATAAGCAACTGTTTAAGTACACAGAAGTTCAAAAAGCCTGGAATTTGTTAGAAAAGAGTCTGTAAAGTCCCAGCATTTTTCAGTACCAGTACCATTTTTCAGCATCAAGACATTCCCAAGGGGTTCACAAAGATCACCAGCTAGTGAATTCAGCAGCTCTTTTCACATTCCAGCTGATTTTGTAGTAATTTCTTGTTCACAATTACTTCCTGTCTTATAAATATCATACAATACAGAATGACTACTGTTTCCTCTTCTTTAAAAAAGGGTAACAATAATTTAAGTCCAAAGGAAAAGTTGTGGAAATGACAGCTACAGGAGTTACTTTTGCTCATACAGTAGGCACCAGTGACACATTAGAGTGCTTTTTGAAACAAAAGACTCCTCACAGGAATAGCAGGGAACATGGAAAGAAGCTATCAACTATAACTAATTATAAGATCATTATAGGCTACTGTCAACATCAGCTTTCAAATAATTTGTAGTATCTAAAGTCTAGAGGCTTTGCAACACCAAGTACCAATTTTTTAAATTAAAGAAAAAAAAAAAGGAATAAAGTTTACTTCACACTATTACAGACAACAACAGCTAAAAAAAGATTACATACATCCAGTAATGAACTCCTCATTTATTTTATCATCTTCAGACAGATTTAAGTGTTGTTGTTCTTCATCAAATGAAGTATAATATGCAAGATCAGTCACCCATTTGCCCTCTTCATTTTGGTAAACAATGCTGTGTGGTAAGTCACCTGAAAGATATACCAAATGCTACACTGTTGATTAAATTAGAAAAGGAATATGGCAAAGTCTCTTTAGTTTAGATTAAGGAGTTCACTTGCCAGAAGTCAGCAACAAGTTAAAAAAAAAAGCTCAAGTTGCTCCAACTGCAAGATTATACTAATTTCATTATCAAATAACAACAGTTAACTGCAATATACAACAGTCAGGGTTTTGTTTTTTTTTAATAAAAATGGTCAAAATTCATTCACACTACATTGGGTTTTATTACCAACTTGCACAACTAAAGAAAAACGCATAGCTTACAATTTTATTTCTTTTTCCACACAACGAAGTCTGGTCATGTTTGTATGGATGCATTATATCTAAAGCAACCTACCTTTGTCTGTTGCAGCTAAACTTATGTTCTCACAGCTGTCTGCAATTGGAGACAGGTAAGTATCAGGAAGACTGACTTCACATTCAGTTGCATCTGTCAGCACTGCATTTGCACTAAGAACTTTAGGAGTGGTGGAGTGCCCCAAAAATCCTCTTGCTGTGTGTAGTACTTCTGCATCAGGAGAAGCAGCTTGACACTTGGAGGACTGTATTTCCTGCTTTGGAAGGACATCCGAAACATCACCTTTATAGCTGTCCATACGCTGAAGATACATTGAATCTAATCGCAACTCGGCAGCAGTGCGGGAATCTAGCACACCTCCAGAAGTCATGGAATTCTTAGAAAACAATAACCATTTGAAAAGTGTCAGAAATGCAGTTGTTAACTGTTAACTCTGCTAACAGTTCCAGACGCAAAATAGTCCAAGGTAACCATGTTTGAAAAACATCTCTAAAAACAAAGTGGTGTTACTAATTTTCTGTAGGGAAAGGTTGGATAGTTAGTTCAACCTCTTAACAAGTATTCAAATGCACTGCCACCTTCTACTACAGTCTTATTCTATACGATTAACAAAAATTTATGACAATTTCGTACCAGTTGCTGTACTGCTCTTGGCAGCATTTCTCTTTGTTCAGGACATCCAGTTATTATTCCTTGATTTTGTGAATCTTCATCACTAGCATTTCCAGAGTCTACTCTTGTCACAGCCTGGTAAGTGTCAGGAACCTGAAAGTTCTCCTTTAAAAAAAAAAATTAATATTTAAGTTACACTAGAACAGAATATCAAAGAAAAAAAGATCTTAAGACTACAGTTGTTTTTACCATGTTAAAAAAAATTCTCTGGTAAACAGATTCTCACACTTTGTTCACTCATGTGCCACTGCCAGAGGCATCTCTAGCTGCTAGCACTACCACCAAGGACAATCACTCCTGGCCACGCCAATCCACAAATCTGCCTCCAGGGACATACACAGCAAGAAGACAGAGGATCTCTTCTTGTTCCTACTACATCCCTTCATTCCCTTTAACAAGGGCACCATGCTGCTACTCTTCCCGTTCTGGTTGACCCATTGCTGGATGAGGACTCCAAATCCAACTCAGAACCTGTACTACTTACCCAACTGCCTGTCTACAATGGCAGCGAAGCAGGAACATCTATCTTACACAAACAGAGAAGACCTGAGGTCAGCGAGCAGAACTGTGGTGTTCTCACTCTTCAACCAACCACCTATCCCTTTCTTCACACACAGCTATAGATTAGCAACTGGCAGCCTATGCAGACTACTTTTACAGGGTTAACATATCACTTCTCACAGCTTGGCAACTCTGACGTCAGTTGGGAAATTTCTGAAATTTCAGAACCTACAGTTCATTTAACTGTTCCAACCAATCACACTTTCCCATTCTGGTCAAGCATGCAACTGCCAGGATTGCATCCATTGTTGCAAAGCCAAGAAAATGGAAAGGCACTTAATCCACAGCAATCTGTTTGTAATGGTGCTAACTGCTGCCAAAAGGCAAACCTCAAGCCAGCCAGTTGCTGCCCTACGCTTACCTTTCACACACCAATCAATTATTTACGAGACTTGTTCACTCTCGTGGAAAAATGAGTATCTATGATGCTATACACTTAATAAAACCTTGGACATTGCTAGCCAAGATAATAAGCCAGTTACCAAAAGATTTCATAAACTAGTTGCACGACAGAAAAGAAGTGCCAGCATGTTACCTTAATAATTATAGAAACAAAAAATAAGACAGAATCAGTTATAGTTAAAACTGTAAGTCTAATTAGGAACAGCAACAACTTAAACTACTAAAAGTAGTTTTGTCACAGAACCATCATACTAAAATGAAGCAATTCCTACACGGACAATAAGCCCATCCATCTCATGGATATTACAAGCAAGTTACTCATGCTATATTAATTACAGGATTTCTCTGAGGACAAGTCTCCATCATCCCAGGGAAGGGACAGAAAACCAGTCTCAGGAATTTGGGGTCGGTTTCTTCCCTCTTTGCAAGATCAAGTAACAGAATTGACTGCACAAGGTTCTCTACCAGAGCTGCTTATCAAAAGAAAGGAGAAGGCTATACACAGAGCAAAGAGGAGCACGAGGTGCAGGGTTAGACAGGGGTGAGAAACCCGAATGGAAACCTGAATAAAGACAATACCATAATAGGAAACTCTTCAGCTTTGCTGCAAGCCTTCCTGACTAAAGCCTCTTAGGAGACCCAGCTACTCACCTAATTCTACCTTATCTCATAAACAGCAAGACCTTCTGTAACAAGCAGATGAATCAGCTGCTACCTCTGCACTACAAGGAAGAGGAAAATAAATACAAAAATAGCTACCTAGCTTCTTTCCTCCCCCCCCCAACAGGGAAAACCTTGCAGAGGGAACAGGAAAAAGTTAGAAGCTCACTCAAAACAGCTTTGTTTCTAGTTTAGAGCTGACTGGCTATCTTTAAATTTAAAAAGAATCCTCTGCTGTGCTGGCTACCTGTTGGACAGTATTTAGGTTTGTCAGGAAATAGAAAAACCCTAGCTCACCCTGGCAGACAACCCTCAATGATGCTAACATGTTTAAGGGCCATTGGGCATGCTGAGCTTTGAACTTCACTTTAAACCTACTTGAATTAAGCCATTTTCAGAAAGCTTCAGCGCTGTACAGCATTCTGAGACTTTCTGTATGTCGGTGTCTCCTCCTGTCATTTCTGGTTTTATCAGTTGCTCAAAATAGGCTTCTAGTTGGTTATCAAAGAACTCTTCATCATCAATATCATCATCTATTGAAAGAGAAGAAAATATCCTATTCACCTTTCACGGACATTTTATATCACCTGACATACTATCAAAGCAACTCCATAATTTTTAATACATTGAATCTCACAACACACTCACACAGTCAGAGCAGACTTATCCTGGTCTTCCCTTAAAATAACTGGGTCTCAGAAACATGCAATTGTCTTACTCCATGACTAGTGATAAACAGCAAAACAAGATGACTATGAGCTATCATTTTAAGTCACTTCCTACCAAGTGACTCATCTTCCTCCACATGATCTATATATACACCATTACATTCCAACTAGAAAATCATCTACATACTCACAAGTTAAAAGCAAAATACATGTAACATTTTTCAAACTTGACAGAACATGATTGAACCACAGTCCTCTATTTCAATGGCAAAAAAATGTTAAGTGCGCTATTACTAAGAACAGTATTATTCCTATTTACAAAGTGACAAGTTCTCAAGACAACACTTTCTTGTTTTGGGGCTGGTTTTTTTATTTGTGATGACCGAGGGGAAAAGAGAGTTTCCAGGGCTTTTGTTTGTGTGCTTTAAAGACCAAAACATCAGTCAGCTTTTTAGGGCATGGTTAAATGCACTCTTAAAACCATTTTAAAACATAAAGAAACACATAAAACATGTAAAAACATTGTAAAACAAGAAGTTTGACATCATTACATCTTATTCTTTCATTTCCAGGAAACAGTATCCTATTTGTGTTTTTCCTTATTAAAAAACCAGTATGCTCAAACAGGCCTTGCATTTATAAACTCACTCATTTATAAACTCTAATTTGTTTTCCACATAATTAGAGAAATGTTTGTTTTCAGGTTGCTGGGGATGGTTTAGGAATTCCCCATCAATTCTGCCTTTGGAGTATATTTCAAGGCTTCACCCCAAAAAGGTAATTCTGAAGAATCTTCTCAGTATTTCCTTCTGCAAAAGAGGTCTACACAATGCCAAGAATGTACAGGAAAGGTACATATATACACACACAAGTAAGCCATCATTACTTCTGCATTCCCAGTTTTGCCAGTGCCCTGTACAAAAGAGCCTGACTTAGAGAAGCACACTCTTTCAACAACATCAGGTTTAGTTGAATTGGAAGTTACGGATGCTCAGCAACTTTGGTATTACAGCAAAGCAATCAGGATCTGTTACATGTGAGAGTCAATAAATGAAAATCTGAATCATGGCTCTGTTTCCATGTATGATAGTGGAGAAGATGGAGGGATTGCAGCGGGCTAAGTTTCTTCAATTTTTCAAAAAGGACTAATACATACCCTCAGAACAAACGTCCACAGAATGCTTTAAAAATTATAGAAGGATTAGTTAGTTACCTGAATGGTAGACAATTACCTACAATTCAAACTCAAATTCACAACATAGTAATTGTTTTAATCTCATTTACCTATGTCTGGATTTCTTCTTTATGAAACTGGAATAATCATCTGCTAACTTCCAAATAATGATAAAGTAGATTAATGTATTTTACTTTAGATACCAGAGACTTCCTCCTTATTTTTAGAAATACTCACCTGCCAATTTTACACTGAATTGTATGACAAAAATCAGTACATTGCACACTGACCAGGAAAAACAGAAAGATCAGTTAGCTTCACCAGTACTGGAACCCTGAATAGGCAAGTACTTCCAGCTAATGACCACCAGCTCCTTAGGAGGGCAGTTAAAAGTAATTCCATCCCCTTGGCTGGAAAAAAACTATTTTTACTCGGCAAACTATTAACTTCAATATTATATGCTTAATGCACAAGTGAAGTTAGACAAGAAAGAATAAGGGGACTTCAAAAGACAGTCATTACATCTGTGGATGTACTGGAGAAATCGAGTAACCCTAGTTGAATGCAGGGCTGCTTGATCTTAAGACTGCAGCAAACCTATTTATCACTCCGCCTTCCTTGTTCTTGGTGCATCTGAGGACATACCCTGTCATCCTTCACATTATGTGCAAAGTCAGCTCCATTAATAAAGAACAGCATGTTTGTGCTTCAGCAGCAGCCACTGAAAGGGCACAGGAATTTCAAAACTCGTGTTTAGTTACAAGTTACAGAACTCAAGCTCTCACTTTTATCCCTGCGGGCAAACTAGACTTCTGACTTGGGTGTCACCACGCATGTATAGCATCTGAAGAGAACTGAAACTCAAGTAAAAGTTAATTCTAGCTGCATGTGCATGTTCTTCATAAAAGTTTTATCTCTATTAATCTAAACTGAAACTGTAGCTAGGGTTATCACTTTATTAAATGAACGCCCATATTTCTACCTCTATTGTTGATTCACAGTAACTGAGGGTTGTTTATTTTTAAGAGTAAACTGCCAGTTGTGATTTTCTCTGACAAATTACAGACACCTACTCCTATTACAATTTTAAAACAGCCAGTTTCCCAACGAACGGTTTTCCTTAATGTTCTTAATACTAGTTTTTGATCAAGCGCAATCCTATATTAAACACTTCAGTAAAACAATACCTTTCTTCTCAAGTATGCAATAACATTGTGTTAGAATTCTAGACTCAACTACCCAGAGTTATAAATACACTTACCAGTGGAATCGTCTTCTGAGCTTGCAAGCGAGGAGAGTTTCTCATTTTCCAAAAAACTTAAAAGGCTATTACTAAGATGATCACTTGAGCTTTCACCTTCTATCAGCTTTTCAGAAGGTTCAGATGGATCAACCTGTAAAAAGCATCCATACAGAAGTGTTTCTACGAGTTACCAGCTATTGTATAAATTCAGCAAATAACAAACAATTAATGAGGTTGATAATATTCCAAAACTCCACACCCTTTTTTTTTTTTTTACCCTGCTTATCCCAGCAAACATTCTAGTTCCAATGGACTTTGCTGGCTTCCAGAATGGATACATGCAAGAAACACAGGCATCATAAAGGGGTCAGAGGGTAAAAGCATCTGAATGACACTAGACTTAAAACTGCAAAAATAAAATACTGAACCATTGCATTAAAGAGTTTACCCTTTAAAAAATTGGCCCCCATTCATTAAGCTGCAATCCCAACTTAAAAGCACCAAGACAACTCTCAATAGTTTCCTATGCTGCTAAAACAGTGCTTCTTCAGAAATCATACATCCAGATCAACCCTCTGCTGACAATTTCTTCAAATGAGCATACTAAATTACTTATCAAGCAGTACTTCAGCTGAATCTAGCTAACTATAAATATTATATCTTTTATATACCTGAATGATTTTTAAAAACAGCACAATGTAATGCCTGTTTTGGATTTAGTCTCACATTCTTTCTGATAAACAGATCATCTTTTACAGACAGCAAAAAAAAGAATATCAAATTTCAGAAAGTAAAAAAATTGGAAAAGGACTTGAAGTATGGTTTTCAGGTGACAGTCTGTGAACATTCAACTGCAACTCAATAACCACTGTGGCCCCTAGAAAAATCAAACGAAAGAAAACTAAATCAATTTATTAAATACCAGCTGACACATTAAGGAGTACACATCAGACAGCATCTGGCTGCAGCCTGAGGCACATTTTCTGTAAGGGCCACGAGATCTCCCATTCCAGTCTGCCTTGTGTCTCTGTGCCCATACTTGTCAGCTTCTCTAACACAGTAGACAAAAACAGCTGAAGACCAGCCCTGCCCATCAATACCTGCAGCTATTTGTTAGCTCTGGGATCGACACGCACGCACAAAAAAATAAACAGACACAGCAGGAAGAATGTGTTATTACAAATGGTGCAGTTTTTCATGTTGCAGATACTGAAGAAGTCATCTGAACTAACATTCCTCAAAGTAATTAACAAGTACAGGGGCAAGTCAAATCAGGTTGATATTGTTTACATCAATTTCCAAGAAGCTCTTCAAAACACTTTTCACCAAGCTAAACTACAATTGGGATTTAAAATTTAAGGTCCTTACATTGATAAAGAACTACAAGACAGCAGAAGCTAACAGTAAAGAACAATTTTCACAGCTGAGAAAGATTAGGTGGAGTCATACTCCCACAGCACTAATTATGTTAAGAGACCTGCAAAAAGGAGGCAAAGTGAGGCATGACACATTCAGCATGCTAGCACTCTTACAAACTTAAGGGATACACAATATAACACAATAAACAGAGTTCAATTCCCTCCCTCCTCCCCTCACAGAATTAAGTCTATTACAAGATTAACGTTAGAAAACCTTTAATTTCACTGTATTTAGAAAAGCTTTCACCTTTTTATTCTCACTGTCCGGAAGAAAACATATTCCAGTTGACAAATCTGAAACAAGAAATGTAGTGTAATCAGTATTTATTATGTTCTTACATTATACTACTAAGTGCTAACTCTTCTGTAAGACAGCAGACCAAGCCTCTTGAAGGCCCTTGGTATACACCATAAAAATAACCCTGAAACACACACGTTATCACAATACCAAAGTTTACATGTTCTTATAACAATGACCTAAAGTATCTGGGACTAATTAAAAAGGCAGGCCTTCATCAGGGCTAGAACTGTAAAAGTTATGAAAGACAATTACTGCCTCAAGGATTTCTATAAGGCAGTACAAAAAAGTAAGACGTCCCAGGTTGCATTAGCAGAAGTAGGAACAAGTGTTCTGTTCCACTGTCGCATTTCACCTACTGGGCCAATTCTTTTTTTGGATCAGTTGTAAGCAGCTTCCACTTGTCTTTGTGTAACATCCACACATAATCCAATTGCAAGCCCCCCAAGACAGAGAACATTTTAGATAAGCACATACAGACTTTAGAAAAAAAGGTTCCTAATTCTTAAGTAAGAGATGGGAATTCAAGGCAGCTTCTGGACTAGAATCCTAAACCTTGAATAAACAACAAGTTAAAACCAATTAACTAAATAAGATCAGGCACTAACAAGTCCGAACACTGGGCAGTCCCAGTTTTCCAAAGCATCACAATTTTTGTTGCCATAGTTACTGCCACTTCCTCAAGACTACAGTAAGTGACTGAAGTCAACACTTCACTGTTAGAAGCATGTTTTATAAGGGCCCATTCAGATTACAAGCCACAGTACTTTCTAACTGAACATGTTCTCTATTAAATTAATACTCACCTCAGGAAAACCTATGCAAATACTCAGACAAAGCTTAGAAAAGGATAACAACTAGAAATATGTATTTACTAAGTATATTTACTGAATTTTAAGGAACAAGCAGAATTCAATCACAGGACCGGCATTAGCAAAAAACCCAAACAAGTCCAATAGCAGTAGCCACACTTTTAAAATAAGTTACAGAATATTATTTTGCTTCCACTACTCTACATAGTTTTCACAGCAAGTATTCCAAAC
This sequence comes from Elanus axillaris, assembly GCA_026212715.1. NCBI lineage: Eukaryota > Metazoa > Chordata > Aves > Accipitriformes > Accipitridae > Elanus > Elanus axillaris. The sequence continues at coordinate 3,371,881 of JANZLQ010000050.1, read as the reverse complement.
TATTTTTTCATGCATCATCTCACTAGAAAAGTATGTTTCCAGCTTCTAGAGCTGCAGTTAAAGATCATCTGTTACAGGGTGGAAAAGGGCAAGAAGAGAGGCATCAGTTAAAATACAATCTTGTAGACTTACACCTACTGAAAGAGAAGGGGTAGAAAACAATTTGCATACGTTTTTTCCACATGTAAAGTTCCTGAAATTAACTTAGATTACTACTACCATTCTAGTTATGGCATTTTATAGCAAACATTATTCTCACCAGCTTCCTGTCTAGCTTTGTACTTTGGGGAGAAATCTAAGAACACAATGTCAACCACAAGCTTTCTCTGTTTTCACTTTGTTCAAATCAAAGAGATTCTTTTGCAAAGCCCATTTACACCATGCCATAAAGCAGTGAAAGGGTCAAGAGAAGACATCTACAGCTCAAAAAGCAAATTACACTGAGAATAAGTATACAATTTTTCTCAAGTTTTTAATACCTTCCAATCGTTCAAGTGGCAATACCTCAAGTAAGGTATCTTGACTGCAATTTGAATGCTCAATGACATTCTGATCCTGCGCTCCATATATTGAGTGGGATTCTTTCAAACTAACAGAAGTTGGCTGAGGTTCCTTAACTTGTGTAGCAACTTCCCTAGAAAGAGAATTATTTCAATAAAAAAAATTACTTAGTGAGATATATAGATCAACATTAGTATACAGCATCTGTATAAAGATTTGATAAATTTTCCAATTCTCATGCCTTTGTCTCTAGGAAGTCAGCTGTTCCTGTTAACTTAGATTCTACAGACCTATTAGCTGTCATTTTACACTGAAGGAATAAATATCAAGATTACAAGGGCTTCAGTTTCACAATCTACTGTGTGAAACAAATAGTGAAATTTTATGTAACATATGCCTCTACTTTTTCTGTCTGTTCCTTTCCCTTTCATTTCTGCAACAAGAGGGAAAAGTGTAAGGCAAAAAGGGTCTATTCCAGGCGAGCTCCATGATCCATCTGAGAGCAAGTCAAAACCTAGACAAGATTTTCCTAAGTCTGCAATATCAACATACCTCTAGTAACATTAAATTAGGGACTAAATCATAAAGGACATGACTTAGTGAAATTCAATACAGCTCTGTTAAATAACCGCTTTTATAATTCTGCAGGGAAGTTATTTTTCACTTCTGGTTTCATCGGACTTCCACACAGGCAGAGAAGTTAAATCGTGTAAGATGTTAAAATTTCCACATTGATTGAACTGAACCACACTTTTTCTTTAATATTTTATATACATAAATAAAACTAACATTTGAAAGTCTAAAGTGCAATTATTCCATGTTTTGTGGTGTTTTTTTACTTCAGCACAATCGAGACACTGACTCCCTCTCTTAAATCTTACGTTGTTTGCCCAGGGACATACTGCCTAGAGTGCAATTTTATCAAAGATGCACACTGCAGTTTCTATCACAACAATAGGAACAAATTTGACCTTGGTTAAAATAACCTATGCAACAGCTTCTAACATTTCCACCCCTTAGTAATGCTCTCTAAATTATTTCACTAACACTCATTATTTCCTAAGGAGCAGCAATCACTGAGGCTACAAGGAAGCTAAATATAATAGAAATTGATGTTCCTTTCTGTATACAAGCTGCATGATAGTTACCTGGAAGAGATTTAAATCAGTGCAAACTATTATTCACACACATGCCATGAACCAGAAACATCAGCTTAAATGTAGATTATGTAGCATAAACTAGGTTAATACAAGCCAGATTCAAATAAGTCAATTAATCATGCTTAAGAAACTTTTAATTAGTGTGACAACAGAACAAACATCATAGTTTAAAAAAAATAAAACCAAAAAACAACAGAAACACTTCTAAAGATTCATTCCTGTCATGTACATGAAGCCCAATTAGTCAATTAACCAGCAGAACGCTGTTCATGCAGGGTTGTACAGGCTAAGTGGTAGCATTGCACAGTATGCTTCCACGTAGCCTACCACTATCCCTCTTCAGAAAACATGGAATAGCTGGTTTAGTAGGAAAAGCTGCCCAGGCTGCCAAACACTGTAAGCGAACAGGCTACTGCACAGCTGAACTTTCAAGTTACTGCCATCAAAAGGTCAGCAGTAGAAGCTGCTGCTGAGGTGGGCAATTCAATTCTTAAGTACTCCATAATTAGTAGTAGTACAGTATAGTACAGATAAATCTACATACTACATACTGGTATGTGCATTTTAGGACAGAATTAGATTTCAACTATCTCACTTACATGTCATCATGAAAGCTGAGGGCAAATCTCTCCATTGGCTCTGGATCTGACCGACTACTGTGAGAAGATCCTGATGGAGGCGAATGTCTCCCTTCTAAATAAGATGCACAGCTATCAGAAAGCCTGTAAAGGCGGGGAGGAAAAACAGACAACAGAATCATTCTGATACACACCTCTCCTGTTTTCCAAAGAATTGGGGGGGGGGAATCATATTGATGGCCACTAATCTCCTATAAGTTCAATTATTTTACTATTTTAGCATCTTCTAACCAATCTCTATTTACAGGTACACCTATGTACCCAGAATGATCCTCTCCAGTCTTCTGTAGTTCTTTAGAGAAGAAATACCACATTATCATTTTCAGTGGCTAGTGCTGACCCATTTGGAACACCTGCTTCTGGAAAGACAAGGTATAAAAGTCTGATCTTACTTCTCAAGTCACAAAACAGCAGTTAAGTGAGCAAAGGCTTCTAGTTGTTACTCTTTGCTCTACTCCTTGCTGAACAGATCATTACAAATTGCGTTCAGTTTTAATTCATACCCGTAACAGTAGTTCTTACGCCAACCTTTCTAAAATGAGCCAGACTCAGGTAAGTTAAATGTTAAGAGAACACATATGTAAAAAACATATTATTCTCTGTGTGACTTCAAACCCGAGTACATGAAGCTAACAGTCAAGTTAAAAGAAACTTGATAGTCATCCTAAACTACTCTTTCAAAGGATCATTTGAATAAAAGTTAAGTATTTCACGAGTTATGAATTTAATGCAGATTTTTCACTGCTAATACAACCAACCCTGTGTTTGTTGATTAGTATGCTACTGATTAGTAAATAGTTTTATCATCTACCAAATAATCCATCAAAAGAATTTTTCCTCTTCGAAGTTAAGTGTTTCAAACCAGTCAACTGTTTTTCTGTATTATTAAGTAGTATTAACTGATAGTCTCACCTGTTGTCACAGCCCTTTTTACTCCTGGCAACAGTTGAAGCTGCAACAGGTAAGCCAGGGTTTGAGGATAAAGTAACATTTTCAAAAATAACACTTGCACTGCTACTCAATGAATGGCCCAGGAAGCTTGGAAACGTCTCATCGGCAATATTTCTGAAGTCTTCCATCATCCTGCACACGCTGCTTAAAATAGCACTCTGCTTGGCAACACCATCAGCCCCGATCCAGCAGCATCTGAAAGCAGGAACGACTATACAGTTACACAAGTCACAGTAACGCCGTCAAAAATACGTTATTCACGCATCACAGCCCATATCCTTTGGCAATGACCCCACTTTATCCACAAACGCGCTTAAAAACTATTTCCACTCCCCCTCCCCCCGAGCCTTTCGGGAGCCACAGAGTTTTGCAGCCACCTCGGACTTTCTAAAAGGAGCAGCCCTCCTGCAAGTTGAAGCACGGGCGCTGCAGGACGCCCCAACCTATATTTAGCCCGTAAAGCTGCTTGCACCGAGACCTCCTGCCCCCATTCCCACAGCAGCCAGCACCTGAGGGGCTACACACTCCCTGACGCCATCACCTCAGGACGCTCCTCAGCAGGCTACGGACCCTCCCCGCCGCTCGGGCCGGGATGAGGAGCGGGCTGGAACCCAACGACCCCTTTTTCCTCACACGGGAGGAGACGGGCCCTGCCTCCCCCCCCACACACACACCCCGACCCTGACCAACCCTGGGCGAAGAGCGCATGCGCAACGCCGCCGCTCACCTCCCAAACTTTCCCGAGCCCGCGCGCGCGCTGCGCCTTGCCGCCCGCACCCCGCCTCCTCCCGCCAGTCAGCCAATGGGCGAGATCCCGCCGGAGCCGGCGATTGGCCTGCGGGGCCAGGGAAGGAGGGGAAAAGTTTGAGGAGAGGGCGATGCTGATTGGGGCGACGGGTGGGCGGCACCGCCTAGTCCCGCCCCCCAGGGGCGGTGCCCCGTCGGCCGTTGGGCGGGAAGCGGCGTGTGGGGGGAGGGGGCTCTCCTGTGAGAGCGGGCGGTTTTGCGCTAACGCTGACGGAGGAGGCTCTCGGAAGAGGACGATGAAGTCGGTTACTTCAGGTATTTGCTGACGGACCGGCGAGGTTTGAATCTCGGTACCGGGGAGTCGCTGGGGGTCTTTCAGGGGAGCGGCGGGGGCCACCGAGAGGTGCCGCCAGTCACGTCTGACCTGCCGGGTCAGGGCATAGCCGTCTAAAAACGAAAAAGCTTTGGTCATCTTTACTTAGGTGACAGCTTTTATTTTTACGGCGGGCGTTGTTTACATTACCGGTGTTGTTTTCTGTCGTATTGTGGCTGTATGAGTCACTCAGGTGAGGTTGAGCAATGTGCAGTTTATGTACAGTACGTGGGAATATTTTATTTCCATTTTGAAGCATAAATGTCACATTTTTTTAACTAGGGGATGAGAAGGCAGCAGATGCCTTCCAAATATACGTGTCTATGTGTATGACAACTTTAGAAGATCTATACTGGAATTCAGTGTCACTCCAGGACGTTTTAGCAGTGCACTGCTACAGCTGCGTTCCTGGTATGGAGACTGCAGAAAGCGAGAATGAGAGTGAAAATTCACACACTTGACGTCATCAGAAGTTCATGTTGTGTTCAAATATGCTCAAAACAAAACCAACCAATAACAAAACACCAAAGCCACCTCCTGGCTACTACAAGACCCCAAAACTTCTCATCCTGAAGCTCAAGATGAGATGTGCTCCAAACACAAAAACAGTGTATGGGATAATGCATTTCTTCTTTCAGAAGAAGAAAAGGGAGAGCAGCCTTACAATAAATTAAAATACTGCAAGTACTTGCTGTAGGGATCCATTTCTAAGCCCTTCTATAATCTCCCTCCCTCCTGGGGGCTCTGCTGCTTACATTCAAGGGCCCAGATCCTGCACGGAAGTACAGTTCACCATCTTGAGTCAGGGAAGCAAGAGAGATTAACAAAGAGGGAAGCACGAGTTTGAGGAAACAGAGGTGGCCAGTCAAGGATGTGGAGTGAAAGGTGCTGGTTTGGAGAGACGTCAATGCGAAAGGGCAGGCAGGGGGAAAGGCAAGCATCAGCCACAAAACCAGCGTAGGTTCATTTGTTGAAGTCCAAGTACTTGGCGAGTCCATTGGAAATGTGACTTGTTTGCACTAAAATGTAACAGCATGTTTCCATTAGTTAAGAAGTGTGACTGGAGTTAGTCACATGGAATAATAGATGCTCATCACAGAGGAAAATAATGTGACCGTGCTCAAACCAAATGCATTAAAAGCTGGAAAAAGTTGTCATTTACTTTATTACTACCACAACTGGTTATTCTGGGCTCCAAAAGAATAACAGAAGCAAATCTAAAGAAAAAAAACCAAGCAGATTTCCTTTACAGCTGGCTTATCAAGGACAGGTATATATAAAGAATTACCTATATTTAACACTACTTGTTGTGACACTGCAGTAATTGAGGCATACCTGACATACACTGTAGGGTCTCACAGCACAAACTTTTAGCATTGGGAAACACCAGCGTGTCTAGACACTGCCACTTCGCTTTCCTTGATGGCTGCTTAGGAAGGAGCCCTGTGGTTTTTTTTCCTGGCACAAGTTGAAGTGCAGTAAGAAAAAGATCAATTGCTGTATTGAAGGAAATAACCTTTTAAAGGGTTAAGACAGCAATTCTGCAAGTGGCTTAAACCTCCAAAAGTGTATTCTGCTGCTTGTGTACCCACAAACAGCTTGTTCTGGTTTAGAAATGAATCCCAGTATAATAGCTTTGATCACAGTATAATAGTTTCAATCTCTTTTTTTTTTTAATTACTTGTTCTCCCACAGAGGAATACTGTTACTTTCTCTACCCACTTAAACCATTTTTTTAAATCCTGTAACATTTCTGTTTACCATACAAACTACGGCATGATTTTATAGAAGTTAACTTCTTGGTAAAAAGGTCTTAAGTATCTCTTCTTACTAACCTCCCCCTTTTTTTCCCCACAGTTCTGTTCCTGCTGGCTGAAAAGTATCAGCAGCCTGCCTCCACACACTGTTGTCAGGGAGCACTCCGTAACACTTTTGCTGCCCGTCATTGTTTTTCAGTAAATTAAAACCAGACTCCTCAGAGAAATCAAGAAACAAACGTGGTATATCTGAGCAAATAAAGTTTTCAGAATACAAGTAAAACTCACAGGAATTTCCTATCGTTTTGTAAGAATGGAGGTTGCCTTCTCCATTACCTTATACTAGTGATCTAGTCCAGGAACTAGCACAAGCCCATTTTGAAGCGAGCTGAAATACACTATTGGGCTTGGGTTTCTGCTGCACAGAGCACACCTTTGTCCTTCCTCCCCCTAAGACGGGTTGAACAAGCTCAGCAATCACCTCCTGTGCAGTAATGCTACATAGTCATGGTCCGGTTTTATCCTCCTGCCTGTCGCACCGGCCAAAGTGTGCGTCAATGCCAGCACACTGATCCATCCACAGCAATGGTGTTCCTGTGCTGACACATCAAAAAAGGGAGGCTTTTAAGTCAGTACTATTTCTTCAAGATGTCCTAAGTGAATTATTCAGTCACTGGAAAAAAACTGCGAGATAATTTGAAATCCAACGACTCTAGTACTCTGCAGACCTTCAACACACCAATGAGAAAAGTCAGAGCACACTCTGTGGCAGAAAAATGTAATACCCAGCTGTGCATCCAGAATGGCACAGGACTGCACAAAAGCAAAACTATGAGAATGTACAGCTGAATCAAAAAAAGCTCCTTCATCAGGAGCCTGTTTAATAAAAAAAAAAAAACCTATTACAAGAGAAAAAGCATACTAATACAGACATTTTAGAATAAGTTTATTAGTCAACCACAATTATAAAATTTAAATATTTATACAGCAAGATGGAAAATTCTTAAGTAACCAAACACTCCAAACTATTTTGCTGCAGAATACACAGGAATAGTTTTGTTTCTTTTACAAGTTGATCCAATATCATTCTTTAGTTACTCAACTTCTTGAAGGCATGTTTAATTTCAAGAAGATATTTCACATTTGCCAGTGCAATATACAAAAAGAAAAAAATTCAAGACCATACTACACTGATTCCAAAAATAAAAGAAAAAAAAAAAGAAAAAAGGACAGGCACACTGAAGTCAGCTACACCGTAAATAGCTCGTGTTTAACGCTGTTTATATGTGTTGCCATAGTTCAAAGGGTACAGAATAAAATGTTCCTTTGATACACAAACATAAATAACACATTCCAAATGTTGTAGTTTGTTCTGCAAAACATGCATGAAGTTCCCAAATTCTTTAAAATCTTCTGTACTAGAGAAGAAATACAAAGGCAGCCAGAAAGGGAAGCATTCACAAACACCAGAATAAGGCCCTTCAGCATTTATTTAAAGTACCATGTTAAACCCCTTCATTCTCAGGTAATAGATTAAGAGGCCGAGATACACATCGTCTGCGAGGGTGAGGATACTGGAGGTTGGCAGTGTCAGCATCGCAAGAGTGCTCTATCAGAGGAGGAGGAGGAAGGAGCTGGGCATGACTGGACCATCTCGATCCAGCCCGTGGGGAATCCAGAGGGGGAAAGAAATACCTGAAACAATTAAGAAAGGAACAAAACACCAAAACAAAAAAACCAAAAAAAACCAAAAAAACAAACAAAAAAAAAAGAAAAAGAAAAAGAGAAAGGTAGTAAATACAAGGAGAACCAAAGGGGAGAAAAGACATGCTGGAAAAAAAAAAAAGGCTTTAGTATATCCATGCCAAAACCAATAGAACATAATAGCAGAAATCAAGGCTTGTAATTCAAAATGAGACAAATCTCGAAACTGTTTTTTAAAGGAAAATAATACAGTCTTTTCCACTGAAATTCATAGAAAAGAATACCATAATAATAATAATCCTAGTATAAGTTTTCACAAAAGAACAGATTGCTTTGGAAATCAAAAGGATCTTATAGCACAGCTATTAACAAGTTTTCATTCTCCCAGAATTCCTGTGATTCGTTAACAGAGCTTTTAGTAACGCTTCATGTGTGACACAAAATATACATTAAATATTATCTAAGTACATTTTCTGCATATGCATCTAATTCCGATTAACTTCGCAGCACTTCTAGAATAGACGTAAAAACATCGTTTTTACAATACTTTAAATTTAGTAATATACATTTACAGAGAATCACTACTGTCAATGAAATACAGTCTTTGTATGTATTTACATGTTTCTGCAAAACCCTCAGAGTAAATTTAAGATTCCTGATGAATGCAAGACTCAGAATTATGCTATTTCGTGCCATTTTTCTGCTGTTTTTATTAGAACTTACCCGTAATACTTGTGCATTTAACTACGTTGGATACCTACAGATGTTTCCTGTCTTGTTTACAGTTCTGTGAGCTTACATAAAGGAACAGCTAGCTATATGATTATTGAAATTATGGGACAATTCACAACAAACTGCATTTTAGTTTCAATCTTTTTTAGGATACTATGCTTAAGAGAATTTTAGTGACTCCATGGAATTATTACCACAGGAATGTACAAGTACAGATCAGAAAACGTGCTTCGCTTAGGATGAAGAAAGTATGACAGTACTTACAAAACATTTATTGGAAGTCATACTGAGGTATAAATGAAGCAATGCCAAACTATTAAAAGCTACCATCTGTACAATTGTCAAAACACAGTTTTCTTATTCCTTTAAAAATAACAGTTCCATATATTACAAACCAGTTACAAATTTGTGATGTTAGGAGTCTTAACCAAATGCTGAACACTACGAAATGCAGAACATTACTTATCAAAACAATTTTCATGAAAATTACTTTAATGGTCACTTCCCTCCTCCCATCCCAATCAAGGACAAAAATTCTGGTTTTTAGTCACGAACTGTATTTTAATTTGACAAGCTTTCAAAAAAAACCAAAAAAGTTTTGATAGAAGTTTTGGGGTTTGGGTTGTTGTTTGTGGGTTTTTTCCAAACAAGAAGCCTCTCCAACTATTTTTCTATCAGGAGTTCCAACAGTATCGAACTGTGCGGGCTAGTACAAAAAACGTACACAACGTGTTTTAAAAAGGCTTTTTGAATAGCATTTAGTAGTTAGCAGGCTGCTGGTGTCTCGGGAGAGGTCAAACGGCGTTGGGGAGGGAAAAAAGGAGTTCGTTTTCCATTCCTGTGTGCATGCAACAAGCAGCAAAACACCAAAGTTACTCCAGTTAGCTTGGTATCAGCTCTGCTTTCTGTTAAAAAGGACATAATACAAATGGAGAATGGAAATTGTATCATAAATCTAGACACATAATTACATCAACATAACAATATAGCCCTACTGACTTACTTTCCAACAATCTACATCATCTGTTCTGGAACTCTTTTGATTACAAATCCAGTTTGCTGACCATGCTTTAACCAAGTTTTCCAGATCTACCTACGCTTTAGCTCTTTCAAGTACAGACACTAAAACACAGCATCTAATCACAGACCAATAAATTCTGTGTGGGGTACCAATTTAGTCAAGTGTCAGTACATAAATCTTTATTGTGTTAATACACTAAACCAAAAGTTAGCAACTGTGCTTATGCAATTCAAGTCAATGTGATTAAAAAAGAGAATATGAAGTTAAGTGCATATTTTTTATATGAAGGCTTAATCCTAGGACAAGACACCATATGTTTTGAAATTCCACAGCCACAGACTTAATTCTGTAACAAAATGTTACTTCCAAACTGGAGCTGAGAATAATTTGTTAAAAACAAAACACAGAAACAAAAAAACCCACCACACTTTCAAAATACAAAGCAATGGAGGGAGTCTACAAATAATGCTAGAAGTTTGTTTCACAATGGTTTACTACCAAGTTCAGGGAGAGAGAAGGTCCAGTGGAGTAGGGTGGGGTGGGGTAGTCTTACTGGCAGCAACACAGCCTTAGATAAGGAGATTGTGAAACCACCCCCTATACTAAAGAGACATAAAATAGTCTGTGTCTCCCTATAGAAACCCAAGCAAATCCAGTTACATAGCTCTGGATATCACATTTCCAAGACAGGACTGCATTTCAGCATTTTTTTGCTACACTCTAAGTAGCACCGGGCACCAGATAACTAGCATCATTTTGTCCGCCTTTCTTGCTGGAGACTTGGCCCATGACCACCTCTTGCTCTGCCACCCATCTTGTGAGGAAAATGATGAGACAGCCCTTCTCTGTTCAGGGCAGCTAGGGATCTGGAAGCCAGAACTGCCATTCAGGGTTGACTGCTGAAGGGGGGGGTGAAGGCTACTCTCCAAATGCAAACTGCCATCGTACTTTACAGATGAGCATTTTAAACTGAAGAAAAGCTATATTAGTAGCTGCACATGGATGGAAATG
>JANZLQ010000050.1:3310489-3333211 GCA_026212715.1 Elanus axillaris | reverse complement strand
CCCCCGGGGGCGTGACTGCGCAGGCGCCGTGGCGGTGCGCCTGCGCACTGGCCGGCGGCGGGGGGTGCTGGCGGCGCAGTGCGCCTGCGCGGGCTCGGCGGGGTCCCCTCAGCCGGCGGCGGGGTCGTCGTCGGGCCCGCGGCTGTGCGCGGCGGTTCCTCGGGCCCCGGCCCAGCCCCCTCAGGCGCCCGTTAGCGCTGCTGTCAGGCGCTTGGCGCCGGCGGCGGGCCCTTCTCCTCCAGAAACAACGGGATGAGGAACTTGGAGCTGTAGGCTTTGGGCCCGTCCCGTGAAACCGGCTTCGTGTGCAAGCCTGCAGCCCGAGAGGGGTTGTCTGAGGCAGCGTGTGTCCCGCAGGGATCCCTGACAAGCGAGAGAAGACGACCCGAAAAGAAAGTCCTCTCTACTCGCTTCAGGTCGTGCTTTTTCCCTGTTGGACTAGCGGCGTATTGGATTTACGTGTAAATCCATTAAATAAGACGTTCAGATACGTTACCTCTAGACGCCTGTTACGGAGCGGAAACGTGGTTTGAATTTAACAGGGAGTAGCAGAAACAAGCTGTGCTAAGTTAGTGAGGTAAAAGTGGAAGGGGAGAACTCTGCAGCCGGTATTTTTCATGAGGTAGGAAAGTACGCACACGTATTGCAGCTGGTTTAGCCAGACTGAACAAACGAGCTTTCCCAAGCTGTTTTAATATTAATTTAGTTGTAGTCAGAGAAGCAAACCAAGGACAAAATTGCCTATTAAGCTCCGCTGAACTTTGTATGTGGATTTTCTAATCTTACTGCAGTTGTGCTGTAAAACACTTTTTAATAAAGTCTTCTGTATTAGAATTTTATGTTTCCCCAATTCTGTAGATTTTGCAAACTTGGGATTTTTTCACGGTACTTAATGCATTCGTATTATGTTAAAACCAGGGAGTACAGATCTGCTTAAAAGCACAATGAGAAAATAGCAAATGATGTTTCTAAATAGCACAAACTTGTAGAAAATACTCCGGTTGCCAACTCATTGTTTTTACACGGGGTTTTTGTTTAGGAAGTTATTTTCCTCTGATACGGTCTTGTAGAAGAAACATCCATACTTGCCCTGAGAAGTGTAAGTTTCTGTGAAGAAAAAAAAATTGGGTATTAAGGTCTTTTTAGTCTTCTGGCTGAGACCAGTTTTGTAAATTTGCCCTTCAGTTCCATGAATTTGCCAAGACTTGTGGTAAAATTCTGTGAAGCTTGAAATATTTATGCTGACTCCCGGAGCTCCTATCCAAGCTGAATTAATGACTGAATAAATAGTACTGATTTTCACTTTTTTTTTTTCAGTGCAAGTTTTTCTGATGTAATGTGACTTGCATTACATCTGGCATCTGGTTTATTTCTCCAACTTGTGATGGCTGGATTCTGTGTGGGGAAAACTGATTTTAGAACTAGTCATTAAACTTCTTAGGTTTAATTCTTTTTAGCAAGCCCCCCCCACTCCCCCCATAGTAGTGTTTCTAGCTGTTTTAATGTTTCTTGAGAAAATTACAGGTCTGCTTCTGTTCACAGAGGATGCCAGTGCTTTTAAAAACAAAATATGTTGCATCCTATTATGGAGTAATACAAAATTTACATTTCGTGGGAACTTGGTTGTGAATGCCTGCCAGATGCGTTTGTTCAGTGTCCATGTGGTTGCTCCCAAAGCTTGTAAGCCATATAAGCTAGAGGAGAAGACAAGTTCCACTGTGCTGTATCTAAATAAAAAAACCTGATTGTCTAATAGAGGAAGAGATTTTTAAACAAATAATGTAAGCATTGTTGTTTGACAGTTGGTGCTTAAAATTGTGGCTTAGGTTCTTTAAAGGTTGGCACTGTGCTTAAGTAATGTCACGCACCAGGTGCTAAAAAATGGAGCTTCCTTATGTATGTTAGATTTCTACTGAGGTCCTTTTTGGCTGGGAATATGTAGGCTATTTAGGACATTTGAGAAGACAAAGAAGATAGTGGAAATACAAAGACCAAAGAATGCTTAGTTATAAAGAGAACTTTAAACGCTCTTTGGGACATAATGATCACATGTAGCAACATCATCTAAAAACAAAAGGAGAATTCAAAATAAAATATTGTCAATTCTCTATTGTACAACATGTCTGCTGAGATGGCATGAGTACAGAGGTATAGAAGGATAGTTCAGTTCATTGGAGGCTGCTCGACTGTAGCACTTTAGCTGTGTTTTCAGTTGTCTAGGTAAGGTAAATAAATCTGTGTATCTGGGTGGAGTTGTGGAAAAGATACACTTGGAGGCAAAAAATTAGTAAAACTGAACATCCAGAGTATGAGAACAGTATGCTCCTTAAAAAATAGTGTGTAAATGAGTATATGTGAATAGCTTCCAAATGCAGGTTATTGAAAGGTTTGTATTAATGCCTAGGGAGAAGCAGGCTGTGATTTCATATGGGTATCTGTGACTCTAGAATTGTTCCTTCATATTGGGTCGTGTTTAACTACAGCTACACGGGTTGAACTGTCAAACCACCACCAATAATCTTGTGGCTGTTAACAGCTGCCATGAAATCATCAACTAGTTCACTTACCTTTGGGGGGATTTATGCTGCTATAAAGGAGCTAGCAGCATACTGCTGTTAGTTCTGTCTATCTGAGTCTCTTATTACTGTGGGAGGTAATGTGCAAGTCTGAGGTAAACTGTGGGTATAATAAATAGCAGAGGTTTTTTCCCCTTTGTTCCTGCTACACCGAATTGCGCTTATGTTGGTTTGGTGGTGTTAGCTAAGTGTGGGAAGACCTAAATGGCAACAGCTTGGCCAAGAATGAGACACACATTTTCTGAGTGAAAATAACACTAGGTGTACTAAGGTTGGTTTAAAAATGTTTATTATTAATAACCTTGATTAATTAATAAGCTTTAAAGTCTTAACAGTAGGATGTGTAGAACACTAGCCTTAATCAGCTTACCAGCTATAAATAAATGGTGTTTTTGTCGTTTGAAGGAAATTCGACACAAATCCAGTGACTACCCTCACAGAGTTGCAAAATATCCAGAAAACAGAAATCGAAACAGATACAGAGATGTTAGTCCTTGTAAGTATCTTTTTTGTAATTATTGCAGTAAACTTTCTAGACTTTTTACTTGCCCAGTTTACTTTTAAACACTGTAGCTAATAAATCACGGTCATTGTAGGGTTTGCATTTTGTTTATTTCTGTAGGTGTATGTCCTATGATGAACAAGTTTTTCATAACTCATACACAAATGTGTTATAACGAAAGGGGGAAAAGTCTGCCTTTTAAACTCATTGTGCTGAATGGTGAATGAGAGATGATTGCAAATCATAGTTATTAGTATATAGGTGAGTGTTTGTGACCTGAAAAGTAATATTTTAAAGATATTTTTCTCAGAAGGAAATTATTTGTTTAATACTGCTTTACCTGTCATTAAAAAAGTTAAAATCTCCTGAGCACAGAAATTAAGTTAGTAACCCTTGACTAACACAAACAGTTTCCTTTTGGGCTAAGGGATTCTGCACATTTATGCAGTACTGTGTGGATAAATGTCACTCGATTTCTACTGTTGCTTTAAAAAATACTTGAGATTTCGTTATTTCTGTCTGTTTGGAAGAATGTATTCACGTAGCTGTTCTTTAATTTTCTCAGTGCAAGTAGATGTGGTATGGAGTGCTTTGCATTTTACTAGCAGCCATAAAATGGTCTTTGTGACATAAATGATCTTACGTCACGGGTGAAGAGAGTTTTTCTTTAACAGCTTCCTTGCTACTGAGGTGTTGTGGACTTTTTTTCAGCAGCATTTACTTTAGAAACTGTAATCCAAAGTCATCATAAAAATACATGTGAGCAAAAGATTACCACTGTGTAGTTATAGCTGGTGAAAGCTGTTGTAAGTCACTTTCAAAAGGACTAGGAAAAAAATTTAGAGCCTTAATTTCTCTACAAAACATTGAAGTTGGAACAGGTTAAATCTTTGTGTGTTCTTTAGTACGAAGTTTCCCAGAGCACCAGAGGCTCATAAAAAGCCTTCTTGTTACTGGATCTACAGTTTTTGAAGGGTTGCTGGTGTATTGGGGCTTTTTGTTTGAGAGCCTAATCTGAATACCTGCTGTAAGATGTGGAGAAGTGCTGAACTCCTTGTTTCCAGTTGAAAGTTGCGGTAACAGCATGTGCCTAGCACTTCTCAAAATGACACGGAAAGGGTCTGGGATTGAGTCATGCTGGTCAGATGCAGCGCTGCCTGCTGCTCCCTAAGGCTGCTGCCAGAACGCTAACTCGCACGGCGTTTTCGCACCAAATGGACCCAGTCTGGCTTGATGCTGAATCTCGGTGCTGCACTCTGATGAAACCGAGCTTAAGAGTTCAGTGCACAGCCTCTTTTCTCTGTCTGCGTGGCCTTCCCCGCCACGGTCAGTTTGAGACATGTACAGCTCTGAAGAAGGCACCCCAAATTAGTCAAGGCTTACTGATTTCCCCTGTATGCTCAGCAGCGGGGGATGGGCCTTTGCTGGACCTTTGTTGATCTATGCAGAAGTACTTCTGTGTCCCAGGTTTGCTGTCCTCTTGCCGCACAGCATTAGCACCTTGCAGGTTGTAAAGTGCATCGTGGTTTATCCACTTCCTGTTTCGTACCGAAGTTGGGCTGGGGGTTGTAAGAAGAGAAGGCAGGAAGTTGGATTTGAACCCATGAGACCCACGTTCTATTCCTGGGTCCCATATCCTATGCAACTTCTGCGGCAGAAGCTGTATTTGCACATTTACCATTTCTCCTGCCCGTGGATTTAATTTCTTAGGCACTACTGCAGAGAGAATGGCAGCTTACCTTCAATGTATTTGTGGTTTTTCTTTCTTTTTAAAAAGAGTGTTTCTGAAATGCACAAATGAAAAGACATTGTGTTATTTAAGTGGCATTTGGTAATGCCTGCGATAATATCTTAGAGGTGTGAGTTGCATTCATCTCCTCTATTTTCCTGGACCTCAAAATTTTCCTTAATCGTGGCGTGCCTTTTACAATAGTGAAGAGCAGCAAGCACCTCGGCCTTGGTCATGGCAAAGCTTGCTTCTGAAATGCTCGTTTAGCCAGGAGGAAATTAATTATGTGATTGTATTAATCCCTGGACCCTGTGCAAGAGCAGAGAGACAGATAAAATCTAGCCTTGAAGTAGTAGCTGGGCTCAGGTATGGGTTAGGGTCATTACATGCTAGTTGACATGAAGTATAACGTGATGACTGAACTAAGATGGTGAACTTTGTGCGGCATGTCTCAGTTTTTAGCCTTTATGAAAGAAAGAAGGTTTGAATTGGGCCACCAAGATGGCCTGCAGAACTGGGCACTGAGGAGCAAGGCTGTATAAGGTGAGCAGAGCAAAACACTGTGTTTGAACTAATTCCTGTTGAATTTTACATTTGTGTGTTTTCAAATATAACTCGTTGTTTCTGTAAGGATGGTGAGAGCTGGGAGGGGAAAGAGGCCTGGAAGGGAACATAGGGTAAATAACATTCCAAGATCGCAGTACCTGAATTTCAAAGCAGCTGGGGTAAAAGCTGTGCAGTTTGGTTACCGTGGTGAACAAACCGAATCATGGTGCATGTATGCAAGGAACTGGCGTTGCAGAAAGGCAAGACAACTCAGTCTTAAACAGTCTTAACATCTCGGTCCTTGACTTTGCAAGTTTTACTGCTCTTTAACAATGTTTAAATGAAAAAACAGGCAATAATACTAATACTCTCTGATAGTCAAAGGCCTTCCAGAACTAGCAGTTAAACTTCTAAGATCTAGCTACTTAAACATACTGTAAGACATAAATAAAACATTTTCATCAAATTATCTGTAGCAGTGAGAAAATGGTTTGTTAATCTAGATAGCGGCCAAGCCCGTCTCAAATCTGAGCTGGTGTGTCTGCAAGAGGAAATGCAAAGATTATTCTGTCTTGGGGAAAAGATGTCAATTACAAGTGCAGGAAAAAGTGCTTTGGGTTGGTTGGCCCCATTGCGACTGTAATACGCAGGACAGGTACAGTGAAACCAATTTGTGTCTGTTACATACATTTCTAGGTAAAAGCTGATTTTCCGTTAGCTGGGAAAGGCTGATCGTCTTTGCTCATTTACAGTTGATTATCACATTGTCTCCAGTTTCGTAAATATTTTTCTTAGTGTCCAGTTTTGTTGGCTGAAGAGCTATGGTGCGTATAAGTTTGGTTGGGTAAAAGCCCTCAAGAGTTACTGCCTAGCCAAAAAAAACAGCAGTCTAGCAGTTTGGTATTAGTCTAGAATAGGGAGAAGAATATTTTGGCTATGTAGTGCTATTGAAACAGGAAGTTAATCTGAAATAGGTTTGGTTTGACAGCCAGTCATTTCCTGACAGATGAAACCATTTCTCAGAAAACATTGCTAAGCGAGGCAAATAACTTCTGGGGTTACTATTCTTTATTGATAACTTCAATGAAGCGCTAAGATTTCTGTTACTGCTTTCTTTCTAATTCTTATCCTCAGTTGATATCAGAGGGGTCTAGTGCCTCAGATCGACTCTAAACGCCTTTAGAGATCTGCTTGCTGTGTTCCCAGATTTAGAAGGCAAGAAGGAAATCCCCTTGGCAAAATTGGCAGGATTTTTTTTTTCTTTCTGCTTTTGCTTTTGGAGGGTAGATGGGGGTTTACGCAGTTTTATCTTGAGCCTTCCTTTGTAATGTGATTTGTAGCCCAATATTTTAGGTCATCTGAACATTTTTTGCCTGATAGATCATGTTGCTGTTGGAGGTTCTTGAGAGGTGATGATTTCTCTTGTTTTGTTCCTGTGGCCGTTAGTAAACTATGTGTTGGACCTTTCAACCATTGGCTTACAGTTGTCATAGCGTATATACCAGGGAGAGAGGAACGTGAAGAGTATTGTGCTTTACAGGGAACAGAGTTGGAGCTGATGTGGGTGGGATTGCACATGGTGCTGATTAATTACCATTGCAAAAATGCTGCCTTTCTGTCCTGTGTTTAGAGTGTATATGCTAAGAATAGGGAGATGTTCTGCCCAAAATAAGCCTACTGCAGTTCTTCTTGTCCGTATTAGAAGCTGACATTGATGGTTTTTATGATGTTATCTAATGATTCTGTGAAAGATCTTGTTAACAGAAACATGGTGTAAATAAACTCAACATGCTGCTTTTGGAGGTACTTCTTTGTTGGGGAAGGGGGGAATTTTATAGCGCACACTGATCTCAACTTTATTGTATCTTAAGTCTTTTTTCACAGTCCTGCTTAAAAAGGTGAGGATCCCGTGGGGTAGTTATGCCTATATTTCAGTACGAATGCATTTCAGTTACGAGCAAGGTGGTGACTGCTAGGATGGCATTCATTGCTGCCTACAACCAGTGACAGGGTGGGGAGAAGTCACTTTGCCTTTCCTTTGCCTTAGGCTACCTCTGAAACTTGAGACTGCAAGTCTAGGGACTGAGTATTGTAATTTGAATAATTTAGCAGCTCAGATAGACTAGATTAGATTAGTGAAATGAAGGGGATTTGCTGGTAGGCGGGGGAAGGGTCAGACTGGGTCATTGGGATGGCTTATGGCTACCTGTTTTGTTACGAGTTTCTTTAATCCACTAAGTAGCATTCCACCCTCCTTTGTTGTTAATTTGGGGAGCCAGAGAGATCTCTTGGATAAAAGAGAACTTCTAAGTTACACAGTGGTTTCACTTCTAGAACCACAGCTGTTTTCAAATAAAAACCTTTCATTAACCAACTGCAAGGACTGTGTGACGTAAAATGCCAAACGTTTCGTATCTCGGTTTTAACTGGGTATGTAATTTTCTTTTGAGCAGGGAGCCGGCAAACTGATGTGTAATGTGAAGTGTTGGCTTTATTTGGGATACCAGGAGTGTTGTCAGTGATATCGGTTGGACAGGGTTTCACTTGAAGTGGGTGATGAGAACTTGCTCGTCGCAGACAGGGCTGTTCTGGGAGTAGTTTTCTTCGTGCAGGAGCCAGAATGAGAAGCATTTTTAAGGTTTCCACTTCCTTTTCAGGCTGCATAGTTTGTTGAAATAGGGGAATTGGCACTTCAGAAAATGAGTACTATATTTTAGCTGTTGTGGGCATCGCAACGTTTAAGACAAATCTTTCAGATAAGATTTAAGATAGGTTTATCGTTCATATAAATCTGAAGTACTTTGTAACTGGAAATGATTTACATACGGGAAATATGTTACAGTTAACTCACTGTCAAAAGTTGGCTTGCTGCGTTTAATTCAGCAGAGCAAGCCAGGGCTTGAATGAGGTTTCTGGGTCATTGTGTCCTTTAGAAACCTTCTCCCTTGGAAGAAGGGAAATCAATATATTCTCGTGGCTTTCTTTGTCCTGTGGCGTGTTTGCCAGTGTATTTGTAGAATTGCCTCTTTTAGTTGGGGAAGAAGAGGGAGGCTGGCCGTGCATAGAATTGGTTCTTAAAGGGGCTTTTAGAAAAACCTTTCAGAATTTTATTTGTCATGTTTACAAAGCAGAATTTATAAGAAGAAAAAAATAAGGCTGAAAATGTGTGTAAGGATTACAGTAGAAAACCTCATTAGGGCCTCAGCAATCATCTCCTACTGGCAGCACTACTGCAGCTGCTGCTGGGTGATTAAACTGTTAACTGTGCTTGCTTACGTCATCTTTCCGAGAACACTAGTACCGGTATGTGTGATTTACTATAACAAGATCTTAAGTTTTTCCTGTTGGCAAATGACATGTAATATTTACAAAGGTCTTGATTTCTCTCCAGTAGAAATGTTTCAGATGAAATGATACACGAAAGGAAAAAGCAACACTTTCCTATCCAGACAAAATGATACAAGGAGCTATATTTTACTTTAAAATGTACATGTGTCTTAATTTTACTGTGGCTTGGCTTTGATAATGTTTTTTCATCATACAGATGTATCATAAATTGTTTTAAGTCTCCTGAAAGTTAAGATGGTGTTGCCTTACAGCTGGAATGCTAATGAAAACAGACTAAACCAGTAACTTTCCCATACTTTAGTAATAAAAATAGGTTTTCCAGCATATTTCTATTCTCTGCACATTTGTGTGTGACTGCATACAAAAGCTAGCAGCTAAAGGAGATAGGATAACAACACCAAATCTCAGTCCTTTAAAAAAAAAAAAAAGGTAATTTACTGCCAACTTCTTTCCTTGAATCCAGCAAGACCCTCTTTGGCAGTGGCCAATAGCAGATAGATGAGGGAGAGTATAAAAGCAGATCAAGACCTGGTAAATGTACTTTCCCCAGGTTTCCAAACATACAGGAAGTATTTATAAAGTTGTATGAGCAGCCCGTAGGACAAGAGTCTAATTCAGTAACTACTTTTTGATTCCCATCAGCTTTTTGCCTCTCTGGGGTCATATTTGTGGATTTCTTAGATAAGCCCTGTGCTGTATAGACTGGCTGGGATATGGAGACTTAAACCTGAGGTCAGCTGTCATAGCTGCCCTGAATGTGATACTTGGTAGTTACTCAGGTCAAAACTCAGGGGTTTTGTGCATTTCCCAAGATGTTTCTCAAAAGCAAGTTAGCCTTTCGGTGTGGGGATGGAGAGGAAAAAGTGGGCTGACATTTTAACAGCAGCTCTGCCATCAGTCTGCACCCTGAATCAGTTAAGTTACCTGGTTAGACCAGGTGAATGTAGGTTAAAAACTGGCATTGCACCGTAATTCACTCTCAGCTCTGTTAGTTTCGTTATGGAATCTTTTCCATCTCCTCCTGAAATGCGTTGAAGATTCTTAAATTCATTTTAGTTTGCTATTTTTTTATTTACTCTTCTCATAAGCAGTCTCTCTAGGCAATTGAGCTTCAAGGGGTTTGCAGTCAGTTGGATCTCATTTCCTGGCATGCAGTTGTGCACAAATCTTAAACTAAAAATGCTGTTTATTTAATACAGTTCTAATAAATGGCTGAAGGATTACTTACTGTGAACAAGTCTGATTACCTAACTGTCTCCTGGAGGGTGATAAATCGGATACTAAAAGGTTGTAGCAACAGCCACAGTGACTTTTTATTATGCAGTGTTTTAGTATGACAGTCTGATAATCTTTCTCGAATCAATGTTAGAATTTTAAACTGAGTCTTTTGCTTGCCTCTGCCAGGGTAATCTTCTGTCTTGCCTGTGTAATAGTGAGAGACTGAAGCTGTGTAATTAGATCAGGTTTCGTTTAATGTAAATAGGTACATTTTTGCATGTGCCCTTTTTTGTATTTGTAATTTGTATAGTATTTAAAAATTACAGGGAAAATTAAATTGATCAAAGCTTGGTTTGAATTATTGCAAGTAGAGGGTTTTTTATTATTATTTTTTAGCTGTGCAAGTTTAACTTTATGATTCTCCCTCAACCTATGAAACTTCAGTTCACCAAAAACCTTGGGATTCTGAACTGAAAGGGAACCATGCAGTGGAGTGATCTGGTGCGAGAGGAGAGAGTGCTGCCTGGTGTGGGTTGTGGTGCTGTTTGCTGCATTAAGGAAATGCAAGTGTTGAGGGATGACTCTGAGCATCTTTCAGCATGTGTGGGAGGGTTGTTTTGTTTGGTTGGGTTTTTTGAAGAAAATTGGGTATTAGAGTTTTCTGAGCAGCTTCTATTAATAGCTGCCTGAAATTACTCTGATGGAATGCTGAGGGGAGAACGAGGCAGGCAGCTGTCAAAGTTACAAGAGAAATTAGTTTCTAATTGCTTGTCAGACCTAAACTTGCCTGCTAAAGAGTCTTCATCAAGATCAGTGTATCATTAATTCTTAATTTTCTTTGAATTTTAGATGATCATAGTCGTGTAAAACTGCAAAACACTGAGAATGACTACATCAATGCCAGCCTAGTGGTCATAGAAGAAGCCCAGAGATACTATATTTTAACACAGGTAAGTAGTACCAGTTACTAGGTTGTGAATAGGGTTTGAGAATCTGGGGGAGGGGGATTTGTACAGTTGTAATTTGTATTTGGATGGTTCCTTGTCTCTGTGAATTATGTATATCTTGTACTAACTGCCTGTTTGATCTAATTGTGAACACGTTATTTTGTATTTTAAGAAGAACCTAAAGGGAATATTTAAGTATGAATAATTTAATGCATATAAAGCTTTTCACGTATTTCTTGCTCTTTTCTTCAGTTCTTTTGGAACTAGGTTGCAACCATACTTTTACCCCCTATTTCATCTTGTACCTTCTGAACATGCCTCTGCAGTAGCTTTTCTTTTAACAGCACAATAGTATTGATGCCCAAACTGGAACATCCCTTCCCTGAGTTCTTGGTGTTTTGTTTGTTTACGGTTTGTTTCAAGTACTTCAAGTACCCCCAGCTTTCAAGTACTGGAATGATCTGTGCAGTGTGGTTACTTCCTTGTCTGTCGTTGCTATCATTCTACTAATAATTTGTTTAAACTTCTCAGAGGAAGACTTTTTCCTGTTTCACACAGTGAAATACTGTGTTCAAACGCTGCTTTGCCTGTATGTTCTCACTCCCATTATTTTTTCTTGACTACGCAGGGTCCACTACCTAATACATGTTGTCATTTTTGGCTAATGGTATGGCAACAACAAACAAAAGCAGTTGTAATGCTGAACAGAACCGTAGAAAAAGAATCGGTAAGTAATATTAGGCCTGAAGTGGTAAAATAAGCCACGTAATTTTAGTACAGTTGAACAATGTTTTATTGTTATGTTAAAAGAACCAACAGACTTTCTCACTGGTGTACGCCATAACATGTATCTAATATAACGTTAAAGTGATGGAGCTAAGGCGCAAAATTCAGTGTGGGGAAAAAAACATCTAATAAACGTACACCCAGAAAGGTGAAAGTAACGTCCTGAGAAAGGAGGACATACAGCTAGAAATAAGATGGAGTAGAAGCAGTGTAAGGTGCTTTAGAACAGAATGGAAGGTAGGAAGACAAGTTTGCATTAAAGTGTCTTTAGATTATTTCTTCTAAATCTAACAGAGTAGTATATTTGTGATACAGTGATCTTAACTGTAACAATGAAGACAAGCTGCTGCCCAGCAGCTGGCAAACTGATCTAGTTATATTTGGTTTGTTACAGCTGGTGTTATATATGCAGAATACATGAATCTTTTGTCACGATGCAGTTTTTCTGCTAATGTGCCTAAAACCACTGCAACTTTTAGTTATAAATGCATATCATTTGAGATTTATGGTTTTTCTTCAGAGTAGATTTGTTAGTGAAAAAGATCTGACTAGTCCATTAAAAAGCCACTTATTTTCTCATGCAGAAATTGTCCTACAGAACGTTTGAGTGCGGGGCAAGAGAAGTAAAGGACGAGGGACAGTTTTGCATTGCTTTGTTAGTTCATCCTTTTGTTTCACTAGAATCTTCCAGGATTCAGCAAGCCTTGAGAAAACAGATGTGTTACATCAGTTATGTAAATGTGCAGGTGTGCACATCAGAAATGGAGGAGGGAAATGTTGAAATAGCTGAGTAAAGATCTCTGTTCACTGTAGAGAACTGGAGGGGGGGAGAGAGAGAAGGGTTAAGGTATATCTCAAAACATGCTAGCCCTGTGATGAAAGAAAGCATGAACAGATGAAGCTGGAATGCATTATACCCATTGAAACAGTTGTAGTAACTTGGCCGTAAACGTTACGGACTTTGAGAACCCCTCAAATCGGGAGCAGGTACTTGAGTCTACTTTATTGAATAATGGGGTCTCAGAATGTGCTCATGCAAAGCCCAAGATACTAGGATAGTTAACCAGATTTTTCTTTTTTTTTTTTCTTCCCTCTCTCCTTTTTTTAAAAAAAATAAAATAGGTGAAGTGTGCACAATACTGGCCAACAAAAGAAGAGGAAGTTATGACATTCAGTGAAACAGGTTTCCGTGTGAGGCTAGTGTCCGAAGACGTCAAATCCTATTACACAGTACATCTACTGCAATTAGAAAATATCAACGTAAGCTTTTCTCAGTCTGTAGAGCTCATATTCCTGGGCTTAAATATGCAATGAAAACTGTTCAGCATATTGTCACTACAGGTTTGATTGAGCTTTTACACTGAACGCTTTAATGCGCTTTGCTTCTGATAATGTTGAAGGTAGATGTGTGGCATATAAGCGAGTGAGTTAGACCTGAATTAATCTATACATTAAAAGAGAGAACAGCTTCAGCATTTTTAGACTTACATTTTCCATTTGTCAGTACCTTAACAAGCTGAATTGTAATTGATGGTAGCAGTGATTCTAAGAGGAGCGGTAAGAAATACCCTAAAAGGAAGAACCTAGGAGTTGAAAATTCTGATTTCTTTTGAATATCAGGAATCATTCCGTAATCACTGTTTTTTTTAATGAAACTTTAGTTTTCCATATAAATCAGTCCAGCTGTCTAAGTTGTTGGGGGGAGGGCTGATTGCCACCTGTAGATAGGTAACTTTATCTCCTCTTGCTTACCTCCCCTTTTGCTCCACAGGACCAACCATCCTTTTCTCTTAAAAATTAGAGCACTTTGACAATTTAATCAAGTTAAGCTCAAAAAAATTGTTCCTGGCCTGAGCTTGGGTTGGAATTTGCTGCTTCTGTTTCAGAGCTGAAGACAGGATTGAAGAGCTTGTCTGTTTGTTCCAGCTATGTCTTGTAAGATATTCTCTCTCCCTATAAACCTTGCCTTATATTAATTGAAAGTGCTAGTATGGCAAGTTTTATTCAAGGATGTCTTGTCATTGGATTTGGGAAAGCAAAGCTTGGAGATGTTCCTTTGCATGTTGTTTTATACAACTAAAGATTGATATATTTGGTCAAAATTATTTGAATTTATAGTAACTATTAATGATACTTTGAGATAATGTTTGTTAATTTGAAACCTCCCTCACAAGATCAATGTAGTAACAATTGGTATGTTGTTCCTCAGTCTGTTCAATGTAAGAAGGGCCTCATGAAATTCTGTCCCACTGACCTGAAGCATTTCTGTTTAGTTGTTTGTTTATTGACAGCAAAGGCAAAGAAAAGAGTA
This sequence comes from Elanus axillaris, assembly GCA_026212715.1. Taxonomy (NCBI): domain Eukaryota; kingdom Metazoa; phylum Chordata; class Aves; order Accipitriformes; family Accipitridae; genus Elanus; species Elanus axillaris. The sequence continues at coordinate 3,319,248 of JANZLQ010000050.1, read as the reverse complement.
GTGCTTGCAAGTTAGTGCCTGAGAAAGTGTAACTCTCCCTTTTTGGAAAGCGGAGGCACGTTTTCCTAACTACTGAAAAGGCTTCTTCGCGGCATTGTCTGGCTGATGTTGGCCCCTAATCTTAAACTTCCTATTTTCAAAGGATGCAGTTTTCATGATATGTGTATGTTTGGGCATAAGATTAGCTGGAAAATGCAGAAATCCCTTGAGGAACAGCACAACATATACTATAGTTGACTTTCGAGTCAGAGCTATTTAGCGCTTAAGTTTCTGGGTTTGCTTTGGACTGGTAATGCAGGCTCATCAGCACTCTGCGGTGTTTCTTGTATGTCATGTAAATCAGTTCCACAAATACTTAGCAAACTAACTGCCTTGAATTTTTATTTTAACGCTGTAGCGCTCCTGTAATGCTCTATGAATTTTAACTCCAAAGATTATTTTTTTTTAATGTAGAAAGCTGCAAGAAGTATAACATACTTGGTTACTCGAACAGAAAAACTACATAGTTTCTCAAATAACGCTGCAAATGTTAAGTGCAGCCTCCTGTAAGAATTTGATAATTATACCCGAAAACTTTGGGAACTGAGTATTCACAGTAACTTGAAATGTGAGCTTAACTATGTTTATACAAGTTATTCTGGAGGGATCTTTGGTGGAGGCAGAGTAGTAAGACATTTACCCACTTGACGCCAGGAATATAAGGTGACTCATGAACAAAATATACTCTGAATTCCGAGAATATTTAAGAGATTTTAGTATTTCCTTGAAAACAGAACTAGAATTGTCTTTATAATACAAGCATTCTGAACTCGAGTAAATTTGTGTTACCACAACAAATCTCTCCAATACATGAGCAAAATACATATGTATGGAGAGTAAAATGCTTGTTTAATGTTGTTACCAGTGAAACAACCTCTGAGTATTCAGTTGGTTTTGGTGGTGGTCGTTTTTATTTTCTTTTCTTAAAGAGCAGTTAGAAGTAGAGGTGGGGTTGGGAGGGAGGCAGGCAGGCAATGTTTGTTTTTTAGGATTAGATAAGGCATTTGGTGGTTTGATTTGTTTGTATCTGTTAAAGGCAGACGTTTGTTTTTGCTGTTGGAGCTCCTGTAGTCCAATAAAGCTTTGGAGAGGAGGTGGTGTTTATTGGTATCTTTCCAAAATTTTGGAAAATATTTCTAATGTGCTTTTTCTTGCTGGTGATTATTGCGGAATTTCCTTATTTTTTGCCGGACCTGGCCTGCGCTTTAGAATACAGAAATTTGAAGCTGCCTTTCCACCGTGGTTCATTGCGTATCCTTCATCGTTTTGTTGGTGTCGGTTGTCATCTCTTCTGGAAGCTGGCCGCTGCCTTCTGCTGTAATTGCTCGGGTTCAGAACTCTCCTTGAGGAAAGACTGACTGTGAAGGCTTCCACAAACCCTTGCCTCTGTGGGAAGATGAGGGTAGAAGGAAAGTACTGTGCTGGTGTTAAAAATTCGTAATCGTTTATGTGAGAAGCTATTGCATGTCTGATGTGAAGCGAAGTCTCCCAGTATACTGGAGAAGCGATAGGTGTTTGAGAGCCTTTTGTTAAACCTGTAAAATAGCAACCGCGTCCAATAAGGTTAAGTTTTGTGACCATATTATGGGAGAATTGTTAGATATTGACAGCTAACTTCTGGAAGATTCCACCACCTTGTGTTGAGTATGTATTTTTATATTATTCTTTATTGCTGCTTTTCGCGTTCCTTGTCACAAGTATAAGTACTGGTCTTTACAGAGAGAAAAATTTTGTTTTCTAATGTGGCAACCCATATAGCCTGGCAAAAGATACAGCGTGACGCATAATGAATGCTTATGAGCAAAACCCTACTGTTGGTGCTGGGGAATTCAGGGAAGCAATGGGAGGGCAAATGAGCTTCAGTATTTGAGGGAAACCAGGGATTGACTGTGTGAGGAAATGGAGCAGTGGAAAGGAATTGAAATTGCTGGAGGAACCTTGATGAATGTATCTCAGACAGAGTTCCTAGAAATAAGAATAAAGCAGCCAAAGGAGGGGTTTGCAAAGAACGTATTTGCTGGAGGAAGAAGGACTAGTAGAAACGAACTAGACTTGATGGGTACTGGTGGTATGATGCTTTAGAGTAAGGACCATTAGTAAACCCCGAGTGGAATCTTGAGTCCTCTGCACGTAGCAAGTATCCGGAAAAAAAAACATTAGCAAAATGGATTCTCAACTTAGTGCCAAGCCTCTGTGTGGCCACTGCTGTCAGACTAAGGACTGCTTAGTGGCCCTCGCGATCTGATCCTGTGGATGAACCAGGGTGAGTCAGCGTAGTTCAGGAAGATAAGATTTGCTTTGCTCCTAGTTTACAATGTCCGAAACGTTCAAGGTACTGAGAAGATCTTTTGTAATGGCAGGCGATGTTCTGGGATCTAGTGGTATCTCTCTCTATGGATCTGTATATGTATGTAATTCCTATAGTGTTTTGAAGGGATTTCTGAAACATGGCATATACTTGCTTTTAAACTTGTGGGATGTCCTCATACCATTTTTGTCAAACTGCCACAGGGATTAATTTTGGTCTTCGTGACCACAGGAATAGGACTGAGATGTTAGGAAAGGTATTGGTGTCTAACAGGAAAGGAGAACCGAGACTCACTTGAATGTCAAGTGTTTTGCAGATTCGGTGGGCATAACTGTTACCCTGTTACCTTGTTGACTGTTGACTTGCAGGATAGGCACTAGTTATTAAAAAACCCACAATGTTTGTGCCAATTATTTGATGCCATTATCCCCATTGCCATTTTTATGTACATTTTGAAAACCATTTTGCCAAGTGCCAGAATGAAGGAATAGAAGAGGTTGTGGTAAAAATTGATTTAAGGTTTTGAATTTCAGTGCTCAGAATATTGCCTTTACAGCATGTCTTCTCATTTTTATATGATCAAATTAGTTGTTAATGCACTTAAGGCATGATCATTTAATACAGGACCACTATGGGGTTGGATGTGTATTTTATGCCGTCATATGCTAGACCATTTCAGTAGCCCTCAAACTATGAAACAAAGGCTTTTATAAGGAGTGTGTGAAATTTGACAGACCAGCATTTTTCTGTCTTCACCTGTTTTACTTGACGCTGAAGGCATTAACTTCCTTTGAGCATTTTGGTAGTATTTTATTCATGTTCATACTCTGGGGTGATGGAGCACCAGTTGTTCTAAGATAAATTTTTTTTATGGTTTTGGTTTGAGTGATTGGATAGTCAATGTAAAAAGGGTATAACAAGGCTTGTTTTGATGAAAGTTTTGTCTAATGGCATTATATTGTTTTTCTGCTCAAGTCCTCGTGTGCTTGTCTGCTTGTAACCTGGAGTATGGCTTGTGGTTTGATCGTCCTTCGATTATGCTGTTAGTGTTGCCAGCAGTCAGTGGAGGACTGTGCAGTCTGGTGGTAACTCTGAGTTTATCAGGTTTAGCTGTGTTGGTTGTTTACTGAAAGCTTATCCCCGTAGTTTGTGAAACTTTTACTAGAGTGGCTTGACTCATTTTCTTGAAAAGTTTTTTGTTTAAATGTTGTCCTACGATTATTCAAAATTTTTAATTTTTTTTTTCTTTTGGTAGCTAGTCTTGGGGAATAAATCTTGGAAGAATATGTTGTGGTTACAATAGAATAAGCTGGTTTTCAGTTACCATGCAGAAATCTGATCCCTGTGTATAACATACATAAAATTTTATATTACTGCCTGAGTCTTGAAGTTCAGCTTCTTTTCTTTAGAAGAATATCTAGTTTTCTGATAACACTGTAGGTAAAATTAGTTGTTTTTTAAAATTGAATTTCTGTCCACCAATAGTTGTGAATCTTTAGCAAGCCAAACCTTTTCTGATTACAGTCCTGCATCACTTCACGTAAGTCATAGCTGTGGTGCATGGCTCAGTGACAGGGGGGAATTCTTTAAGAAAGGGTGGTACAGATATTCACACAAAGGCAGTATTTCAGCTGCACAGCTTGACTGCCAAGCACCACTTGAAAGAGCCATTCTGTTTAAGAGAGAAAATGTGGGAGGTTTGAAATATTTAAATGGGATTTGGCTGTATGATTAGAAACTGCAAGTTGAAAGAAGACCAGCCAGTTCTGGTGCACTAAAATGGCACTCGGGAAGAAAGCTGGAGAGATTAGATATTTTTAAAACGAGCTGAAGTGATAGAAAATTGTGGGAAGGATAAAGCTTTCATGCGGTACGAGGAGGAAGAAAAAAGTAATTCTGTGTATTGGAGCTGGATGAGACATACAACAGCACCGTTTAATCTATCCTTTAGAAATACCTATTTTCAGATTAGTGTATGAGCAGGGTGATGCTTGGCCACGTGCTTGAAATGCTACTGTTTGTTTTTTTTTTTAGGAGGAGGATGTTAGTGCTTGTTACGGCGTAGGATTTCGGGGAAAAAAACCAAACAAACCACAGATCACCTTTGTTTTCTATAGAAAAGGGCATTTTTGCCTTTTTGAGGTATAAGGGAGGCTTTCATCTAGAATGCCGTTAAAGAATTCGGGGGGGCGGTGGAAGTATCAATTACCACTTCCAAGGATCATCTAGATTCTCAAGAAACAACATTAACCTTTGCTTTACCTAGCATCTGCATTTAGCTCATCTCTCCAGTTTTCCTCTTAGTTTTGTTTGTAAACTGATGAATTATTTTTCTTAGAGGAAATTGCTTAAGAGTGTTAGCTTCCGCTCTTACTTTTTTTTAATAAGAAATCTGGAAATTATCTCCTTCATGATTTTTTAACAAATGGGTCATTTTGGTTGATTAGCGAGTTAAGTCACTAGTTGAAAAGCTAGGTGCAGAAGACCAGTAAGAATATCTCAGTTGCAAATGCAAACTTTTTTTTTTTAATGCTTTGCTTCAGACAAAGGGAAGAAGAAAGGGAAATCCCAGTGTATTTATACAATTTAAGGCTTGGTAGATTTTTTTTTTCCCCTTTGAAATCTTACTGTGTACTTCTTTTGCCAACATGATGGATCAGACTCTGTTGTCCTTGTTGAGCCTTTAGCAAAAGACAAAATATTCCTGGAAGAAAACTGTGCATTTGAGAGTAACTTGACTTGTGTTAATATCCACTGTTTTCTGTGAAAGTATTGGCATTCTTGAAGTATCAGGTGTTGAAGGCAAAAGGCAGAATGAGTGAGTCCAGCAGAAGTCTTGCTGGACATCCTGCTGTATGGGTTCTTGTAGGCCTTTCCCATAAATCTTCCTGCTCCTCTCGGTAGTGTGGTTCGTATAAAGGAGATGCTAATGCCTCTTGATACTAAAACTTGCTCTAAGCAAGAGTGGAGGCTTATGTTTAAATGGTGACGTGTGGGGTTTTTCAGTGGTATTAGTGCTAGCAGTCTAGTAACTGCTGTCAGCCATTAAGCTGCATTAATGGTAGAAAAAGCAGAATATTTGGGAGCGAGTAGTAAAGCAAACCAAATACAGTATTGGAAGCTTGAGAAGAATAAAAAAAGTGTGTTGGGTAATGATTGCCAAGGGGAAAATCGCCGGCTCGGATGAAAACCTGCTTCAGGTTGCACTGTTGGTTGTCACCCAACTTGAAGCAAGTTATTGGATTGTTTGTCTAAACGGGAGGTTTAAAGTAGGAAATAGCTATTGATTTAGATTGGGGAAATGTGTGCTACCTGAAGAAAAGTAGAATACTTTCTAGTTGTATTGTTTATTTGTTTTGTGTGCTACCTGAAGAAAAGTAGAATACTTTCTAGTTGTATTGTTTATTTGTTTTCACTTCTAGAGTGGTGAGTCCAGGATGATCTTCCATTTTCATTATACTACGTGGCCAGACTTCGGAGTTCCTGAATCCCCAGCTTCATTCCTGAACTTCCTGTTTAAAGTCAGAGAGTCTGGTTCCCTAAGTCCTGAACACGGACCTGCAGTCATTCACTGCAGTGCAGGGATAGGGCGTTCCGGCACGTTTTCATTAGTAGACACGTGTCTTGTTCTGGTAAGCATTTGGTCGTTTTCTCTGTCACCCCTTTCCTTCTCCTGACACCCTGCCTCCCTTCCCAGTATGGGCTTTTTGGTCAGAAGGCTTTGGAAGCATTTAAAGTAATGACATGCCGGTGAAAACTTTAATTAAGGATGTCACACTTTTTTTTTTTTCCTTCACATATTTTGACGGTTTAAAAACAGCTCTTGAAACGTATTTACAAATCCACCTTGAAGTACATGACACATTTTCAAAGCTTCCTGGGAAGTAAATAGTAAGCATTCTTTTCCTTTTATATAAGACGTGCTTAGAAAAGGTTGAGTTGTTGTTTTTTTTTTAAATATGAGCTTAAAGTTAGGCTCATGAATATATATTCAGACAACTGAATACCTAAGTCTTTTTCGCTAAACACGGCATACCTTGTAGGTCTGTCAGGCCCCTTTTCTTAAGGCTGCAGAAAATCGGTATCTGAACTAGGATGAGAACTTGGGCATGCCCCTGGGTCTCCTGCCGTGTGTCATGCAGGGTGGTCCAGAATTTCCCTAGCTGTGCAGCGCTCTGGGAGGTGGCGCTTGGTAGCCAGCGGCAGTGCCACAGGGATGAGTAGGTTTGGTTTTTTTTGTGTACTCAGTGAGCTGCATCATCTATAATTGTTCACGACGTGAGTGAACTTTAAATGTTAAATAGTATTTAAAATCTCTTTAAATTTTTGTTGGATTTTAAAGTCCAGACACAGACTTTTTCTCTTTGGCTGTGCTTGGTATAGAAATACAGTACGGGGTTAGGTGAAATAGGATTTCATTTAAATTATAAGGCACTCTTCTTCTAGTTTGGTTAGGTCCTGTCAACTTATTTTTCATTTTTTCTTAAGTCTTTCTTTTTTCTGCGTTTTGGGAAAACATAGGTGTATATTTTGATGCAAGTATACTTTAATGTTAGAAGAATCAGAATGAACATTGCAAGAAATGCAGATAAGTGGTTAAAAACACCCTGCAAATGTAGTGTGGGGACAAGGGTGTGCATTGCTTGGATTAGGCGTTCTGCTTCAAATAAGGAAAATTCTGCCACATTCAGTCATTCTGAATTGCTCGTCCACTCGGGAGCAGTGGGAAATACTGATTTACAGTTCTGATTCTTGCAGTCCTATTTCAAAGTACAAATACATGCCGGAATAAAATCAAGCATATCTAAGTTTCTTAATTTTAAGACTTGATATTAGGGTACTGATTTATTTGGTTAATACATGATCATTGATTTGTTCATAATAAGCTTTCATTAGATGGTTTGCTTTTTTCTTGTAAAAACAACTTACAGATCATTTGAGGTCCTAATTTCATATATAAGTAATAGAAACATAGGATGAAGAAACTAATTTTTAGATTGAGTTTTATGACTAATTTTTACTTACTGTTATTTTTTCTATGTTGTCTCTCTATCAATAGCAATGACACTTTTGATGTAACTTTATTTACAGATGGAAAAAAAAGACCCATTTTCTGTAGATATTAAGAAGGTATTACTGGATATGAGAAAATATCGAATGGGACTTATTCAGACTCCTGATCAACTAAGATTTTCATATATGGCTGTAATAGAAGGAGCAAAATTTATAATGGGGGATTCAACAATACAGGTAAATGTTTAGCTCGTGTATTTAAACATAAGCGGTAGACTGCTAACAACATTTTAAAATGAGCTCCGAACTGCATTAAAAACATGTAACTTTGTGGGATTAAAATAATTTGCTGTTTTCAGGAGATGCCTAGAAGGTAATAGAGGGTACCTGATCAGTGCCTTCCATCAGCTAAACTTCTAATCCTAGAAGTATTTGTCCCCTCTTAGATAAAACATAAAAATAACTTGACTGTACAAATGTTTAAAAAAAAAGTTTAAATCTTTAATACTGAAAAGCAAAAGTAATGCCCAGTATCACTTTGCAAAGATGTTAAGGATCTTTTCATGATTTCTTGAACTTTGCTATGTATTTTCTTGACAGTGATGTTGCCTGATGCTACAGAACACATTTATTAGTAAAGTTGCCTTTTTTTCTTGCATATCCTTTAAAAATTGTGTTGCAGTTAGCATAATCTAGCCAAATATAATGAGGTTTGAGGCAAACAGATTACCAATCTCACTATTAGTGTGGCTTTCCGATGTGACAGTAGCTACAGCTGTTTTGAATGGCTCAGGCTAGGTGGGAGGGAGGACTGGGAGGAGAGGCTGCGAAACAGACTTAATTCTGCTCTCATATGCTAGGGCTTTCTTACTTTGTTGACTTCTTAAAATCCTGAATGAAGCAGATAAGCTAAAACACATTTCCTCTTTTCTGTGGTTCTGGTAGTTGTCAGATTTTTCTCTTTGACAAATTGTTTCTTGACTTGCTATGTAAATAAATAATTTTGCACAATTCCTAATCAACACCTAGGTAGTGTGCTGCTAGTCTGACACCTGTGCCACATGCCTGGAAGACTGCATGATTCATCATAACACTAACAGCAATTTAGCCTCTTTATTTTCTGGAAGCTGTTTCTGGTGGTATGTGGGTATTGTCTCTAAAAATTTTTCTGCTTTGTATTTTAAAAAGCTGTGCTGCAAACTGTGAGCAGCTCTGGTTCCTGCACTTACCCATCCATCTAGATCACAGGATTTCTTGTTTCTGGCTACAAGGAAGCATTGTCAGCTCAGAATATTGCTTGTCAGGTTCAAGTGTGTTACTTCTTCGTACTAAGAGAATTCCTAAGAAGGCACATGCCTCATTTGTTCTTTTTTTTTTTTTTTTTTTTTTTTGTGTGTGT
>JANZLQ010000050.1:3289029-3302160 GCA_026212715.1 Elanus axillaris | reverse complement strand
CCTGTGCTGCTTTGAAAATGCTGCTGCACTCGATTCAAAGTGTTACTGTGTTGGGTTTTCCCTGCTGTCCTGGAAGTACATCACTTAAAATACTGCATGCATAGCAGGCTTCTCTGAATTTCATGAAACAATGTTTGACTGTCAGATGAACACTTGTGTACAAACCATGCACGTTTTTCTAAAAAAAAAAAAAAAAAAAGAATTGCTAGCAAACATTTGGATCTCCATTGCAAGGGGTTTGCAAATTTGGACTTAGTCCTTTAGGTTTTCTGTTTATGTTCTCGGTGCAGGGACAGTCTTCTTAGAGTGACGGTACATCTGTATTTTTCTGGAAGTGTACTAAGTAAAATAAGCGTGAATTCAGTGTGAAATAGTGATCTGAAAGAAAATTACAGATTTGTGTTACAGAAGTAAGATGTTGCAAGTGAAACAGCTTATTTTGTTAAACCTTGAGTAAAATGGTTTACTGACATGAGTTTATGTCCCACTGAGAAGGGAAGAGGTGTAAATGTGTACGCCCATATGTGTGATTGGATTGTGCAGGCAATTAAAAGCTTGCCAGGCTGTTTAAGTTTAATGAATGTTAAGCAAATTATTTAGTTTGCTGTTTGGCGTTATAGTTAAACCTGAGTCACTTGAGGACTGCACAAGAAACTAAATTAAGGATGACAAAAGAGGAAGTCTTCTGCATGGCCAAGCAGCTTAAGTCAGAGGATGGGATTTGCAGAGTTGACATAACACACAGGAGTCTTCCTGGGCTTTTTTTGTTTCCCCCCCGAGTTTTAGGTCAGTCTTTCATTTTTCTGTACAAAAAATAAATGTGTTCAAAATTGCACCTCTGTCTGAGTCGTTATTTAAATTGGAAGGATAAATTCTTGGAGGAAATTTTTTCAAGTGTCTTAACTGATCAAAGAAAGCTGCTTTATGAATCAGTGTAGTGCTTGCAGATCTTGGAAGCGTTTTACTTGTAGTAGTAACTTGTAAGTACCAAGGCCTTTTTCTGTGTTCCTTGGAGTACAGCCTTCCCTTCCCCCAGAACAAAATGTCCCATGTTGGGATGTCTTCCTCACTAGGTGAAACCTTTGCCTAGAAACCCCGATTTCCCTGCCGCTGTGCCAGGACGGGCCTACGGAGCCGTGAGAGGGGATGTTAAGTGTTTTGAGATGCAGCCTTCTGTAGTCCCGCGAAGGCCCAAGAGGACTTCTGCAGTGGTTGTGGTTAAGTGCAGGAGTTAAGTGGTTTGCTGGACTGACACCTGTACTTGAAGCTCTCCGGCACGTACGTGCCTTCTGCTGTAATACGGAAATGCCTTCTGAAAAGGCAGCAGCTTTCCCAGGGTGCTTGCTGCAGGCAAAGAGTAGTCGGTAGTTGCTACAGGGAATGCATGAGAAGCTGTTTGGTGGTTATAGTGAGTTGCAAACCTGCTGTCTGTTCTTAGTTCTTTTTTTTTTTCTTTTTCTCCCTACTGTGTACTGAATCGGTGACTTTCTTTTGCGTTGTATGTCGCAGGCCGAGACTGACTGACACCTAAGCCTTCAAGACTTGTGAATATTCTGCAGCTATAAACTGCAAATTATTGACATGCAAAGCGAGACATGAACCCCTCTTCGGGAACAAAAAGTGAGGTCTGTTAAGTACCAAGAAGACCTCAGTTATCTGTTTACAGCGTAAACTGCACCGAGGGGACGAAGACCACCAGCAGCGTGCTACTTTGCAAAACAAAATAATTTGCCATCTTGTGTTTTTTTATAATGCCTGTATTAATGTAGAAAGATGTAAAAGAAATAAATTAGGAAATATTTTGTTTTGTACTGCCATTCTTATTGTATTTTTATACTTTTTGGCAGCATTAAATATTTTTTTAAATTGACAATATGCTGTTGTGTGCACATTATGTTAGGGAGAAACTGTTAAAGAGCTTGTTTTGCAGAAAAAGAAATGTTTTGCTTTAACGTTTCCCGATACCTTGTCTTAACTGGAAAACGGCAAAGTGATTAGAATGTGCTTTACACAAGTATTTTCATTAATGCTAAGTATTGTGGTTTGAGCTAGGAGGCACTCTGGCACATTTCTTTTGTAATATACCACTAAGAATATTATTTTACTAATCTGACCATTTGGTTTGGTAATCCTTCTGACGTTTGCTACAAAGTACGCACAAAATGTCCAGAGACACTCTGTGAAGGGAATGTGGTTTTTGTTGATGTTTTAAAGGGAGGAAAGATGGGAAACGGGAGTGGGTGCTGAGGGCCAGGTGGAAAGCGCCCAACAGCTTCCGTGTCTTTAATTAAACAGGTTTTGGATTGTGTCATCACAGTGTGTTGTATGTATAATATTTTACTTCACATCTCTGTCAGCATTCACCCTGACACAGTCTGAGCAGCTGGACTGGGAAGGGGTAAATGGAATGCCACTCCAAGGAGTTCTGGACTCAGCAGGGTTTCCAGCCCTCTACCTTCCGTAATGGTGCCCATTGAAATTCTGTACTTGATGAGGTTCTCTGACAGTTTCAGATAAACCTTCATTCACCAAAAACCTCTGTTTAATATGACTGTCTAGACTAGTATGTGGTGGCGTTTTATATGTAATTTGTACTTTGCATATTTTTGTAACAAGTTTTTGTACAAATCGTAAGAGTTGCTGATAGTGAAGCATGGAAGAGGGGGGAGGTACAAGCCAACTTCAGCCTATTTTTGCTAAAAGAAGCAGCAACTGGAAATCGTAACTTGGGTTGGAGGCTCAGTCATGAAAGTAACTCTATTCAGCATTGGGTTTAACTTGAAGGTGAAGCTGAATCAGACGAGCCCCTCATTACTTGAGCTAAATATGTGCTTGACACCATCTTGAAATCGTCTAAATCACCAGTCTGGTTTGTCTGAATATTTTAATTTCTTTAGATGATGAGTATTGTTCCTAGCCGATGTTGGAGGAGAAAACAACATCACAACTTGACTCAGCTTTCATTTCCTTCACGTTGGTGCAGCTGTGAGACCAGGAGCGTTCACAATGAGAGACCAAGGTCTGCCAGAACTACGGCAATAAACCCTGCTGAACACAGGAGCGGAGCCTGTTCGTGCCAGCTGGGACATCTCTGGGTACGGCTTTCAGCCACTCGTGCCTTTTACCTTCAGCTATGACTTAAGTTTTCATTGGTTTTGTCCTCTTTGAATTTTGAAGGAAGCATAAGGTGTGTGATTATTGGGAATGTGTACATGCTTCGTTATTTTACCTGCTGCTGTCAGAGATGACTATCAAATATGCAGCTGATTTGGTTTATCTTGTGGGGTGTAGAGAGCTGAATGTACTTTGGCCCTTGTCGCACCGTGGACTCTTACAAACAAAATGCTGATGGCTTTTGTTTTTTAAGTGGTTTCCATCTACTGAGCTGCTGGACTAAATTTGAAGTCAGGCTAACTTGATGAATAGGCAAAAGCGATGAAGATACAGTAGTTCCAAAACCACAGCTTTGTTGGGTTTTACTGAGGGCTGCCTTGTCGCAGCAGAAGTCTTGGCTCACTGGCCCAGGAACTTCTGACACGTGTACTGGTTCTGTTATTTCTACACAAGGCCACAGTTCTTTCTTTACTACTACTGGGAGAATGCATGTGGAACAGTGAAGGAAGGGGAGAGGCTGCCTTCTGAGAGAAAGGACAACTGAGTGTCTAACAGCAGCCTTAAAAGAAAGGGGGTTGGAAGAAGGAGAGACTTGCAGATTTTCAAATTAAAAAGCAGTGATTTGCTGGCTGCCTTTTTTTTGTGTTTTGGTTTTTTTTTTTTTCAATCTTCAAAGAGAAATGTTGCAGGGGTACTTGCTTGCACGTCCGGCAGGCAGGCAATGGAAGCGGTGGGCTGGGGGGAAGCAGGCCTGCACCAGCACCTGCCCTCGGGGCGAGGGGCAGCCAGGGGCAGCTGCTGCCCACGCTGCGGTGGCACCTGGAGAAGCCACCTCCTTGTTCTGAAAAGACCAAAGGGCCTGGAAGGGCCAGAACAGGTATCTTTTCCACAGGCAGCAGGAAAGCTTTCAGGGTTTTCTCTTTTAGAAAGTGTCGTATCGAGTGCTCCCCTTTTTCCTTCTCCTTGAGGCTTTGCTCCACTGGGCCTCGAGGAGGTACTTAGCATCTATGGCTCATCTAAGAAAAATATTGTGAGGTAAACAGCACCCCCTTTCATCGCTTTTGTCTGGTCCTTCATTCCTTCAATACTTAATTTGTCCTCTTGCTATATATACACACCTCATAGTAACTTCTTAAAAGTTAGAAGGAATCCTTTAGTGCTTAAAAACACTCAACCCTGTCTTTTTCTTCTCCACTCCAGGGTATGTCTTACTGGTCACAAGTCTAGAAGTATCAAGAGATTATCACTTTGAACTCACTGCTGTTCAAACACAGCTTCCTCGGTTTGGAACAGCACAGGCTTCTCTTCCCCCCCGACTCATACCTCACACAGAATCCTCTTCCTGCCCTTTTCTGCTACCAACACAAGCTGCACCGGTATTGTACTTGAAGAGGAACCCAAGAGGAATTGCTGCCGGTTTTGAAAACTCATTATCGCTTCCCAACACTTTCTTGTCCTTGGCGTTCTGCTCCATGTTAAGTTTCTGATGAAAAAAATAAGCTCTGTTGCTTTTTTCTTGCTTACAACACTTGAAGAATAGCTTCAGTATATATTTATGTCTGCAAAACACATTTCTATCTTACGACTTGCTCTATTCAACAGTTTTTAAACTCCAAGAAACTCCTTGCAGTTGTGTCATTTTGAAAATGTCTCCAATTGTGGCGAGGATGATGCCTGAAAGCAGCAGTCTGGCCTCTGTCACCAGGGGTTTGGCTAAGTGCTTAGTAGTTGTAGTTGCACCATCAGATAGCAGATACCCCAATTCAGATCCTGATTTTTTAATTTTTTAAATACTGAGCACTACTCTGGGCAATCTCACAATTTTCTGTACCACAGGGCCTATTATTTTTCACAGTACATTAAAAAAAAAAACCACAAAGTTTGTGGCCTGTCTGGAATGGTCGAGGCTTCATCCTTACTATGACCAAGTAGCTTATGACCCAGGATTTAGAACAGACTTTTCCGCAGTATAGCTATCGATTGTGGACTGCTGCTTCCTAATTTTGGGAGCGCACTACAGAAGCGTTCTTACAACCACGAATCTCTGGTAACAGTAAGTATCTTGCTGGTTAAGACCACCTGCCCAACAAACAAAGGTAACATTGCCATACCTGCAAACTCCTAGCTGGAGGACACTGCAGTTTAACTCACGCTCGTTCTGAGGATCTGTGCGCTCCCGAGGGAGAGACTACAGCATAACAGACGTCAGGCAAACTCGGGGTGAGAAGGCTGATGCAATTCTGAGCATGGACTTCATCACAACTTTATAGAGAGCGTGGAGAATTTAGAAGAGCACCAAGTGATAAAATCATAAGAACTTTAAGCCTTTTAACTGCTTGCAAATACTAGATTTCATGCTTCATACTTCCTGTTAACAGCTGAAAAGAGATGCCAGTAGTGGATAACTGCTCATGACCACCATGGATATAAAGGTCAGTCACTCCAATGAGTAAGAGCAGAGGGTAAGACCAAGAAATCTTAGTATAATTTTGTACTTTCCACTGCCTGTCCTTCTCACACGTTTATTGCAAGATTTTGATGAAAAGGCTAACAATCTGTTAAACGAGTATCGTAAGGGAAAGGGGGCAGGAAAGCCACCTTAGCTACTGCTAGTTAACTACATGATGGCACTTTTAAGTTAAAATACAACCAAGTGCTAATTTCAGTTTTCTTGGGGATCTTGCCGTTATGTTACAATAGGGAGCTTACCCAACTTAGAAATTCTAGACTTGAAATTACTGTTAAATAAGCTGAGGTGACCAGGCACTTCCAAAAGATCAAAACTGAACATGTAACTTCACAACAAGTACCATTATAACCACCAAATACATGAATTATGCATTACACAACTAACATCTCGGACTAAGCTTATAAAGTATACAGATACCAGACTGCCTGCTATTAAGGCAATGCTTTACTTCCTCTACATTTCAGAGCACTGTGTTCACTCTCCACTCAGTCTAAGAAGGCTCATTTACTTACAAAGCTTTAGTTTCAGCATCTCTGCAGCCCTTGGAAACAGAATGGAAATTACACAACAGAAGTAGACCAGAAAAGATAGAACAGGCTGCTATATCGCTTGCAGCCTCCCCAGCTGAAGCTACCACAACAGCATTGGTAAAGAAGGCAGAACTAGTCACTTCCGAGCTTTGCTTACATCACCAGGAAGGTTTTGACAAAAACCCAAGATCTACAGTTGACATGGAAGAGTAGGGTTTTATATTCATAAGAAAAATCTATGCATGCACATCAATCTCAAGTTGTCAGCTACATTAAGAAGGTGCACCATAGGCTTTTTCTTAGCAGTAACACTTAACCAAAGAAAAAGGTTTTTTAAAAAATATTTTATTAGGAAAAAATTCAACCGAAGTTATTCACTAAACAACTGTACGAAACATATTTCTTTGGTCAATTTGTGAAAGTTACCTTAATTTCTTTAACTACCCACGTCTGTGAAAGGATTTTTTTCTTAAATAAAGAATTTACACGCACAACAAATTAAGCTGCTGTTGCTTGGCAATGACTACGTAATCACCTTCTCAAGGGATGCTTGAGACTGCACATGTAACTTACAGACGAATTCAAAACTGATCAGAAGAGTGCAGGTGGAAGACCGTTGCCAAAAAGTAAGCGCCAAGAACTTGGTATTTTCCATTGTGAAGAAGCATCTGTGGAATTGTTGCTCTGCAACAAGAACAGAATAATTCTTTAAGTTTTAAATAATAACAGTGTAATTCTATCTCTGGCAGATGTATTAACATAATGGGCAGCATTTCAAGTGTCAGTATCATTGTAGGTTGCTTTAGGGTAGAGTACTGCAAGATCAAACTTGATCAAACCTTGACGCAATTTCCCCCCCGCCACTTGTCAAACAACGGAACTGGGGTTTAAGTTTGGCTTTTCAGGTGGGGAAATTCCCAGTGAGATTTTAAACCTAAACGTATTTTTTTATTTGGCATATTCTTGATGACCAAAGGCCAAAATGAACCCAACCCATACATTTTTAACTTTTCTAAAATTCAGGTGAGTAACATTTTTCACATGCTGGATTGAAGAAAAATGAAAATAACAGATGTGAAATACGAAAGCAAGAACTCTAGATCAAACAGCACTTACTTCACTTTTAACTAGCTGGAGCCATTCATTAAGATAGTTAACAAGAGCAAATGCATCAGGGATGTTGTCCCCTTCTGAGCAGAATTTCAGAAGAACTGCCATTTGGATTCCTTTTGAACAGCTGCAACAGAAATGAGCAGACGTTTCTATTTCTTGTCTACATCCAGACCATTTACATTTATGTATTAAGAGCAACAATGAACTGCATATGGCTTGTTACAAAAAACCAAACCCGAACAAAAATTAAAAATGTATGCATATATACAGATTTTTTTTTTCTCCTCTCCAGACTTCCTTGCTTGCATTTTCACACTTCATGTTCTTTTTCTTAGTCTTGAATTTGTTCTTTGCTTTGTGAGGCAGGAATTCTTGGTCATGGAAGAGTTACTCAGGGCCTCTTTTACATACTTAGTTTGCATTTTTGTGCTGGTGGGGCATTTATACAGATCCTTTGATACAATCACTCCTTATCTTTCTGTGTATTTCAAAGAGCAGTTTTGCAGGCTGCACGTTACTACTTTACTCACAATATTCCCTTTTTTTCATTTAGATATGAGGATTGTTATTTTTTTTTTTTAATTTTTTTTTCCTGAAGTGCTGGGAGGTCTTGTCTTTTGCATTTGCCTGCTGTTTCCGTACCAAAGTATGAAGGTAAGCATGATATTAATAACTCCTGCTGTTGGATGCAACAGTTTGGACAGGTGTCAAAAACAATAGCTAAAAAAAAAAAAGTGAATTTTCCACCTGACACTTACAAACACCTTTTGCAGAGCTAACGCAGTTGTACCATAACGAGTATTACTAGCCAAAATTTGAAACTCAAACATGCTTTCAGCACAATTTCTGATGGACACACCTTTTAACAAAACCTCCATATCTAATTCTTTGCTGACCCTGACATCTTAACTCTTTCTTAGTGCTCAGAATTTTTTTTTTAAGAACTGATGATGGAACTATTTGTCACGGGAAACAGTTTCAGTTAAAGTATCACAAGTATAGGAATTTTACTATTTACAAATTCCGGTTTGCATAAAATCAGATACCAGATTAGTCACAATCTTAACTGTAAAGGCTTTACTATTTTCCTTTAGCCCACTCACTTACATTTTTATCAAATTTTACCTTTATGATGCAGAATGCCCTATTTTTTCCCCCTCTTAATTATAGGCTTGATCTGGAAGAAGTTCTGTTCCTATAAAACCCTTCTCTATGAAAAGAGGGACCTTTCTTTTCCTGGAACATAGTGGTTTAAAAGGTAATTTTACCCACGTACTACAAAAAAGATTTCTGATATCTTTCCGTGCTTATCTTTGAGCAACTGACCTCTCAGTAAACAACAGTTTTGTGATGCCACCTCCAGGAATATGTAGAACTTTTTCTGTATCATTTATTCCAGGGTAAGCTGCTACTTTTTCCATTTCTTTCCAGCTTAGTTCCTGCATAAGGCATCCAACTGCTTTCTCAAGATCAGGTGTAAGTAGATAGCGTAGTGGTGTCCTAGAAACAAATCAAGATTACATTCACTCTGACAATAAAAGACACTACTAATGTTATTACTTGTGGCAGAAAGAAGCTGCAAGCATTGAGGATGTCACACCTGCAATGAAGAATTGCATTGATACTCCCTTCCTCCTCCAATCAAAGTTAAAAAGTAGTCTGTGGCCTCAAACCAGTACAAACTACTCCACCTTCTGCCACAAATAGAACCAAGGTACCCTCTTTTTAGAGGCTCAAATAACTGGCAAGTACCAGCTACATAAGCACATAAATCGGAGAACTGCTTATGGTTGTTAAAATGATGTACAAATAAAATGTGTTTTTTCCTCCTTCAGATAGGAGGTGATTAATTTAAGCTTTGTTAGGGTAAACTTGGGACTTCACCATGATACAGTATTTTTAATAAGCTCCCACTAGAAATATATGCAGACTTCAGCCAAGTCTAAGTGTTTTCTGAATGCACTGCCTTTACTCTTTAGACAATCTGCTGTAAGAGAGTTATTCTGTGGTGCTGAGGCGGGAAGCAGGGGTGCACGAGCGTGCATGTGTGTGTTAATTCACCACAGCTTATGGCTCGGACCACATCGAATAACCATCGGTCCCTCTCATTTCATTCCATGTTAGCTGGCCATTCTGCAACCGTATGCCAATATCACTGCCAACTCTATCTGGAACGTGCATGGACCTAAACCTCCTTTAAGGCCCTACACATTCATACAGCCTGAGGATAACACTTGGTCTTTTGCAAAAACACAGGTTTTTGGTTTTTGTCCTCAATCAGCCAGTAATGCTTGTTTTTTAAAGGGGTAGTATCTAGTAAGAGTACATATGGTCTGAACCTTGCAGTTGCCTCCCAGCAAATATGAATTGATAATTTCCTATCGAAAAAGAATGGCAACTTACTATGTTGAAGAAAACCTTCAAAATGCAGAATAATGAAGAAGAGATAAGAAACTAACCCAATATTCTAATTAACTGTTAAAAATCTAATCTGTGATCTGTATGTTAGGAGCTGACATTGCTTGCAGCTGCAAGAAATTAGGAAGTTAAAACTGAGGATCTGTTGCCTGACAGGGCAGGCCAAGCGCAATTTACTTACAGCTTATTATTTGCTCAGTACTTTCGACACTAATAACTAACACAGTTCAGAGACTAATCCTGTATAACACAACGTTTTAATAGGATATTAAGTATTTTATGACCTATGTACACAGCCAAGCAAAAGAACCCTGCCAGGAGTACTCAGTAGAGGGAAATATGTCAGTCTGTCAAAAAGAACAGAAACATTAATTAGGTCTTTTAATGACACAAACATACCCAAGAAGTTGCTCATCATCGCGCTGGTATGCATGGCTGCTAGACAGAAGAACGACTCTGGCACATTTGCTGCTTTTTACCCAAGAGAGCAGCGTTTGACAGAATGGCCTGTATTTGTTCTTTATGCAAAGACAGAAGAAAAAAAAAGTGAAAAATATATTGTGTCCTTAAAATAAAGCCAAACCCCAACAATACTAGGTGTTAAATATAATGTTTAGCAGTAAGGTAAATTTTTCTTCATATCCATTTAGGCTTCAGCTACATCTTTATAAAAAGCAGAGGACTGCTCTGGATGTTTAGTTAATCAAAACCACAAGTATAATGATAAAAAATTATCATTAAGACCATGTTAACAACAACAGTACTATGTGGTTTGTGTGCCACTAATACCAATGGAAAAAGGTATAGAGTAAGAGGGAATGGTAGGATCATACAGTTTTTTCACACTTTGAGGTGCTAAAAGCTGCAGCACAAAATTTTTTCTGGCATGGTATTCTTCTTATTTTAAATTACAGCCACTGTCCAGTTAACGAGCAATTCTAAATTCTTCATTTTTTACATAATGGATGCAGTTTAAATGAATATAGAACACTGTGAAATAATTAACCTGGACTGACACCAGATATTAAGCTTTTGCAATAGATGAACACACAAAACCAATAAATGTAGAGAAAAAAAAAAGACAAAACCCAGACCATTTTGTATTTTCAAGACTGTTATTAGCTAAGGACATATTTACACTAAAATCTACCAACATAGGTGGGCTGTTATGGGGCTTGGAAAAACAAAACCAAACCCCAACCCTCAGTGAATACAGAAAGTCGTTTTTTGTCAGCTAAAACTGTATCAGCTGCAGAAGGTGTTATAGCACAAAGCAGAAAAATATCTCTGCTAGGCCACTTAAACTATTTGACAGCAGAACTATTCAAACTGAATAGTGAAGTAAGAACAATCAGTGAACATACATACCTTTATAAAAGGTGATCTGATCTGCAGGACTACAAGTTTCTTTGAAGGTAGTGAATATACTACAAGAAGAAATAAATCAGTTTTGTAAGAAGAAAGCAAGAGAGAGATCTGGGTTTAGAAGTATCCAGATTCATCCACTTTACAAACTTCAATAGAGTAAACCTTTCAACTATCAATTCATATGGGAAAGCCTGACAATATACAGTGTCAAAAACACATAGTTTTGTGCGTTGCCTTCATTGGACTTAATTTTGCTAAATTCAAAGGATTGAATGAAGAAAAATACATGACGATCTGCCTCCTATAATGATTCAGATAATCTCTTTATGCAGCTTTGCAAAGATTGACAGATTATTCTGAGATTTCCATGTTTTAAGAGAAAAAAAAAAAGAAAGATGAAATGCAACGATCAATGTAGGGAAAGAAGCAAAGAATTTGAGTAGGGACAGGGAGAAAGACTACATAAGGAAAAAGGCAAACATAGGTGGGAAGGAAGGAAGAAGAGAGAATTAAATATCCTTCCACACCAGAAGTTCAGCTTGCATTCCAGCAGTTTACCGTAAGCATGTGCACACTGCGTGTTGCTTTGGATTAAAACCACAGGGAGTTTTGGCTGCCCTGTAATATGGTTGAAATTCAACGACAAAAGTAAACGTGACATTCTCGCACCTTATGCAGCTTGCAAATACGTTCAGTGTTCAACACCCACCTTCAGCATTTATACTCAGCTCCGTTGAATTTTCTTCTGCTGTTGCATATGGATTATTTCCAACCATTGGCACCAGGCAATCGGTGTAAAAGTAACCAACTTTAGTCATGTCAAGCGTGGAAATCACTAGATCTATTGCCAGTTGACCAACATTTCCCACCGACACTGCTGGCTGAAGTAAGAGATGTACCTGAATTAGTGTGTTTTACGGACGATAGAAGATGCTCTTCAGCAGTGAAAGCTGACATCAGTTCTGGTCCAACGTAATTTCTAAAGTGGTTGCTCATCTTCTGACACAGGTGACTACTTCTTAACAGATTACTAATAAAGACGTTGGTCCCTGTCCCACAAAAACATCCTGTCCGTTTTTGTGAATAACCCCATCTCGCTATAAACTTAAACAAAGGCTTGGAAACTTGTCTCCTTCCCCCCTTTTTTGGATACAGAGTAGGTAAGTGTCACCCCAATGACTAACGCCGAGATTGGCAGGCCTCCAGTGGCACCTAATGGTAATGTTAACGTTACATATTAAACCTGTGTATCTCAGCTTGGCTCACCTACAAGAAGAGACTGGTTTTCACCTTTTAAGGACGAAAACGCTAAGGGTCATCTCGGATTCATTTAGCAGGAATTCCCACCGGTTATCACCCATCGGGGCTGGCCCCGGCCTAGTCTGACGGCACCGACAATCAGGAGCTTGTGTCCCTTCCCCAGAAACTGCTACAGGAAGAAAACAGTACCACTTTCGCTTGCTTCCCTCTCATTTATAAGCAAGTAAGTCTGTGTCTAGGCGTTGCTGCTGCCGGCAGACAAAGAAACCAGCCGAGCTCTCCCTCCTCCGGCCGGTCACCTGAGGGGGAACGGCCTCCGCGCAGCCTGCGGAGTCACCCCGCGCCTCAGGCCCTCAGCCCCCCTGAACCCCACACCGAGGGCGGAGGGTGAGCAGGAGCGCGACTTACCATGAGCAGAGTGAAGCCTTTAAAGTCGAAGGCGGCAGCGGCCCCGCCACGGAGGCAAGGAACAAACATGCCGGCCGGGAAGCGAACGGCCGCCGCGCCGCTCTCCTCAGCGGGGCCGGGGCGGGGACAGCGGCCGCCAGCCCCCGCCTGACGCCCTTCGGAGCGGCGGCTGCGGGCGGGGCCGCGGGCGGGAAGCGGCGCGGGTTCCCTTGTCGGGGCTGGCCGCCATGTCGCTGCCGCCGGAGAAAGCCTCCGAGCTGAAGCAGATCATCCACCAGCAGCTGGTCAAGGTGCGGGGCGTTCTCTGCGGCGGAGCGACTTCTCCTGCCGGGGGAAGCCCTGGGGAAGAAGGAGGAGGAGGAGGAGGAGGAGCTCCAGCGCAGGGCACAGCTGAGCCCCTCAGCCAGGGGAAGGCGGCTGAGGAAAGGGCAAACGGGCGGCGAGGGACAA
>JANZLQ010000050.1:3198214-3271262 GCA_026212715.1 Elanus axillaris | reverse complement strand
GGGGTTGGTTTAGCCTTGTGTCATCGCCTCGTCTCTCGGTGCGCGATGCTGTGGCACCCGCGCCCACGGCGGCTGCTTTTGGAGCTCCCTTGGCCGTGCTGCTCGTCCTGCGGCGTCTCTCAGATACGGTTCGGCGTCGAGAGGCTCCCGTTAGGTTGGTTCTGAGGCGGGCCGGCACGAAGCGAGCCAGCAGGCCGGCCGCCTACGCCTGCCAGGGGCTTAGCACCTGCCCTCGGTCTCTTTAGGACGCCCAGGAAAACCGACTTTCCTTTGGAAGGGAAAGGAAGGGCACGCGTCTGCCTCTCGGCGTTTCAGGGCTTCTGATTGCGAACGCGGAGGGAAGTATTTTTTGTTGTTGTTGCAAGCAAAGCGCGGTTTATGAAGAGAAGCTAAAGCTAGGGAGCAGAGGGATGCGATCGGTTGTCACACGGACGACGATGGCATTCCCCAGCGTCAACCCAGTCCGCGCTCAGCGTCACTCGGACTTCCAGGAGGACAGAGGTTTTCGCGTTTCAAAAATTTTCACGAAGCAGAAGGCAATGGTAAATTCACAATATGGGACTAATTGGGCCCTCGGCCTTCAGAACGAGGATATTACGCCTGCTGTTACAATTTAATGAAGCCCTCTAATAGAATGCCTGGGTGAAAAGTCTTTTGGCAGAAATTTGCAGTAACCCAGTTTGGAGCTATTGGTACATGCAAATGTCAAAATACACCCGGTGGAAGAAGGGACGTGATTTTGTTCCACAGTTGGAATGAGTCTAATAACGGCTTCCGTTTCAGTGTGATTCGAGGTGCTTTTTTAATTGTCTAAAAAAAAAAAGGTTATTGTAACGTTAATAAAATGCCAGACCAACACCCAGAAGCTCCAGGAAAATACTTCCCTGGTGACACGCAGATGCCTTGGTCAGGACATTGAAGAGTTCTGTACTGCATATTGCGTGCTGCTTTTACTTACAGTATTTTGAGATTATATCAGACTTCTCCTTTTCTCTTCCCTACTGTAGGAAATATATTGATTTATTATGTATTTATTTCTTTTGTTGCTTTTGCCTTGCTATTTGTGGGCTTATTCTATTTCCTCTTACAGTACATCTTTAATGGCCTGTAGGAAGGCGTTAGATATGTCTGGATATAAAGTTCAGGCCCCTCACTGACATCCAGCACATTTAGTTTACACTAAAGCTACTTGCCACATCTGCATTAGTCGTTTAAAATGTTTTAGTTAACATGTGCTAACCTGTGTATCTTGATATCGTGTTTAAATCTTTGGATAGATGAGACCTTTGTCGTCTTTTCTTTTTTTTTTAATCTTCCGGCCCTAAGTATTTTTCGCTAATCCTTTTTTTTTTTTTACCTTGTTACTGTATGTATTATGTTGTATATCAGTTAACACCATGTATGTGTACTTATTTCTTGAAAATCTTAGCATGTGTGTGTGTGTATATGTATTTATGTATAAAAAAAAAAGATAACCAGTCTGCTAAGACCTCCCAGGAAAGCATGACAGGGGAGATAGAGATAACCCAGGGAGAGTACCCCCTCCAGTGCATGTAATAGAAAAGGGGAGGAGGGGAGATTTCTGCCAGATGTCCATTCCTAGACCATACTCCTGTGATCCCACTTTTGCATCAGCCGCGGGCTGGTTGCAGCCTGGATTTGAAAGGAGGCAGTATTCCTTCTGGGGTCCTCTCTGTGCCGCCGGTCTTCCTCACCTCCCTAACTTTGAATAGACTTCTGGAATACAGGCCATTGCTCAGCCTTCAAGCCTTCTCAGAGGATTTTGTGTGTTTGTGGGAGTAACTGTCAACAACGTGAAACAGAGGTGGTCCTAGTCAGTTGGCTTATAGGCTTCTTTGGTTTGTGGAACCTGTGCCAGGTTTTTCACTGGTAATTGTCGTATGTGTGATACAGTGAATGCTGGTAATTCACAGTACTGAATATTGAAGAGTTGACAGTAGTAGGCTTGCTTCTCTTTGGTATCTTTTGAACTGTCCCAGTTCTTTTCCTCATTGCTCACTGCAGTGTCCTTAGGTGATGATTAATGAGCTTTCTGAGCCAATTTCAGTGTGAGCCTCTTGAACGCATATTTATTCTTAGGCTTGTGTATTGTGCTTAGTAGCAAGCTTAAGAAACACTGCCCTGGTGCTATGACTTGGGGAGCAGTACATCGTAGCGTAGGCCCTGAAGCTGTCTGGCCCCATTAATTTTACTCTTGAGATACAAATTAAAAGTTTTCTTAAAAAGAAATACTGATTATGTAGAAACTGATGGTACTTTTCCAAAGCCGTTTCTTGTGAAGCATTTCTCCAGTTAATGCGCAGTACTTGGAATTCCAAGTAAAAAATACCTAGAAATTGAAGAAAATGCCCTTGAGATAGGAACCAAAGATGAGTTTCACTGATACCGGAGCAGAAGAACAACCTTGGGATTGAATCCCCATCCTTAACCAAGACCAGATCTTTCCAGTTTTATCTATGTGGTCTATTAATATTTGGTTATCTTGTTTAAAAAAAAAAAAAAAAAAGTAATCCATAAAGTTTTGGTTAAATAGAAGTAAAAAGATTAAGAATGAAAATGTCACTCTGTTTTTCATTTTCACATAAGCATTGATACTACTTGAATCCCTGGCAAGGGGGGGATCAGGAAGGATTCCTGCTAATTGTTTTCATGCCTTTGTATTTCAGATAACTTAGGTTTAAACGCCTGTGTCAGGAGGTTTGTTAGAGCAGTAGGGGTTCTGCAGGTTAACACTCTGAGCTGTAAAGCTATTTTGTTCTAGCGATAGATAGATAGATGGATAGAAAAAAATATAGCTGTAGGTTAGTGCATAGGTTTGGATAATTTGCAGGAACAAATATTGGCTGTTAGTTTCTATTTCTGTAAACAACAGAATCCTGTGTGGGCAAATAAAGGAGTCCCTGAAGAATGGTGTCTTTGGGCAGCGAACATTCGGGCTTTGTTCAGGATTGCGAAGAATGATGTGATCAGTCATGCCTGTCAGTGGGGCTCAGGCAAAGTCGGGAGCAAACACAGCCGTGTCATGGAGTTTGCTTTAAAGATGCTCACGAAGCGATGTTTTCATGGTGTGATGCAAGCCCGACCGTTTTGCCAGAACTGAAGTGAGTAAGAAATAACCATGAATATGAAAAAAATGAAAAGCTCACTGTGGTCATCTTAGTATGAATCACTGTAACTGTCTGACATCTAAATACCACAGAAATGTGGGTTGCTTAGAAATACCCACGATGAAATTGGAGATACAAATGAACGTGTTTTACCTAATGGGTGTTTTAGCCGTCTCTTTGTTACTTGCAATTTATATGAAATGAGCTAACAGTGGCATCTAGTAAAGTGCCAGGTGCAATAAAAAATAACTTCTGAATGAGCTAAAATGTTTGGTGTAAACATGTGGTTTGAATCCTCCAAGCTCTTTTCCTACAGAACAGCAGTTACAAGCGATTTTAGGAACTTGAAGCAATAACGAAGCAATAGGTACAGGAGTAGAAAACCCACAGAAGAGCTGGCAATCGACCTCGTGCCCAGTATTTAGCGCGGCAGAATGCCACAGGGCACAGGAGGCTGTTTCATCAGGGTTGCGTTGTCACTGCGAGCGAGATAAGGGGCTCTCTCTCGCTTCTCAGCACACCAGCTGTGCAGCCTCCTTCCCACTGGACAGTTTTGGGAATGAGCAGGCTTGGAAAAACAGAGTTTTCTCCTGCATGTTTTGTTAGTGCCAGATGCCTGACTTGGCAAAGACAGCCACCGATTTGGGGCATTGCTGAGCTCCTGAACAGGAATGGGCATGAGGATCTCGGAAGGGGGCAAAGGCAGGTATTTGGAAAACCAAACCCTGCTGACTTCCAGCCATTGGCTGTTGAGGGCTGGCATGCACGCGGTGCTCCTCAACCTTCCCTCTCCCTCCTGAGAGCGTACCTCTGCGGGTAGTGTCGGTGGCCCTTCTTTCGCCTTGTCCTCCAGCACTAGAGGAGAAAGCATAGAGGGGAATTACTGCTGGTTTTATCAGAAGCAAGTACTATGCAGATTTCTCTCTTGGAAATCTGCCAGGTGTTCAGCGGGAGGGCGTAATGCATGGAGTATTCTGGCTTTGAGTCAAAAAGATCACAGAAAAGTTGACTGTGCGGTGGCTTTCATGGTACTCGGAGGGCTCAGGGTAAGACATGCTGGAGAGGAATAGCTTGCATTGTCTTGCTAGTTTTAATGACTTTCATGTCCTTCTTACGCCCTTGTGTGCCCAGGTATTGGAAGGCAGTGTGGAGAAACACAGGATGAATAGATGCAAATTTAGCTTGTGTGCATCAAGACGTTCTCATCTGTCAGTCTCTTGTGGAGCACCAAGGGAAGAAAATATGCAGGGTTTTTCGAGGAAAATGAATGTACTGACATTTTACTTCTAATTTTGTTGACCCTTTTGAAAGATAATGGATGGGAGTAGCCTTGCTTGCTGTTTGAATTTCAAAAGAGATGTTGCTGTGAATACTGCTAAAATAAATAGTGCCTCTAGAATTAAGACTTAATTATGTCTTAAATAAGACAAAATAAGACTTAAACAAGACAAAAATTCAGATTTTGTTCAAGGGTATTCAGAAACATCTGTATTTAAAAATAGTAAAGCTTGATGTATTGAACCACACCTTTCCCTGCAAGATAGATACCTATATATCTATGTAGTTAAAATTAGAAGTCAAGGTAGGAAGAAAATGGCACTAGACAGCAAAGGAGCCTCGGTGAATTGATGCTTTATCTCTGCTCGCTTGCATTGCTGATCTGTGGACTAGAGAAAGCTTAGGCCTTATTTATGCTAGGCTTTCTGCCATCAGTGTGGTTCCCAGTATGTAAGGGTGAACTGGAAGGCTTCCAGTCATGGCTTATGTTGATACATCCTGTGCACTGGGCGTTACGTGGGTTCCCTGTGAATGTAGGCAGATGGCTAGGGACCCTATTGTAGACAGCCCCGGGCGGAGAGGACAAAATAAGCAAAGAAAAGATCCCAACATAACAAAACAATATCTTTGGCTGAAAAAAAAAAAAAGGCATCTTCCAAATGCCTGCACAAAAGAAATGGAAGGAAGTTGCCAACAGTAATAGGTGGCCTCAGTTACCTATATTTGTATGCAGAAATGTTGAAGATGGCAAGTCGGCATTGAAGGAATAAAAACTAATTTGATGTTGTCCGAAATCTGCATTTCTTCCTAAGGAAAACTTACGAGCAAAGAACTCTGAGGAATTGTGGGCTCCTGATGTTCATAACTACTTAAAGTAAAAGATAACGCTTTTGTAATTTAATGGAGGTTTTCATGACTCGTGCAGTAAAAATGTTGCTGTAGAAAGGAAAGTGGAATTGTAGCTGTCGTTGTTAACAGTGATTGAAGAGTGGAGTGAGAAATAGACATCTGCCATGATGTTGCAGAGGTAATATGATGTATGATGTTCCTATGGGGCATCACTGGAGAAAGAACAAAGATGCTTTTTTAAAACACTAAATAAATAAAAGTAGTGGGTAATGGAATCCAGCTGCAGGGGCTGGCTGGAGATGACGATTTACCCCATAGTACTGAGTGAGAGGTGATGGGCAGGACTGGGGTAGCATGAGAAGGGCTTTGAGAATGAAGATGGTAGCAGTGTATGATGTGACACAGCGAGAGCGAGAGAGCACGTCTTTAAGAGGATGATTCAGAAAGCGAGATGTGATCAGAGCGACAGGCAGAGAAAATGACCCAAAGAGCTGCAGCAATTGTGAATGAGTCTGACCCAAGTGTGACTGCGTTTGCCAAATGTGCAGTAGGTATGTTGCAGGTGACATAGAGGATTAAAGGTACGTAACATCCTGGATCTATGCTGGCAATGAACTTACCTTTATAAAAGTGGGAAAGCTTTTTCATAATGTCTGTTAAAAGGAAACTGGAGTGTTCACTCTTTGTTTCCGAATTAATTGATCGCATTACAGCATCAGATCCGGTAAGGAGACAGAATGAATATTGTTCTATCCCTGATAAAACCTTAAGCTAGCTTGCATGGCATGCGCAACTATGAGTGCGTGATTGAATTTTATTACTGTGCACTTTAAGAGGAACAAAAGGAGATGAGTCAGTTCGTACAGTATAAATACAAGACTGCAAAGACATAGCTGAGGTAGAGAAGAATTAAGAGAACTACTTTTTCATCTGCTTGAGAGAGTTTATTAACAGCTGGTGAAAGTTCTTAACAAATTCAACAGTGCTGTGTTGTCAATTTAGAAAAGCCATAACGTGCTTGAAACTCTGGATCCATCAGACGTAATGGCAGAGAAACTACTGGTGATTTCAATGGAGTCAGAATTCTGCCACAAGCACACATACGTGTTGAATGAGCAGGCAAGTGGATAGCTCCAGGAGAAATTAGAGCATGATTAGAGTGACAGAACTTTAAAAAAATAAAATAAAAATTGAGACACGTGAACTCTTGAAATTCATACTTCTGGGGAAGGGTGGATACCTGGACAGGCCAGAGGAAAGTGAGTGTAGTATCTGTACTTAGGCATCTGTAGAAGAGACTGGCAGCTACAAATAGAGCTCAGCAGACTTGGAGATGCCTATCTACCACAGTATTTATATTAGCATCACAAAAATCGGTGTGATCCCTAGGTAAGCTTACAGGTTTGCTAAAGAGGGAGAGCAGCGGAACAGAGAAAGAATCATATGGTGACCACAGCTGCTTTCCTTGTGCAGAGTAGAAAAGGGGCAAGACAAAAAGTGACCATTTAATTATATCTTAAAGGTAGCTCTAAGGTAGTATGGAGTTGTTGATTTCGAATTAAAGAATATGATTTTAAGATAACTTCTGTTACAAAATTTAAGTGGGTATTAACACCAAAGACCTCTTAGTTATTACCTTTGTTTTGTGCAATGCACGAGAGGATTGCTTATGACTGTACAAAATGAGGAGTAACCTCAGTGGAGTGTTGAAGGGAGAAAGATGAAGACGTGAAAAAAGGTTGACACAGGGAAGGAAAGTCCTGGCTGCCTTCGGTCTAGTAACCTCTGGAAGAATTTTCCTTGTACTTTCTTACAAATTTCTCTCCCTTTCCTTTTTCCTCTCCCAAGTAGAAAAATGAGGCATGCCATTTCTAAATCGTCAGCTGTAGGCCGATACAGAAGTCATGAGTCGGATCCAAAAAGCCACAAGCTGTAAAAACTCATCCCTATTCTTGTTGCCTTCTAATTACACAGTTTAAAGGAAGGATATGTTGATCCTCAAAGCTGAAGTGTTTTACATAAAAACATGGGTCTCCGTGCTCAGTGCTTTGAGGGGTCTCCAGTTACCTCTCCTAATCCAGTCTGCTTCCTTCCACTTCCTGGTGTTCTTGCTCTTCTTGGCCTTTTTCCCTGCAGCCTCTTGTCTCTTACTCCTAAGCTGTACTTTATCTATATTTGTCTTTGTTGTTTTCACTTTTTTCTGCTGCTTTTTATCATGCAAGATTCCTGTCCTCCTCCGTTTATCTTGTAATTTCCATCCGCTGCCAGAAATCTGGCTCACTCCTGCTACATCAGTAGTTTCCTCTCCCTTCATTTAATTATGAATCCTGGTCTTTGCATAATCATCTCTTTTCCTTCTGTTGCTTGGTTGCCTTTGCTTTCTTCATTCTTTCCCTTATCTTTTATTAGTATTAATCTTGACTCTGTATTGACACTCTTGTCAGATTTGGTAACTAATGCTCCAGTTCCTGCAATCAGATGATTAAATGTGAGTCTGAACTTTTTCCCCCTGCCTTTTTTTTTTTTTTTAAAGGAGTTCCTTATTCTCTTAAGGTCAGAGAAGAGGCTACTGTTGTAGCTACAGTGCCTCTTAAAGACATAAACTCTAGAAAGCAAACACAAATTCAACTTAATTTGGGGGCCTGACCTAAGGCTGTTCAATTTAAGGATCTTGACTTAGTGACTCGCGTGTTCTCCCTTGTTCCCTTTCCTTCAATTAGCCCCTGTGTTCCTTCTTCGGCCACCTCTTCCACTGTCCTCTAGTATGTATGGGCAGTGGCTGTCTTTCCTGAAGACAACTTGAGTTCTGCTGTCGCGGAAATAGCAGCTTGATCTCACCCAAAACCTGCAGAAATGGGCTGTGGCATTTAATTAGAATATTAATCCTTAACACAAATTAGTTTCAAGTTTGTTGCCAGTGCGTACATCAGCTACGCTGTTGCCTGAAAATCAGTGCTAATAATTTCAATTCTGCAACAAGCTGTCTTGAAGCAAATGCTTTTGGACCTATGCAGAAGAATCTGAGTCACTAGAGGAAGGCTAGGAGGATGCCACAAGGCTCTTAGAGCAGCTGGTTATAGCTGAAACAGCGTCGGTGTGATTGTGGTGTCACATCAGTAACATCAACTCTGTAGCTTAATTTTTCTTCGGACAGCAGAGTGTAAATGGTTTTGCACATCCTGCATGGTTTCTTACGTATATCCTGTGTCAGTCCATTTTAACATACTGAATTATCTATTTTGCTCTTAAAATTCAGACTTAAATGTGTGCTTCTTACTATTGGCACCAGTGTGCTGCTATTTGTTTTTAAATCTATGAAGACCCTTTCTAACTGTGTCCTGTTAATCCTTGGATGGCAGGGAAATCGTGCTTCAGTGAAGCAGAGGCTACACATAAATAGAGTATAGTCTTTTTTTTAACAGCATTCTGAGAGATTTTGTGAAAAGAATTCTTTTTTCCGGTCTAAATAGCAGCCTGAAGCTCCTGCCTTGAGGGGTGAGACAGCATGCCCTAATGCTTGATGAAAAAGTTTGGCATGACTCCTCTTGTTGAGGAGGTTGGAGTTTCTTCTTTTTTTTGGTGGCAAATGTGTCTCTTTGAAGACTGTTTTCAGAGATACAGGAAACCTCCATTTGAGTCTCTTTCTCTCTTGCAGAAACTGTTCATTTTTTTTTGCATTTCAACAATCTGAGAGAAAAACCATATGATCTTCCAAACTGTAGCTTGTTTATAAATTGAAGTTAACTTGACAGTTAAAGCTATGCTGTTTACTAGTAATGAATACATTAGTCACTATTTGAAAGCTGCCATGGGAAAAATAACTGTTGAATCTTTTTTGGCAGTAAGAGTGGTGAAAATGCTACACAGATTAGTAGCTAGTTGAATGGCTGTGAAGTCTGGAGAAGTCTGCATCTATTTGAAGAAGCAGCAGCCTGAAATAATTTTGTAAGTCTTCATAGGCACTTAATACTGCTTGCAGACACGAGACTATTCTATGACTTCTTACAGGGAAATTTTTTTTCTCCTGGTGCAAATCAAGAAAGTGTGACCCTTAGGCTATGTTTAAGAGGTTCTGCTTTTTCAGTCGTGTCAGCTGAAGAGAGAAGAAATTTCTGCTCCCAGCCAGCATAAGTAAAGCCAGCATAAGTAAATTGGCTTGCATGGGCCATGCGAAAGGAAATTCACTTCAGTCTTGATAGAAGCAAGTAAGTGCATATTTCCTGGGTCGATACTGTTAATGCTGCTCTCTTCAGAAATGTAGGAAATTCCTGACGGAGGGGGTCCATAAGTCGCTGCAGACAGCTCAGGGGAATCTGCAAAGTGTTTAGCTGGACTCAAGGTACAGAGGCATATGGAATGGTATGGTTAATAATTACCATAATGCAATATATATTAAAATGTTGTAAGTCAATTAGTGGTGTGCACCTGTCTAGAGTACTGTCTGTGGTGCATTTGAACTGGTGTGAGACTTAAACTACTTGTTATTCCTCCTTTCTTCCCCAGCATATGGAATCATGACAATACTATTGTTTTTGAAAATGCTCGTATAAATGGGAGTAAAGAATCCAGTTTAAGATGTTTGCTATATTTTTATATTAAAAAATGAATTATGATTTGCTCAGAAAGCAGAGTAAATTTTGATAGCACCATATATGAAATAAGTAAAGTTTCCAGAGTTTGAGTGCTTTTCCTTCAAGAACAGCTTTCATGGAAGTTTGTCAAAGATCTATCAGAGGCCGTGAGATAAGCTTCTTGCTGTTCCTTTCAGAAAACCAGATTTTGCCTTGCTTGTTTTGGTCTGGGCTAATTTATTTGGTTTTGTGCTTCGGGACTTGGTTAGGATTTCTGTTAAAAGGGTCTTTATAGGATCTCAGCATTGCTATGAGGTGTAGCAATGAGTCTGTGCTGTGAGAGGATCTAGTAGACGGTTTGATTCCTGTTCTCTTAGACCATAGGAGATTCAAGTCAAGATATTTTAAATTATCAGTGATTGCAAACATTGGTGGTCTTCTGTATGCAACGGCCATTGCATCATTATAGGTTTAAAATTACTACTTTTTTTTTCTGAAGTAGTAATTAAAAAAAAAAAAATAGTACTTTTTTCCAAAAAAGGCAGCACGCTTCCCCCCCACCCTTGGCTACATTTGTGTGATTTAGTCTTGTATCATCTTGTATCATGGAGATAAATTGTTTTGCTCATCTGTCGTTTGAGTTTCACAGAAGTAGCCCCTAACACTCATAAATCTGCTAAAATCGTAGGAGTATTTAAAAAAAGTTCTCAATACATTTCTCCCATTTATAATTTATAACAACCACGTGAATGTTACCATTTTAAACACAAAAAAAAATCTCTTCTATGGATCTTGAAGTGAATCAACCAGAATCACCAGTCCTTTTGAAAAGATGATATGCGATGCAAAAGCTGCCTTTTTAAAGTCCCTCTTCTGTTCTTGGTTTTGAAGTCAGACACCAGTGCTAAGTGTTCAGCTTGCATTGGCAACAGTTCAAAATGAAGGTAAACAACTTTCACTCTGGTAGGTGGATGTTCCCTATTCATTCAAGATGTGTTTAACCTTTAGTTTCAAAGGGAAGGTGGCCAGTTCAACATGAAAAATTAATCTTTTTTTCGATGCAGGTGACTCTTCCCTAGTGCCAGCAGTTTTGCATGCCGTTCAGATTTAACGTACAAAGTCAGTGTGATCACTTCTTGGAGCGAACGTTATGCTAACCGGTTGGTTGGGCTTCCTTGGGCTCGCCAGGCAATCTGATAAAACAGCCCTTCCAGTTATGGCTACAAGTTGCAGGCTTTTCCTAACTACTGCAGTAAATCCTTTGGCCACGCTGGCTGATGTTCAGCAACCGTCATCACCTGTAACATATGCTCTCGGCATACGCACAGTCAAGCGGACGTGCGCCGTTCTAGTTTTTGAGTATGTGGGGACTCGGAATCCTGTCACGCGGTTCCTAGGATGAGTGCCGTCAGGCTCAAAGCGGCAAATTTTAAACTAGCAGTGCAGGTGCAATGCAGCCAAAAAGCAAAGACAAAAAGAGTGAAATTCAATATCTGTGTGTTTTGAAATTAAAGTTTTGGGTAGTTTCTCTTTGAACTGGATATATTTCTTGGAATACTTGACTTCCTTGACTAATCATTCTTCCAACAGAAAATCATCCTGTCAAATTACTTCACCCTACTTTGATATGAATTATTAAAACAAAATGATAAATTTGCTGCTTTTAGGGAAATGCTACCTTCCTAATATGCTGTGAAATTTCAGTCTTACCTTTTGTAAGCTGTCAAGCTACTTTAAATTTTTATACCATAGTGTTTCGTCTTTGAGAAAATTGAGATTTCAATTCAATGAAACAATTCAGAAACTTATTTCTTCTGTATTGTATGAATTCCAAAGTGATGTTTCTGAACTTGGAGGAAATGCAAAAATTGACAAGAGGGACTTACAAAAATATTACAGTAATGTTTCAACTTTAATTTGCTTGAATTTCATGGTGGTGTTGAACTTTTTGATATCCCAGAAGTACCAGATGAAACAGTGGCTTTTCCCAGGTTTATGAATTAATGTTGTTTTTTGGCTTGAAGTAATTATTTGCTGCTGCTTAATTCAAGCCAACATGTTTTCATGTTCCCTCCATGGCCAAGCATCAGTCATACAGTTTAAATAATGAAGCCAAGCATTAAAGACATCTTTTTGTAAGGGAGTATTGTGAAGAATCCAAATAAAAAGGGCAGGGCCTTCTTGTTGTTAATTCTGCAATGCATATATAATGGAAACATATTGAAATGTATGATTAAAGTAAGGCAAAGAATACTTGACAATTAAAAAAAAGTGACTCAAGTTTTTAGTTTATTTGTCCTTCATCTTTTACTTAATCTGAAAACTTTTTTCTTTTCCAATTACAGATAAATCAGGCCGTTTACACTGCACAGAAATGGAGGTAAGAGAAGTGTTTTGTGTTCTCTGCTAGTGCTTATTTAGCTCAGCTGGCTTTCATTAACTTGTAGTGTAAATGTGGCACATTTGTAGTGTGGAGTTATCATTGCAAAGTTGTACCATGAAATGTGTGTTGTGTTTATGACTTAACAGCTGCATAAATGTGTCTTAACATGGGATATTTAGTCTTATGTTCAGAAACAGAGGAAAGAAAGGCCATGTGGCTTTCCAAAAACAAGCTTAGGAGTATGTTATTCAGCCAATGTAATCTCGTTTAATATTTATTTCTTTAAAATATATTTTTTCAGCAGAATATTTTATTTTAGATAATTTCTGTTGGATAATTCTCTTGGTACACTTACTTTAGAAAGAACTAGTAGGTCGTGGAATAAAATGTGTTTACGGAATGGCTTGGTGATTTTTGACAGCCCAAGAATTTGGATGGAAGCAGAGAAGACAAGTGATCTCAGGGTTGTTTGTTCATCTAAAGACATCCCGATTTCAGATATTTTTACTATTTACTTTAATTTATCACTCAGTGATATTTTGGGGGCCAAGACATACTGTTGTATGTCTTGCTGGATAGCAACAGAAACACAAATCCAGTTAAGTCTGCTTGATTTTTATCTTGACCATTATTTGTCTTCATATCTTTG
This sequence comes from Elanus axillaris, assembly GCA_026212715.1. NCBI lineage: Eukaryota > Metazoa > Chordata > Aves > Accipitriformes > Accipitridae > Elanus > Elanus axillaris. The sequence goes on along the minus strand of JANZLQ010000050.1, from coordinate 3,258,404 downwards.
ATACTAAGCTGTGACTAGTGTTGTAGGAATGTTTGAACTATCATGCTGTCAAATTCATAGATTTAATCCAAGACTGAAAGGAAAATTAAGTAGAACATCTCGTTGAACGAGATGTGGACTCGTATCATTTTTATTATCATTTGGGGTAAATAATATAGCCTACTCCTTAAATAAACTTTGCCAGTAATAAATACAATTTCTGTGTTCTTTGCAGGGCAGTCTTTTCTCACTGCCTTTGAACTTTCTTTGAAATGTAAAACTGAGGTTTTTTTACTTCATCTGTTCCATCAGTACCTCAGGCTGAGCCTGGAGATGGGGCAAGTGCACACATCTTAATTGGCGGGTTGTCTGTTTTCTCATCAATAATATATATGAAGGTGACACACACACACTGCTGTTACTGAATGGTTTATACGTGGATAAACTGCATGAAGATGGCTGGTTTAAAGACAAAATAAAAGGCCAGCTCATTCAACTACAAATGGTAGAATGCTAAGGCCATCCAGATTTTTGCAGGTATTAATAACAAAAAAAGGAAATGTCCTTTCTGCGAGATTCAGTGCAAAGAGTAATTCCTAACTGACATAGGTACAGAAATTGGAACTGCACACATTTTGTTCATGTGGTTCAGTTTAAGCAAATGCATCCTGGTTTTGTTTCAGCATTTGTAAAATCTCAGTTCATAAATCTGGTACCTTATTTACAAATGATAATCTAGTGTGTCATTTGCTTTGCATACTAAATGTTGTTTGCAATTTTGCTTTGCATTTTTTAATGGAAGGTAATGAAAGGTCCTAACACTAAAAATGCAGATAATAATAAGCCCCTGTTAAAATATTTTAAACAAAACATGAAATATTTCATTTGGGGAAAGTAAAAGTGCTTTTGTTTCAAATGAAAATGTCCAGTGAGAGTCAGCTGGATATGTTACACTTCATCTTCCTGGGAAAGGAGGTTTTTAATTTTGATCTTAAAAATATTTTTTGTTGATAGTTGGAAAGAAAAGCAGATTAGAATTTCCCGTGAGACAGAGGCTTCATTTTAAATTGTCTCTAATAAGCAGCACTGTGACTATTAGCATATTGACTGTTCTGTTTATCGTTGTCATTTTGAAGGAGGCTGTGAAGGAGTCAGTGGCTTTTTCCTCCTCCAAAATTCCTTTGGGGCTGCAGCTTTAGACTTGGAGTTGATGATGTTTGTGTTTTTCAGAACTAGGCATTCAGCAGAGACGGCCCATCTCACTTTTTTGATTCCTGTGGAAAAGAGTGTGGCCTGACTGAATGTATTAGAATATGTAGAAAACTTCTTAAAACCGTAACTAATAACAATCATAACATTTTTGCAAGACATGTAAACTATCCTGAATTGGTACACCATTTATTTCAAGCAGGCAATGTAAGTGGTGTGTCAAGTTCAGAGTCCAGATGCCGTAGCTATAATGGGAAGATGGGAACAAGGAATAAGGTGACTTTATTTAATCTGCATCTGCCTATGACTGTTAGGTACATAATGATAGCACTCCTTAGTTGTCTCAATCAAGGTGGTGAAGATTATATAAAATATGCCAGCTGCATTTGTAAACATTTAGTAGTCATTTAGAAAGTATTCTGTGAATGTGAAGTGATTCAGATGTAGGAGGGTTTAATTGCCATGTATTTGAAAAGACCCACCTAACTGAGCACAGGCTTGTTGTGTATGATTAATGTAGTTAACCAGTATGTATGCTAATGTAAAGACATACGTAACCTCTCGCATTCGTTTAAAAGTCAGAAAATAATTAAATAAATAGCCTTTTCCAAACAATGGTTGAATACATTGTTCAATACCATTCAGCTCATGTCAAATTACAAAAGGAATCAATTGTAGAAATGTTGTAGGGAGACTGTGTGTGCTCTGTATGCAAATTCTATTAATGAGGTATCAATTATATGTATCTCTAATTATTAGAAATCTAAAGGATTTCTAAGGAAATCTAAGGAGCTAAAATTGGTTTGGTTTTTGGTTTGTTTTTTTTGTACCTTTTCATTGGGAACTCGAAATGTTGACTATATTTCAGGTAAATATTTAGGGAAATAGTTATATGGGTTATAAGGATACTCTGTTCGCTTTGGTACAAATAAGAATATACTTGTTATTTCATTGTACTGATGCAAACAAAATCAACCACTTCTCTCATGCTGATGAAAATGAGAACATGTATTTAATAGCACAGAATGGTAGGATTTCAAAAGAGGTGTCATGATTTTGCATTAAAAATAATGCCACACCTACATTGAAGTGTGTTACCTGCTCAAAATTCAATCAGTGTAAAATGGGTGTATTCAGCATATACTGATATCTAGGATTCATTTTTTTTAATCGCTGTTGAGTGTAAACAAAAGTAACAATCTGACTGAGGCGTAATTGCTGCAGCAAACAATCCTTGTCATGCACGGTGATAATCACTTCATTCTACTTCCTGAGTACTAACCTTATGGTGACAAGGGAGAAAAAATGTCACTGCACAGAGAACAGGCAAAAATGTTTTTATAAGAATCATTTCTCTCTGTATAATATGACTGAGAGTGACTTCCATCAAAATAAGTTTTGATTATGCATTGAGAAAATATAATTCCTTGTGAATGCTTGGTTACAAATCTGGTAACTCTATGAAAGCTTTTGATTAACAGGAAATCAGGATTGCCTTCTAGAAATCAAAGTCGAATCATGCATCTTTTCTTGCGAGCATTAAGTCGTGCTTGAGCATTACGAGCCAGTTTTGATAAGTGGAGTGCTCATGCCTTGCTGATGAAATTATCTCACAGAGAAGCTGCACGTCCAGCCTTTGAGGGACCTGTTATTTTAGATACCTGAAAGCCCATGAAGCTTGTTCATTGCTGTGGCGGTTCTGTGGCAGTCAGTCTTGACCTCCTGATTTTCCTGAATTACTTCATAGTCACAAAGAAAGAGCTTAAGAGACACTTGATTAAATAGTAAGCAGGCAAAAAAGTAGAATTTATGTTTTGATCTTTCGTGTTTTGTAACAAGCTGCTTTTTTCAAGAGGAACTTTGTTTTTTGTAAATTTTGTGAGCGTTTACAGCACATCGGGAGGAGGTTGCTCTTGGAGGAAAATGGATTTCTGTTGTTTACTTGCTATAAGCTTGGCACACCACCCTTTTCATTCAGCAATTTCATTAGGAATACACAGTGAATATTGGGCTGGAGAACTAATAATGTATCTGACTAAGCTGATTTGGTGATAGTCAAATCCTGCCATCTGTCCAGAGTCTCTAAGAGAATTCAACTGTTCCTTGTAAAGGCTTTGTAATTTTGCAGTGCGCTATGATGTGCCTTTAACAATCTACACACCCTAAAGTCACACAGGATTTATGAAATCTTCATTCCAGTGATGTCACTAATAAAGCTTTCAATCAGCTGGGGGAGAGTGCAGAGGCAGATTTCAGCCTTGGTCTTCTGACGATATCAGTTAATGGCTGATGGAAAACTAGGTCTTGCACCAAGTTTAATACCTCCGGGGAACATTTTGCTTGTGAAAAGCACAAATAGCAGAGTATGGAGCATTAAGTTAGGTGGTGGTTTTTTGATGGTTTTTTGGGTTTTTTTTTTGTTTAAATCTCACAGCACAAAATATTCTTTATATAGTTACCCCGAGGGTAACTACAGAATTACCCATTTTTTTCATGAGATTGAATGTGAAAGTTTGCAAATATAGTTTATATGACTCCGAAAAGGATCTCGGATTGTTGAAAGAATACAGTAATTTGTAGAGGTCTTCAGGTTTTTTCAGAACCTTTTCTATATAAATTCTATTATAATGTGTATCATATCAATGACATGCTATCGTATCTGTGGTAGCTATTGTATGTACTGATTGATATGATAGCATCGTATCAATTAGCTTTAAGGTGCTATTTTTTTAGTAGACCAGTGCCAGTGGACATCTCTGCCTGTCTGTTCAGACCAAGAGAGTAATCTGATAGCTTGTTCTAACTGCAGGGAAAAATTAAGCTTTAGATGTTGTTTGCATGCCTACAATTTAATGGCCCTTTGTATTGTCTGTCTTTGTTGTTGTATATAAGAAGAGACATGTTTAGAGTGTTAGTATGAAATGAAACTGCTGTGTTTCATTTTTTTTTCTTTTTCTTTTCTTGTTATCGCTAATGAATTTTAAGCTACAAAAGTTACGACTACATTTCTGGTCTGCTAAATCCCTCAAAGGCTTTGGAGATCATATGACATTGTTTTTCTACAAAGTCTGGTAGTTATGAGTTTTCTATTAGAGATGCTGTGTTTTCATGTCTTTCTTAAGTACCAAATAGTTAATACTAAACCCACAATCTGAACAAGGAGTATGCTTTCTGGGGCTGAATGGAAACCAGATAATAGTTCTTAGAGTGATTGCAGGGAGGGAGCTTTTTGTTACTTCTTGGTGGATTTTGCCTAGGTCAGATCTGAAACTGAGGTAAAATACACCCCCAGATTTCAGTAAGTTTAATTTCAGTGGTAAGTTTGCCCTGATAGTGTTGGCTTTTTGATCTACAGGAGACAAAACACAGCCCAAACCCTCCTTTCTTGAATATCTCTATTCACTCAGAAGTCCCATATCTACAATGTAAAAAGTATGCAGAAGATTTACAGGTGGTGAGAATGAGGTACATAAAATGTAGGTTAAATGACAAACAAAAATTGCAGAAGGAAGCTGCATCTTTAAAGATTTCCTGTTGTTTACAGCCATTCTTTCCCTGCACCACTTCGATCCACACGGCGCTTGAGCTTGCAGTGATGAAGTCGGGAGTACTGAGTAGGTTCAGTGGGTGGTTTGGTTTTTGGGAAGCTAAGGGAGATCAGACTGTAGCACGTATTTTTTTACGAGAGCAAGGAGCACTTTAGTGAGCTGGTTAAGTATTTGAATATATATTGCATACGTTCTTGTGCTGCATTTTTCCTTCCAGGTGTTCTGGTATCGTAGTTATCTCGCTGTAGAATATGAGTAAATTCCTCTGACTGAAGGGGGTATTAGTGGTGTTTTAAGAACAACAAACGTAAATTTAGTGTGTGTGTGTAAAACACTGTGGTCCTGCTAGATTATTAAATCACCTTAAGAGAGAAAATTGCTCAAATAGACCTTTGTGTGTGTGTGTGTTTCTAACTGATCTTTAATTTTTCTTATTTCTGGGTGGCTGGGTTTCTTATTTCTGGGTGGCTCTGACTCTAACATAAAGGCCTTTGAATATCTAAGCAGCATTATTTCAACTATTATGTGCATTACTAGATTAGGCTAATTTTAACATGGCTAAGACAACCCAATTACTTGTTTATCAGTTTTGAATTTGGTCAGTGGACAAAGAAGACAGGAACTTGAGGGAGCTGAACACTTAATTTAGCTTCAGCAGTTTGGTTACCAGGTACTGGTTTCCCAACTTATACTTTAAAAGCAAATATTGGTTTGAATTTAACTATTGAGAAAATGAGGCAAGGATTGAAAGATGAAACTAGTAATATCAGTAAGTTTATTTTCAAAATGTGAAGAGGTTTAAAGTGAGAGAAATAGTTATTTATGAATGAGGCGAGTCCAGAGTGTTCCCACCTACTTTGTTTAACAACACCCATCCTCTTCTTTTCAGTGATTATGTATATTAACATTGAGTCATTCTAACATTCCTGCTTTGAATGTGCTTAGAAATATTGATCTAGTTTATCTAAACCATTCTTGTATGAAGTAGACCATGTTTTAACAAAAAAAATTCTTGTTAGTCACTTTACATGTGAAGAACCCCCAGCAATTTATACTTGGGAAAATAAACGTTATGAAAGGCTTTTTTTTAATGCAGCTTTAGCTGACCTAATGCAGATGAACATGTGGAATTTTTATGAACAAGTAGACAGTGTGGTTAATCTTTGTTTAGTCTTTAATTTCTCTTGCTGCCTTCTGCTGTCTTGTCTCTCTGCTGGGAGCAAGAAGAGCTGCTGTCCTCTGGTTGTGAACATGCAGAAGCTTCAGTTATTGCAAGAGAAGGGAGGAGAAATGTGGTGTCCCCTCACAGGATTTCCAAAGGTCACCCAGGGAAAATACTAAGAGTAAAGCTTAATTGGAATTTTAGTCAGATATGCATTTTCAGTAGGCTAATAACAGGGCAGGTCATGGTGGCCAGTTCAGAAATTCCCAGTAACGCTGCCTGAGCATTCAGAAATACTAAGGCTTATTCTAGCGTACAGTGAGATTGGTGCACAGAAAACAAACTGTTGAAAAAAATATCTTTTTTAAGGTTAGTTCCTAGGTTTTGGTTAATACATACTCAAAAAAACTTTTTTTTCTTTGCAGTTCTATGACTAAATGTTTTTCTTCACATGAACACTAACACATAGCTTTTTATCTAAATCACTTGACCTGAGAAGTTGAGATGTTAAAGCAAGATTTGCAGTTGAGTCGTGAGAGCATGCAGCACTGCGCGCTTCCTTTGGCAGACAGGGTACTGAATCGGTCTTGGGGCTTGCTGAGGCAAAAAGGAGGTTTTGTTAGTTTTGTCCTTTCTTTTGTTTTGACTTGACACGGTGTAATTCATTTCAGCTTTTGTTCCAAAGTGAACTTTTTAGCAACTGGTAAGTTTCTGTGCTCCCCATGACCTACCAGTGTGAACGTTTTCATCTTAAACTGTTTAATTTTGTCTGCCACTTACATGTTTGTAATGCCAATCATGGGAAAACAAAGCAAGCTCCAAGATCTCTCCTTAATGGCATGAAGGAAAGACTCTAAAAGATGTGCAGTGTTGAACGCTTCGATTATCATTTAGTGTTGCTGTGTGCTGTAACACATGAAGTAAAATACTTTTAATTACCAAAAGGAAATACAGAGGGTAAATTAAACATGCAGATAAAACAAGGGGGTGACTGAATTCTAAATGTGTATTTCATCATGTCCCTTTCTTCTATTAACCAGTAGTAATTACGAAGCATCTGTAATGCTTTTAGTACTTCACCCTCAGCAAGAAGTGAAGGTTAAATAATTAACTAGGACAAGGCAAGCTGTTCACACTTAGTAGATTAACTCCTGCTTCATTTAAGAAGGTAGAGGTATTCTGCTAAACAGACAGTTTTTCTCTTCCACATATTTATCCCTAAGCCTGAAACACCCTTGTCCAAGTCTCCTGTCACTCTTTCTCATCTGTATTGTACCTTTACTTCCAAGCCTCCCTCTCCTGTTTTCTTTCAAAATCGTTTATAGTTCGTTCATTAACTTCCTTTATGTCTGTTTCTCCTTAACCAATCCGCTTATCATCCTCCTTAATCATCTACTTTTGTGGGTGTGTGTTATTGCCTCTGCCCAATATTTGATGACTCTCAGTGTTGCTGAGATGATTTTCTGTTCCAATGTGTTCTTTCACAGCTCCCTGCACTTCTGCTTGTTTCTTCTGTTGGTCCTAGATGGATGTTGTACTGCTACCTGAATCCAGTATTTCTCTGCTTTGTATTTCTCATTGTGTCTTTATCCTTCCCTGTTATCTGGACTTGAGATATTAGTCTTATCTTTGACTCACACTCTTTCCTTTCCTCCAGATGCTTGCCAAATCCTTAATTGCCAATTGCTAAAAGCACCCATCTCTTCTCTGTTGCCAAGATGATAATTCAGGCTTTGTGGTTTTTTGTTGGATTGTCTTGGCTAATGCAAACTGCCTGCCACTTACTCGGTTCTTGGCAATGATGTAAAATGTATCTTCAAAGCTTTTTTTAAAGACTCTTCTCTGTCTGCATCATGGCTTTGGTATTGCTCTATGTTGCTTTTCTCTTCACCTCTGGCCTGCACGTTCAGACTTACCTTCTTCCTACTGTTGTAGGTCTAGAGCAGACGCTCACTGCAGAGTAAACAAATTGCTCCATCTGGTCTGTCCATTTAGGAAGATGTGCCATTCCTTGTGCTGTGCGTTCTGTTTGCTTTGGAGCAAAGCTCTTACAAATGTTCCAGAGAACACAGATGAGAAAAATGTGCATGTATTCTTCTAAACTATGTATTTCTAACTCTTTCGACCGTTTGGTGATTGTGAATCAATACTTTCCTTTGAATATACTTTGTAGCATGTCAGATTACATTTGTTTTTCTGAGCATGTTGCGTGTGCTTGAATGTTTGAGTATTTCACTTTTGTTCTCAGAGTGAAAGCTCCATGCAATTCCTAGGTCTTCCACAAATGTTTCATTTAGTTGGGCATGGAGAAAATAAATACAGTTTAAACTGCATGAAAACAGTGAAGTAATTGTGGTCTCTTATCCTTGGCCACCTTTTTGCCTAGTAATTTTCCAGAGGTCTGCTCTCGTTTATAACTCTTTGTATTGTTTGCTATTGGAGTCTGCTTTAAACCTACAACTAGTAAAGCATGCAGAAAATAGTTCCTTTCCCTTTTCTTCTTTCTTTTTTTATCTGTCTGTACACTAACAGAAATGATGTTCTTAATGAAATTTGGCCAGGATGTGTTCGTAACATCCAGCATTACTTCTTCATATTACTTGCTAGCTTTTGTTGTCCAAATTAATGTGCTCAAGGACTTCTGCTATGTTTTTATTTTATAAACATATTATAATAAATTTTTCTTAAAAATTTTGCCTTTACTTTTGTCAGCTCTTAGTTAACTTTTTATTCAGATCTGGTAGACAAAGCTAGTGCTAAACCTAGCTTTCTTTATGCGGAGTCTGGTGCTTTTATCACACAGTCTAAAGGACATTTGAACAGTAACATGGCATGCTTGTGGGGAGTCAGCTGCGTGTTTGTGCCTGTAACATTTAAAGCATTGGCACTAGAAAATGTATTGGCATTGTATTTGTTTTTCGTGTTTCAGACTTGTTATTGGATGTTAAAAGTTAATCTGAAAAACTTAGGTAAGAATTGCTAAACGAGAGAAAGGGAGAAAAACGTGCCATTGTGATGGAGAGAGTTTTACCAGTTATGGGTACTGTAGCAAATATATTTTTCAATTTAAAGTATTTCATTCTCTTACATAAGGAAAATGTTTGTTAAAAAGTTAAGGTCTTTTTAATCCCTGGACTCCCAACTTTCTGGAGTGTGTCTGCTTGCAACTCTCAGATCCTCCAGTTGATTTCTGTCTCTTGTTATGCTAGTTATATATGCAAATATACTAGCAGCCTTCACAGTATAAAGAGGTACGCGATGAACTTGAGGTTCTATGAGTTGCCCCACTGACTTAATCATATGGACACTAAAGTAGGCAAGGTGAATGTTTGGTGGGAGAAAATAAATGTTGTTCTCATTATAGAGACAGAAAAATTAAGTTTGAAGGCATCAGGCAAATTGCCCGGTGTGACATTTGGGCTGCATGGCAGAGCCAGCATAGAATCTAGATTATTTAAGCCTTAGTCACAAAACCAAAAAGCTTTCTTCAGATTTTAAATACGAACCAAAATAACAAACTTGTTACTTTACTGCAAAAAAAAAAAATACTAATTCCTTGAGAGACATTCATCAAGATAGTAGGAATTTACTTTCAGGCAAGGCTATCCCTTTCTTTTTTTTTTTTTTCCTGTGTAGATTTCTTAAATACTTTAAAATTCTGTATAACTAGTAACCCATTCTCTTTCAAAATAAATCTCCTATCTTTCAGGTTTATGCACATAGATGTTGCCATGTTAGTACAAAAGCAGACTTTACTTTCCATTGTTTACTTGCTGGCAGTAGATAGACTGAGCCTTGTTCCTACAGGGAAGACAAAGTTACCCCTAAATTTATTGTATATATTTCAGACAGAGAAAGCATTTCAGAACTTATGTAGCATGTTTAGGAAAAATCAAAATGAATAGTTTCATACAAGGAAAAGAGCAAACTTGGGGGGATTCGAAGTAGGAGTCATCCTAAGGATAAGAAAAGGGAAACTATTCCCGTAACAAGGGAGAAGAAGCATCAAAAACTGATACAGAATAAGGAAACCTTTCTTTACTGCAGCATTTGGAAAGGCAGTGAAACAAATGAGGTGTATTGTCATTAAAATGTGCATGAAATAATGTTTAGCTTCACAGTGTGGTAATACTCTAGTACTAAGTAGTAGGACAGAGAGCTTGAAGGAAAAAAAAAATTAAAATCTGCTAGAAATGAGCAAGCTAGTTGTCCTAAAAGTAGAGTTTCATTTCACAAAATCTACTGGTAAAATTTTTCAGCAGATGTATTATGAATGAAGATATAATCATTAAAACCAGCCTGAACCTCACCGTGGATTTACAGTGCAACACAGCATTTTGGTATTCTTCCGGCATTTCAGATGTCATATTGAAACACAAAGTGTCAAATTAATGAGATTCCAAGCACTTTCCTGTCAGTGTCTCATCCTTTTTTTTTTCTTTTCTTTTCTTTTTTTTTTTTTTTGGAAAAGATAGCTTGTATATGTATGAAGATCTTAATTCTTCAATCTTCTGTCTGCGTGAATATCTAGATAGATGGATTTTACCAGGCAGTGGGCACTGCAGCAGATACGCATACACGCTGTCTTGCATTTCCTGTCTTGGCATGGAAACTTGAACATTAGGGATTAACGGATGATCGTATTTGTATTTTTTTGTGTATAACTAAAAGATAATTTTCACCAAAGGTGGCTGAATTTATGTGACACTGGGGTTTTTGTTTGACATGGCCTATTACAGATTTTTATGAAAGGACTGTGAAAGCAAGTTTTCAAAAAGCTTTCTGAATAGAAGACAGAAAAGTGTTGATTGCTGTACTTTTTCCCAGTTTAATGGCTATAGGAACAAAGAACATCAGTTGCTTCAGGCTTAGATAGTTACAACCTCTGTGGCTTTGATGCAGTGAAACTGAGAATTATTAGACTTTGAAATAAAAAGCCCTTCTAACATCAGTTGTACAGAAACTACAAAACAGAGTATTGTTTTCCTCAAAAATTATGTTTTTATAGTCCCAATCCCATATCCAGAGCAACTACATGTGTAATTACATTTACACTGATACGTAAATTTGAGAAATGATACTTTATCTCTCAGCGATAGTTCCCGTGTTCATTCAGGACCTGGATTATTGTGCACCTTCGACACATGAGACCAGAGATTCTTACACTGCTCATCCAAGCTGCTCTGTTGTGGCTCCCTGTGATGTGCAGAAGATGTAGTTAAGAGCATCTCCATCCCTCTAAATCACCCAGCACAACAGGAATTGTGTGTTATGGACGTTTTCTTTTCTGAATTTACTTTTTTATGATTTGTTCTGTTGGAATGATCTTGACTCACCTCTACTACTCGTTTACATTCCTTTCTCCCTTAAAATAATTATTTTCTAATTACTTTGCCTGTCACCTCTTAGTGCCACACCTCTTTAGCTCTTCAGTGAGTGATGATCCCAATCTGCCTTTTTTCTGCTTTCCTTTAAATTGCTAGTAGACAGCAATCGGCCTCCTGAGAACAGGCTCCTTGGAACATACTTCTTGTCATCCACCCGCACTTTGAGTATCTCTGCTGCTCTGGAGAGATCGAGTTCCAGTAAGTAAGCAGAGTTGTCTGTGGCTTCCAGTCCCACAAGCAGAGGGAGCAAAGCCCACATCTGCAGAATTCCTCCTTGGAAGGGTGATGGGTGGCTTCTTGGACCATGTTGGCCCCATTGGTGTTCCAGGCTAATTCCACTCTTATCCCTGGCTTGACCCACTTCTGCCATGGCCCTAGGGACTGCAAATCACCAGGGTCCTCAGCATCCTCATGCAAGATTCCACCTGCAGATCTCATGAGAGTATCCTGAGCAAAAAAGTCGGAACAAAAGAAACAGATATGAACGGATACAGCAAACAGTTGTCCTCAGCCACAAGTTCTGCTAAATTCTGACTGCCCGAAGAAGACTAGCAGCTGCTGCCATTGCACTCTGATAACACCTACAGCGAGTCAAGATCCTGAATGTATGGTTGACTCTTACAGATGCCATGTCCCTCTTAATACCTTCTGTCTATTGTATGTTCTTGGCATCTGACCTCCATGACTCCTGCTGCGTGGCACTGAGGTGGAGGAATAACTCACGCTGCCGCAGTCCATTTTAGAGATGTAGTTACTACACAAAGTCTCTGATTTTCTCAGCTTCTTCCATTACAGTCACTGACTTAAGAACGTCTGCCAGGATTTCTAGGGTCAAGAAAAACAAGCATTGTCCTTTCCCAGCCTGCAGAGAACACTATTGGGTCATAAGATGCTAAACAACCTGATTCCTGTATCATGAGACACTGAATGATACAATATGCTATTGAATTTGTACCTTTGGCAACGTATTTGCTGGTGTGTCTTTCTATGAATTTGGGTCTTCCTGTTAACCACAGCATTATGTATGAGGACACATTGAAGATCTTATGCCAACTGATTCTATACAGCCAATTTACTTGTGTTTTCCTTCTGGATGCACAAAGTTTACAAGTGTTACTACTTGCTCTGAATGTGAAAAATGGTCTTTTAACATTCACAGGTCTAAGACCTTTATGTTATCTCTCGGATATTTGTCTCCACAGTGGAGTAACTGTGGTGGTTGGCCATCCCTACTCAAATCCTTTGGACACGGGTAATGTGCAGTGCCAAGACTGGTGGTTGTACTAGCTTTCTTGATTTCCATTTATTTCATCAGCGCTTTAGCTGTGTCAGGGTTGATGTTGGGAAGGTTTCCAGCACTGACTTGTTCGGCATGGCCACCAGGAGCTCTGTAACTTCATTAAGCTGTGTGGCATTGCTGAAAATTCTGGCAGCAATGCTGGCTGCGAAGGACTGTGCTGGACTCCGGATCCTTGCATGTATGAAGGCCTCTGCAATCTCTTCTTTAATGACTGTAAATTTGTAAGACGGGGCTTGAAACTGGCCAAAGTTACTGAATCGTAGAATAATATAGTTGGAAGGGACCTCTGGTCATCTGGGGCGGACCACATGAGCAGCATGCTGAAGACAATGCTAACTTAAATGAGGTTGGTAAGGGCCTTGTCCAGTCAAGTTTTGATTGCATCCAAGGTCAGAGATCCCACAACCTCTCCAGGAAATCTACTCCTCTGTTTTACCACCCTCATTGTGAAGAACACATAAGCAGACAGACACCCAAACACAGAAAAATAAATTCTTAGTAGTAGCTGTAGTTACTTGTAAATGTAATCCACAGGTATAGGTACATTCTTTCTGTCTTGCCTTTAATTTACTAGCACTTGTTTTGAATTGCAGGTTGAGAAATACTAAGGGCATGGAGGTTAGTGCTCAGAGCAGAGCATTGATGTGGCAGCACAACATGAAAGACAAAGGCATGAGCTCCTTCTTGGAGTGCTGTTAAAGCTAGAAACAGACTTTCCAAACTCTAGTGCCCTTCTGTACTGAAACTTTGGATAACAGGTCTTGAAGAACTTAGATCACTGGTAATAAACATCTTATTCTTAGTTTCTGTGCCTGACCTTGGATTGGTATGTTTGGAAAACAGCTGACGTGGTTTTCATTCCAGCCATTTCATGTCAGTCTTCAATGAGTGATCTTAATTAAACTTTGCAAATCATTCTAAGGGTTGGGGTTTTTTGATACAAAGCTCATGTTTTATCATGCATAGCAAACAAAAACACGTACATGTGTTTGTATGTATGTATATTTTTGTCATGGTGAAATAGCAAACAAAAAAAGGCATAGTGGATACATTGGTGTTTCCTGCGAGCAGCAGAATTGTATTGTTTGGTTCACACACATGTAAAACAATGTCCGGAATTAGCATGTGTTGCACAAGGAAAAAGTAAAGTGAGACTTGGTAGCTTTTTGTTAAGCTATGGTAAGTAGATATGTGCTCATTCTGAATATGTAGATATCCAGGGGGAAAAAACAGTTTCCCTTTAAGCGAAATAATAATTGCAAGAGTCACAGAGCCTTGTGACTGATCACAAGTTTTAGGAGAGACTTCAAATCACTGAACCTAATGTTACATAAGGTTTGTTGTTACTTAGTAAGTCTTATGGATTGTAATGTTTAAAATACCTAACATGTATTACCATAATGTAGTCAGTTTCAAATTTAAGTGAATGATCTTAAAAAGACTGTTAGGCAACCATTGTCATTAGACAGTTGGATATATTTCATTTTCTGGTTTAGATTCTATCACTGCCTACTTGCAGTAAAGCTGGTGGTGAAATGTTTTCCAGACATATGAGACTGGACAGTTTCTACATAAACTAAGAGCTCTTTGTATATCCTAGATCTTTCTCACTTGGTTGTATGCATCCTTTTTCTTCCCCATGTGGACGTCTCAAATTTAGATACATGTTTGCCACTGATTATTTGTATAGACTTTACATACCTGAGATTATCTGGTATTTCTTATAGAAGGACTGCTGCTCAACAGCAAGCAACATGTGCTATAAAACATTTGCTCATATATATGCCTATATAGATAATTCAGTTCTAAAATGAGAGGGCTTCAAGATAAATGAAGATTTTGATGTATTTCCTAGATACTACCAATGTTTTCTTAGCTGCTCATTTTGTTAAACCAGCCTAAACATATGCTGTTTGGAGCACTTTGGTGATTTGTTTGTTCATGTTTCTGTAATGAAATAATTCATGTAAAAAAGATGAGATCTGTGTGCAAAATCAATCCTTTTTATTGCTCCTCTAATGCTCTGAGTCAGGCCTATTTTAGCTGTGTATTTATCTGTCTGCATTATCTTTTCTTGAGTATTTGATGGAAAAAAAGTTTGCTTGGTTTCCAGCTTCAGAGAGGAGAGAGAGTCTAATGCATGGGAGTCCTGAAGTATTTTAATAGCTTGGAACGCCCACGCTGACCTTGCATATGAAGATGAGGTGTCAGAGACAGTGCAGGGAGGTTTCAGGGAGGAGACGGAAGCGTTGCCCTGGCTGCACAGACTGCCGCCTGACTCACCGAGTGTCACTGGGAGCGTGGGATGGTCAGGTGGCTGGAGGGAATGAGCCATGATGAGCTAAAACAGTTTAGTTTCTTTCAAGAGCGTCGGAGGCTCATATGAAGGACAAAGGATGAGCAGGATGAGGATACTGCTGCTGCAGCACCCATGTGTGCACTGGGGAGGCTTGTTCTACCCAAAATGAGTCTACCGGTGTAGGAGTCGCAGTCATGGGATACCCAGGACTGATCTGCAGATGTGGAAGTTGCGTGCATGGTTGTTTTCAGTAATTCCTGCAATAGTTGTTGGTATCCTTTCTTCTAAAGGAAGGTCTTGTTTATGTGATGCTGTTGATGGATCTAATTGGTATTGGTTTCATAAACAATACTGGCTTTAAAAGGCTATTGTTCTCTCATACAAAACCATCAATGACTTTATTACAAGTATTTTCCAGGAGACTCCCAAATATAATAGACTTCATTTAATTAAAAAATGAACAACACGGGTTTGTTAGTAGGTCTCATGATCGCTTATGAAACAAGTGTAGTGAGCAAATTGCCGAATCTCCTTCATTCAGGAGGATGAAGTTTTTCTCTTCCTGAAGAACTTGACTGGTATTTTCTGTCATAGGTCAGGAAAACTCAAGATAAATACAGAGTTCAGTGCAGCTCTCTCGCAAGCTAACTTTCAAATTCCATATGTATTTCAGTATCTTACGTTATGTCTTAACACTGGCTTGTTCTTGATCTCGGCTTCAGACATCTCATTTTTCAGTAACAGTTTATTTTCTGATGGTTGGCACATACCGTTTCATAGAAGAATACACACTTTTCCCCCTAGAGTTTTGGTGTTCCCTGGTGCCGAGGCACTGCACCCCGTGCCAGGGCCCTGTGTGCGCATGCCCAAGGCCAGCTCCCGCTGTGGTACAGCGAAAAACAGCCCTGTCAGAGCTGTGAAGAGCCACGAGAAGCCTCATTGCAGGGATTCCTCCTTTTTTTTTTTTTCCTCAGGAGCAACATTTAAGCCGAGCCTTTGCATTCGCATCTACTCGAGCTACACTGCAACTGGCCCATCCGTGCCCAGCCGCGTCCCTCGCCGGACCTGACCTGCTGGCTTGCCTTCCTGGCCCAGCCTCAGACCTGCCTCGTCACTGGTGATCGTGGACTGTGGCTGGCCCTGGTTTCTGTCGCCAAACCTGCTCTGCTTTTCCTGTTTGGGTACCCAGGACTGCGTCCCTGGTGATCGAGGGCACTGCCCCTGCCTCTGTTGTGGTCGCTCTCAGCTCCTGACTCGCCTTCCCTTGCGGAGGTGGCTGCCCCTGCTGCTTCCTCACGCGGTTTTCCTTGCTCATTCACAAACAGGGAGGCATGTTTCCTTTCTTCGTCGCAGCATAAAAGACGGGTACAGAAAATCCACACGCACACGCATGCTGAACTTTGTAGGTGGGGATACACGCGCTTCTTTTCTCTGCCTGCAGCAATGGCAGCTAGCATGTGCGTGTGAGTACGGGTTTGCAGAACACAGAATACAAAGGATTTTAAGGTTATGAATGATCTGGAAACGTCATAGCTTTAATGCCTCGTCCATCCTGAGAGTGTCATAGTGGGATATCGAAGTAAATACTGAGGAGTTGTCCTGTGTTTGTCCCAGTGCATTACCATGCCCTAAATGCTGACAGGAGTCAGCGTGCCCCAGCGTCTGAGAAATTCATTTCAGACTTCTTGCAATATTTTACATCCACATCTTCTCCCCAGCCAGTGGAGACGCCATGATCACAGGGGTGACATCTGTGGAAGAGCCACCAACCAGCCAGTGGGGTGACTGTCCATTTTTCCACCTTCCCATCCTTGATGTCTGTTTTATGTGGCCACTGAGAAAAAGTCACAATATAATTTTAGATTATGACTGGGATGTTTGTGCCTGTCCACTTGAAGGTCAGGGACTTGTTTGTGATTGAGAGAAATTCCTGTGTGGAAAAACAAACATCTGAATTGTTTCATAGCAAATTATATTTGGAAATAAATATTCTCACTGAACTTCTGAGAAGAGAAATTATCATGTCTGCTTACTTTATGAGTCATAAAAGAGCAGCCTTAAACTCTCAGGCCAACAAAAAAATAATACAATAAATACTAAATCTCATATAATACTCTTAAGTGCCCCCCTCTTACTTTCATTAGCAGTATTAACATCATCACACAGTACTGCAAAAACAGTCTTAAAGCAAAGAAAATACATTTTGTGTGTCCTCTCTCTCTGAAGAGAGGATAGTACATGCAGAGGGGGAACTTCACTTACTGTAAGGAGGAACAGTAAAAGCCTGTCCTCTCTAAGAGTAACAGAGTCAATACTATGTCCTTTCTCCTCTTGCAACATCTAAAGTGGAAGCTGTTTTCAAGGAACATTAGTTTTGTAACTCCCAGGGTGTTCATGTATTAGTCAAAACTAGCCCTACTTTCATGCCAAAGTTAATTTTGGACTCTACAGAACACAGGAAATCATCCTTTGCCCATTTTCATTGCTTTCCAAAGAGGAGTGATGACATATTTCACATATCTGTGGAGCTCTTAAGTTAGAAGTATTTATTAGATAGCACTGCTTGTGCTATTGCAAATTGGCAAAGGAAGAGAAAACTTCAGAAATATTCCTTTTCTAAATTATGAAGACAATATTTCAGAAAAGCTCAGCAGAGAAGATGACAGTTGTTACCTGAGCCATGTGGCCACTCTATGAATACAAGAATCATAACTATTAAATGAAGAATCTGTTATTTAGTCAACTGGTTATATCCAACAGATCTTACAAGGTGAGCATCCCACCATCATCTGATGCCACCTTTTTCACATCTTTCTGCCATTCTGGCTCCTCTAATTAGATGCTGCTATTTTACAAATAAAGAAACTTCATTAAAAGCAAGAACATAAAATACCCATATATTACATGAAAAAAAAATTTTTTTGGACTAAAGTAGCTACAGACTGACTGCACAGTGGCTGAGGCTGTGAACCAGGGAGAGTGGTTGGAGTATGAACTGGTGTACAGGTATTTTTTTGGTAGCTGTGTTGCAAGAGGACCACTCTGTTCAGCATGACTGAGTCATTTCCTAATTGACGTGGAGTGGGCAGAAATTCCCCAACCAACAAGCTGTAGTTGAGATTCTTCCATTTTGAGATGACTGATGTATTTGGGCTGCCTTCAAGGCTTAGTGGAGCAGAGTTTACAATGCTTTGGATTTTCCAGAAAGGGAATACTTAGAAAAGTTTCATATATTTATATAAATGTATATAATTTTTAAAAAAATAATATCTATGTATCTGTGATGTTGTTATGTATATAGTAATACCTAATATAGAAGGACCACCTTGGTTGGATAAATGCCTGTTATCTCAAGCAGAAACATAATTAACTCTTGGGTTGGTGATTGCCTTGCAATGTAAGAGTGTTTGTGCAGGAGTTTGGGCTCCAAGTCTGTCTTGCTGAAGGATTGACAGCCACAGTTTCCAAACAGAAAATACCTGGCTCTTTGTTTCAGCCTGCCTGAGCTGTTTCTGAATGCAGGTAACCCTGGTGGCCCACAGCTCCTTGTGGGCGAGAGTACTGTCAGCCTGTTTGCTTGCAGCTCTTGGCTAGCGCAACAGATAGTTTCCTGGCATGAGCTGTAGCTTGCTGGAAATTTTGGTGGTGTGCACAGTATGGGCATATACTTTATACACTCAAAGTCAATCCAGAATAGATGCTCTACTTGCTGCTGAAAAGTGCTCTTTGGTAGCAAAACGGGATGTAGAGTCCTATATACTACGCTTGTCTGATATAGCGTATGACTGATGAGTCAAACTTATTACAGTTATAGGAGAGGATATTCAAGGTACTCAAAAGTATCAGGGAGGCAGGGAACAACTGATTATTTTTTTTTCTAGCAAAATGCTTTTTTCTTTTTTTTTTCCATCTGTTTTGATATGACTTCCTATGACTTTGCCTGTTGCAACAGTTCTCTGATATGAGCAAGAAAAAACCATGATGAGTTGCCTAGCAATTTCATTATTTAATAGTATTATTTTACTGTTACATAATGTTGGTGGGCTACCCTATGAGCATTAGTTGGGAAGCAGTATCTTTATACAAACTTCATACAATTATGGAAATGTACCTTCCAAAGTAAGATGAGGCAGAAGTCATTTTGCAATAGAAGTATTTATATGGGCCAACCTAACAGACGTGCCCAAAACTAATGTCACATGTTATGATAAGTCAAAAACTGTCATACCGTAGATGACTGGTTGAAGCTTCTTTTTCTAATGTTAGCAGCAGAATGTAAAAGTGGGAAATCTCACAAGACTGCAGGTCTTACATGAAATTCTGCAAGACAGATAAACTTCTAAGAGAATAATGCCATGCTATAAATACATTGCGTCTGCCTTTTAGGAAGAATGGTGAAAATATTTTTAGGATATTGTTGTCTCATCAGAACAACAGAAACATTCTATTTCTTAGGTCTCATGACATCTTGCATACTCAGCGTGGGAGCCTTTGGTGATTATAGCTGCCTGAAGCTGTATTAAACACAGAATCATAAAATTGTAGATAGAAGGGACTTGTAGAAATCTTGTATAATTCTCCCTTCTACATGGAAGCAGAAAAAAAGTCTTAAGTTATGCCATCACCTTTCACTCACTAGATGATTTCTTGTTAGAAAAGGAGTTGATTTGCTTCTTTATTCCTGTGCTGCTTCTCTTTGTTCTTGCTCTTGCTACCAAGAAAGAAGATCAATGCTCACAGTAAAAAAAAAAAAAAAAAGCTATGAAGGCATGTGAATCCTTATTTTTTGCTTTCTGTGTGGTGGCTTTCATGGCTTTGGGTTAACATAACACAATAGATCTACTACCTGTGCTGTAAATATTCTATCCTCTTGATGGTATTTCATGATTCTTTAAATCCTTTGGATACAATAAAGGGCAGCCTGGTCTATGTCTGAGGAAATGACAGAGTGAAAAATTAGCTAAGATTAAGTTCATGAGAGGTTTAATATAAAAACTATTCCTTGAATGCTTAATGTTTTTTGAAGAATGGTGCATTTCTTTTTTTCTCATTGTATACTGATTTTATTTTGTATGCTATATTAAGTAAATTGCATGGAAGTCTGAATTTACTGCATGTGATTAGAAGACAGGCTGCAGTAAACTTGTTTTTTTAAATGTAGCGTGTTTTGGCCGTGATTATTTAGATACTGGGAAAGTATTATAATGATAATTGCTAGTAATATTGCCCCTTTTGGGTAGGATTTGACTGGTGTTTAAAAATAGCTTAATGTTTGTAGGAACACGAATGTTGATAGTGGGATAGTGTGAGTTTGGGTTTTTCCTTCTTTTTCATTTTCCTCCCTAGCACTTACAATATTGGTACAAAATTATAGAGAGAGCCAGCCTGTATATCCTAAGCATTCCTAGAAAATCTGCAGCTGTTAAAAAGTAGAAGTTATATAACAATTATTATGGGAATGATAAATCTGAAGTGAAACAAAGCAGTAGTATAAAATCCAAGTATTTGAAATTGGATCAGGCTTTAGAAAACCCTTATTTCCCTCAAATTCATGAGTTTGACTTCTTTCATTTCCTTCTTAAAGCCCCAAGTCTTTCAGAATTCCTGGGGTTTAATTTTGATTTTTTATTTACTTGAACTTTAATGTCTAAAAATACCCCTTTAAAATGAACAAGCAAAAATCCTTAAACTCTGTTGCACAACTCAGGAATTGGGACTGTAAGGAACAGGCTGAATTGCATGAGTCTTTTGATGAAATCATGAGAACTGGTAACTAATACTTCAAGTGCAATTGGAAACATGTCTCAGGACAGAACAGGTTTTAGTACAGATATGACTAGATAGTTTTTCGTACCTGCTGTGCTACAGACCTCATCAGTTGTCTTAAACCAAGATCTGTGTATTTTAAGGATTTGTGTTTACGTTTTCATTAGATAGTTTTCAATACAGGTTTTATTGGATTCCCAAGGAATGCCTAGAACAGAAATGGTGTTACTGCATTCATCTGATACAACTGAAATATGCTATACCATATTACTAGAAATAAACCTGATATTTACGTAATATTTCAGCGAATAAAAGGGAGGAGATGTAGCCTTTTTATCTATAAAAATTGGCATCAAGAACAGCAAAATACCAGGTGTCCTTCAGCAAAGAGTTGTCTGAAGGGTTATATCTTTGTAATAAAGCTTCCTCTTCTTGAGGGCGGGGAGAATCAAGGTATGTTTTTTTGTGAACCGTTCCTGGGTACGACCAGAACTTCCATCTGGCAGAGTCAGAATACATTGGCGTAATTTCTGCTTTTAACAAATAATATTTTTGTGATGCTGGTACAGACAGGCTGTTCTGCTGGAAACATCTCATGCATTCAGTAATTATTAAGAAGAAAGAGTGACCTGGATTTTATAGTATGACTCTACATAATATTTCCGAGACTTGGCTCTGTCAAACAGCAGCATTTCTGAGAGTCAATTCAAGCATTTAATTGTTCAGATGAGGAAAAGCTTATCACACTAGTCAATACTGATCTTTTTGATAAAGTATCTACATAACTCAGGAGTTCTCCTGAATATACCAGAACCTTCCTAGATGTGTTCCCACTTACGCCCAATCTATTCCTACTTGCTGTCCTTCAGATGTGACATGGTGCCATCCCATCTTCAGCTGAAGCTGACTGTTTTCAAGTTGGTCTTTTCCCTGTTAATATACCACCTTGGAAACAAGATGGATCCGTTTATGTTTGGTACTGCACGGCAGGCAGCTAAATCAGATGACGCAAAAGGAGTTACGACATCAGGAGTGGGTTCTGGCTCTTACAGATTTTTAGTGACTTTTAGTTCTTTGGTATGTTTGGTTGCTTTCCCGTATTATAATTTAGCACAAAGTTTGGAAGTTTGTTTGGAAATTCTTCAGTACATTGCTATGTGCTATGGGCACATAAAATAGTAGAAATAATACAAGGATTCAAGTAAGGTAACTGCTTATATTTGTTGTTCAAAAAAAAAAGGAGGGGGGACTTTTTATAGATAATGATATGCACTCTGTTTGTTGTAAACTGTACTTTTAAGACTGTATAAATTATCAATTCATAAATTCTGTATTGTCATGTGCAAATTTTTAATCAGTTTGCTAGGGAAATTCTTTATTCTCTGTTTGCCAGGCAAAACACCAATCCTGTAAACAGTTTTATTGCAAAATACCTGTATGTAAATATGTATTGACTTCTATATTTTCATTTAAATAACACATAACAATAGCACTTACTCTGCAAAGAGATAATCTGTATGCATGTGCATGAATTTATTTCCATGGAAGGATGCCATCTTAAGAGAAGATAAAACCTAATAAATACTGACAGCCTCTAGGATTTGCGTTTTAAGGGACAGCCTTTTTTTTTAAATCATATATATATATGATGGTTAATCACTATATTTCTATAAAAAGAAAATTCCTCATTTCTGTATTTGCTGCTGCTCACAAGTTAGCTTCTGGCCATCAATATGATTACTTTAGGCCAGCTGCTTTTTCCATTGCAACTGCAACATTAAAATTTAAAGACAAATGTTTGCCTAAAAATTTCCAAACAGAACCATTAGGTTGGAAGGGCCTCTGGTCAACTCTCAGTTCAGACTAGGTTGCTTGAGGCTTTTTGTCTAGTTGCGTTTTGAACACCTCCAAGGGCAGCAGTTCCACAAGATCTCTGGACAGCCTGTTCCAGGGCTTAGTAGTCCTCCACATGGCTTTTTTTTTTTTTAACGTTATATCCAGTTTGAGCCTCCAGTGATTCACTTTATGATCATTTTCTCTTGTTCTCACGCTCTGCAATTCAGTGAAGAGCCTAGCTCTGCCTTCTCAACGACAACCTTGCAGGTACTGGCAGGCTGTGCTTAGCTCCCTCAAAATTTTATCTTCTCCTGCCTTGAAGCAGCCCAGGTCCATCTGCCTCTCCTCTAATGGCAAATGCTCCAGCACACAACCATCTCTAATAAAGGAAATAAAGACAGTCTCATCTAGGGATTATTTTCCTTGTCTTCTTAATTCTTGGCGTTTATTTTTTAAATTTCTAAATTTATTTTAAAAAATTTTTATTTTTTAAAATTTTTTAAAAAAACCCAAATTATAATTTAAGAGACTATAAAATAACACTAAAGGGGTAATTAGAGCTGTGGAGGAGAGAGGAGCAGCAGGAAGGAACACCTCCAGAAGTTAGTGAAGTTGAGCAGAAAGGAAACTCGGTGTATTCCCCACAAAAGCCTGGTCTGGGGAACTCACTGCTTTGAAACGTGGTGTTACAAAGACGTAAGAACCTTATTATGATAAGGATACAGCATATTTCAGTGCTTAAAAATGAAATTAATGAGGAGGGGTGTTAAGCTTTTGAACCATGCCATATAATAGGCTCTCCCATATTATCTGATTATCTGTTTGCTTGATTCTTGAATCTGTTGTAAGCACTCATGTATTGTTTTTCTGGAGACTTTCTTGGATTGCTTTGTCAAGGCTTTGTTTAAATGAGCTCTAAGAATAAGTGGAGATGTGTGAGATACATCAATAGTTTTCAATTAGTGCTCAAGAAACAGTAGTCATGTTGGGAAAGCAGTCAGTGAAAGAAACATTCTGCAGGAAGGACTGTGTGCTTTTAAAAACAAAAGGTCTTTATCATACTTTTTACTGGCAGTTACTCTGATACTCTGTTCATCCTTTGGTTTGAATTCTTTAAAACTGATAATGTTTAAGATACTCTTGGGATTTACTATTTTTTAGAGGCAAAATAGTAGAGGTACTTGCTGTAGTAAAATTGCTTCTTTATGTGAAAAAAAAATTCTTGGTGTTGATTAAAAGTTAACCAAGCTTTTCTCCAATCCCTGATTTTTTTGAAAGCAAGGGGGGGGGGAGAATCCTTTTGTGATGCCTTCTTTAACCTTCTTTCTTTCCTGCTTGTAAAAAAGGACCTTTGTGCTCTTGACCTTTCTGCCCTTGAAGGCACAGAGCAAAATCACCAGTTATGCTGCTAGTCAGTGTGTTTACTAACAGACTCGCAAATTAAAATCCACCAGGAAATCCTCTTTGGTGCTATCTATTCTGTATACTTGTAACATTAATGTTCAGATGATATTCTTTGTTAGGCAGAATATTTGCATATATTTCCACAATTATTTTCTCCTACTGCAATGCACTCTAGTCTCACAAAATTCTGCAAAATTGCACTGTAAATAGATCTGAATTGAACAGGACATATGTAATCACACTTGACTTTTTTATTCCTAGTAATTGCTGGCAAAAGTGTTTGAAATGATGTTGAAATGGCATCCTGCAGAATTTTTTGATGTGGATAGGTACACAGTAAAAGCATGTGCAAAAAACTAAGCCATTCTGTCACGACAAAGAACTATCGTTTCATCTTGCTGGTAGTACTTGTATTGACTGAAATGCTTATCTTTCTCCTCTAATATCTTTGAAGAGGTGTGGAAGCTCACGTGTTAATCCATGATCTTATTATGAGCTGATTTAAAAATCTTTAAGTCTGTTAAATGTCTAGAAATAATTGCTCTTTTGTTCCCTGTATGGCATCACTAATTTGAAAGAGCGGCGGGATTATAAAGGTTCATCTTTTAACAGGCCTTATGGCTGTTCCTTTAAAAAACAAACAAACAAAAAAAGGAACATCAGGAACAGCAGTGTAATATTAGCTATGAACTTCCTAAATCTGGATAGCTCTGAATTGGCTGAGAGTTTCATTTTAAAAGTGTAAATTACTATGTTCTAGATGATTATTGTTTTCCCGGTTAATTTAATGTAATACCTTTGCAAGTCACATTTCATAAATGGAACTTCTGCATGTTCACACCATGCTTGAATTTACAATTTGCGTAATCACCCTGTAAAACGCTTGTAAACAAGCCTTGCTAAAATTAAGTGTTAAAAAAACATAAGCTGATTTTCACAAGGTCTGGCGAACTGGCCTAATGCTTGAAATCTGTAGGTGGTACTAGCAGTTGATAGTTAAGAAAAGCTTGCATCATTTCTTTAAATGATTAGTTTTAATTTAAAGCAAGCTGCTAACAAATGGTGATGGTTAACGTCTGATACCTTTTGCTGATGGGGCTCCGAACCCCTTCTTCTTGACTGCTTCTTTGGCAGTAGTTAGTAGTCTTCTTGCGAAGGACTGACTGACGGTATCTGCAGCTTACTATGGCATGAGTAAGGGGCCAAGTGAAAGGAACAAATGCCGGTTTTACTCCATGGAGCTGACTGGTGAGAGCGCTTACTGCTGTGCCCGCGCCCCGCATGGTGCTCAGCCACCAGCTGCATCCCGGCAGCGGCTCTAAATCGGGCTGCTGACCTTCAAAGCCCTAAATGGGCTCAGACGTGTCATCTCAAAGGCTGCCTGCCCTCTCTAGAGTAGTTTCTCCCACAGGAGTAAACTACTGAAGTGCAGGTTTGGTCTCTACTTTGTGAAACACTCGGGCACTAGAGGACTGAACATTTTATGGTCTTCAGAAAAAGGCAAACCTATTTTTTGTTTCGGTTTGCTTTTGTAAAGCAATTACCCCTCTAACAGTTACAGTGTAAAATTGCTCCTTCTAATAAGCTTCCAGAGTAAATAGAGTAGGTTCAACTCTTATAAAATAAGCAGCTTAGCTTCAAAGCCGTAGCAGGGGATAGATGGGAAAATCATTTACTGCTGTAGGTAATGGTGCTTCTGTATGTATGTGTGCGTGTGCACACACGTGTGTGTACTGTATGTGCACGCATGTCAAAACATTACTAAAGTGGCCTATGCACAGATATATTTTAAAAGAGCATTTTGAAGGAAGACCTGTGTATGATGATACTGTTTCTACACACATGCATGTTTAAAAAAGCAAAAAATTAAAGTTGTCAATTCAGGAGTTCACAAACTAAGAGATAAGAATGCCCGTAATTGATAGTGGCCTTGCAAGAGCAGTTTGGTTCCTTTCTGGTTTTGCATCATCTTGCAGGTTTTCCACAGGATTTTTACAGTCGTCCTATGTTATAGTTGCAACATTCAAATCAATTTTCGAAGAAGGTTTAACTCTGTCATGGGCTATACCATTACATTAATTGCTGTAATTTCAAAAGGTTTTACAAACATATATTTTCATAATATGTTTTCATTTTGTTATACAGATAATCTAATTTTAGGTGCCCCATTCTGAATACCTAGAACCTGACCTTCAGAGTACTTAATGCTATACAGCACTTGGAGTGCCGAGAGCACAGCTTTCACTGATTTCCATTTCAGCGCTGGTGGTTCAGTGCCTCAGCTGTTCAGACCTACATCGACAATTCAGCCTTACAGTAAAAGAGGGCTAACTGTACTTTTAGGGGTATTTTTAAAGGTCTACTGTGAATAAATGGTGGAAGACTTTATTAAAGCTATGAAAAGTCATGCCTGAAACCAAAGCCGTGGACACCCATGTACATTTTAAGCCAGCCTTCCAATCAGTGGGGACTAAAGTTTTAGCAATAAAATGTTGCCCGAGCTTAATGAAAATCTTCATTTTTTTCCATTAGGAGAAGAAATAAGGTGAAGGGAAGAGAGACAGGCCACACACTTTTGAAGTGTTCCTGGTCAGAAGTCTCAGGGAGTCCTCTGCCCTTCCGCAAATACCTGCCAAGGACAAATCAGTCCGCGTGGAAGATAGCAGCCTTGTATTGGGCATAGATTCTGGATTAGAGGTTACAGTTTTATAGGTGTCTTGATAGTAATGCTTTGACAGAGCTCATTTTTGTTAGCTTCCCCCCTTCACCCTTCTTTCTTCTTACTTTCACAAAATAAAACCTATGAACTCAAGCAGGTGAGAGTTGGGAAACAGCAAAATTCATGTTGCCCATTTAATCACAATAAGAAACCTCTTGCGCGCACACGACAAGGTTTTCGTGTATAATGACGAAGCATTCTACTGTCTCAAAACATAATGTGGTTTTAAAGCTTATCCTTCTTGACAGTGATCATGTATCAGTTACTAGAAATATCCTTGCTGAATCCTGGTCCGACTAGTCCTCTTACAATAAAATTAATGAAATCGTCCTGCAGGGAGTTGCTTCGTTGCCCTTGCATGGTTCACACTATGCCAAAGGCATAGATTATGTATGTTTTTCTGTTTGGTTGGTTCTAATTAAATCTGGTTAGTGTCGATAATTAACAGTAACAGCAAGAGATTGAACAGGTTCTTTTCTGCCCTTTAAAATTTTAAGAAGCCTGCCTGTATTATTTCATTTTACTTGGAGAAGCTATGAAAAAGATATCTAGTATTTGAAACTCAAGTTAGACATCTAACAATGCCTGTGGATTTGGGAACAGGAGAGGGAAGGAACAAAAGACACAGCCAAGCCTGCGTTAGTAACACAAAATTTCTTTCTGTTTCCCTTTGCTCTTTGTTGGAATAGGATACTCAGGAGACACTAGAGCTTTCTCTTCTCTCTTTAACTGCATTTATCTGAACTCTGCCAGAGTTCAAGTTACAACCAGCTCAAGATATCTGACCTTGACAGCCCAAAGCCCTGCAGAACAGGTGTAGACCACCTGAGATTGCATCTCACAGGCTGGGCATTGTGAAATAACTACAATAACTACTTGTAAAGTAGATTCGTACATCAATGCTGCTTTGTGAGTCAAGTCCTCATTAGAGTCCTTTATAGTCTCTTGTAGTGTAGCTCCAGCCTGGCAAACTGTTCAAGGTGATGTTGGACAAACGCTGATGTACTCAGAAGTTATCTTCCCTTTGGAATAAATGCTCATTTGAGAGGGATCTCTCCGGTAAAGATCTGTGTGTTGAAGTGGCTTAGAGCACTGCATCCACTTGTGTTGCCAATGACATTTGTTTTAGGGGCCGTGGACCACAATTCGTGACTGTATTTTCCAATGCATTTCACACAGGTTATCAGTTTTCGCTTGTTTTTTTGATTCATTTTTTTTCCCACAGAGATTCAGCAGCGCAGTTTCACGTATGCGTGAGTCGTATAAGGTGTAAGTTATTCTTAAGCACCTTGTTTCCTTGCAGTCTCCTTCCCCTTTCCCACCCCTGATTCTGATCCC
Source organism: Elanus axillaris (assembly GCA_026212715.1). Classification (NCBI taxonomy): domain Eukaryota; kingdom Metazoa; phylum Chordata; class Aves; order Accipitriformes; family Accipitridae; genus Elanus; species Elanus axillaris. The sequence goes on along the minus strand of JANZLQ010000050.1, from coordinate 3,230,457 downwards.
TCAAAAGCTCCCCTACTCCTGGTTGTGATACCACCACCTGTGCAGGTTTTCTGAGATGACACATTATCTGAGGATTTACTTTCAAATCCAGGTATTTCCTATAGGAAGCAGGTTATCTCAGGTGACAGTTATGTAGATTAAAATGTGGGGGTTTTCATCTGTATGGGATTTTTAACCTGTTGCAAAGCCTATGGTACAAAGAAGTGGATTTTGGAAGAGCAGAGTGAGTTTATGAACTACTGTGAGATGAGATTAAAAAATATTATTATATAGTGTCCAAAGTCATCTGATAATATTTGTTGTCATGAAGCAAGTGCTTTATTAGTGTTTGAGGGGCTCTGTAGCACAGACAAAAGAAGCCTTCTTTTCTACCCTAAGGAACTTTTTGGGGGGGAATAATTTTGCTCCACCATGTGTTTCAATCAAGCACAACGCTTCTTGTTAGTAGCATTTTTCATACACCCCCTTTCCTGCCTTTTTAAGGTTATGAATGTAATGATTTCATTTTGCAGAGGAGAAAGGAGGAAAAATTTTGAGAATTTAACTTGCAGTCCGTATTTGGCTTTCCTTGAGAAGCTGTTGTTCTCCCATTGCTGATTGAAAAGTGTTAAGTAATTTAACCTTGGGGTGGAAAGCGAGACTAGATTTGGTGAGTGCAGAGAATCCAGAATCCTTCTGGTCTTCCTGAATCCCGTGGTTTAGGTACTAGAAGATGTAATCCCCTTCTGGTTGCAGAAGTGGCCAAGTCATGGCGAATCCCTTCTCCAACACCCCACAGTCTTCTGCTCAGCAAGAAGGACTTGGCAGAGAGGAGATCCCCAAGTTGCATGCTGAGTACTACACAGGAGGAAGGAACCCTGTATGGGAAGGGTGTAGTTTGGTTGCATTAACAAATAGCATATTGCAAGTCTGTAGAGCAAGAAAGTTGGTGTTGAGGACCCAGCGTCTGTGGACTATGTGTCCCAGTTGCTTTATTTCAGGTTAGCTCTCTTCTGAGAGCCTTAGGCCGAGCGTGCCATCTGCAAAATAGGTGCATTAGGTGAGCTTCTGGATTTCATCTTCTGTTTTAGCCTCATCCAAAGGAGCCCTGTTTTGCTCAGCACTCCGTGATGCAACCCAAAAGCTCAGAGACGGATGATGAGGAGGTTCGCTTCAAAAGCCCTGTTGCGATCCACTAATGTAAATGTTAATGTGAGCTCCCCAAAGAAGAATGTGGTCGGTCAAAAATCTGTTCTAGTAAGGTTAACAAAAGCCCGTTTTACTTAACAACTGAAGTGCCATAGAACCCTTTAGTGACTGTGGGTGCTTTATCCAAGCATGTGCTTCCTGGGTTTAGCAACCCAGTAAGTCTGAAACATCATTTCACTTTGTAGCACGTTCATCACAGGATGGGTAACGAATGCAGAAGCAGGACTGTGAATGTATTTTCTGTGTGTTTATAATTCACAAGCAGCTACTTCTTCATTAGCAAGTTAAAGAGAAAAATGGGGTTTAGACGTCCAATGTGTTTTTAAATGCTGTAGCCCAAAACCGTCACTGAACAAGAGACATAAGTGTGGGCCCTCAGTAATGAATGCTGCAAAATTGGTAAATGTTCGTACCAGACCCGGTAGGTCTGATGGTCACCTCAAGTTTCCTTTCCTAGGTTTAATGGCCACTGTTCCTTAGAAAACAGTGGCAAGTGGTCTGTTGTGAACAGCTTAATGTTAACATTTGACCAGAATTTTTTAAACTTTGGAAAGAATAAAATACTCCAATCAAGAAGTAACTGGAAGTTACTTACAGTAACTGGAAGTATATTTATAGTATGATGAGGTATGTTTGGAGGAAGCAGCTGTAAATCAGTGCAGAAAAACTAGCTGTAGTCAAGTGGCCAGAGAGATTTGGGCAAATACCACATATACCCTAGGAATATTAACTCTTGCCTTCAGTTAAAAATTTCTCAGGTATCGTTACCATCTGTATCTGTGATGGTTGCTGGCCATCCCACCTAACGCAGATCGCATGGAGTGTTCCCACAGGAGCAGCAGCTGCCGAAGTCTCCGCTCACTAGAGGAAGTTTCTCCCCGAGGCCATGCTTTCGAGGTGTACCTTCTGCATAAGCAAAAAATAATTCTTTTTCTGCTGAATTTTTTTGTACAGCTTTCTAGGTCAGACACTTACGTAGTCCCATCGGTTGGTCAATTCATGGAATAAATGTTTTAGCTGGGAGGTGTGTTTAAAATTATTACAAACATTATTCATTCCCTCAGTTTGCCCATCTGAAAACAGAGGGCTTTCTGGCACAGTGAAAAGCTTAATGTCTTCTGGTAGAATGCTTTTTATTAGCTTAATTAGCTAAGGGCAATGCACAGGGAAGGTTGTGTTTCCAGCCTGCTTGTTCCTTTGCACCTGGGCTTTGTTGGAATGTCATGTATTACTCTGTAAAAATACCTTTACGTGTAATGGAAAAATCCTTAGAAATTTGATTTAAGGGGTTTTATTTAATCTGATTTTTAAAAAAAATCTAAAAGAAAATACTTTCTTTGGAGTATTTTGCTCCACTTTGAAATCTATTTAACATTATTAGATTTCTCCTATTAATAAATGTTAGTTTAAATTAATGTTATGATTTGAGTTAGACTTTTATTTTATTGTGTCTTGCTTTTGGTTGACTTGATTCATCTTTATATAATAATTTTAAAATAACCAAACTTTTTTTTTTTTTCCAATCTTAAGTATACAAAGCAAAGCCTCCTAACATTTCCCCCTCCCAGCTCTAACTGTCATAACAAGTATTTGGTATAAAGCAATGTTCATAGGTAAAACTGGAGATTAAGGAAGACAATGTATTGTAAAAACATTGTATTGAAAAATTGTCAGAGAAAGTATTATGTTTACACCAAGCATTTTATCTAAAAATATTAATAGTTATGGCAAACAGTCATGCTGTCACTCCTCATTAAGGCTAATTTTAGTTCTTCCAATTAAAACAGACGTTTCTTTTATCTGTAAGTATAGCTTTGAGGTTTCTGCAGTGCTATGCTTTCCTTTGGCCTGAAGCCAAAGTTGATGTACAGTAGCACAGAGAGTGCATATGCACATGCACAGAGGCTGCATACGTAGCACAGTGAGTTGAGTTTGGGGTTTGTTGGGTTTGTTTTTTTTTTTTTTTTTTTTTATATTTTATTTTCCTAAGCTGGTCAGGAAAGTGTGACTTTTATCAGGAAAGTCGGTTTTCTGACCTGGCAGAACATGCTGCAACCCAAGCACCGTGCTGTTAGCAGAGGGCAGGTGGAGAGGTGGGAATGGTGCGTGCCCACCCTCCCCCCTGGTTTGGCAAGTAATAGTTATTCCTTAAAACCTGTGTTCTCTGAAATTGTGTCATTGCTGTTTGTCTGACGCTTACTTGTGGTCCCAGTCCTTAAAAAAGAATCCCCTCCGTTGTGAGGTTTTGCCTTCACATAAGCTAACATTTACATGTTGCTGCCTTTTTGATAGTTTACATGAGAACGCACGGCTTAATGAAGTATAGTGTGACTGGACAAAGGAGAAGAATAATCCATGCAAAAGGGTTAATAAGAAGAGAAGAAAATACAAACAAATTCTGCCATCACTCTGAGCTGCAGAATTCATAGATAAAAATTGTTCACTGGCATTTGAAATACTGAACGTTTGATTCCCTGGAGGCAGTTGAGTAGATGCTCTTTCAAACTGATGTGATTGAAGATCTTTAACTCCTTCAAGACTATTGATGACTGTGCTCATTTAGTTAAAGAAATCTAGGCTTATGTTTGTCATACAATGATATTTTTCTTTTATTCCTACATTTCTTAAAGTTTGGGGGGGCTACAAAATAAGAGAACAAGAAAAAAAGATTATCTGATGGAATCAAATGGATGTCTCTCCAGTTGAAGACTACTTCTGAGTAACTTGGCTAGGCAGGAAGGGTTTTGCTATTCCAAAGCTGCGGTTCTTATGGAAGTCTGGCAGAATTTAGTGTTCCTTCTGTAATGGACCTTCTGACTGTTATATTGGTTTGGGTTTGTTTTGTTTTGTTTTCCCCCCTCCAGGAAAATGATTTCACTTGTTAGAGAACTATCTGAAGAAACAACCTTTTTTTCATTTTGTTTGGTCTAGAAATTGCCAGGCAATTTCTTTTTGAGCTATAATATGAACTGTCATGCTGTGTGTCTTACAAAAGGTATTCCCAAAAGTGTGTGTGGGTATGATAGAGTTTGTAAAATGTTAAAATCTTAAAAGATATTAAAAATAAATAAGGTTCCTTAATTAAAATAAGGATCAAAAGTTAAACCCACAATGTCCAAAATCATAAAAATCTTGCCATTTTTCCATTTCTTAAACTTAAAGACATTAATTCTCTAGAGTGTAGACTGCTAGGTATAATTACATTGGTATAAAAAGGCAAAGGGATGATGCAGTCAGAATTTATTTCCTGTGAAGCTTAGAACAATCTGATAGTCTAATCTTAGCAGCTGTTTTCTCTGGCTACCTGTGCTACTTACACTTAAATAAATCACTCTTCCGTCTTGCTTTATATTCTCAAAGAAAAGCAGTTTTTTGTGTTGCATTGTACCCAGCTGATAAGCCTAACCATTAGCCTCAGGCACGTACTTTTCTTCGCTTTTTCTTCCCCCAGTTTATAGGGAACAAAAGTCATAGGGAAAACTGGATGATTAGAGCCACCTCCAGCTGAGTTTAAGCCTGTGTGCACGACATGCAGAAATATAATTTAGACTTGCATAGCACTTCTCATAAGAGCTTTGAAAATGGGTGAACATCCTCATATAACAGGTGGTAAAGCTGTTATCGGAGAGGGGAAATGACTAGTGTGAAGTTTCACAAGAAATGAGCAATTAGGAAAACCCTGCAGGACCTTCAGCCCCATACACTTCCTACATTTGAAACAGCTTAAGGTACTGGATGGAAGAGGTAATGCCTGTGCTTTACTGTGTGGTTAGGAAGGGCAGTTCAGCTTATTTTGCTGGGGAGTTTGGGGGCATGAAGATGAGACTAAATTTAGGATTTTAATTATTTGGCTGTTTTCTGTTAAGAAAATTGTGGAGGCAACTATATTCTGACTTAGAGGTGCTGTGACAACACTTATCTGGAAATTATAAACTCTGAATTATCGTTGATATTTTACAAAAGAAGTGTGATGTTTTCAAATTCAGGAAACTTGCCACAGTATGAACATAATGCCTGGACTTTCTTTTTCCAGGTAGGGATCCCATTCTCTCATTTAAAGGATGACAATCTGGGTAGAAAGACAGCATAATATTGCAGCATGAGTTTAATTTCCAAAGCATGGGAAGTCCAAGGGGGTTTATAGTCCCTGTATGCCTGAGCTCAGCTCTGTTCTGAGGAAGCTTTGAAAAGCTTGTTGTGAATCCTTGATCGAGGGATGAATCTTGTAGGACCATGTTAGAGCTGTCCTATAATAGTCCTATGCATACAACAAGTCACTGTGCCCTGGCATCCCCTTTCCCGTTGCTACCATGCTACCTGCGATATGAATCTTTACATAGCTTGCTTTTCCTTGGGCTGAGGATGGGAGAGCAGCTTGTATAGGAACTAACTTCAGCGCATCCATTAACAAGGTCTCAGCACAGGAGAAACTTAGGATTGGCTCTTTTAGGCCTAATTTTATGAGACTCCCAAGTTTCCCAAGCAGTGGAAAATGCACTGAATAGGACAGAGAATTTCACTATAGATTTTGAGGCAGTAAGTCTAGTTAATTGGTATGCATATACCTTTTTTAAAAAAAAAAACAAACCAACTTCAGCCTTTTTTTTCTTCCCAAGTGCCTATGCAGCTCACGTACATGTAAGTGTTGGAATTAATCCTTCTCCACCAATGGTTGGATAGTTAGTAACTTGGCTGCTATCTAAGCAGCTAAATGAATTACCCAGATAATATCTCTACTCTATGAGAAGTCCAAGTGCTGAGCATTGTAGAAAATCTGGCTGTGTGATACAGGCTTCTGCAGAGAGCCAGTTAGGAATGCTTTGGTTTGGGTTTGTTTTTAATCTAAGCAGAAAATGCATATGAGTTTTTTTAAATAGCATAACACTTCTGAACTGTGACTGTAAGCAAATCTTCGTTATCATTGCTGTACTAGAATGCATGGTTATTGTCGTTATTGGCAGAGAGCAATAGAACAAAGCTCAGCAATTCATAATCCAGGAATATAGCTGTCCCATTAAGGATAATAAACTGTCATAGTTCAGCACTTTGACGACTTTGGACTCCGGCAAGTGCTAGAATATCTTGTGTTAAGGTACTTCAGGCCTGAGGTTATAAACTGTACGTTTTATATACCAATAAATTTTAACTGTGATAGAGCTATGTCCTAGTATGGATTTCTCCTGGGGGGATTTCACGGTTCAGCAGGAAATAGAAATAGAAGACAGTGAGTGTCATTTCATAAATGGATTCTCTGGGGTTTTGTGGCCCAAAGAGCAGGTGGTAAGCTTTTTGCTGAGGCTTGGCCACACATTCTGTTGCTCTTTGGTTTAGGGCAAGTCAGCCCTCCATGCTGTGGTTATATCTGAATTTCAGACCTAAAAAATAATGTCAAGCTTCTGTCTTCTTATGAATAGATGACTTGCCAACAGTGCCTACTAGTGCTTTCTTGAATTATACTAGCAAACGCCAGTCTTTCCAACAAGGCCATTGTGAGATCTTGACGGTAATTGTGCAGTAACTCCCTTTGCTCGTTACTAAAATATTTTGTGTTCACTTAACGCATTCAGTCTTGGAGGAGTATTTGAATGCCTGTGATCCGAATGCCTGTGTCCAGTGTTGCTGCTTATGGGGAAGAAGATGGGGAAGAATATTCATAAAATCAGGAGCTTTGCAGAGGCTTTGTCAGCCTGCAGCGCTATGTTTGTATGACACAGTTAGAGATCATATGTGACCTAAATTAATAGCTGTCTGGCACATTAGTAACTCCTCGGACTATCGTGATAGTCCACGTGAAAATTCACATATTTCACGATCAAGTTATGTCCTTAACGGCAAGCTCAAGTTTCCTTGCACATCTGACTAACAAAAACCTCTCAGTAAGTGTCTCAAATTTTTTAGCTTTTTGCTCGCAGGCTGTATGTGTGACTTCCCATTAGTTTCTTTAGGAAAGCAGTCACGTATAGATCTCTGCCTAGGTGTGGCTGAGTGCTCTTCCACAGGATAAGAGGTAGGTGTGCATGGTTCATCTTGGGCAGCCATATAATAAATGCCAATATTCCACAGACATCTTTGAAGTTTCTTCTCCAGCATGGATGCAAAGGACAGATTTCTTACTGGTCGTGATTTGACTTCCCATCAATATTCAGTACCTTTAAGACAAGCTGCATTAAATTTGTATTGCTTTACGTGTGGTTAATTAATGAATACTCCAGTCACTAGAAGGCAGCAGCCTATGTCAGCCTTCTTTTGTGGCACGTCACTTGAAAAAGGGCCTGTTGTGTGGTCACATTTGGGCTTGTTTCTTGGCATCATTGAGCTTGGGCATGAAATCTTGGGATTACAACAATTTGGCTGACCAGAGAAGTCTGTTAGGAGTCAGAAGAACATAATTTTTTCAGGAATGGAAGAAGATGGATTTTAGGAAAGCTACAGTTAAACCAGAACAGTTATCCTGTTCCCAGCTCTGTGTGAACTTGATCAGGTTCTCCATCTGTCTCCGTGATGTTCATCATCTGTGAAACGCTTGAAATGCACACATACCTCTGACAAATACGGTGAAACCAGCCTAGCTTTTGTAAAATCTGCTGAGAGCCGCTGATGGAAAGCTTATAAGACATACATGCAAATGTAAAACTTTAACTAATCAAGAATTTGTATTTAAAAGAATAGCTTTCACTGTGCAGGTATTTTTTATGCTTGGCTTTTGTAGTTGTTAATTTGGGGGAAAATAGGTGTGAGAAAGTTCTTGACTCACAGGAGAAGAAATAAATGGTTTATATTGCAGCAGTTGTTTACTCACTTTAATTTTTGGATTAATTAAATGGGGGCCAAGCCTGTAGCAGGCAACTGTAGTGGTTTAAATGAAATCTGTGTGGGAAGGCTCAGAAGTTAATGCAAACAGACTTTTTGAGTAGATTAGTTGAACTGTGTAAACATTTTGAATAAAAGTGGCATTGATTTTGCATTGCTTCATGACCACCATAAATTGAACTGAATCAAAGCTACTGGAAGCATTTTATTATCTTTCTTCTATAGTTTGTCTGCCAGACCATAGCCAGGTATGCAATATCAGCCAAATTTAAACCAGTCGCACATGGATTCTTGAGATCAGAGCTACTGATCTAGTTTCACTTTCCTTTATACCAGTTTTCCTTGAGCTGGTCACCTCTCTCTCACTACAAAATCTTTTGCAGTAATTAATCTGATACTCTCGTGTAATCGAGATAAAGCTTTATTCAAAAGGCTGATACGGCAAACGGCAAGTTCTGTCCCTTACACAGTTTGACCCATTGGAGTAGTTTCTGTGGCCTGGTTATGTTTTTGTAGTCAACCCAAGTCTTTGCTCCGTCTGTTGGCTTACTCGGGGAGTTCACCTGATTGCTTTCTATGTAGAACTATAGGTAGATGTTTAACTGTATTTCATCATTAAAAAAAAACCCAAAACAACAAAAACTTTGTTTGGACCTGACTTTATTTAGTAAAGTCAGGAATACTGAAGGGTTACATGTACTGAAAAGAATAATGATTGGTTTGGTTGGATAAGTGTAGTATTAAATGATTCTGATGTAATAATGCTACTTGTTGATTTATCAGATTAATACTGCATTGACAATTTTCTTTAAAAAGAATATCTCTTATGTTTAAGAAGCATTCCTCTGAAGGGTAGTAGCAGATTTATGGCTTCGGTGTACATGAGAAGGGAACTAGAATAGACGTTAGTGACATGGTCTGATTTTGTGTCTTCAACTTAAGATAAACTTATTCTCCTTACATTTTGAAATAGCATTTCCATAGCCGTTGGGGCTTTCACAAACCTAATTTTGCTGTACTTAACTTCAAAGCTGCTAAGATTTTGAATGAAGTTTTTGTGCAAATCGTCTTTATAGACTGTGATAAAATATTTCTTAAAAAAATCAAGGTGAGATACTGTGCCTAAAATCCTAAATAGGTAGGATATTTTAAGACAATTTTCAGATAATTTTAAGCCTACAGTAGGGAAATGTAACAACATACCCATTCTGCGTATATTTCTTTCAGCAAATATATTCTAATCTTAGAATTCTTGATGTCATTGCCATTTACTTAAATGGGATCAGGATAACATGACCTGTATTTAAAACCATGATATGAATAGAGGTGTATATAAGAACTTTCAAATTACTTTCACCACCTGTGTTACTTAATTATTGCACTGAATTCTTTTACTGGAGCTTCAGCTATTACTGGAGTCTCCACAGTTAAATCAGGTAATTTAATTTTGTTTCTCTCTGAATATGAACTGTCACTTCAGTGAAATTCCTTCAGGTTGGATAAATTCCTTAATAACAGAGTAATGATTTGTCTTAATCTTGGGGATTATAATGTATGAACAAAAACTAGAAGAAAAATGAGGGGTTTGTTTCAATGTTTTAATGCAGCAGATAAAAAGTAATTTGAGAGTGATACAATGGAATAAATTCTGCTTTAGTTTATGCTAATAAATTATAGTTCTCCTTAGATAATATCTACAGTGAAACTTGAACAACGAAAAACACGTTTATAATTATCAGAACCTTTTAATAAGTTGGAGAGTTATATTACACTTGAGCCTTAATAAACTTAGGGTAAAATTACTGCTACTTTGAGGCAACTGAGTCCAACAACATTTAACTGCTTAAATTTTTACATATTCTCTTTGGGGGGGAACGAAACCCAAAAAAGCAAGCGTCCCCTTTGTATGTTTTAGGCTTGTTCTGTGTCTTGTATCAGGAGTTCTTCCACTGAATCTCTTTAATGTATACCTGAATAGTAAAAAAAAAATTCAGTAGCTAGGTCTCTCTAGCCACTTAATGCATTCAAAGACTCACGGATATAAAATCATTTTGAAAAAAATCTCCCCTGAATACAGTGGAGAAATTTTCCTAACTCTGAATGTATCTAAACCAGACTAAATCTTGTTAAAAGGGTGTATTTATTTTCCTTTCATATTTATTTTCTGTTAAACCTGACATACTTTGGTTTTTTTTTCTTGCTTTGCTTTTTATTCCTGCTTTGTCTTAAATAGCAAGGCTCATTATATTGCAGAAAGCATTATCTCATTATTTCAGTAGCAACAGCACCTAGAAGTTAAATAATCCTGTATCTTATGTCTATATTCTTTGGAAATGAGTGATTCATCTGATTCATTGGAAATATTCCAAATCCTTGCTGCTTACCTGGAAGCACCTGGAAGTTTTTTCACTGTTCTCATTTGACAGTCTGTTGCAAGTTGCTCTAATTTAGTGAAGGTCATATTTAAATTTAGCAATGTCCCCAGCCATTAAAACCTGGGTAATGCTAGCCTGTTTCCACTGGGGAATGCTGTAGTAAAAACGACATTAGTATACCCGAGGTATGCAGTCTCTTATAACACCCTATTTAGACGTACTCACCCATGAGATGCTCTTGAGAGTCATGTAGGGCATCTAAGGATGAGGTAAATAACCCAAAAGTGTACTTTGGTTTATCCTAACCCCGTTATTTGTTCACCCTTCCTAACAGCCTGTCTTTTTCAGTTCCCGGTTTGGGTACTGAAGAAACAACAAATTCCTTTGTTACAAATGGAAATGATAACCAGAGCAAGAGCTTGCTTGCTCCCTCTGTCATCTAGCTGGAGAGGAACAGTTGGGTTTACATAAAATTCTAACATGCCTGTCTTTTGGACTGTATTACAGAATTCTGTCACAAAAAAATTGTGCGTGTTTGTGTCTTCTCCTAATGCACGACACAAAATTTAAGACGCGCGACTCTTGACTTCAGGGGTGTCTATGGATGTGTTTATGCGGCGTGTTACAATCCCAGAAGCCCAGTCCGCGGCTCCTGGCAGGACAATTTGACGTCAGCAGTAGGACAGGTTGGTCTTTGCCGCTTGACTAAGTGCTGCCTAATAGCAGGGGTGGTGGTGGCGGAGAGGAGCTCTGCCCTAAGGAGTGCCGTGGCTAACGCCAGCTCCAGGCGCTGGGCTCTCTTACCGTAAGGCAGAGCGATTCTCCTTCGTGAGGTGTGTTGGAGATCTGCTGGTAAGAAATGGGAGCACCTCAACGTAACAACTGTAGTATAAATTTGTAACAAAAAAATTATTAGAATTCAAGAAAGACGGCGCAAATGTTGTTGCGACTGGTTGCTGTATCTGAGGTCCCTGTGGGAAAGTTCAAAGTTAGTTGACTCACTTTAGGAGCTGAAGTTTTACGGCGTCTTTAATCCCAATTTAGGGATACAGAACCTGAGTGGCTTTTGGTAGAAGGGAGCATTTTAGGGAGGGACAGGCATTTGAGCTGAAAAAAAGCCCTTTGCTGCTGTAAGTACAAGCCTGTCCTTAGGCTTTGCTGCTTTGTTTAAAAATTGAGGCAAGCCTAGGAAGGGGATGAAAGCTCCGACAGTGCCCTGTTGTGCATGCGGTGAGTGGGGGGAATGGCACGCAGGTTCTGTTCTCATCTACGCTTCAGCAAGAGTCAGAGACACTTATACATGTTGAGGGGAAAAAGGATTCTTCTCTGGAAAAGAAAAAAGACGAGTGAAGTACTCGTGGTAATTTCAATCGAGACTTCTGCAAGTCTCAAACTTGTTTGGTTCCTATACAGAGGCTGTGTATTTGAAGAGATGTTGAGAATGTTAAATTGGCAGTGTTTCTTGGAAGAAGATAATCTGTGTCATAAAAAAGACCTAAAACCCCAGTGAATCCCCTTCCAAGAGGCCTGCCTTAATGTGTTGGAGGAAGGTGTCCGAAATGGAAAGTTCCATGCAGTGTTTGTGTATGAAAAGAGCCTGAACGGTTTGGGGTTTGGTTTTGCTGTGTGTGTAAAAGGAGCGCGAGGATATTGTTTTTATATCTTGTTTGAAGTCAAAGTGCTCCAGCGACTTTATCGCAACGTGTTGAAAATGAACAGTATAATACGAGTCCAGACTGGTGTAGGAACTGCAAGAATACTCACTTACAGTGAGACAAAATTCCCCTTTCACTAATGATTTAAGCACAACAGAGTGCAAGTTCAGTCTGTGAGAAATGTTGGTGTGGGTTTTGGTTTTTTTGGTCTGAAGCCATGACTTTCAAAAGAACTTGGTGAGAAGGTGTAAAGCATAATAATGCAGACTTCCTTGTTTATTTTTTTAAGTTATTTAGCCACTGATTGATTTATAAAGATCAGATCCTTCACCAAAATTTAAATCAACCAGGAATAAATGAGTTCTAAAATTCAAGGTGCAGAACTTTTTTTTTTTTTTCACCTGAATCAAGCAGTATCCTTTATCATTAGCGCTGGCACTTATTTCAGTGTCATGTAGTTGTTTCGGTGTGTCAGTGTACAACTCTGTGGTTTAAAAGAGCCTCGCTAAGTCCCTTCTTACCCTTGTTTTTCCTACTACACCTCTGTTTTCACATATAATTGAAAACTATGCCACTGCTTATTACTTGTTAGGTGCCAGAAGTATTTATTTTGTGTGAAGTTAGCAAACAGTGCAGTTTAGAACCAGTGACGACTTTGTAAATAATTGATGCTTATTTTTTTTTAAATAGTGATAGTCCTTGATTATCCAACTCAAAAACCCCACGTATTTTATCAGTTCATCCATTCAGCTGTGAAAAGCTTTCCCTTTTTTGTTTGTATTTGATTTGTGTTACAGGCAAAGTGGCAGAACTCATGCGTTTAAGCAACAATGAGCTGACTGTCTAACCTTGTATATTATGTTTCTAGTTCTATAGACCTGGAAGTTTTATTTGTGTGAAGTTGCATTAGTAGTTTTGTCCATGTGAAGAAGGATTGACAATGCTGTGACTTCTGTTTGATGTTCGTATGGCACTTGCGTGGTTTTTACAAGATTCTTGGTAAACCAGTATTATGGAAAGCGTTGAGTGTTCTCAGTTTTAATGCAAGCAAAGCAAAGTTTCTCAGTTAAGATGTTCGCTTCTTTGTCTTTCAGCAAGAAGAATCTGTGATACTGACAGACACTGAATAAATATGGTTTTGGTCATGACTCCTAAATAAGGAGCTGAGAGACTGAAATATAGGCCTGAATTGCGGCTGTTGCAGGCTTTCGTGTTGTGTCAGCTTTGCATGTATTATGAAATCGGTTCATAGTATGTAAAAATGCACAAACCGTATTACTGAACTGCAGAAGCCCCACTGCTGATACATCAAAGAAAGCAGCAGCTGTCATCCAGTTTTAGCCACAGTGCTTTTGAATGCCTTAATCCTCTTCCCAAACAGAAGGAGGCAGAGGGACCACACTTTCTTTATACCCCCCTCCCCCCGTCTTCTATTTTTTTGAAGTGTTGGCGCAGCAAAATCCAGAAGCTGTGTTCAGCAGCATGGCACAAGGCGTTATTTTCTTTGCATCTAATTTGGACGTTTCAGTCCTCCTCATGTACACTACGCTCTTCCAAATTTAGTTTTTATTAAAGTTAGAAATTACTCACATTGTGTTTACTCCCAAGTGTTTAAAATATCAAAGCGATTATTCAATTGTACTTCATTTTCATTTAGGTCTACTTCAAACTGGAATTAACTTGGTATTCTTTGTTCCCTTTCAGTGGCTGAAGGGGTGCATGTTGAGATTGTACTCAGAACCTGAGTTACAGGAAACATATGTGTCTACTAGTAGAATCACATTTTCAGGTGTTTTTTTTTAACAATACAAGTTTTACAAGACAGTTATTACAAAATAGCTTCTCCAAGAAGCAAGCCAGATACGCTGCCAACGTTAAGTTTGATCTGTTACAGCTGGTTTTAAGGTCTATATGGTGCAGTGTCCCGTCTCCAAAGTGGGTCATGGCCGAAGTCTGGGGAAGGGTATGAGAACTGAGCAAGCATGCGGTGATGCTTCCCTGGTATACTTTGCTGTCACACTAGCATTTCCCAGGTCAGAAGCTCTTCTTTGAACTAAAGAAATTAAGACAATTTTTTCTTCATTAATTTGCCTAATCACTTTTCTTAACTGCATTTTAAGAATATTTTCCAAATACATATGAACACATTTTGAGAGAGTAGCATAGGAAGATTATTTATATTGAATCCAGTTATCAAAATTATTTGAAATAAATTATAAAAGGGTAGGCTTTATGTTTGCTTGTTTATTAGCCACTGTCTTGCAAAGTGAATTTGCACTGCAAAGTAATCTCAACAGAGGAGTGAAGTATGCAAGTGTAAAGCTGTCAGACTACGGCTAGTTCATTAAATTGCCCGTCTAGGTAAACTAATAGGATATCATTTTAAGTCTTTGCTAACCTCCAGCCTCCCAGACCAAAAATACTTTGCTGTGCTGAAATAAGTAAGCTGCTAGAGTCAAATTTCATGTTTTAAGAATCCATTTCTGTTGTCCTATTTACCCAAATAGAATTTCAAAAATCTGCATTAAAAAGTGTGTTGACCAGGACAGTACTGAAAGCCAGATGAGAGAAAATGCCATTTGATGACAAGGTTTGGTATGTTTTAGAAATGCTCCTGTTATTAAAGTTGTTCTAGTGCCAACTACTCCTACGCTGGAGTCTGCTCATTTGTGTGACATGCTAGCCATCAAAACACACAAAGAAGATCAGAGATTACATGCAATAACTCCAGCCCTGCTTCCGTTGTCAGACAAGGATCTCCCTGCAGTGACATTACCTTCCTGTGGTGTACTCCGGCAAGCCCATTTTCCCTTCCCTCTCCATTAATACCCATTTCCAAACTCCTCAGTTTGAAATGCCATCTCTTCACATCTTCAAAATGCTAGAATCTTCACTATTACTTGTAAGGAAAATAATTAATGCCAAGAAAGAAAATGTGCATTTAGCATTTTGGCATGTTCATGACTTTTTTTTGCTAGCTTACACTGAGTAAGACATGGTCTGTTTGACTTGCTCTTGACAGAGCACAAAAGAGAAGCCTCAAGCTCAATGAAAAATCGAGGTACTATCTCATTACTATGAAACCCAGTTGCTGGTAGTCTCAGTGGAATATGTGTGCCTCTACCGTCCGTGCCACAGGCAGAGGAGTTCTTGTGGGCTGATGTCCCAGTGCTCAGTGAGTTAATATTGGGATGTCCACAGCTGTGTCCAGACACCTCTCGGGTCAACGGAGAGATGCAGAAACTGAAGGGCAGTTTCCAAGTGTCATTAATTTGTGGGAGGGAGGGAGATAGCTCATGCCCCCCCCAAGGTCATACACATGTAACGTAGTTTTGAAAAGTCTAGAGCAATGTTATTTTGATGTTTCTCATATTAGAAGGAAAAAGGGGAAATAATCTAAAAAGGTCCTGCTTTGTTTTAAATTACAAATTTTTATTTAAAACTCTGAAATAAGAAAGCAGTAGGTATGTGGTATGACCTGCTTTTGCATGTTCTGTGCTGCATTACTGAAGTACTACTGTAGGTATTAGAGGATCATTTTTCTCTTTACTTTTGATGTTTATTGCCCTCTCAGTGGCTAAGTTTGTTATACAAACACCAGAAAAGGGTGTTCCTAGACTGACCTATTCACTCATGTAAATGGCATTAATAAATATTTCTTTTTCACTTTTCTAGGTTATTGAATCACTAGGGATTATTATATATAAAGCCCTGGACTATGGTTTGAAGGACAATGAAGAGCGGGAATTAAGCCCTCCACTGGAGCAGCTTATTGACTACATGACTAATACTACAGAAACAGATGGGAGTAGGGATGAAGGATACGATGCTCTGGATGAAGGAGTGGAGGATGATGATGATGACAAAGCGGAAGTTGAGGCCATTCATTCCTATAAAGATGTCATGAAGGTAGAGTAATGGGCACCTTATATGATATATTTCACTGTTTTTATCAATGAGAAAATCAACTTTATTTTCTGTGTTACTGTCCAGTGTGATACTGGCTGTATCATTTTCTGATTTCTCCAGCCATTCTGTAAGGCTTGCTTGCAAAAATGACATGCAGTAGTATTTGATGTTTGACAGTAAGCAACAGAAAATCCATGACCAACTCTGTCCTTGGATGTGCCCTTAGTATCAGATTCTGATTTCATCCATGCACTGGATAGTCAGCCTTCCAGTGTAATGTCTGTTGAATTACTTTGTGTACACTTGGATACTTCATGGGCTGCTGGAATTAATTCACCTTTTCATTAGTGTGGTGTTAGGTTAATTATTCCTTATCAGTTTCTTCCTTTGCTGCCACCCTCTACTGAAGCAGAGGAGTGCTTTTATAAGAGGAGCTTATTTGTATGGAGTGAGTCAGGATACGGTATTTCACTGACAAGCATTATGGTTGCGGTTCTTGACCCGAGTTGTGGGATTTGGAAATAGAGCTTATGTATTTTGATTGCAACAGATTCTTTAATGTTACCTGGGCTACTGTGAACAAGAATTTAAAAGTACTGACCCTCTATTTTCTGTAGAGTAGTCTTCAGTACAAATTTTAGAGCCCAATGAGCTGTTAGTACAGGCAAAAGTATTAATAGGCATGGATTGTGACAAAATTTGTGTAATTGGTTTACCTCATGAATAATCTGAGAGTTTAATACAGGTTGGAAAATTGTATGCTACCTTGTACCTGGGGACTGAACCCTGTATATTGCTTCTTCGTAAATGCAAGTCTTATCTAAGGACCAGAAACTTAGTGCTTGTTCACAGAAATTAAGAGTGTAATGGTGGAAGCGGAGACTAGAAGAGTGTCTGGATACCACATAAGGACACATCAGCATGCAGAAACAAGACCCCGCTAAAACCTGCCACTTCTGATGGGTTGACAGTAAAGAGGGAAGCTCTTAGGAGACTGGAATGGAGTAACTTTTGTTTGAGATGCTTTTGTACCCTCCTTGCATCAGAAATAATGCTGAATGCTTAATGCCTTTGTTTTTTCTCCCTCTGTCAGCAAGGCAGGGGTCAGAGGGAGCAATGAATGAAATGGCCTTTTGCTCCCCCGTGATGGGGAGTGCCTGGCTGGATGAAGTCCTCTCCCCTTCAAGCCCCTGCCGCTCCCTCGGTGCAGGCAGGAGCGAAGGTTGCTTTGCTCTCTTCTCCTCCCTCTGCCACTCCCCGTCTCCCGGTCACCTTCCCGAGAAGCGGCCAGCAGCACCCTGCTAAGCCCTCATGGGAGCTGCTCCAAGCAGCACGCTGTTACATAGAGGACAGATGCAATATATTCGCTTTTCCCCCAGTTTGGCAAAAATGCTGTGAATTGGTAGGACAATAAAAGTTGGGTCATTAAGAGGAAGTTTCGCTTAGTGCAGAGGCAAAAGAGACATTTGTATATGCAGAGCTGAGGGCAGTGTCTTGTAGAAGTGATTCGTTTGCAAGTTCTTTACTTGATTTCTGCAAACAAGAAAAGATAAGTTTGGAAAACGTCTCTGAACTCCTTCAGTAACACTGGTACATACCCCCGAAATACAAAAAGGCTAAGAAAATGTGTGGTCAGATTTCACCCAAGATGGCATCTTTCTGGTTCTGCTTTGTTAATACTTATCTCTGCTAGTCTGAGGTACCCAGCTGTTTATATTTTTTAAAATCAGCATCATACATTTTAACCTTTAGGATCTTTTGCTATTAATTTTTTTTATCATTCTGGAAATGTACCACTTCTGTGACTTCCCCTTAGTGAACTGTAGTTCAGCTGTCATTTCTACATCATCCTAACTTTTACTCCGCCATCCCTTGGAATTCTCTTTTCTCGCTGTTTCTGCTTTTGCCTGAATTATTTGCTGCAGGCTTAACTCTGCAACTCGCCTTTATTCCCTACTCTGTGTCGTTACCACATTGACAGTACTAGAATGGCAGCATTGTTCTGCCGCATTTTTTAAATCAGTGCAGATTCGTAAGATCCTTTTTTCTTGACTTCATACCTTTCCAGGGGTAAGACCATGTTTTGCATGTGGCTTTTTTCTACCCCCACCTCCCCAGTGGTAACCTATGTTGCAGGCTACACCCATATTTATCCAGTGACTGTTTCACAACAATAGCGTGTGGTCTTGTGACCATGAGGCTCGATTATTGTGATTCCCTCTCAGCAAGACTCAACTGTGAAGCTTTCTCCTCTGCAGTTTGTAGTCAATGCTGAAGCAGGTTTGTTCATTGAATTGAGCAACTGCCATTCTTGCCTAGCCTGCGTTCTCGAAATTGCGGGCTTGGAAAATGGCAGAGATGGCCTGCGTGTACTTATATTGATTTTCAAGGTATTTAACTATATAGTCTCCAGTATGGACGTGATTTCGTCCTTGAAATGCGATTATATGTTTTGTCCTTCCCCAGAAAGTTTCATTGTGAGGCCCAAGGCCTGTCCACCACTAAGACTGAATTTTTCGCCATTAATCACTAATGTGGATGAGCCTATTTTGTGATTAAAACACAGAGATAGATATGTGTCAGTTTTTTCTGTAATGTGAAGTAGGCAAGGTCAATCCTGAACCCTCCCCTAACCTGGAAAATGCTGAGTAACATGGTGGACACCTTTTCCCAAGAACTGGGAAAAGGGGAAATGCTAAATAGTACTGCCAAGATCATCACTGGCAAAGCTCCTGTTTGGAGAAGACACAGACAAGCTTTTGTGCTGCTTCTCAGTATATTTGGCTGATCCGGCTTTTGATTTCCTTGGCAGGACCAACCTGCTGCACAGACTTGATCCACTGTTTTTAAAAATGCATCTGTGAAGGGAGGAGACGTTGGTTGCCAGACTCTTAACTCTTTTGGTCTTTGATGTATTTTGGATATGGCAGCCCTAGTGCAAATGATGGGAGAAACAGAGACAGTAAGGACTGCACGTTTTCAGGCAGATGCTTTCCTTGTTTGGGGCTCTCTTCCTTGCCTCTCCTGCACAATACGTGCACACCGTGCACATACGGTACAGGAAACCTGTACATCTCGGGAACGCCAGGTTCCCTCTGCGCATACGCAAGGACAGAAGTGTACACATACAGTAATCCCGAGGGGTCAGGAACACATGGGGTTGACAGCACGTGTATGGCTTGGGGAGCCTGGGGTCAGCAGAGGATATAGACAGAGTAGGCCTGGCACGCTGGGTGGTGTTGGGCTTGCTAAGGGTGTGTGAAGCCCTGTCATCTGGCACCTTTATCATGGCATTTGGCCCTCCCTGATACCGAAACGAGATGATGCAGTTTATCAACCTCTTCCAGGGTATGCTCAAACCCTAATTCCACTCCTCATCTTAACATTATCTCACACCTTATCCTACAGATCTCTGCAGTCAGGTGGTTTAAGCCAGCACCACTTTTCATGTTAACCTGGAGGTGCTTTCTAAGCTGTAGTTCATCATTATCTGCTGGCCTGAGCCCCAACCCTAAACCTAGTTCCAGTATTACCCTTTATTCTAGGCCAGCACCCTCTGCTAAATCCAGATGTAAATAAAGCCACATTACTCTTTGATAGCAGGTTTTAGCCTGAGCTGGTATTTGCTGGGCTGAACAGCTGTCCTAGCCCTAGCTCCGTCATTTCTTCCAGCTCTGAATGTCATCACAGCCAAATCGCTCCTGCCAGTACCGGCCTTTACCTTAGCTCCTCCTCAGAGCAGAGGGGTTGTCCGTATTACCTGCAAATCATGACACTAACCTTTGTCACTGCGCCTGCTACCTTTCTCTGCAGGTCTCGTAGAAGATACGTAAGGAGGCAGTGGTCTTCCCGAACCAGAATCTTGCTCTTACTTATGTTCACCTTTCGTCCCGAAAGTTAACTCAACTTTAACAGGAGCCTTATCTGTAGCCGAGCCACACCTTCTCATCTCAGAGACAAATATAGGTGGATAGCCCCCAGTGCTCAGTGGCCTCTGATCCCAGGCTTACCTAAGTAATCACTTTTAGGTAGTGCAGTAATAACATTCATTAATTCTGACCAAAAATTAGCTGTCGTGCAACTGCTGCTTCGCAAAGACGAATTAGTGACCCAGGTCCCATAGTAAACAAAACTTGTACTTAGGAAATCTCCATGCTGACCTTTTAATTTGTATGAAAATTATTTTCGGAGCAGCATATGCAGTATTGTGTTATCTCACTATAAAAAATGTAAACAAGGTTACGGTTTGCAATATTTTTATTAGTACAAGTTCATGTTTGTGCTTTGGTTTTAAGCAAGGAGGAAGAATAATGTTTCTGTCAGGTCCCCCCCTTCCCCCCCCATATTTCAGGTATTTTAATTGTCCTTTAATCATTGGCATGGTCTCTAAAATGAGAAACTTGTAAGTCTAGGTGACTTGTGTGTCTTTTTTCAGCTGAAAGGAACTGAAATTCAGTTGTGATACCGATCTGCTTGTGTTTTGAGTACTCTGGTGGTAGTACAGATCAAGTATCTATGGCATGTGTAGAGTTCTAGAGGAAAAGGAGAGTGTGTCCTGTCCCCATGTGATTACAGGCGGCATGAGAAGATCTACATTTAGATCTAAGAACTTTGGAAGCTCCCTCTGAGTTTGAAGACATATGTTATTATCATAATATGGTATGTCCCCATGTAAGTATAATATGGGAACCTGTCAGAGAAGAACCAGAAAATGCAGTTAAAAACAAGTCTGGGTATTTGTTTATGAGAGTTAAAGAGTTCATGTTACTGGAATTCAAAGGCCCCTAATTTTGCCTAGTCCATGAGGTTAAAATTAGTAAGATACAGCTTTCTGTGAGTGTTACTCTGTTTAAGGCCGGGTCAGCTTTAGCATTTTTATATGAGCCTGCAGAACAGTGTTTATGCTTCATTTCAAAACAAGCAGCTTGCAGTGTACCCTGTAACTCTGTCTGAAGCTGGTGAATATTTGGGAACCTTTCTGAGATGGTAACCAATGCCCCAAATGTTGTCAGTACATTTTATATTAAAAAGAAAGGCAGCAACATTGGGTACTTATGAAAGTCATTACACTCAATAAAGACAAGTGATCACCTCTTTTCTCTTCAGTCTGTTCTTAGTGTACTTAAATGTCACATGCTAGTTTTTTATCTTGATATATCTTCTTTTAGAAAAAGGCAGTCTGTGTCTCCACATGGGTTGGAAGTCCTCGTTTCCCTTCACTTTTGTTGTCACAGTACTTGAGTTTGATTTGCTGCCTTGACCAAAAATTAGTCATCACCTACCTGTGGATCTTCAGTTGTCCACACATATCTGGTGTCTGGGACTGCTTTTGTATTGTAAAATACAAAATACTCCGGTCCCAACTCTTTGGGTCCCTGAAGGTGCAGCTACCTACATTTTGTACCTCCTAAGTTCTGAGGAGACAAGTTCTCCTTTGGCTGTTCCTTTTCGCAGTGTAACTCTGTTGGGACTGTAAGCTAGAAAGAAACCAATGATTTTGTGAAAGCCCCCCCCGGTATCATACTGCTGTGGTAGGGCACCTTGGGCCTCTGAGTGTGAACCTTCCCGGTGCTGGTCTGAGCAGATGGTGACTGCATTGGCACGCTCGTGGCCGCCCGGCCGCTCTGTGCCACGCTGACCGAAGAGGGACCTCCGAGTTCAGCAGCCAAGTCCCGAGGACTGGTGCTCATCTCCTGTGCCCAGGGGCTTAAAAACGTCCCCTTTTGGCTCTTACCCTCCCAAAGCATACTGACTGAGAGAGTATCTCTACCCAGTGTCTTCAGACGGACACGCAGACATGGTGAAGGTCCCAGAAAAAAAAATTGCTGAGATTGGGTTAACAAAAAAATGTAGAGGTCTTGACTGAATAGGACCCATCCACAGGCATTTTCTTGCTCCTTCGCCATTCTTTGAGCTAACTTGGAGTTGCCTTAGAAATGCACTAAACCTGCTATTTTCCTCTTGTTCAAGCAAGCCTTGTACATCATGGTTATTTATTCAAACCGTGGTGTTTCTTCTGTCTGTACTGTCACCTTGGCTGGGATCCATGTCACCTATATTTAGTCAAAGCATCCCCAAAGGTTTTTCTGTTGGATTTTGTTCTTTTAACTCCATCAGTTCCCTCATCTGTTTCTCTGCAAGACCTTTTCAAAAGTTTGTGCAGGCACAACTGAAGGACTGGCAGAGTAAACTGTGCCGCTGGCAGAGTCGTGGAAGGAGCCAGTGTTTGAAGCTCCGGCAGCGTGCAGGACCAGGGAGCTAAGCCGAGGGCCGGCTGTGCAAAATAAAGCAGGATTGTCCCTCTGCACGTTTGAGTCTTCGTAATGTATGAGCAGTATCTCCACGTTGTTGGTTTTAAAATAAAATCATTTAACGACAATAATAGGGTTTTGATATGAAGGGCTTTATAAACAGGTGCAGAGCCAGTGGATTTATGACAACTGAGAACGCTGCAAGTGAAAGATAAGTAGAAGCGGAAGTAATTTTGTACTGTTCACAGTGCTTATTTTGAGGGGTTTTGTTTAGAACTGCATTATACCAAATGTACTTGCAAGGATTATACCAAAAGTACAAGGAAGTTGTCCCTCATGACTTTGGTCTTTCCAGTAAAAAGAAGGGCTTTTTGTTTTTTTCCTTTCTTTAACTATCCTCATACAGAAGAGTGGAAACATCCCTTCCTGCAGCGTGGTCTTAGGTGGATTGGAGTGTCTTATTCCAGGCTGGGAGACAAAACCAAATCACCTTTTCTGCGGTGATTTTTACCTTCCCATTAATGGCTCACAGTAACACATCTACACCAGTTAAAAAACCCTGTACCCATAATTCACATAATTATACTGGTATAACCTGTCTAAGGTCTAAAATAGTCTGAGGAATCCAAGGAGTTGTCCAACAAAAACAGGAAGCACAGATTGGGTGTTCAGATTATTTTTATGTGTGCGGAGGTTAGAATACACCTGAAATTTGTGTGTGGCCTTTATGCATCTAAAAGAAGCAGAGTAGGGCACGGACTTTTTTCCCATCTGTTTTATGCTGCAATTATTATAAATAATTTATACATGGGTAAAAATAAAGTTCCAGCTTTTAGTGGAAATGGAAGGATTCTTTGCTGGTAACGGTGTCCCGTAGTGCATAAAATGCAGAATTTGTCATGGCAGAGCTCCAGCTTTCCCTTTAAAAATACAAATGTCTAAAACGTGCAAAGCGATCTGTTAGAAATAACACATCCGAATGCAAGGTTTAATCTGAAGTATCAAAGAACCTGTGTTAGCTTGCACTGCCTAGAATAGACTCTAGAGGTTAAAGTGGATCAATGGGTGTTTACTTTCACAAGGTACGTTTTGTTTGATCAGATTAATCTGAAATTCTACATAATGACTGGAAATCAGGGTAATGGTCAATTAGCACAGTAATGCTGTAGTGACCCGTAACAGAGTAAAAGAAGAGCAGAGCTGCAGTTACAGAGGTGACCCATATCCCCTCTGCCTTACGGATTAACTCCCGTGCTCAGCAGGGCGATGCCGACAGACTGACCTGTCCAAAGCTGAAGGGATCTGCCCGGGAGTCTGTCGCTTCAGCTCGCAACGGCCTCCCCTCACCAGGTGTTAAAACTGCACAGAAGGCCGTGATGGATTTTTCACATTCTCTGGCAGCCTGGTAAAGGCAGTAGATCTGCTCAGAAAAATGAGGGTTTGGCAAAGGTTCACCTTGTCAGAATCCAGTTTCCACCCATGTAGACTTCGCAGTCGTGGATGTTCGTGGTGTTGCAGTCAGCTTTTTAGCTGGGCTGGCTCATTTCGCTGCTTTAAAAATGCAGGGGCCGTTTTTATACAGATTCACCTGACATCTTCTCTCATGTCTGTAAGGCACAAGCGTTCTTTGATTTCCACGCAAAGCCAACATCCCATAGGGAATAACATCCCATGTACCTTGTCGGTACTGCTTGTATTATTTACATTACATGTGCGATACGTGTTTTAGTAGACAAGTAAATTAACGGTGACGCGCAGAATTACTGTACAGTTTTCTCTCTCGTAGAACGTTATGTGTTGAAGGTTCCCAGTAGCTGCCCTCACAAACGATATTCAGAACAGCAGATTAACTTGTTTCTGCAGTTTTTAAGTTGTGCGTACACAGCTCTTGGTTGAAACGGGCGCTATAGGTGTTCTTGTAGCTGTAATGCTCTACAGGCACGAGAGAAGCAGGATTTATGGGGTGGGGAGAACTTCTTAATTAGGCCAACTGATTTAGCTGGGGGAAAATAAGTTAGCCTTTCCAGGCCGAAACAAAAGGTCCGATGGCAGAGTTTCCAAGTGCTCGGAGTCTCAACCTTCTGGGAGGCGGCAGAGCCTCACGATCTACCCCCCCTTCAGGAGAGGGGTCAAGGGGAAAAGTGGCCGTGGAAGCTTTGCCTTTTCTAGTTCTTGCCACCGCACAAATGACTGGATTTAAGGACACTCGGAAGTGTTTCTTGCTGATAGCAGTTGGGTAAAAAACTCTGGGTATTCCACTTGTCAATATTGCTAGTTCAGAGTCACTTAAAGGATGGTATGATTGCATTGCCAAAGAAAATGGAAGCAGCGTTAGGTGCTTATGCCTCCCTGTAGAGGCATATTGTACTGTAACAGCAACATGGGAAAAGTAAAGAAACGGGGTGAGGGCCCTTTAATTAAGCCACTGTGATCTTCCTGCTTTTGAATTATTCAAGAGGGAGCCCTGGGCTTGAGGCAAAGTTTCTTTTGGTGCATTTATTTCAGCGCCAGTTACACTATTAAACGAAATGAAACATTTGGAGGAAAGTTGTTTGAATTGATTTAAAAGTATCGCTAATTTTCAGAAATAATAATCTGTGTTTTTAATACGCTCTCGATTACTGTGTTCCCATTATGCTGTTTTCTGCTCCCCTTTGCTTAGTGTACTGTTGCATGCTGTATTTTAGAAAAACATTTAAGTGAGGTACGGCCATTTGATACATAAAAATAAACAGCGTATATTAGACTATGCTGTCCCCTGAAGATCTGAATCTAGAAGTCAGAATATCGTATTTATCCCAAAGATTGGTCTGAAGACAGGGAATGTTTTGCATTTCTTAGTAAAAAGATTTTTTACAGTAGGTTTTTGTTTAAAACATGTAGTTGCAACATCCTTAAATAGTATTGTAACCGAAGCAGTCTTCAGGGGTAGCTTTCAAAAGACTTTTGTCTGCAGGATGCCTCGCCCAGAGAGTATTTTAAATGATAGATTTGTAAATATTTTTAATGAAATAACACAATGGGAAAAGCAGTATTCTTCTGGGTGATGGCTTCAGTGCATTTCTCGGGTAGTTTTAACTTTGCCAACTGCATCACTTGGGCCATACTATCCCAAAGCTTGTGCTTCTGTGCCCATGAGTCTTGTATGCATGCTTGTGGATAATTATTTGAACATTTTATTCTAGCACCCTTCCTAATAACTCGCATTAACTTGTGCAACTGAACAAAATGGTCCCAAGAGATAAAGTCCTTGAATCTACTAAGTTTAGCAGAACATTTTTTGAAGGGAAGGTGTAGGCTAGCCTGAATGCTATAGGAAGACAGCAGGCATGGGAATTCTGGGGTTTTGTGTGGGAAGGCAAAGAGCTGAGTAGCAACCACGGCTCCTCGTTGTTTGGAGACGCAAACTAAATCATATAAAGGAAGAAGGTTTAGCTGAGGGATCGGCAAGGGCAGGGAGCTGAGGGATCATGCTCAAGGAAGCCAGCTGCACGTGGGGGCAATGCTTCATACGCTGCCCTGAGTTTGCTTTGTGTAAAGCCTGTAAAGAAGGCACTGGGAAGACTGTTTTTGGAAGCCCGTTCAGATGGAAAACAGAGGAGGTTTTTTGCTTTTGCCCTGAAGAGAGAACAAACCTCTTTGTTTTATTGTTATTTATGTATTTGCATCTCTGAGAAAGAGCCTAGAAACTTGTTTTTAAACACTAGGAAAAAACAGGCATTTGTTTTGCTGTTATTGACTTCATGACGGCAAGGAAGGACAAGATACTTTGGGTGATTTAGGCCAAGGGAGAGTTCTGTGGGGTTTTGCCTGGCTTTCTCTTGGGACAAAGCAAGCTTGGAGTTGGGACAAGAAGGTCCTAATGAGAAGTTGTGTTTGTTTTTCCTTTTTGGTATGCCAAGATTTCTTGATGTGAGCACTAAGACCAACACTTGCTTTAGATGAGCAAATGCTCATGAAGCCAAATCTCTTTATGAACTGGTTTCTTCTCATCAATTCATGTTGACCAGTTCGCTATAACATACTGTGTGTAACAAGCACTCATATATGTATTTTACGCAGTCACACACACTAACACAGGTAGAGGTAAGATATCACTGTCCTCAATCCACTTTTTCAAATTGAAAGATTATAAGGTGATGTTTGAAAACGTGATGGCTTTGGGGGAAGAAAATGAGCTGTAGGGCTTGTTTTTTTTAAAAAACCTTGATTTCTGTGGTAGCATGTAATTTTAACAAGCAAATGAAAAAAATGAAGTTCAGGAGAGTATTAGGCAGCATGATTTATTAAGTTTTTTCATGTCTGGACAGAGGAATCGTGTCACAGTAGAAATATTTTTTAATGGCTCAGAAGCCAAAAAAAAAATAGAAAATACATTTTCCAGGCAACACACAAGTTTGGAAATAAAAATAATTGAGTAAGTTAATTTTGCCCTTGTGGTTGTGTTTAATTTCTTACAAACCTATACAGAAAGTGAAGGTATTCCTGCACCTTAGCTTGATCAAGAAAGCTGGGGACAGTTTGTATAAATCCCTTTAATGTAATTTTAAAGCGGCTTTGAACGTGACAAGTGTTTAAGTGAATTATGTTGATAGACAGGTTTCATTAATTAAAGTGATGTCATTTGGTGTCTTAAAACAGTTGTCCTGATTTTTCATTCTGGCCCGTGTAATTGGAGGTCAACATGTGGTCTGCTTTACTTTTAAAATGAGCACCGTGGTTACTTTCAAAGCCTGATGTCAGTCCTTTTCGCATTTGAGTGTGTTAGTGAGCAAAGGAGGGGCATTTATTGCGATTTCTTGTCCTGGGAACGTTGCTTACTGCCTTCGGAGCCAAGGCACTTTGCCGGGGACTTCCCAGTGACCCGGCTGGCTGCCAGAGGCACTTGGCCTCACAGGGTTACCTTCAGCAGAAGTGCTGAAATCTGTCCTTCCGGGAAGCCTTAAAAAAAACCACCCCAAACTGCAAAATAGTTGCAGAAAGCGTACCTCTGAACACTACCGGTTGGTTTTTCTTTCCTACATGGGCCCGGTTTTTGTCCGAAGTGGCTGAAGAAGGAGGGAGGAGAGGGGACATGCCCGCTCCTTCCAGCTCCTCTCCCAGGGCCCAGGGGATGCATGGAACCCTCTGCCCTCGGCCTGGCTCTGCGGTCAAGCGACCAGAAAAAACAGGACGGGTGTCCCTCTCGCATCCAGGACACTTTCCACCATAAAGATGAAACTCGAGAGGTTTGTAATTTCCCACCGGGTATTATTTCTGCCTGGGCGCGCAGCAGCAAACTGCTGAGGTGAGATAACTGGCAAGATAAGTAGGCCACCTCCCCACGAGCCTCTATTGTCTTACATGCCTACCACAATAAAATAATTAATAATTTTCTTTACCACTCTGACAGATAAAGATAACCTCTTTTTGAGGTTAATTTGGCACCTGCCCTGGCCTTTTAATGAAGGTGCTGCAAGCGGCGTGGTTTCTTGGCAGCTCCCAGCTGGTGTCATGCAGAGTTTGAGGGAACTGAGCCCCCGTCGCCTTCCCCGCCTGCCCCAGCTCTCGCTTGACGTCTTCTGTCTCGTGGGACCCTGACGGATGCTTCGGGATACTGGCAAAAAGTCCTTTAGAAACACTTAGTTTGGGGCTTTTGGACAAGAGAGTGGTATTTTCAGCTGTCTAAAGCCATAAGCTTTAACACTCATCGGTTTCATACCAGACTCTTTGTAGATGCGATGGTGCATCCTAAATTAAGTTCAGAGCTGTCAGCAAACTCCAGTTGAGGCACTTTGCCGGTGTCTTAGATTTGTCCCTGTATCCATTGCTATCAAGTCCTTCTATATGAAGTCGATGTTAAACTGGCTTTCATCTTGCTGAAGGTAGCAGTGTTTGAAATAGATTTATATATATTTGCATTTCTAGTCACCTGTACTTTGCTCTTTAAGTCTTGTTTATTTTAAAAATAACTGCCCCGAGTTTCGGCCCTCTAAAGTGGCTTTATCATGAAAAATGTCAGTACGGAAAAGAATTACCCAAGAGTCACAATTGGTCATTGACTACACGCAGGAGAGTGCTCTACCACAATCACCCCTTTGATAACCTTACTCTCCATGGACTGAGGTCACTACACTATTAATTACCTTCCAGAGATTTAATTCCTTTTATATTTCTGCTTTGGAAGGCATTGTAAAGGTATCATGAAAAAGCATCTATTTCAACAGACGTGTAGTCAATGCCTCTGCAAGTGCCAGGGGTTTTAAAGGTAGCTTTGAAGTTGAAGAACTGAGCTGGGAGTTCCTGCCTGACTTGCAGAGATATATCTTTCGTGATATGTAACTGAGAACAGGTAAATAATTACCTATGGTGCAGGTCCTTAGAATACTTGGCACGAAATAGTTTAATTATTTTAAGAGGTGTGTTTGAAAACAAAGCGCTCGTACAGCAGTTGACTGGAGAAGTAGGGAAGTGATTTGCCTCCTTCCATTTTCTCTTTTTCCCTTCAGATAATAAGAATTTGAGGAAGAAGCGGCTGGTAGCTGGGTTGTGGTGTGTGGTTTTTTACTGTTTTTGGGGGGGGGTTTCCTTAACTATTCTCTGTCAAGGACAAAACCCTTTTAATGCAGAGCATGCTTGTTTCTACAAGGCTTCTTCCTAGTTAGTTAAGAATGGTAAGCCTTATCTGATGTAGCTGAAATAACCTAAAGTGCAAAATTATGTTAATTAAAAGTAAGGTAATGAGTGCTGGGAAGAGTCTTCAAATACTTTAAACTATGTATTTCTTTTCCAATGCATTTTTTTTGAGTGTGCAGAGAAAGTTACTTCAAAAAGAATGCTCAGCATTTGAAAGCGCAAGTAGCTCTTTTTGAAAATTTAACAAACTGCTTGTTTTTGCGATCAGAGATTGGCCGAGTTGCATGGCTCTGCCTCCTTCTACAAGTGGCCCATTTTGAAATAAGCAACCTAACTGTTAGAAAGAACAGCAAAACCCTAGGAAAGAAGAAGAAATGTTTCTGAATTTAGTTTATTAGCAAGAGAGGATCTCTCTTGCTCTGTACGTTTGGGTTCTCATCTCGCGTTGAGGTCCGTGTTGTTCATCCTTTTGAGAAGCAAGGACTCATTCCTGTTCCCTCTGAGGAGTCATGATGTTAAAATAAAACTAATCTATTTTAAGACTGGAGCAAAAGGTCAGCCTTTAGATTGTACTAGAATCCTCACAATCTCTTAATTAGGAATAATGAAGATTACATCTCATATGTATTCCTACGAGTTCAGGACCTAAGATTTCAGGAAAACCACCGGTTACTACAGATGCATAATAATTCACTACAGTTGTCCATTCTAAATTTTCAAAGGGAGACTGAAATCTTTTTAGCAGATAGGAGTGCAAATGGAACAACAAGGCAGGGACACGATGGAAAAATACGCTGTAGCATCCTACGTGCTTTGGCCAGCTATGGCTTTGATCCAGAATTTTTTTATTTTCTCTACGAGAAAAGATTCCTGACCAGCTCCTCGGTGGGCTTTGCTTCAGCCTCACATCTCCATCGGCAAAATAGAATTGGTAATTCCTAGTGTCACAAGGGAGAGAGAATAGATGCAACGTGGACTGCAAGGCAGTTGCTGTGATGGAGCCCCTGCAGCACAACTGCTGTCCCCACAGGGTAGGCTCGGTGCGGTTTGGGATCTATGAAGTGGTCCTGAGTGCTTGACAGTGGTGGTTTTACTCCTGTTGCTGCTGTTGGCAAGAAATGTGTGGAGCCAAAGCGAAGCAGTAAAGCTGTCTTTCCCTCAGGACTCTGAGCAGTCAGGGCAGCATAAACACCATCTGCAGTCCCTACAGGTGGTTAATCCCACCTATATACGGGGCGTATGTCAAAGCCATTGACTCTAGATAATTCAATTTCTAGTAATTACCATACTGGAGACAATTTCCAGGAATGGAGCGTGCATGGAGGAAAAGGACAAAAAAGGGCACCACCACTAGAAATAGAGGGAAGTGGGGAGAATATAACACCTTTTAAGTTCCCATTTATTGGATATCTGTTCTGCTTGAATAAGCAAAGATATGTATTTGAATCAGAAGTACAGTATTTTACTTTTAATCACTTAATTTAATCAATAAATTGTGGGTTAAGTAATTTTGCTCATACCTTAGAGTGGCATATGTTTTAAAGTATTAACATTTATGTAACTGATATGCTTGATAAGACAATTGCAATGTAGATTCAATGGCTATAAATTTCAACAAAAAAAAATTTAAGCTTGCTTGCCTAGAAGGAGAAGAGGAAGAATTTTTCTGTAGGCCTTTTTCATGCAATCAGAGTTTCAAGACCTGATTTCCCTGACAAAGGTACTACAAATAAGGAGCATGGCATACATGAAGGAATAGCATAGGTTTCCATACACTGATATCTAATGAAAGCAAAATGAGACTGGTTAGAAGTTGCTGGATTTATTCATTGGGAATGAAGTTTAAAAGCTTGTTATGTTTAGTAAAGCAGTTTGTTTGGTTATGTAGCTGGAAATCTGGTTTTTTGGATAGGAATAAAAAGTCATGCTTCAGGACAAAACATGAAAGCAAATTATTATTATGCCTACTGAGAGAAGTTTCAATGCTTTACATAAAAACAAACACACTTCCCACACACACACATTTTAAAGCTCTATATGTGAACTGTAAACTGCTGCCAAGGCAAGTGCATGTTTTTATTTTAGTTGATATATTTTAATTGGGTTTTAAGTGGCTCATGAATAAAACTGCCTTGCATTAATATATTGTCTCTCTTTTAGTAAGTGTGCAAACATCTGAACTGTTTAGTCATGAGATTGATGGGCATTATTGAAAAATTGTTAGAGAAGCAACCTCTCTTCTGCATTATTCTCCTCTTCCTTTTCTAGATGTGTCGGTGAGATTTGGTTTCTGATTTGAGAGTCATGCCCCACCATTTTCTGTTGCCTTTTGATAAAATTGTTCTCTCTTTTATTTCATTTGAAAATTTCACTCTTTTCTACTGTTTTTCCAGAGATCCTCGGGTTTTTTTCTAGCAGTATCCTGCGTGTAATGGCTGCTTTTTATGCTTGTATGGAAGCTTGGGGAGAGGGGCAGAAAGAAGGGCATCTATCCTGCTCTCATTCTCTGCTGCATATGTCCAGCATCCTGGTACAAAACCAACTCTCCTCTCTTTTCTGCTGACCAGAAGTGGTAGTTCCAGTAAGAAGGTTCCTTCCAGCCCTAAGGAGGGCCTGCGAAGCATGGCAGATAACCATACGAAATGACATTAGGGGTGCAACTCTTTGCTATCAGTTGTTCGGGTCTAAGTTATTTAATAATGTAAAGGGTGGTTCCACAGCTTAATGGGCTGTTAGCTAAAGAGCTATGGGTAACCCTGTGAATATGTACAGCCACTCCCCTCCTCCTTTAATTATCCAGTTTTATCATGTTTCCCCATCTGTGTGTCTCCACTCTGCTTCTGAAGGTAGTTTTCTTACCCAGATGCTTCCATCCCGTCCTTCACGCTGGTGCTTCTGCGTGAAATGCAGATGCGTGAGCGGTACAGAGGTACACAGAGCTGCTGCCATGTTGTGAAGCAGAGAGCTTTAGAAAACGGTTGCTGCTGACAGGCCAACTAGTGGTTTTGCTAAATGTTGCAGGGGTTGAAAGAAAAGAGTAAAATGTGAAAAGAATGGGAAAAATATAAATTGTAGGATTTCATCCTTGCTCATGAATAATCCCATTGATGTTCCACTGAATAGTCAAAGAACGAGAGCTAGCAAATTCAGATTACTGCATATTTATATTATTAATTCCTCCATTATTCTGCTGAGGAACAACAGAGCACAGTTTCTCTGAAACTAAGAGAGAATGCAGAATTGGTTTTCACTTAATTGGCTCTTTTGAAACGAGCCTCTTTGAGAAGCAGGATGTTGTTAGTCCACTGTGTAAAAGAAAGTGTAACAATACACCTAACACATATTCCAGAAACAGCTGTATGGGGCAGGAGGGGGGAGTAGAACAGCAGTTCTGTATCTCAGCTCAGGGAATCAGTTGAGATGTGCTTTTCTTAGTGTTT
>JANZLQ010000050.1:3186645-3198114 GCA_026212715.1 Elanus axillaris | reverse complement strand
GGGGGGCTTGAGAGGTAAAAATAGCTTAATAGCTTTCAAGAAGAAATGAGAATTTACACAAATGCAACTTTGCCAAGAAGTCTGCACTAGCACATAAAATTAGTCAGTCATTGAAAAATTCATGTCAAAATGTCCAGTGGAAATATTGTCTCACAGAAGCATAGGTTGACCTTCGTTTGAAGTCTATTTTGATAGTCAAGGCCTGCATTCTGTACTTAGAAGACTAATAAAGAGTAAGAATAGGGTTCACTGAGCATGGAAAAGACAGGATTGAGCTTAAAAATGGAAATGTAGTCAGTAACATACACTGTAGTTTGCTGTCCATTTCTTGACACCCGTGTAAGTTTTAAATGCTTTCCAAAGTGTTCATAATTGTGTTAAAAATTTGTAAGACTTGTTTCCCTAAAGATAGTTCCATATAAATGTAGCAGAATACAAATTGTCTTCACCTTTAATTGTTTCTGTTATTGGAAAAGGTTCAAGGTTAGGAGACAGTTCAGTGAGGTGTTAGTCCTGCAGTTGCTGTCTGTTGAAATTTTATCAAGATTCTCATCACTGCTTGAATTCAGTCTAATAGTGTGGAAAAGTAGTTAAGACTCCTCAAATAGCTGTGAAGTATAAGATTTTAAGAAAGAGAATGAATCACAGTGCTCAGCACCTCATGGCAATCAATACCTGGAGGAAACAGTGCCAGGACACATATTCTGTTTAGAACAAAATAGTGGAGGAGAATCCTTTACTGTGCACTGGTTTCATCCTGAGCATTGCTGAATTGCTCAGGTTCTGCTTTGTATTTCTAAACACAACTACAGCATATGAAATGGCACTGCAGCATTTCCCAAACACAGTCTACCCACGTGGGTCTTTCAACTTTACTTCCACACTGAGTTAAGTTCTGACTCAGGAGAGCATTTGCAAACACTTGTTAGTCTGTTCCTGGTTGACATTTAAGCATTTATATAAATAATTTGCTCAAGGCCTTTAATCGTTAGAGTTTGCAAAACAGAGGGTAGTTAGTGATGCTGAGGATTGTATGATATGGGCAACTGGACACATCTTTAAGGATCAAGACCTTATGAAAAGCACTGTTTTCAGTCCTTGCATCATCTAATTCCCATTTGCTGTTTTGGCTTTAATTTCAGCAGCTACGTTTTCTTCTTCTTTTTACAGTCCTGAAAGAGGGAACCCACCAAGGCCACTATTTCATCAAATTGTACCTGTTATTGCTAAATGCAGTAGCTTTGCTGCTGCATTTGGGTTTTCATATTAGAAAGGAAAATCAGTAAATAAAGAATGTATTTGTTAAGCCATTTTAAGGGGAGGATCACTTAAACCATTAAATTCTGAACTTGTGTAAGTAGAGAACTGTGTAGTTCTTCTCTTGTCCACCTCAAAGCGATGAAAAACATGATCAAAACAACAGATACCAGCACAAGGGGAAAACCTTACCAAGTTGCTGGAGAACACTGAAATAACAAGGTAGATACGCTTGATGCCAGCAAACTCGCAATTTGCCTTAGTTACCACAAAACCCACCTTTTCCTTGAGGTGTTTAAAATTAATTAGGAGCTCACATGTCAAGCAGTTGGACATCCCGTGGCACTTGCAAATGGTCATTTAAAATACCACTTTAAAAAGTTACAAAGCTTCTGCAGGTAGCTCTCCAGGAAGAGTAACTTTCTGGGAATACTTCCTGTGAATTTATTTTGTGGATTAATAGTTAACTCTGCTCCCATCCCTTTTGTCTTACCAGTCTTACTTCGCTAGGATTCCCCTGAAGTCTTTTATCAGAGAGATCAGCTAGTCCTTGGCCCACTGCAGTAACACGTGGCCGGACCAGGGGCAAATCTCTGCCTGGAAAGTTTGAGAGACCAGCTGTGAACTGGTGGGGAGCAGGTGAGCGGCCTCTAGGTCTTCGGAAAGCCACCTCAAAACTTAACACTGTGCCTAAGTCCCATCTACTATGCACAGGGGTGGTCCTAGCAGGCAGAAACATCTCACATGCTCATGTCAAAACACTTCTTCTTCCTCTGGACAGGCCATCCCTTAACCTTATTCTGGACAATAAAGCAAAGTGCTCGGTTGAGTTTTACTAATACACAGGTACTGTATTGGTAAGATTTTTCCAGTAAGGCAGATGGTTCCTTGAAGTTCATATTCATAGGAATGAAAGGATTTTTTTATTTTATTTTTTTTAAAAAAAAAGGTCTAGTTTACCTGCATGGAGATAAAATCTTTCAGAAAATAACCTTGCCTTGGGAAGGCATCTCAAGCTGAGTTTTATTTTGAACCTGTTGCAGTACCATACTGCAAAGGATGAGACAGATACCTAGTACAGTTGCCTGTTCAGTGATCTGTTGGTTAAAGTAATTTCTTCTCGTTGCTGAAGAAAAGGCATGTCTTTTAAGTCTATGTTAATACTCCGAGGCTTTCAAAACACTTAACAAGCCTGGCATTTGCAGGCTGGTAGTATGTTTTGCATAATATCAATAGCTTGTCTTTGTGGCCCATGGGAAAAAGAAATCCTTTTCTTCTTTGTGGTACATTTATACAGGCCCTCTGCCCAAGATGATTGCAAGTGGAAACACTTTTTGTCTTTTGAAATCTTAATTCCAGCAGGCCAGGTGTTTTGATGAAGCTTCCAGTATGTAACTAGCCAAAAAGGTTTTGCAAAACCTGCCTGAATTTTAGTGGGTGTCAGTTGTATTTTTTGTAACTTTATGGAGCCCTTGATGACTATATTCAAACAGATGCAAGAAATGCTGTTTGATCGGACGGTTAAATTGTGACTTCTGTTAACCCTGCTTGGGCTTGGTGCACTCTGTTTCCTAGTCAGTTGAGGATGAATTTGGACAGAAGAGCTGGCAAGGCTATGGTATTTACATAATGCCTTTTTTTCTGTGAACCCTGAATGTGGATGGAAACAGTCTCTAATCTTCTTAGTGATCTAAACAAAGATTGAATGCTTTGGGTCAAGCTCGGTTTTGGATAGGCTCAGTTAGGGGAAAAAAAAATGGAAAAAAATCCCAGCTCTCCACAACGATTGCAAAGGGAAATACTTACAGACCAAACCAGTTAATGTTTCAGTAGTTGATAATATTTTTGATACTTCACCAGTTTTCAAAGACCACATAATTTGTTTTCAACTGTACTTCTTGAGACTTCTTGGAACCAGAACAAACAGCCCTTGTATTAAGCTCTGGGCACTGTTCGCGTTCATTCCCTTTAGGATAGTTCTGAGTTGTCTCATGAGGGATGAAAAGGCAAGTGTCAGAATAAGCAGTGATCAGAGGCTTCCTTTCCTCGATGAATTCTGAATGGCTGGAAAAGACTGCAGACCTGATCTTAATTCTTCTTGCACCGCAACGGCTATGACGTGGTAAGAGGAGGAGGAGTTTATTAGGTGGCTGTCCTCTCATATCTCAATTATTAAAACATTCTGACTGTGATTTTTGTGGTGCGTTACAGTAACATAGCTTTGAAAACACTACTAGCGCAAAATTAAAGCTGTGATTTTAATTTTTTTTTTAAGTGGATAAATATCCTGAACTCAGGC
This sequence comes from Elanus axillaris, assembly GCA_026212715.1. Taxonomy (NCBI): domain Eukaryota; kingdom Metazoa; phylum Chordata; class Aves; order Accipitriformes; family Accipitridae; genus Elanus; species Elanus axillaris. The sequence continues at coordinate 3,194,558 of JANZLQ010000050.1, read as the reverse complement.
TAGAAGTGACATTACATACTTGATTTGCCTTGCCTGTCTAGATTGTGCAGTATTTTTTCATGTCAAAGTTACAGCTTGTCAGGCGCTCTGAACGTCATGCAAGTACAATGTATTACAATGAAGGGGAAAAAAAAAAGTCAGTCTGTCCTATTTGCATTTTCCTTTTTCTTCAGGCTTACCTTCCCCAGTCCAAAAATTTATGCTAAGTCACTTGACTTAATGTTACCACAAGGTTTTTTTGTAGGTAATGCATCTTCACATAATATGAGATCACTCAGAGACTGATTTTTCAGAACATGAAACTTAGTAGGAGCTACTGGCCCCTTTTAATATCTGCAGCCTAATGTTTATAAACCAAATGATTAACTTTTTATGTGTTTGCTTTTGCAACTAAGTTCAGCAGCAGGCATTTAATTTTTTTTTTTTGCTTTACTTCTTGTTCAATAGTAGAATCAAGACTATACCCATCCCCTGCTTGAACTTGCCACTGCTGCATTTCATTAACTTTCTATTTGATGCAAATTGTTTCTAATTAACATGCTCCTAATAAAGAAAAAAGTATTATTAAAACCCTGTGTGCAATCTGTATAGTAATAAAATTTTGTTCTCAGCTATGAAGACTTGTACCATTTTATGATCTTTTTGAAACTGCTGTTGTTATTATTCTTACTGTTATTCCTGTAAGTGGTGTATTTTAGAATGCAACCCTTTTTATCTGTACTATAATTAATAACCAGAAGTAGCTTACTGAAAACATAGTAAGGCAGGTGAGGACGTGATTAGCTATTGAGAGAAAGGAACACAAATTAACCATACTCAGAATTTGGTCTTTTAAATGTTCTGACTTTTTCATTAAGTCAAGGGAAATATTTAATAGCTTCTGTCTTTGTGATACGCGTTGTCACTGTAGCACACGTTAGAGGTGCATCTGTGTTGGTTATTCTCCCTTTACCTGCAAAGGAGATGATACGATTTGTTAAAAAGGAAAAAAAGAAAAGAAAAAAGAAAAATAAGAAAGAAAAAAAAGAGGGAGGAGGAAAAGGAACAAAAAAGAAGGGGGGGTGGAGAAAAAAGGGGGGGAGGTGTCTGTCACCTATGTCCTTATCAGTATAAGAAGATTTTGTCCGTCATCATAAAGCAGTATAACATTTGCAAATGAGGAATCAAGGGCATTTTTATGAACATGTCTGCGTTGTATTCCCTATATATAAGGAAACTATATAGGAAGGAAGGAAAATGCACACGCACACACACATACACATAAACTTGCCTTATGTACTTTTTTATGACTAAAAGGAGATAGATCTATAGCTACAATAATCAGAATTGGACATTGCATGAGTTCAGATTGTGCCTGTAAAATTTATCAGAGAAGTTGACCAAGTCTGACCACTGAACTGGGTATTGTTATACTAATTGGAAGAAATAAAAGATAACAAGGGGCCTATGGCCTTGGAAAGCAACTTCTCAGGGAGATGGAGCCAATCTAAATCCGACCGCAAGCAACAGCAGTTGTTCACCCTTCCTCCCTTTCCCCGCTCTGGCAGCACGTTGCCCTTCCTCCTTTTTGCCTGTGCTACTACGTGTGTGCCCGTGCCATGAAGAGTAATTGTCTCCTGCTCCACTTCCTTCACGTTGTTGATTTTTGCCCGGGTGAGTAATCCTCTCTGAGTTAGGGCACGAACTCTGGTGCCAGCATAAGAGCATCAGCGGACGCGTGCGGCTGGAGGCCACCGGACCACATCTTTTAGTGGCATTACAAATGTAAATCAAACTGAGAACAGCCTGAAAACCAGCCCGAGCTTTACACACATTGTGCCCCTCGTAACCACAGTGTTCACTGTAGTAAGAGAGGAGATTTAGACAAATATGCCACTGGGCTAATTAAGGGCTCTTCTGCTAAAGAGGCTTTTGTCTCCAGCTTTAGTTCTGGAGGTCTGAATGTAGCCACCTACTGCCTCAGGTTTTGGCTTGTTCTTGGTTTTAGCTCTATAGCTATAAATACAGCTATATATATAATAAATAGCTACTATAAAACCACAGTAGCAAGACAAATTTTAAGGCCTTGGTTAAGATTTTGTTTTATTTTCATTTCTACACCAGTATGATATATGATATGGATGCTCTAGTTTAGGCTTTGGGGTTTTTTTTTTATGATTTAAAACTATTTCAGGAACAAATTATAAATGTTATTTTGTTCTGTCTGTTTCTAGCCAAGATTTCCGTGATGAATACTTTCAGGTGATGGATTTAACTTAGCGGAAAAAGATATTATGACTATTAGCGTCAGTGCTGAGCTATTCTACAATAGTAGAAGCTGGATGTTCATGAAGCTGGATGTTGCTCATACCCGGTTCTCTGTTTGAAATACAAAGGCTGGTTTCAGTGAAACTTCTCCTGTTGGAAACGGGAGCTGCATGCTTTACTCCAAAAGCAATGCTGGACTGACTGCTTAACAGTAGTTGCGAATGATTATTAGTAATTTGAGTAGGCTTTCGGAGTTTTGCAGGTTCAGTGCATATGAAAACATCTATCAGTCTTTCTTTACATCAGCTGTGCCTGTGTCTGGAAATGCTCATCAATATCTGAGGTGAAGCAGTAAGCCTGTGCTTCCATGGCTCTTGCTGATTTTCAAAATCTTTGTACTGCTTGAAATAAATTAAGAGTTCCAGCTTGACAATTATGCTTTACTTTTTTCCTTGCTTCACTTTCCATCCTCTCATCAATTGGTAGGGATACAGTTCTCTTCCACATTCATAGGAAGCTAAACAACACTTCCTGTTAAAGCTGTTTTGAATGAAGTGTGTTTTCCCAAAATTTGATACTGCAAGATTGCTTTTTTCGCATTCACAATTATGTTGTCTGTATTTTTATTTTTTCCTTTAATGAAAAGGCAATGTCTTGCTTTTCGGAGTTTTCCAGGACATGGTCAACCAGTCCCCTTACCATTGTTATAGAACTCTTCCCATAAGATAAGTGGTAGCAGAATATTTAGAACATACACCCCAATTTCTGCCTAAACTTAAATGTCTCATGGATTTTCGTACCCTAAATATTCCATTGTATTCATTTTCATGTTATCTCATGCTCTGTAGCATTAATGAAATGGGCCATTGTTTTCATACTGCTATTTCTTTTTCTCTTTAGCTGTGTGCTGCCCACCTGCCAACCCGATCAGAGGCACCGAACCACTATCAAGCAGTATGTCGGGCTCTGTTTGCTGAAACAATGGAACTGTACACTTTCTTGGCCAAAATCAAAAGTGCAAAAGAGGTAAGCCGTCTGAGAAGGTTTTCTGCTTTTGAGCTCATTACTGTGTGAATTAGGCTTACAAAATCACTTCTGTACCCAGCCAGTAGTGAATGTCAGATGCTTGAGGAAATTATCTGTCAGGTTCAGGCAAAGCGGTTCTGCAGCTGAGGGGTTTTTCTTTTGGCCTATAACCATTTACAGATGCCTCGTAGAAACTGTTATTAATTGCGACTAGTCTGTTTGGGAGTAAAACAGAAGTTTTTCTTGGAGGGTTGCACGTTGCATATATGCATCCATTTCTGCAGGCAAGTATGCAATGTGTTTGAGTCTAAAAACTTCTCTGGTGTTTCAGGGATGTTGTGAAGTGTCAGAGCTTTGCCTGTCGTTCCTCAGCTCCTCACGCCTCGTCTTTGGCTGAGAATTATCTGAGATTCTTCTTGCTCATATTTTGTCCCCAGTCAGCAGCTTCCCTTACCTTTGATGTATGATTGGGTTGTTTGTCTGTCACATAGGCTTCACAGCAGAGCCAACTTAAAGGAAAATTTCCGCCTGTGGGTTGTGATGCTCACGTCCACTGCCTGCTTGGCTGTTCGTGTTGACTGAAAGGCCATCCTATGAACCACTGCAGTTAAATGGTCTGGCTGAAGAATAACTTCGAGGGTGGGCAGATGATTTTTAATGAAGATAGTTTCAGTGATCTGGCTTGCAGAATAGCTCCACAAACAATGGTATTGGTTACATGGGACAACTGATGAGTGAGGGGAAAAGCAGGAAGGGAAACATGCTGCTTAAAGCTGATTTCTTCACCGAAGCCAACTTGTCAAGTAACAGTGCTTTCATAATTTTTCTTTTTAATCAGTCACTGAAGGGTTTTCTTTTCTTTTGTAAGTCAAGATCTACAGTACCTTTGAAAAGTGGGATACGATTTTACAGGCTGATCTAAAAGTCTTGCTGCTGAAAGAGGCAGAGCTGTTCCACCCACGCACGCACACTCCCACTGTTCTCCTTCCTCTGGTTCTGGGAAACGAACACAGCAAATACCAAACGACAAAAAAAAAGGAGTCATTCCTTGTCAGGTTAATGTGCTGAATCAGCTCATTAAAGGGTCAGACGAGCCTCAGAGCAGCACAAGAGAGATTTTATCCTCATGCTGGTGGTAGAAGATGCAAACCAGTCAGAGGCATGAGGGACTGGTGCTGTCTCTCCTTCTGTCTGAGATGCGTCCATCCAAGGCAGGAGAACCTTTTAGAGACGTTTTTCTGTTGCCTGTGGTCAAGTTTCACCCCCACTTTTCCTCCAGTCCTACTCAAACCGAAAGCAGTTTTTAAACTGAAGCGGTATCCTACAAGGGTAATTTTGACAGTGTCAGCATGGCTAAAAAGCCACTTGTTTTGTGAACTGCCTGTGTTATGGTTCATCTGCATCCCGTGTCCCTGATGCAGAGAGCAGACAGGATAAGTGTCTCTGTGCTAAATCTGTCTCCTGAACCTTGGCGTCTTTAATTTCCCATCTCGCCTTTTGGCTGCTCCTCACTGTTCTGACCACTGGATATACTAATAGAGGGGCCTGTGCTAGAAATACCTCAACTAACAGCTATTGGAAAGTCCGCGTTGAGGCTCAAAGATAAGACCCTTTGGAGTTCTTTCTGCTCAGAGAGGAATTATGTTTCCAGTAGTTCTTGAACATTTTGGCCACAGTAAGCAGCAATAAGGCATGTCTGTTGTCAATGTAAAAGTAAAATACTGTGGTTTATAACCATTTAAAATCAGGTCTTAACAATAATTTTTTTTTTATTAAAAATGTAGCAGGGTGTTTTGAATTTGCAAACTATTTAATCACCTTGTAATTGGACGTAAAAACCCAACAACATCTGATCACACCATAGAGCATACCATGAGTTAATCCCAAATGAAAGAAACCATTAGCCTCTCAAAGGCTATTAGGGATTGATTCAAAGCACATTTAGGTCAAAGGAAGTAATCCTTGTGGATGGAATTTTGGCCCTACTGAAGTCAGTAAGACTTTTATTGCTGCGCCTAACCAAGGCCAGAATTTTGATCTTTTTATTTCATTTTACTCTGGATCAGTCCCCCAGTAGGCATATGAGAAGCGACCAAGAAAATTATCTTACAAGCAGCTTCAGGAATTTAGTACTTTGGGTTTATGATGCGCTTGATCCTTGCTTATAGCTTTTATCCAACCATAGATGTGTATTTAATTTTGAAAATGAAGTAACATACAAAGAAAAAAACAAGTATGAAGAAAATACGAGGTGGAATGCTGTAAATTTTGTTACACCATTTTAAAATGACCTTTCTAGTTTATTCTTGAGGCAAGCAGGAATCTCATGATCACACAAGGTTTGTGCCAGTAAAAGCTGTGGTGTTGTTTATATGCTCTTCTTTCTTGAAAATACATAGAAGAATCTTAATTCATGAGGAATACTGTTAAATACTATTCAGGTCAATAAATTCATTTTTCTTTTCCTTTTGTTAATGTCATATGAGTATTGGCTATAAAGGAGAGAAACACGTAATACTTCAGTAAGGTCGTTTTGTTGTCATGAATTTGTGGTGATTGCATTGGCAGATAACGGGGGGGGGAAACCAAGTTACATACATCAGTTCCAATTTAAAAAAACTTACACTGTAATATTGTGTTAGTGACACTAAAGATGCCAGCAATTTTAAACTGTTAAATTATTTTAAATACTGACAGCTTTATTTGGAGATCTTCCTTTAGAATCCCTCCGACGTAGACGCAGTTGTGGATGTGAGATCAAAATGAAGTTAAAAACACTAGAAAGGGGGGAGGATCCTCTAGAATTACTTAAAATAACTCTCCTGTGAATAAAAATTACTTTGAAATTCCCTGGATTCCTCTGGGGCCGCTGGATGGCATCTGGGTATCTGTTTCCTAGGTATATGAAGTTCATAGTTTTTGCTCCGTAGGTGGTTAAATGGCCAACTTCACTGTAGTGGAAGAGGGAGAATTTTTAACTGCAGAAACACACTTGCTAGGAATGGACCAAATCCGACCTATCTTACACTGCAGCCCAGGACAGGTTTAGAAGGGAAATAAACTGAGAGAGAGGCAGAAAAAAATATTGCTGTGATGCTGTTTTCAATTTGGCACTGTAAAAACTTGTCAGGATTTTAAAAGTTAAAGGATTTCATGAGGGATAGATCAGGAGGGATAGGCCTATAGGGTTATAATGTGTTTTATAACTTATATATATATATATACTGAGTAGTCACATGCTCTCCAGTCATATGAACTTCACTGCCATATAACAAATCGAGCGTAGTTTCAGAAAGGGTTTTACTGACTTGTGTTTGGGTAAGTGCATTAATCAGAAATGATGAAGTAATGAGTGAGCTGTTCAGGTCATCTCAATGGATGTCAAATAAAATGTTTTAGGCTCTTTGTCACATACTTGATGCTGTGAGGTTTTTATTTCCACTCTGATTCCCAGTGCATGAAAGGTCAGCAGTAAAGCTGATTTGCAGACATGGAGATGGTACTTCCATTCTTAAAGAGAATGAAATGTTTAACGTAGTGGATGCACAGGACAGGGCTCAAACCAGAGTTGAGAAAGGTGTGATACTACTATTGCAATAGTAAAAGAAAAAAAAGAAGAGTAATAGTAGTAAAAATATGTATTTCTATGGAGTAGCAGCAGCAACTCCAAAGGTAGGGTTGGAATTCAGTTAACTAATCTGATCTAATTTTGCATCTTTTTGCAAGGTGAAGTTTTTTTAGCAAGTTTACTGGGGTGTTTTTTCGGCTCGCTGGCAGCATCTGTATGCTACTCGGGCTCTGTGAAAGGTGCCCTTGCTGCAGGTCCACCCTGCGTACCATCTGCTGCCATTCAGAAGTGGTCTTTTGATGGGCAAAGACTTAACTGTGTCCTGCTGTTTACGCATTTACAGCTGATGACAAAAATGGAGTACAGTTTGTTTCTCATCTCGAGCAGCAAGCTTCTAAAGTTGCGACAGGAAAATTCCACAAAAAGGGGATCTCTTCCTTCTTTTTTTGATTGTGTGTGTGGAAAAAAGGTCAGCAAGGTGGAGGAAACGCATGCGTGTGTGGCAAGGGGAAAGGTAGTTTGAGTATCTGCTACAAATGGACTTCATGTAAAAGAAAAGATTCATCTTTTTCAGGTTTATCCAGAAGTCATTGTGATCAGCTTTGCTGGCACCTAGACAGAACTGTAGGCACAAATAAGTGATATCCATGAGATGAAGCACATGTTCCTGCTGTGGAGTATCTGAAAAGGTGATGCACGTTGCTCAGAAATGGCATCAAGTGTGACTGAGAGAGGCAGGGAGAGACTATACAAGCATAGGAATTGAGAAATTGCTGCTCTGGATGAGACCGGGGATCCACCTGGTCTGCCATCCACACTGTGAACCCGCTTTATTGAGGGGATATCTGCCCCAGTTCTCCTTCAGCTCCCTGTTACTGCCCCGTCTCGCCTTTTGCTGGAGTTAATGCTCCACGTGCGCGTAACGGCTGAGCGAGCCAGCAATGTGCCCTTGCAGCAAAGAAGGCCAACGGTGTCCTGGGCTCCCCAGTACAAGGGAGGCACGGACAGACTGGAGAGAATCCAGGGAAGGGCTACAAAGGCGATGAAGGGACCGGAGCGTCTCACCTGGGAG
>JANZLQ010000050.1:3137663-3186396 GCA_026212715.1 Elanus axillaris | reverse complement strand
CCTGAAACCCAGGAGGTTCCCTCCGAACATCAGAAACGCTTTTTCCCTGGGAGGGTGACCGAGCACTGGCACAGGTTGCCCAGGGAGGCTGTGGAGCCTCCGTCCCTGGAGATGTTCAGAAACCACCTGGACACGGTCCCGGGTAGCCGGCTCTGGACGGTCCTGCCTGAGCAGGGCAGCTGGACCAGCTCACCTCCAGAGCTCCCTTCCAGCCTCAACCACCCCACGAGCCTGAGTGCTACCGGGAAACGGTGATGCCGGGCTCTCACGGAGCTCAGCATTCATGAGTGGGCTGTGGGGGATCAGCTCCACAAATGGCACAGCTGGTGCTAAAAGTCACCACGTGGTGCTGGCCAGCATAACATACAAGAAGTGTCCAGTAGGCAGATGTGCCGCAGCAGGTTTGACTCATGTCTCAAAAATTTTTAGAGCTGGATGTGCACCCTAAAGCATCAAGATTAATATTCCTTCCAAACTAATTAAGACTTTGTGTGTTTTTATAACTGCCTACATCTTCGATTGCAGTGAAAGTCCGTGTTCATCGAAAACTCATCTGTAACTTCATTATCCACAGTATGTCTTGTAATTAAGTTTTTGGTAGAATACAGATAAAGCTCCCAATTTGTCATCTTTGTACTGTTCTTTTAAATCATGTCGCCTTTCATTTCTATCCTTTCTGATGTAAAAATATAATTCTTTCATAATTCTGCCTGGATCTGTTTCAATCTGATCTGTATGAAAACATAAACGTACACCTTCTAATTAAGTAGATGAGTAGAAATGAAATCATTCCTTTCTTTTTTTCCTAGTTTCATGCCATGCAAAGACTTGATTGGAAAGCAGTTAATTAAAAAAGTCAAGTGTTACTTTCCATTTAACGCAGCTATACTGGTGTATTATTTGCACAAAATATGATAATAGAGGTAGTTAATGGGTACCTAAACAATGTTAATGGCTAACTTAGTTTGGAAATACGGTCATTAGCCAAGTTGCTCTTAGTAGTCTTGTGACTGTAAAAGCTGTTAAATACCCTGCTGCTTGGATTTTCAGAAAGCACAGCTGGAGAAAGAAATTGATTCATAAACCTTCTGTTTATAAATTCACTTGTGCCCACACTTCCAGGCGCACAGTGACCCCACTTTTGCGGCTGTGGTGCTGTCGTCAGGCTTGCAGCCCCATCTTGATCTCTTCGATCCCTCAATTTAGGAGCTTTAATAAATAAGGGAAAAGGCCGCTGGGGTGTTTTTGGGCGTTTTTTTGTCTTTTCTTAAGTGATGCAGGCACTGTCACTCCATAAGTGTTACATGCGCTTGGTTTGGGGGGTTTTGCCTCTTCTTAAACGGGTACGTTGAGCAGCGTGGTGACTATTGCCCTTTCCAGAGCTGAGCAACGTGTGTCCACCCATAACACTATATATGAAGAACTTTGTCTGATACCCACCCACTCGAGAGGTTTTCAGGGACTGATTTAACTGATCCCATTCCCTTGTTTGAATTAAATGGGATTTGGGTCTTTTCAAAGAACTAGAGTAATGCTGCTGGCCAAGCCCTTGGAATTTAAACCCAAGTTGGCTAGCTGGATATATAAAGGCAGTTTTTCCCCTGTGTGCGGATTATGTATTTTTAAATAGAGCCTAGAGGTGCAAGAATATTTTGTTACTTCTGCAGATAGCAGCATAAGAATTACTTACATCAGTGAACAAATGATTCCTGATTAAGAGTATAAACTGGGAACCGCAGTAGACTGTGTTCTGCAGTTGGTGAAAGGCAAAGTCCAGATCTGGATTCCCGAGAATACCGTCTTCATTAAAACGTTGCATTTTCGAGAGCATTTTGTGGAAGCAAGTCTTTGACACTGTGCTGACAAGTGTCTTACATAAACTCCCATCTGTCACCCAACACAGGAGAACGCGTCCCAAATGTGGGACGCGCAGCATCAGCAAACCAACTGCCTGCTTTTAATAGTGCAGCAAGACGTTTGAAGACATTTGGTATTTTCATTACTAGCTTTTGTCGCAAAATGCAGGTGTTTTTAAAAAAAGGCCACCTGCTGTAATGGTTTTAAATAAAGGTGAAGCTGTTGAAACGTTCTTCTTCCTACACCTCCAGCCCTTATTTCCTGAACGAACGCCCAGGCTGTACAGGTGAATCAGGTCTGTGGTATGGGTCTGAGGCTCTGGGATCATTTAGAAAAACCCTTTTAAGATGTTTCTGCCTTCTGAAAAGGAAACCCATTTAGGCCATGTATTTATTATACTCTAATAGCTTTTCTTAAGCTGCTGTCCCAAGGGTAAGTACAAGTGGCTACAGCCGCTGGGGTTACTCGCAGGTTTTAGATCACAGTTAAGTTCTGACAAACGCTCTCTTGTACTGCAAATATGTTGTTTTCCATAATTTACGATTGCAACAGATGCGAAACCCACTGATGCTGGCTCGGGGCTCGTACTGGAGGGAAATGATAATATTTCATTCAGTCTAGAAGTTTAAACATAATCGTTTGTCACAGTGAATTACTCCTTCCCAAGCAGCACCTGACGGGGGGAGAAGAGTGAAAGAAGCTCTCCTAAGCATTCCTGCCAGGATAGAGCACTTGCTGTTCCTTTTTCTCCCCAGTCCTCCAAAGCCTTCTACCTTCTACAGTGACGGAAATTCCTTCCCTTTCTACTATTCTCCACTAATTGCATGGTGAGCTGCACTTCGGGGCCTGAGCCGGGTGCTGGGGAGGGGAATGAACTATCCCTCTGAAGTGCGGGTCTGTGCTGGTGCGAGGGAAGCAGCTGGAGCGCTTGGCTGGGATGGGGAAGAGGAGGAGCCCGGCCTTGGCAGTAGCCTGTGCGTGTAGCAGCTCGTTTAGGTGATAAAACCGCGCTCGGAGAGACTTACCTCTTGGCTGGCAGGTTTTGCTCTTGCAACTCGGCATCGCTACACCTGTGCTTTCTCGGGTAGAAAATCCCCCTCCAGCCACGTTCCAGAGAAACCAATTAGATGGTTGCCTTATGTGGAAGATCTTTCAGCTGCTCGGGGGTTTTGTTGTTGGGGTTTGGGGTTTTTTTCCCCTTCTTATTTTCTGCTGTTAAGAAAAACAGGTTGTAGTCTTTTTAGCTTCATGGAATATTTATGTCAGTCGAAGGCATGAGCCTTTGGGCATAAACAAGCCCAGTAAACTGTATGTTAGGGGATATGGTTGCTGAGATGGGTGATTGCTGCAAATCTTGTTGAGCAGTCGAACTAAAGGTTAAGCAGCTGGCACGTGTTGATTTTTTAAAAATTAATGTGTACCTTCCAGTGTGGAAAGAAGGAGCGAATCTAACAGTTGTGAGCTCATTTACTGAAGTTAGCTTTTTGATTACAAAGAGGAAAAGGAGAAAGTATCAGAATGATTTTATATTTTGCAGTTTATCAAGAAATGTTAGTGGTTTGCAAGAAAACAGGTAATTTACAGTTGACAGACACTGTATTTGAAATGATTACTGCAACTGTATGACACACAAAAGAAGAAACCCTGGACGTTAGAACACACATAAGCCAGCCCTTTATGTTACTTGTTCTTTCCGTTTTCCTCTTTTTTTTCCCCTTGGAAAAGTGTGATTGCCTGTAAGTGTCAGGCTGACTGCAGCGACAGAACCAACACAAGTTTCCATAAGGACATTCTTTCCCAGTTGGGTATCCTGTGGTGATACTGCAAGTCATGCCAAAATGTTCCCACATTCTGCAGAGTATGTGATTTATGGGGTTTTTTAGAGTCTTCCTGTAAATGATGTTTTTTATTTTTACGAGGCAATGGTAGTATTTCTTCTTCAGTATGAAAACAAGTGTGTTACTTACTGAAATAAGACAGTAAATAACCCATCTGCTTTATTTCCAAAAACTCTGTGGTGGCTGACTGACATGCGCTGTCTCTGTAAACAGGTTTGGTAAATGCTTGCACCCTGTTAACTGTGCAAGTTAAGCACTCTGCCAGCGCTTCTGTTTCTTGCACTGAAATGCCGGCAGTTTTGGAACTACTTCCAGGACAGAGATTTTTTACAAAATAAGCTTATTTTTAAGTTTTCTAGGAAGCTCAAAAGCTAAATGGAGTCTGGTTGTTCAGTTCCATTAAGAAAGAGCTTGAGTGCTTAAAAGTGAGAAAAAGATTTTTGACAAAGAAATACATCTGTCAGACCTGTGACCTGTTGCTTTAGTCTCATAAACAAGTGGTTAGCAGAGGATTTAACTCTCCATTTTGAATGTATTAGTGAGTACTTAGGAAACAGATTAAATTCAACATTGTTAAAAGATTTCCCGGAGAACTCTCTGTAACAGTGGAGTATTGAGAATTTGTTTGTACTGCTGATTCCAGAACATTTCTATACAGAAGTGAACCAAAAAACAGCATTTTGAATATGCAGTTGTTGATGTCCATAAGATCATATCTGTAAAGCCACAGCCTTTTAAATCTTTTTTTTGCATTTGTCTGTGTGTAAGCCTGCCTATTGTTTGGTCTGCTGTAACTTTTCAGTCATTTTTCATATTCTTGCTAGTATGAAAGCTTTTTTTGGCCCCTTTGCAGACAATCTTTTCCATATTTGCATGATCTCTTCTCGTTCATAAATAGCAGTTTTTAACGTTGAAAGATCTGTTTCTCTTCCTTGCATGATTTTATTACTCAGACTGCAGAATCTATAACCATGTTATTATACAGACTACTTAATTTCAATGTATATGCAAGTCTGTCACTATTCAGTTTAAAGGATTTTTCATAGTTTATTTCTCCTCACAACTAACTTTCTGGGAATTTCTCCTTCTACAAAAATGAGCTGTCTAGAATTCAACAAGTAACAGCAGTTTTGGTATGAATGGGATCCTTACCAAGTTGGAAAAGTGTCCTGTGTTGTAGCTTAACAGACCTGCTAGGTGGTTGGTTTTTTTTTTTTCTGTGCATAGCCCAGTTTTAGGAATATTAAAATTTCTATGTATAGTTTTTCCTCTGGCATGCTATTATCTGAAGTACTTTCATACTCAGAACTTAAATTTTCAATTAAGAGAAATATATTCAAATAGTATTTCAGGTTACTTTTACACTATTGCTATTCAAGTCAGAAAACATTCAGTACAATACCCAAACAACATAGTTCAACAGATGTCAAAAATTAAGCTGCAGTTTTACTTGCAAGTAATTCATTTATTGACTCATTTTCTTTTTGTTGGCAGAATCTGAAGAAGATTCAAGAAATGGACAAAGAGGCAAGTGATGAATCCAGCACAGATCTTGATGACTTAAAAAATGCTGACTGGGTAAGACAACAATTGAATAGTGATTCAGCATCGTTACTAGGAGGTTACATTTCTTCATAATGCTTACCTGAAGTTGTTTATGTTAAAATCAGCGTCTGTTCTTTTAACATATGAATTAATAGTAACTCATGACAAGTTAGAAGCAAATGGAGTCTCAGCCTTCCTTCGCAGACAGATGAAACAATACAAGTATCCAAGCATTATATTTTTTCTTTAGACTGTTTTCATGGAGAAGCTTTTGCAATTTAAAAAGGCTGGACATTTAGACAGGTATCACGCTGACTGCCCTTCGAAGGGGCAGCCAGGCATTAGGCAGAGCCACCGGCTGAGCTTCTCCAGTGATGAAAGAAAAATGTTACAGAGAAACTCTCAACAGAAAGAAGCTTATTTTATTTTCTAGTTACTGTTCTTGCTGTTCCGTAGAGGAATATTATGAGGTTCTTAAAAGTACTTGATTTCAATCTCCCAATCTTCTGTCCACCAGCTGCCCTTCCTTCCTCTCCCAGAAAATGGGAGGGAGGTGTTACTGTGTGGTGCGCGTAGAGGCAGAGCAAAAGGAAGTTGGGTACTGAGAGGATATTGCTAGACCTTAGGATTTGGAGTCCATCCCAAAATTTCTATTTGAAGAACGACTGCTGGGAAATTTTGCAAGGAAGTTCTGGGCCTAAGGGAAACAAAGTTTTGGATTCATTCACTGTTCTAATTCACATAGTATTAGCTGTAAGTCGAGAAACTTTCCTGAAGTGCTTGACGGTCTATTTGAGATGGTAATACAGATGTACGGTATGAGAATTTCAAATCCTTCTTCTGTATTATCTTAGAGATGAACATCACTTGAGGTGAGACTCTGCAGTCCTGCTGAGTTGCAACAAAGTTTTGTTACATTCATGAGGATTAAAAATAGACTTAGATAAAATAAAATGGGTTTTGATTGATGTGCTAAAAATAAAATAGTACAGCTGAACATATCTGGTGGTGTCCTGACAGGAGAATGAACAACTTTGGCTTAATCTGAGGTGGCATCCAAGGGTAAGGTATCAAATAAAATTTTTCTCTCTTTTCTCTTCAGGCTCGTTTTTGGGTACAAGTGATGCGAGATTTACGGAATGGTGTTAAACTTAAGAAAGTTCAAGAGCGTCAGTACAACCCGCTCCCAATAGAATATCAGCTCACACCCTATGAAATGCTGATGGATGATATTAGATCCAAACGCTATACCTTAAGGAAAGTCATGGTAAGTCAAGAAAATCACTAGAATTTGTCAAATCTGAAATGTTATTTTCCTTTTTTATCTTCTTCTCTTTTTTTATGAGAACCTTGAAATTATGATTTCGCGTAGATAGTAATGTTCATGGGTTTTATGTGGCATCTTAAATTTACATAGTACATTGAGGGGAAAAACATGAAACCAACAAAGGTTGTGTATTTTGTATTCCTATATGGCAGGCATTTAAAAATCTGAAAGACGTAACTAAATATCATCTGCTTGAACAAGTGACTTGTGCTGGTTTTATGATAACCTTAAGAGTCATATCAAAAGTCCTGTCATGCTTTCCACTGAGAGATTGGTTTAGGTGTTTCTTATTGGGGAGAACATTTATCTTGACTTACAACATAATTTTTGGAATTCCAGAATGCAAAGTGGTACCGTGTTGTTCCAAGAGTGATACTGTGATGGGAAAGAAAAGCCTGCAGTGGTTGAAAACTTACATTGCCTACTACCTATATAGCAGTGTTTGAAAACTTATGTTACCGTGACCTGTTATGAATTTTCAAGGAATACTCTATGTAAAAAATCTTAAATCTTCAATTTGTAGAAGTTGAGCTTAATTATTTTCAGCACATCCTATTGGCGCTTGCAAGTCAAGACAGTGTGTCAAAGCAAGCTGGAGAGTGTTGATGGGTCTCCTCCTCCGAGATAAAGGTGCATGCAAGATTGACTTGAGGCACTCTTTGTATTAGAACCCATTTGATATTTACTGGTGTTTCCTTGTTCTTTCTTCCCTTTTGGTTTATATTGTGTTCAACATTAAGATGTTCTTCTTGATAAGCTAGCAACTGATCTAAAGGGCTCCTTATCCCTAGTAGGACATTTTAAACACCTTTGTCAGAGGCATGTATTTGGTTGTTTATACCTTGCACTTACTTATCTTTGCCTGTTATTAGTTACAGTGGAAGCATCGTCTTAGAATATTCAGTGTTCAAATGTATTTGCTTTCCTGACAAAACCTCACACGACCTTTGTTAGTGAGAAAGCTGTGATTCCACCAGAAGAATTCAGAGATGGGCGTGCGGGGGGAGACAAGAGAGACAGAAAGCGTGTAGTTTGTTGTGTCATAGATCATTAGAAAAAAAGAATAAAGGAGACAAAAATTGGAACAACTACATGGGGAGCAAATAAATGAGTTCTGTTACAAATACAAAAGCCTTTTATGTGTGAGCTGAAAGTACTTTCCTGATCAAGATCAGGATTTAGACTGTCAGATTGTATTAATTTTCTGCAGCAGATGTTGCTTAAACGGCAAACCAATGGGGTAAAATACATACCCAGGTAATGATGTTACCTGTCTTTCTGCTAACAATTCAGAGACCTGTGCTAAGTGTTCCTACTACCCACTGCAAAGGAGGAACAGTCCCCCCAGGACCTTGATTACTGTATGCAATCAGGATAGTAGTTCTGTTTGAATGGGAGCCCCTGGGTCATCTAATTTTGCTTTTGTCAGCCTTCTGCTGAACAAGCTCCTGCCTCTTCAGAAGAGATTTTCTTCATTATACGGTAGGTCTTGGAGGCACAGCTGCTCCTCTGCTCATCCAGGCTCTCACTGTACACAAAATCCCTGCAAGCATCTATTTTTGTCCTGCTATCTTGTCTGCTAGGTAGATTGTCCAAAGTGACCTCTGGGCGTAAATGTGCATTGGGATTACAATCAGCTGCAGGTACACTACCTGTGGGGCTGTCTGCAGTGCAATCGCTGGCTTAGTCTGACAACTGCTAATGACATTGTGTTAGAAAAAGAACTTCTTTCTTATTAGATGCCTTAAATTCAGTAACTTGGATTCTGCTGCAGGGTCTGCTTGAAGAATGTGCAAAGTATGCACAATAATAAGTTTGGCATGAAATGTGTGGAGCCTGAAGGATTCAGATAGAGTTACAGGTTTAGTTAGATCCCATACATACCGCATCTATTAGCTGACTGTCATGGGTCAGAGCTGAAAATATGTATTCCCGTCAGAGAAAACTGTTGTGGTTCTTCAGAAGAGGAGAAAAGACCAAGAATCCTAAACCTGCGGTTTAAGGCAGCCTGGGAAAGATGGATTATGTTTGTTTCTTTCAGTCAAAATGGATGTTTGGCAAAAATTTTATTAAAAACAGTTTTTGCTTTAAATTTCTAGGTAGCATTTTTAGACTTGGTAGCTTGTGAAAATGCATATAATGATAATGAGAGGTTAAGTAAATTTTTTAAGTAAATGAGATGCAGCATGAGGTCTTTACTGTTCTTTTTATTAATATAATTCTATGTTTAAAAGAGTAGCTTGTTCTGCCCCTGACTGCTCAGTACTCTGAGTAGACATTAGGAAAGGAACAGATACTCCTATTAGGTGCATTACCTAGGAACTATTTTGGTGTTTCAGACTATCAAAAGTGTTGAGTTAACAGATGCCGATAACTGGCGCTGTCTGTTCTCACCTGTCTTCTGTCATAGTGCAAATATGCAAAATGTTTTGAAGATGTAAAATGTCAAATGCTGGACTTTTTGTAAATATCTGGTTTCATTAGTTTCAGTGATGCTGGCATTTCTATTTCAGTACATACGAAAATAGTTTCAGATTTGTTATCTCTCTATCCCAGTGCAAGAGTCCCTGTTTCTATGGTTGTTATGGGAACAAGGTAACTTTCATTCTGGCATTTTATAATCTTTAAATGTCTACCTGGAGAGATTTAATAGCATCTTTCTCCTATGGAGCACTCACTCCCAAAAAGTTAAAAATTGTGAACATTGGTAGAGTCAACACTTGGAAACAGGGAAATTTAAGAATCAAATTACTCTTGCAGGGTTAATTTTTCTTTATTGTGCGTATGTGTTAAGCTACAGCTTTTAATTCCGCCTTGATTCACGATTAGCTCTCTTTCCTGCCCACCTCCTCCCCCAAGATGTGCAACGTTCACTGTATTTCTTGATCAGTACTTTATTGAAGAGTAGCTGGTAAGTCTTATGTTACTTATTCAGTGCATGGCTGTCAAGTACCTTTTAGGTGGTATCCACTCGGCATGACATTGCATTAACAGTTAAATTCTTCATAGGTAACAGCGCTCTTGTCTTTGTATCCCAGCTCTTCACAAATACCTGTGATGCAGTGCTGTTAGCGTGGCCAAGGGGAATTTAGGCATATAGGTTGAAGCTACTGTTACCAAAAATATCCAGTAATTTGAATGTCTAATCCGAGAATCCTGTAGCATGGTTGTTCGGGTATTTTTAACAAAAATTATTTATTTCTTTTCAATATTTAGCATCTTACAGTACTTACATTAATTGCAATAACAGCTGTGCACGGACAGTATTTTCCTAAGTGAGATTTCAGATGTTTCAAGCTGGACATAGAGAATGTGAGCAAAAAACTTTGAGCAGGTTGTCCAGCTGGGCATGGTAGAGTCTGTCATTCTCTTATGCCCAGGTCTGACTTAGTTTTTTACTGAGTGGTATTCAGCTGCTTTAAGCAGGGAGCTATCCTTTTTCATTTTCTGCCTTCGTCACCTGTTTCTGCAGAAGTTTAGGAGTCATCCTAGACAGAGCAGTGAGCTTTACAGTCCCCAATCATGCTTTAGGGGTATTCAAAGAAGGAGTGACTTTGTGTAAGTACTGTGGTTGTCGTATGGTACCATAAACTCGTACCTGTAGTAGATGTGCAGGAACAGCAGGGTGAATACAGTGCCATACGATGTGAAGTACCGAAGCACTTCATTCTTGGACACTGCTGCTTGAGCTTGCTGTGTGGTGTCAAGTACGGGCCATCTAACAGCGATGCGAACAAAAGCACTATACCGTCTGCATAATGAAAGACAGCAAGTATATATCTACTTACAATACTTCAATTCACAACAGAACTTTATCATGAGCTGTTCTGGAAATAATGTAGCATGCCCCCTCTGTTTCAGTGTCCATGCAATCTCATTTTAAATGACAATTTCTAGATAGTACAAACTATCCGTTTCGTGTTGCCTATTATTTAGAGATAGCACTCTCCTACTTCATGCTGTCACCTTCTATAGTGAGATAAATAAATGGCTGAGATAATTGAATGTCAGTGATAAGTGACGTAGTTTTTGTGAAAGTCACATGCAATGCACTTCGTGCTTAGGATCACCATTTTTAAAGCTCAGGTTTCAGCCAAAGGTTACTAAGTACCGTTTGCAGCTACGTTTTTTAAACTGCAAATCCATATGTATATATTAAAATGTGATGGTAGCAGGTTGTGAGTGAGCAGATGATGACATGATAATTCTTCTGTACTTCTGCTGTTTAGATCTCTAAATTTCTGGTTGATTTTTATAACCGTTGGTTACGCTTTCCCCACACTGCCAGTTCTAATGCACACTGCTGTACAAAAGCCATTTTACACACATGAAGACTTAGGATGGTTTTTCAGTGTTTTGTGGTATTTACTTAAATACTAGTTTGCTGTTGGGGCCAGTCTGGTGTGTGTTGGTTGTTTTTTTTCCCCTGCACGTATCGTGGCTGCATCTGTGCGATATATCTCCGATTTAGACTTTAATCAAGAGCCATGAATTTTAATTAATTAAAAGTAAAAGATGCATGTGAAATTGCTCATTACAGAGAGAGTTAGTTTGAGTAAAGCAATAGATCTAGTGTGGACAGAGAGGATAAAAGCTTCCCTTCAGTGGCTTTCCTGGCAGCATCTGGTTTGGGCACCGAGTACTGGACGGCAGGTTCCGCCACTGGTGCTCCTGCTCTCGGCTTGTTGTCCGCCAAGCATCCACTTGCGTTGCCACCAGCTCCCTGTGTATCCTGTGGAAAATCAGTTAAGCAAATCTTACATTTCTCCTTTTCCCATCAAGTGGGAATACTGATACTAATTATACCCTGGTGGCATTAAGTCAGGGCATAGAGTGCCCTGAGGTGAAAGGCTCAGAGCCATGTATTATTTATTTCCTATTGTCATGCCAGAGGGTTGTTCCCCAAGGCTGGAATGGAGATTATCAGTTTACAAAATGGCTGTTCTCATGGTAATAACTCTCAACTTCAGCTATCAACTTTGACATCTGATGAGCAGTAACCCGGGGAAGAAAGACTTCTCATTTCATTAATAATCCCGCAAAGCACGCTGGCCTCAAAAAATTGCTCAGTCTTTAAACAGAGGGAATCAGTCACACCACTTAAAGTGATATTCTCCTCATCATAAAATGTCAAATCACTGTTTAATATAAACCTTTTCAATTTTAATTTTTTCTGCACCACTTTTAGGAAGGTGATCCATGTTGCGGAGCTGTAAGAAATTTGCTCTAAGGAAGATAAGGGGGGGGGGGAACAAATGGAATGCGGAGCATGTCTCAGGTAGGATACCTCCAGAAAGAGTCCCCAGGAAAGCAATGAAATGTTTCCCAAGAGGGACTCTGCAGCTGCTTCCTTACCGGGAAGGGATGAATTTTCCCTGGGAGGCTGTGGCTCTGCCTCAGCCGGGAAAGAGGGAATGTCTGAGGTGAGCAGAGCTTACAGGGAAGCTGCGTGGCATTACTGCAGTTCAATTAGGCATCATATTGAGGTGACCTTATGGGCATTTAAACTCATTTTTTCTGACTGCAGCATTCCTTCTGGTTATCAAAAGCGCATGGGATTTGACAAACCAGAGCTGTGTCTTTACACGTATTTTCTGGCTACAGAGGTTGTATGAAGAGAGTCTCCCAAAGAACAGTGAGCAAACTGACCCTTAAAAAAAAGAGAAAAAAAAAAGAAAAAAAAATGCTGACATTTGGGACATTTTGTCCAAGAAATATAGTGTCATAGGAATTTCTGTCAAATGGGATGACAGGGCTGATAGCCAGCTACTGTATAGTAATAGAAGGTACCAGAAGGATGTACGGCGTAGGATGCTCTCTCGTCCCTGACAGTGTGCTTGAGCACTGTGCTCTATGGAGACTGAACCTGACAGGTGGGGTTTTTTAAGCAAATCCATACACTAATTCCCAGCTTACAATTTATAAATTCTTCATATGATAGGAAAAATTCTGTTGCCTTCTTTTATATCCTGTACATACAGTGAATTCCTGACTCTTTCCTGTGATGTCTTGTGTACAGTCTTATGTCTAAACGAGGTGTCAGAGAAAGAAATGTCTGTCTCTCTGGAGAAAACCAACCAAACAAGCAAACAGCCCTCACCCAGCCCCTTTTCTACAGAAATATATGATTTACAGTGAGAAAATGCACTTCCTGTACTTCCAGTGGCATGCCATGGCATTCTAGTGATTTACTTTCTAGACATACTAATGAACTTCATTTCACACTTGAGTAGTCTTTAAAGTGCATGCGAAGGGGTAGCTGTGCAATCATGCTCAGGGCTTCCCTCTCCTTCTGCTGGTATTTACACGCAAGGGCATCTCTTCACGGCCAGAGCAGCAGAGACGGGTTGTAAAGACAAAAAACCAAGGGGAACATATTCTTCATCCATCGCTACGAGCAAGTCATTGGTGAATGTGCCAGATCTGGCTTTGCTCTCACCTCAGCGCTGGGGAGATGGTGAGGAGCTCAAGAAAACTGGGGCCTTAAAGAGCATCCGTGCTTTCTCAGAGGCTAAGAACAGAGTATTAGAGACTGTGTAGTGGTTGGCAGTGAGGTATGGTTCAAATCGGTGTTCTTAGAAATGGTGTTGGCAACTTTTCCTCCAAGCATGATCCAGTCTTTGTCTGCGTTCTCCCATAGACGCGATTGCAGCCTTGACATTTGATTTCATCATTTCAAAATCCTAAGTATTGCTGATTAAAGCTGCTGCAGCTGTGGTTATTCTGCAGCTATCTGCAAAGCTGAAGAGCTGTTATCTACATTTTTGCTTGCGGGTCCTCTGCGTATGGATTGTTGCTCTGCTCAGGACTGGTGGGGTTTTATGTCTGGCACAGGTGTCAGAACGCTACAAGCTCTGTCAAGGTTGTTGTGAGTTTTCCATTGATCTCATCATCTGCATGAAAATGAAAGCAAAACATGGCAAAACATATTTCACTTTCTCCTTTCCAGGTCAATGGTGACATTCCACCTCGATTAAAAAAGAGTGCCCACGAAATAATCCTGGATTTCATCCGATCGCGACCTCCATTAAATCCTGTATGTAATCCAGTGGGCTTCGTTCCTCACAAAAACGTGGCTTTTTACAGCATGTTTGTGTCCAGGGAATATGTTAAATATTATGTTTTCTGACACGGGCTTTCAAAAATCTTGTCTTCTGTATGTAAAGTGATCTCTTAAAAGACCAATGTGTAATATCTTGCACCTACCAATTAGTAGCTGTTATTATCAGCAGCCCTTTATCTCTGGGGAATCATGATGAATTGGGGAAAAATACAATCCTCTTTCCAATTTATGTGTTTTACAGTTGAGTGCATGTAAAATCATATCGCAACGCTCCACGTTTTTTTCCAAAGTGTGAAATCTACTTTCAAGGAAGCACTGTTTTATGCAAATAAGACTATCTTTATATCCCAAGGCCTCAGCAAGAAAACTGAAACCAACCCCACCACGGCCACGCAGCCTTCATGAAAGGATACTGGAGGAAATCAAGGCAGAGAGGAAGTTACGTCCAGTCTCGCCCGATGAGATAAGGCGTAGCAGGCTGGGTAAGCACGTTGCTAGTTTTTACCTGCAGCATCCACAGAAAACTTTCCACATAAGAAGCAGCAATATTAGCGATGCCTGTGCAGTTGTCACGGAAGATAAAATTATTGTCATTCCTTCAGAAAAAGACAGAGCCTACAGGCTTTGCTAGGGCTATGCAATCTTTGTGCTCCGTTATATTTAAAAATAAGATACTGTATGGTTCAGCTTGATTCCCTTCAAGTTTTTAATGTAAGTATTAGATAACTTTAATGGCATTATATGGCTTGTTGCACATGACAGTTAATGTTAGATTTGCTCAGAATGGAATGGGTATTGCTTCTCCCCAGTGCAATATTCCTTACATATCTGCAAGTATTCTTTACATGTCTGTTTTTAATTAATTTTATTCTCTTTGTTTCCTGTTGCTAGCATCACCATCTTCCTCATTTTAATTTAAAATCCCCTTTTATTTTGTTTGCTGGATCTGTTGTTTTTATTTTGAATGTAAATCTTTGCTTCATTGTGTAAGTTATGGAACATGTGTTTGTATATATTTTCAGTGGGCAAATAATTCAGACTTGCACTGCAAAGCATTTCATTTCCGCAGTGTACGTTCAACAACCCACTACGAAATTATACAAATACTATGCGTTCCAGCAGTCACCAATTTGCATTAGTTCAATGGTTATGATGGCAAAAGCATGACAAATACAGTCTTACATGGTGACTTACATTTCTTTAAGAGCATGGTATTTAACTGTATCACAAAAACTGAGCCAGTTGGAGTTTTGAGGAGCAAAAGTGGCATCTGATGGCTGAAAAGCATGAAATAATCCATTTATGTACTCCCTCTCACTGCTTTTTGCAAAATATTTGTGCCTGCCACGTGTGCTTAAAGGCACTGGTCCAGATTCAAGTGGGTTGTGACAACCCATTGTCTCCAGAGCAAAACAATTTCATCAGTCTTGCTTTGTTGCCTTGTTTTTGAAGTGCTCAGTAGAGTTTGGTGAATGCTTGGGTGCATTTTTAAAAGCATGATGTTTTGAATATTGTTTCTTTGGGCCTTCCAGTTTCTGGTTTGCATTCAGCTTATGCTTGCTGTATCAGTTAATGTTTCTAGTCGGCCTTGACATTTTTCCAAACGTGGGAAGCTTGTAAAAATGTGGAACGATTCCTTACTTTTCTTTCAGACTTTCAGTTTCAGTATTTTGAATGTTCTCCATCTGGGAACTATCATGTCCCCTCAGGGGCAGCAAATTTGGTCTAACAGATCTTCAAAATTTCTGACTGATACAAATGACATCAAACCCATTTAGTAAACAGTTTCTAAAAACAATGTTGAATTTTGGAGTATTACTGGTTAGGACTTCCTGGGCTGATTCCAGGGCATGGCCTCCCATGAGGGACACCGGTCTTCTACTAATTCTTCATTTTTTGTTAAAGAATTAAAATTTTAAGGTTTGGAACTGTTGTAATTCCCCTTCAGTCCAGTGAATCATTTGGATTAAATGCCATATTACTGGACGTGTAAAAGGGGATGGATGCAAGTTTTATTTCCCAAGCGTTTATTTGCTGCTGGCATGAAGAAGAAAAAAGAGCAAAGGCCTTGAAGATAATTTTTTCTTATGTGAAATACGAGGTTTTGTTCTTTCTCACATTGAAACGATTGCTATGTCCAAAGTTTCTTTTAGAATAAAACGTGTTTGCACGGAATTGGGAATGGAGTAATGCTAGTGACATTCAGCATGGTACAAATAAATCTGCCATATAGTTTAGATGACCACTGAACGTAATTTAATGTAACGACATCTAAGGTAATGAGGTTTAAGGATTATAAATCTAAGTAGAAACACCATGTGGGACACTTGCGCCATCTGGACAGAAATATTTGTTGCTATTAAAGAGAAGGAAAAAAAGGAAAGTTCAAGTGCAATATTTGGGAGTATAAGGTACGTTGCACATATCCCAGAGTTACTGCTTGTTGCTCAGTTCATAGCAGTCAAGAGCACGACTACATAAAAGCCAACATAAAAGCATCAGAGTAAGCTGTCGAGACAAAACACAGCCTTGAGCTACATGTCCTCTTACTTAAAAGCATGGATTTGTTACTCAAGCAAGGTGAGCTCATGGAGCTTGGAGAAAACATGTTTTATCAACCTTCAGTGAGGACAACATGAGGTGGTAAACACGCTCATGACTTAAAATGTACTTGCTTTTATGCTACCTTTGGACAGGGATTTACATACTGTTTCTGTAGCTGTGCTCTGTGGCTGATGGTGTCTAGTTAAGGAACTACAGGAAAAAAACCCCGACTCCCAAATCTGGCTCCCAGTCAGCCACCTGCTGCAGCCACCATGTATATTTATTCTCCTGAGCAAAACTTGTCCCAGCACAAACTTTTTTTTTAAACATCTTTTAATGCAGCGGTACGTGTGGCTGACGGGCCCTTTCATACCAACTTGCACGTTTATCACCTGTCAAGTAAGACAGATAAGCTGACGTCAGTTTTGATGCCTTCTTGTACATTCTTGTTGCTGGGCTTGGCCTGCTTATTTGGATTAGTGCACTGAAATTTTCAGTTCAGAAATATTTTGAGTGTCTACTCCCTGAATTACATTTTTTAATTGGAAATACAGATAGGTCTTTCCAGAAATAAAGAACATCTGACCACTTTCTTATATAGTTATAAAATGGTTACAGGCCCAGAAAGAAAAGGATAACCTAAGGTTTTTAAACAGAACAAGAATCAGCACAAATCACACTGTGTTCGGCCTTTGTTTCCATCCTCTTCAAGGAAACTACTGCTCAAGCTTAGCTCGAGTGTCTCTCTTTATTAGTTTAATTATAATCATTGGAGATTATGCTTAAAAAAATTAGAAGTATCTTTATTTCAGGTCACTGAAACTTGTGTGAAATGTGGCTTTGTACTTTCAGCTTCTTTTCAGCTCTTTCTCTCCTCTCTCTCTGTCTCTTTTCCCTCTCCCCTTTCTCTCTTTCCTGGCATTTTAATTGAAAATACTCCATTTTTAAGATACTTGCCTCTTGTTTTGATACTTGATTTATGGAATTCCAAAAAATCTCATTCTACAACTATACAAATATATTTATAATTGCTCTGTTTGCAAGACCCATTTATGCTACTGTAGTTTTCAGACTTTGAGCTTTACTACAGTAAAGCAATAGCTTGTCTGACACATTTTGGATTTAGGCAACAGAATCCAAAATGACTCAAGTGGAGTTAATCTTTTGTTTTCATTGCCCCTCTGCTTTTCTAATAGCTGAATTGTTTTCTTTTTGTTGTTTTTGTTTCTTTTTTACAGCAATGCGGCCACTTAGCATGTCTTACAGTTTTGACTTGTCAGGTAAAAGGCGCAACAACACCTGACGTGGTTATTGTGCTTATTGTGAAATTTGTTCCATCTGTTTGTTGAATTCCCATTTAAGAAAGAAACTTGAAGGGATTCTTCCAAGATATGGTCAGTGAAAATAAAAATTAAAATAATTTACTTATTATTACTGACATTTCCCTTGCCACAAAAGGATGCCTAGGCATAGGAAACAACTGTATTTCACCTGAAATGGAGTGCAGAGATTCTCTTTAAATAAATAACCAAAATAAGGCGGCCCAGAGCTATTCCAAACTCTAGAAAGGACTGCAGAATACAGTGTCACCTTCAAGTCTGATTTACTTATTTATTAATCTGACCTTTGTGTCTTTACACTCGCCTTTTGACTAGGCCATCTTTTGCAGTACTTCATTTCTCACGAGGATCCAAAAACTAGTTTTGAACTTGTCTGCCTTTCTAGATTTAATGAAATACACCTATGAGTACTAACCTAGAAAGGAACTGTCAGTTCTGTAAAGACTGAGTGTCTTTACAGTAAATGCTTTGTGGGTCATGAAATCAAAGACATTCATTCAAAAGAGGCTAAACCTTCCTTCTCCACTGGTTAGCAAAATGAGTTGCTAAGGTTTGCTGGTAACAGCTGACACAGAAGATTCGACAGCTGATCTTTCATCAACTATCTCACACCAAATTTAAAGTTGCCTCTTGGTGGGCCATTAGTTAGGACGTGCAGTAACCATATGAACATGTTCTGCGTTAGAGACAGCAACATTAGAGAGAGTTTGTGCCTGCTAGCCAGAAAATAAATTAATTCCTCCCTCATTGTACACTAACTTTCCAGGATGCTCAGGCTCAAAGACTCCCATCACTGAGGTTGGAAATACTCTACATTATCCTCAAAGGTTTGTCCGCTGAGGAGAGCTCTTACGCTCGCTCTTACCTAATTCCCCGTAGGTGACTCCCGAGAAAAACAGTTTCCCAATAAATCCACGCTCTCATTTTGTGAAGGAGCAACAGCAGCTGTACCCTCCCCCTTCCAGCTGCACATAGAAACATCTCATCTGGGACTTCTGCGGAGTTTCGTCCTCTCCGTTTTTTGACTCTCGTAATGCAACAAATCCAATAGTTTCATAGCATGGCAGCGAAGTTCCCGAGTGGCCGGTCTGTGGACGCAGCTCCGTGTTCCGGCTGAGCCAAGCAAACAGCCGGCGGCTGTTGGGAGGCGAGGGGGGGCTCTGGCTGCTCCCCTTCCTCCCCAGGCTCCCTCTGAGCCTGGTTCCCCTCTGCGCTGTGCCAGTCCTCCCCGTTTCTTCGCAAGATGACCTGGCTAAACTCACGGAACCCAGGAACGAATACTTTTATTTTTCTACCAGGCTGTTTTTCTGCTCTTCTAGTGATTTAAACCTGCTTGCTGCCCGAGGAGGTGATCGGAGAGCTGGCTGAGCACAGGTGGATGGGAGGAAGGAACCGGTCGGAGGTGCTGGCACACAGTTAATCCAGCTCAAAGCCCTTTTGTGAAACCTCGCACTCCTGGTGTATCGTACAGCTACCACAGCTGTCTGGTGGGATTCCAATTATATAGGTGCTTGGTATCCCGTTTTACTCCACTGAAAGCTGAAGGGTCCCCCGGGCTTCAGATAATAGCATGAACAGGCAAACTTCAGTTTTCAGAAAGCATTGCTACTTTCAGATATGCCAAAAGTTCCCTCAGTTTAAGACTGGGAAACTGAGTGTGCCAGTGACCAGCAAAAGGGAAGTGTTCAGATCTGTCCTTCTACATGTGTCTGTCTGCTTCTTCTTTTGCCTTTTATTTCTAAGAATCCTGAGACATTCTCATTTGTTTAAATCCAAACAGTATTTTGTAAAAGCTCCCTTCATAACCCATTAACTCATTACCATAATGTTTTTATTTTAAAGAAGTAGCTTCATAGCAATCCGTACTGTACTTGGATTTGCTCTTTTTGACTGACCACCGAAGAACTCTTCCTGTTTTCTTTATCCATCTTCCAAATGTGATTGGTTTTGTTTCTCCAGTCGTGTCGTTCTCAGCAAGTAGTATCATATGGCGTGACTGAGTGATCTGATAAATTGTCTTTAGAGGTAAACTCAGGATGATTAAAACATTCCAGTAAGGCAGATGTGAGACACCAGGTGAGCGGTACAGATGAATTAGACGGGTTGGGATGTTGACATTAAGTGGTAGTTTTGAATGTTGTTGCTTTGTGTGCTTTTACTTTTTCCATTATTTTGGAGGTGGGGAAGCTGTACTGTGCTTTCATCACTGCTTCCACATACTCGCTTTTTTCACTGCCTTCATTGCTCTCTGCTTGATGGAACTGCTGTCGTGAAAAAACACAAACCAGATGAAAAACAGAAGTGTTTCCTGCTGAGTGCTAAAGGACAGCCGCGGGCTTATATTACGCTTGCTGTCTGCGACTGGGATGGTGCAGACCAGTTCTGAGAAGACTTTTGCTGGCACCGAGCTGGTGTAGCTGGTAGGTCACGCTGCCTGGCTCCACACATCTGCCGGCTGTTACCCTGGAGAGGAGCGGAGGGGTGCCTGGGACCTCCTTTTACACTGCTCTTTCCTACTGCTAGAATAGAAGGAGCAAGCGGTAGCCACCTGCAAGGAGAGTAATCCGAGAGGTACTCAGGTATTGACTAGGGACCAGGGCAGTCATTGCCTACTTCCTCTAATTAAAAAAATAGCTTAAAAGCAGCTTAATTTCGATGCACCGTGTTGAATGCAGCTCAGAAGGTCAGTCGTTCCCACTCTCAACGCTCAAGTTCTTCCCTCAAAGCTGTATGCGTGGCTGCCTTGGAGTTGTTACTTCAGAAACAGTTTGTACGTTTGGGGGGCAGCAGGGGTTCAGGGAGAGAAGGAGGAAGCTGAAACACTTAAACCCAAATTTCACAGGGATTTTTCCTGTTGTTCCCCAGTCTGTGAGGTTTTGTGTATCGCTGTTGGCTTTATGTGATCTGTGCCTTAGACCAGTGTGAGGAAGTAACTCTACCACGTCCTGGTAATCTCCTAATTTGGGTAACACCATAATAAATGTGATGCAAACACCAGCAAAAGGCTGGCAGTTTGGTATACTGGTTTATTAGTCCTCAGCTCTGACTTCCAACATCTCGGCCCATTAAAAGGAGCAGCACATGTCTGTTACCATTACTCATTGTATAGTCTTTCCCAGTATATCATCATCATCATAACTAGCAAAAAGTAAACCTCTATTAATTCTGCAAATCTGGTTTAGCCATCTTTTAAACTCCGTGTAAAAATGGTAAGGTGGAGGAGATTTGCTGTATAGAACAAAATTCAGGTTTCTGTCGCCATTATTTGCCAAGGAGAGCTGGTTAGGAGGCAGACAGCAGCATATGGTTACATGACTGCTGTGGTTTGCATGTAATCTGTGGTCTGCTAATTCCTTGTTTCGTAAGAGATGTAATCTTACATGGAAATAAAGGCACATTTCATATTATCCTAGGGTGGGGTTTTTTTGTCTCCCCTTCTTAAGGCTAGTCAGGGAAGCTGAACACAAAGATCAAGTAATAAATCAAGACTTTCTCTTCTTTCATTTGCCTGTTGTAATGGTAGCTTAGAAGAAACTCAAAAGAAACGGAACATATGAATCCAATTTGCAGGTACTGTTCATTGTACTTGCTGCCTGAAAACACGGAGAAATGATACTCTCCCAGCGTGTCTGTCTGACTCTCTAATAAAATCTTAACCCCAGGCTGTTACTCACACAAGCCTTTTTTTAATACCATTTGAATAATCTTCAAAACATGTAGATGTTCTATGAAACGAGTGATTGTGAACTACCATCCATTAAAAAAAGGAAAAAAATTAGGTTTTTGTTTCAAAGAATTGTCCGTTAATTTCTTCTCTCATATTCATTTTAATAAGCATAGCCATTGTTTCTGACTTGTTTATTCTGATTAATTTTATCTTGTTTATGGTGATGTATGATTATTTGCCACCCAGTAATGTTTCTGTTGCCCAAATACATCGTTAAAATAGCTTAAACAAGTTAATAATTTTTTGGTCTGTATCTGCTAACAAATTCTGGTTTTCATTTTGGAAGAAGTTTTTTTTTTGTTGAAATCTGTTTGCTGAAACTGTAAAATTTCATCTTTTCCTTAAATTATGAGAATCCATTTATTCATGTATATCCAGTACTGTAGGCGCAGGAATGATAAACTGAACTTGAGCCCTAATAACAAAACGGGTTTTATAAATCGGATGGGTTTCTAATTTTTCCTTTTGGGGGGGGGGGGAGGTTTTTTGCTGGTTTTTTTTTTTATTCTTTAGTGTTTGCAAGTTGTAAAAAACCTCCCTGTTTATTTTCTTTGGAGGAAAGAATGGTGATAAATGATATTTCCTGTTGAAGAGCCCTTCAGAACAAATGCTATGTTGGATTGTTTTTCTCGATTTACCTAAAACTTCTCTGGTATTTCAAGAAGACTTATAAACCAACATATGAACAACTCAACAATATGTATGAACAACTCATACACGTGTGAATTTAAATAACATCTGGTTTAGGCTTTGTAGGTAGTGATTGGCTACATAAATTACCTGCAAAATGGATGAGAAATTTCCGTTTCTGGAGCCTAAAGAAATTGGGCCTAAGCTCCTAGAAAACAAAACAAGCCCCAGACAAACAAAAACCAACAAAACCGACCAAAAAAGAACCCAACAGAAAACGCTTTATGCTGTGCCCTGGATTTCCACTCCATCACCTCCCATAGTGCCAGGAGATGTCTGGTGGACATTCCCTCCTCTTCCCTTTCCCCAGACCTACCACGTCTTTATTTTTGTTGGACAGAGGGCGATACTGTTGGCCTTCCCATCGTTTATTCTCCCGCTGAGTCCAACAGTACTTACAGGCCATTCTTCACCCTTAGGCAGGGGAGTCACCACCCAGGAGGTTTTTGGGAGAAGGGACACCTTGTGTTGGTGGTGCTGGGGCTGCTTGGTTGGACGGTCTGTTCAGGAACTGCCCTGTGCAATCAAATTAAATCAAAGGTTTTTCTCTTCCTCATTTGGGAAACCCTGAGCTTCTTCAGTCAACTACATGCCAGCTAATTATGAGGTCTCAAGAAATGGTATTGGCAACAGGGAGGTGAGGCAGTTCAATTTTTTGTTTTCCTGCTGTTGCTTTCTGGGATTGCGTTGAGCGGCTGTTAGAGCAGGAATGCATTTGATGTGGAGGACACCCATGCTGTACTCACAGAAATCTGGGAGGGGGAAAAAACCATGACCTATAAGCCATAGCGCTAGTCAGAACACCCATTAGCAAAGCCTTTGAAGATAGGAACTAAGGGTTAGAGAGTCTAAGTCTTTGATTGCAACTCTTTGTAGGGAGGACCTGAAGGCAGTAATAACACTGTAGTACACACATTCATAGGCTTGGAATGTCACCGTGACTTCAGTAGTCCAAATAATCGCCTTTTCTTACACTCCCAGTTGAAGGTGTGATTTATAGAGGAGCTATAATACATCCCCTGTCCTTTCTAGCTCAGTTTTCAGCATTTAACAATAACCTAATTAATTCTTTAAAATATATATTGATTTAACCTGTTCCTCTTCTTACTCCTTTTCAATAGCTGCTCCAGCGAGAATGTTGTAAAACAGACCTACTACTGCAACTGAGGCTTTATCTAGACTGTGTAGTTTAATTTACCTAGTGCAAGAACAGCTTTTATCAATGCAAACTTTGTTGTAGCAGCAGCGACTGTGTCTGTTTACACCAGGGCAACTATGTAAGTAACTCCAAATGATGTGTGAGTACTTAGATTGCTGGCACTGGAAATATCTGGGTGATATCATTTCTCTGTCATAGTCCTCCCAGTAACCTAAAGTACAAGTCATTTGACCTTCTGTGCCTATTTTCACCATATATAAAACTGGGAGTAATAACTTGTCATTACCCTAGCCTTAAAATACCTGGAGGTACCTTGTTATTACAAGACTGGGGAAGGAGTCCTGTAATTATATGGGTAGAAGAACACATTTGTAGAAAGACCAGATGCTTAGGCATACATGCAAATGGGAGATTAAAAGCTTCTCTTCCTTCTCCCTCTGACATTATTTTCTTCAGATTGGAATACTGTACTTTGTACTTTTACAGGGATAAAACTGATTTATTAGACCAAACTCTAAGCTCCCTGAAAATATCAAAGCCTAGGTCATTATCTTAATGTCTAAGCTAAGCTAGGCTAAGCGCGGCAGACCCAATGCTTAACGTTATCCAAGATGCATCTTCATTGCACACTGGCAGAAATCCCAAGCAATTTACTCAGTGGAGTTACATCCTTGGAAAACTCATGTAGATGAAAATAGAGCTGGAGCCTCGTGTTTCTGCTGTTACATGAAGATTTGACATCACAGACATATTTTTAATACAAATGACCAGGCAAGCCTAAGAATTGTGCATATTTTTGATGAATGCTAGTTACTTAGCTCGTTTTCATTCCCTTTCTGTGTACTGCAGAATTAAATGTGATTCTGTCCTCACAGGAAAAACTAGGTTTACTCTATGCTAAACCTCCTAATTTCTGTGTGGTGTTGTCTTCAGATTCACTGGAAACCCACTTGCGCAGATACAGTTGTGCGTTCTTCTGATACTTGTTTTATAGTTAATTATAGACTGTAAGTTGAAGGAAGAATATTTGCAGGTTTAACACAGGATTTTTTTTTTAGAAGTTGATTGGTGTTGGTCTGAGGTTGGTTTTTCAGTATTGTGCACTGCTGCTTTTTCCACTGCTTTCATTCTTTCATATTGCTTCTGTACCACAAGCCATTGCCTGTAGTTCTCTGAGCAATGTATTGCTAAAGTAAAATAATGGCACACATATAACTATCACAATGACTTTTTTCCTTTTGTGTATGTTGCCTTGGCAGTAAGATTGTAGAAGGCAAAATAAAAAATAGGTTCAAATACCAATTGTTCTCTTTCTTTTGCTAGATGTATCTAAGCCAGAAGCTGGAAGAAAATTAACGGATGCCTCTGTAGTGAATGGTGGCCTGGCACCACAAGGAAAGCAGAATGGAGCCACGCAAGTGACAGTACAACGCAAGAGACTCCTTAAGGCTCCCACGTTGGCTGAACTTGACAGCTCAGATTCAGAGGTAAAAAATTAGGTCACAACTTGCTTCTCAATTTGTCAGAACTGAGTCTTGCTCCTTAATTTGCTGAACTGGTCAGCTGAGAAGTGACTTTGCAGATTATCAGCTGAATTTTCCATGATTGCTTTGTCAGCGCACAGAACTTCAAAAATATTAGATCAGGCCTCAAAAATGAGAAGATTCTTTTAAAAGGTTAAATGCTAATTTTGGCCTTAAACCCACTTAAACTTATTTTTCTAAATGTCCAGTATCTGTCCACAGTGTATATGTTGCAATTATGCTTTTAGGAATGCCAGCAAATGTGTTGCACCCTTCTGGCACCCATGCAGGAGCTGTCACTAAAGGACTCGGACGTGAGGCCAGCCTCGCTGTACCAGCTGTTAAATAAAGAGCATCAGCGGTGCCAGAGGGGTTGCAGTTTGGTGCAAATGTCAGTGAGTTAGTGTGCTCTATAGGCTTAGGAAGTAACACCCAACAAATGTTTCGCAGACAGGGACAAGCAGATACCACTTGGATGGAGAAACAACTTTGAATCCGTCCCCTCTCAAATGGAGAGTTAAAGATTTAGAAAAGCATAAAAAGGGCAAAAGCTTAAAAAAGCTCTCTAGCTTAAAACCTGCATTCTGTATGACCCTCAAGAAGTACCGACATTACGTCCTCAAGAATGAGCTTTGTCTTCTGGACCAGTCGTGTTATTAAATGAGTTTGAACCTTTCTGAAAGTTAAGCTGTCTGGAAAGCACATGCAGGCAGGGTTTATTCACAGAGGCTAATTTTAGCCCGGGGAAGGCAGTCTTCCCTGACTCGCTTTCTCTCCAGTAAATGGGGAAGGAGGGGTTTCCAGACAGGGCGCTTACAAAGGCGTCTAAGCTGAACGATGGGAGGCTGGGGAGAAGTATGTGTGGGGAGAAATTTATCTCTTTGCATACTTTCTTGATCTGTGAAAGCTTGGTCCTCTTTGTTATTAAGGCCTATCCTATGGGTGACTTGTGTGGGTGCATAATTTGGTGCATCTATTCTGAAAGCAGAAGAGATTTGCATTCTGAAACCTCTCTGCAGCCTTTAAAATTACAATAGAGGCTATATGAGGTTTTGTTAATATGAATGAATCTGGGCAGGATGCAGGAATATTAAGACCTGTCAGTAAGAGCTGGATCTTGAACTTACAGCTTCCCAGCTTGTAGCTCCGTGCATCCTGAAGCCAATGCAGCATGATATTTCACATGAAAAAATGAGCAGAAGTCAGCAAAAGAAAATTCTTTAAAGGCAAACGTGAAGCAATCCTTGTAGGAGGCAAAGATAAGATGTCTGACTATTGATTTGAGAATACTGTAGTAGGCAAGCAAAGTCATATAGGATAAGCCCTGGAACATAAAGCAAAAGATAAATTGAAAGTAAATCAGCCACATTGAGCTGTAACAGAGGGCAAACAGATGCTGTACTAGTTGGAGTCAACAGAAGTAGCTGGTGGAGCAATGAAGACGATTAAGGTGCTCAGCAGAATACTGGTCAGGGCTCAGAAACAGTGCTAAAGTAGTGTAAATAAACAAACTGAAGGGGGTTTGGGTGAAATTTTCCGAGCTGACGAAGAGGGCGGGACATTTGAAGAAAGTGAAGATCGTTCTGTCAAAATGACTTTTACTTTGTATATAACACACAGAAGAGCGTATATGTTGTCCTGATTGCCTATAAATGACTCGGCCAACTCTTTGCCTGCAATTTGAATCGGGCTTAACCTATTTAGAGTTACTGGGAGTTAAATTATGGCTACGTTATGCCCTAAATTACAGGCTGCAAATACCCGCACTGCTGAGCTGTGGACCTCCAAACGAGCTATGATGCAGACGCATTTTCTTCCCCCTGCATCCCCTTTGTTCTTCCCTCAGCTGTGCTGGGATGCAGACTACGCCCCAACACTGAGTGCTGCCAGCCACTGGGACAGCCCTGTGCCCGTTTGCTGGCAAGGATGAGTATTGTACAAACCGTTACTGCTTTCTGTCCTGGCTTTTTTTCTGCATCGCCACCAAATCACAGTTTCAGAGGGCGAGCAGGAAGTGCCATTTTGCTTTGTGTGGCGGAGAGAAGTAGCAATCTAAAGGTGATTTTTGATACAGATATAAAAATGGTATCTTGCTAATGAAGCTACAGCTATCCAGGCAAAAATTGTGTCAGTAACATACTCAGATGTTTTAAGGTGATGCCTTTAAAGCTGCAGCTTTCTCCATACATGTAAAATTCTGATTGTTTAGCGCTCTGCGGAGAAGTGCGCAGTCCCGGATGTTGGGTTGATCCAGCCTCAGATGTGTTGTATTGATATGAAGAAATTTATACAATGGTTTATCAGTACTTGCTACATAAGATTTCATTCTCAAAAAAGCCTTCCATGTTTGAGAAATCGTAGGGCAGTAATAGTGTTTTCAGAGCACAGGCTTGTGCACAGAGAAAGTCATTTGAAATGACAAACCAGAAATACCTGTTGTCTAAGTAGGGTGATAGGTCAAATTTAACACGCTTCTGGCTTGCATTCTCCCTTGGTTTTCTGTTTATACTTACTATTTTTTATACTTAGCCATTGGCTCTGATGCTTCATTCCCTCTCATTCTTTAGAATAAGAAGTGTGGCTCCTGGAATCTTTCTTGTAGGTCTTTGCCATAGAGAAGTCCCTTACTCTCTCTTTTTCTCCATTTCTTTCACTCTGTTTTTTTCAAGAGTCCTAGGCCACTGGCATAGCCAGTGTTCATCCATTACAAATGAAGTAACTAGAAATCTTTCACAAAAATGGGAGCAAGATGGAGATATCTGTGTGCTACCTAGTTTTGCAACGTGTGACCAAGACATCATGTCCATCTCAAGTTCAGAAGTGGCATGAAGAATAGTCGATAGCTATTTCTTTCCATTGAAAGGTGGCAATTAGCAAAATCAGATGGACATGTGAAATGTTTCTATAATCCCCAATTTACAGTTTTACATTTATATATATATATAGGCTTTTGGTATTTTCAGTTGTGCACGTTGTTTTGTCTCTGTTCTCTCTGTGCCAGTGTTTCAGACACAGGAAAAATGGAAGAAAAAGGAGAACAAAAAAACCCCCAGAAAGTCACTTAAATGAACCCTACACATAGACTGTGGCTTGAACCGTGATTCAGTCTTTTGTAAAACTCTACAGCATAAGATGCTGACAACTGAAGCACTTACAATTTTTGGTCAGGACTTGGTAGGGTCCCAGAGAACAAGAGGCTTCTCTAGAGCAAGGGTTGCTTGGATTGTGCTCCAGAAAGAGCTGTTCCCGCATCGGCTCCTTAAAAAGCCCTCTCTGAAGCCCTGACTGCTCTTCATTGATGAAAACGAGCAGCACAGCACTGTGGTTGTGTTTTTTTTAATTGACGACTTGCTTAGTTCTTTATCTTAGCTTGTTAGCTTTTCTGGCAATAGGCAAATAATCTTCCACTCAGAAGAATTTGACTTCTACAAAGTGAAAAGTTTAGTAGTTCCCTTTGTACCGGGGTTATTCTCCTTCACGAAATTTAAATGTTTAACTCTAGACTTGTGAACAGTGTTGCACTCCTTCTAAAGAGCAGTGCATCCGATTGTCTTTCAAGTTCTCCAGTGCTCTTTTAAGGCAACCATGAGGCATGAAGCAGTGATATGCAAAGGTATCTGAGCTAGCTCTGTAGCTAAACTGTACTGGTTTCTGGAAGTAAAACAGCTGATGTAGCTAAATGTGCTGCTCAAACTTCCCTACAAGCTTCCCATCACAGTGGTTTTGGGGGGGGGTCACACCTGATAGGTTTAGATAGCTGAAAGGTGTTCGTCAAAGCCCGTTTCACTTTCATTCATCTTGCAGGAATTGCTCCTGGCTGTTGTGATGAAACATGCTTATACAATGAATGAGATTTCTTTTAAATACAGAAAAAAGGAGAAACGCACCCAGATTAGGGATTAGAGAAGAGTGCAGTGGAGATCAGATTAATTTCTCTTTACCTGAGTCACTTGTATGGGTGGCTCTCATTCCTTTGGAGGCCAGAGAAATCCAAGTGCTGATTCCTTGCTACTGTGAGATACAAAGTTGAGTTAACCTATCTGCTGTAGTTGCAATCCTTAGAAGTCCTTGAATACAATAAGGAAAATTAACAGGCTACAGTGGATTCATGCACCTCTCTTCTGTTCTTGTTCTTTCATGCAGTAGTTAAATACACTGAATTCCAGCCATGTACCATATATTGGAGTTTCTAAAAAAAATTGAGCATTGAAAGTTCCATTTACTCTGTGCGGTGTAGAGTCAGTGTTTTTCTCAGGATTCCTAGGGCTTTGAGCGATTCCATGGTACAAAATACCTTTGATAGCTTGTGATTTCTGTGTGCTAAGAAGCAGTAAGAGAAGAAAAAAACAATCCCTGAGGAATTCTGCTTCTTCTCCTCTTGCCACACAGGAGGAATCGGTGCACAAATCAGCAAGTAGCAGCAGCATCTCCCCCTCACAAGTGGAAGACCCCTCTCAAGAAGGCACCAGCAGCAGAAAGAGTGAGTTTTGATGGAAGAGCCCAGTGGCTGCTTTTACACACTTGTGTTGTCTTCTGTGCTATGAACTTTGTCTGAAACGTTTATAGAAAGCTGAAGCTGAGGGTTGTTAATGGAATACATCTCCAAAGCTGAACCCTAGAACCTGCTGAATAGGTCAAATGTGATTAACAATTGGAAGGCATTAGTCCCCACTATATGTGGATATCTTTGTGAAACAGAAGGTTTCATACCTCCTAGAATCATAGAATAGAATCACAGAGTGGTTTGGGCTGGAAGGGACCTTAAATATCACCCAGTTCCAACCCCCTGCCACGGGCAGGGACACCTTCCACCAGACCAGGTTGCTCCAAGCCCCATCCAACCCGGCCTTGGATGCTTCCAGCAATGGGGCATCCGCAGCCTCTCTGGGCAACTTGTGCCAGCGCCTCACCGCCCTCACAGGGAAGAACTTCTCCCTTACACCCGATCTAAATCTGCCCTTTTTCAGGTTAAAGCCGTTGCCCCTTGTCCTGTACTTGAAGTTGATGGGGAACTGCAGAGCAGGCCACAAGTGAATGGGGGGTAGTTTACTATGCTCATCTCATAAAAGAATTTGTTGCTCCAGAAGCACATTCTAACCTAAGACCAGTTTAAATATTTCCTGTGTCTCTGTCACCATGGCAGTGGATGTACTTGTTTGAAAGACACATAGCAATCACCAGTATTTCTCATAAGTACTTACTGGGAAGAGGGGAGGATCTGTTCTTCTTTTTCAAGCACAGTTATTTTAGGCTTTAATGCATAAAAATATTTTTCATTTGTTTCAAAGTGTTTCAGTTTCACTGGAAAGGTTTTGTAATGAAACATGTAATCTGTGCGTGTATTTTCTGTGCACAGTGGTGAAATAAGTAGAAAAAGCCAATACCCTGAAACACCGAATTTATATACAATGGTAACTGGACAGTAGCATGCCTATATTTGCTAGTTTTATGCGTGTTCCTATTCTCTCAGTCTGGAAAGTGCGATGAATATGATACCTGTCTTGAAGATGCTCTGAGTATGGATGTGTAACTTCAGCCACCAATAGTGGTGGCAAATCAGTGGCTGGTTTAAGTACTGAGCAATGTTATCCAACAGTCTGTCTTCCAAGAACTAATTTATTTATACCGGTTGAATCTTTAGTGCCTCCAAAGTTCTTGCCCATATCATCTACACCACAGCCTGAGAGACGGCAGCCACCTCAGAGACGACACTCCATTGAAAAGGAAACGCCAACCAATGTGAGACAGTTTCTACCACCTTCCAAACAGAGCTCCAGATCACTTGTAAGTGGAGTGGGTGGTAGGAGAGAGAAAAAGAGGCAGGCTAAGAGTATAATGAAAATTAAAACTTGGCTTCAGTGTGATTAGAACTTGACTCAAAGAAAACTTCTCAATTCAGAAACAGCCCTTGGCTACTAAAGACATTTTGAAATCAAGATTTGAACTTTGTCTCTCTAGCATATTTATCCGAAATCCCAGGTACAGGTGCCTCAGAAAACATTTGCACTTTGATTAGGACTCTGGGTAAAGCCACGTGTCTTGGCTTTCTTCAGAATGTTACCAAACAGAACATTTCTTCAGCATGTTACCAAACCAGATGAACTTCACCTTACTGATTTTCCATTTGAATAGAGACAGTTCCAAAGGACTGGATCGGTTTTGGGGAAATTTTTAGTTGTTGGAAGTAGTTTAGTTAATCGCCAAATGAATGGAATGGTTTCTTTTCTTCCCGCCGTAAGAACTTTCAGTAATCCAAATCAAGGTTTGTCTGTGTTGCTTTGTTGAAGTTACTGAGGCAAAAACCTGTATTATTGCTTGAAAAGAAAGTACAGTACATTTGATCAATTAGCTTTAATTGAGAGCTGTTTTCCAACAGAGTATAAACAGCAAAGGGTATGAAGTCCTGGTTCATTGATGCTGACATACCGATTAGTGCTTTGTAATTTCATGCAGGATATGTTCCTCGTCTCTTTTCCTATCAGCAGGGTTTCGAAGTATGCCCCGTGAGGTGCATATGAGGTGCTGGTGAATAGAGAAATCTATAAACACATCCTAGTTTTGAAAGGAGGGGAATATTCGCTTGCCCCGTCTTTTAGTGCACTGGTATTAATGGGCTTTGAGGACCGTTCTTGTTGGCCCCAGAGACAGCAGCTGGGATCCAAACTTAGTAGATGATGAAGTTGAACAGTAACAAGAAAATAATCTCCAAATATTCCCACAACGTGCTTCCTCCTCTTCCTTTCAGAGGGTCTACCGGATTTTGTTTATTGTATCTTTGAACTGGAATGTAGTTCCTCATTCCAGGTGAAGGCCAGGTGGTAGCACGTTGATAAACGCACAGTGCACGCAGACTACTTCTGCCAAAGTGAGCTTGGAGCAGAACGTATTGCACTGGAACCGAGCTGGAGGGTTCCTTCTGCATGCGTTTGAAGACCCTGCTGTATAAAGGGATTGCCCTGTCATCGCCTGCTGCACTCACTACATGGGGAAGCCCAAGCTTTATTTTTTGATAGGCCCAGAGTCATTCACAGACATTGTTTAAAGGGAGGAGGGGAGAAAGCATTATGTGTTACACCGAGGCATTTGCTCCATCACACTTTTAGTGTATCTAAATATGTTACATCGTAATATTGATATCATACGTATTTGAGGGGATCATGCAACTTAAAAATCTTATATATGAGGCCATGATTTTAAATAGGTCAAGCAAATTCTTAAACAGGGCCTTTTTGACCACATATGTGTTTTCCCTCTGTCAGTCCGTTCAGTGACATATGCCTAGAAATGAAACCATTGCAGGAAAATTACTTCAGTTATTCCACTTGCCCTTAAAAATACTGAAGGAAAAGGGAGAAAAAGACATTAGGTAAGTCAGGCTAATACGGGAACACACGGGAAAGGTTTTACTCATTTCTTTCGTACTTGGGTTTTTTTGTTTGTTTTTTTTTCCTTTTTTTAATCTTTAGAGAACTGTCACCTAGCTTGGTTTTGGCTATGAAGTGAGAAAGAAGGAAAATGAGTAGTGAAATGATGTTCTGTTAATAAGAACCTATTTTATTTGATGCCTAGAGAGCTAATTCTTTAACTTGGCAACAGTGCCCTCTAGGGCGTGACAGACAGCTCCCACAATACCTTTGTTTTTAGTTTTGGTAGATGGTTTCTGATATGCTGGCGCTGGCCCAGTGCCACACTTCGGCTTGCTGCAAGTCTGTCCTTCCCCGGAAAGATGCCGGCTTCTTTCAGTGGCTGCGCCAGACGCTGCGTATGTGACATTGCCGTTCCAGGAGCGAACGCTTCTCAAAAAGTGCAGAATATTATTTACTTTTTATTTGACTTCACACTTCTTCATCCCTTCCTCCAGGATTGATGGAGTTTCATTTCTTATCACCTGCTCCTGTGACTGCAGTTTCTCTCCAAGGTGAAAGAGGCCTCGTCAATAAATAGCCCTCAATGCCAGTGAAAACAGGCAGGGGTTTGCTACAGTCTCTTAGCAGGATTAGCAAGAATCTGGCCTGTCTTGCGTACTAACAACGGGTTTGTGAACTGGCATCTCGTCAGGCAGAGGGAGTTAGACCTGAGTAGGTGGGGAGGGGCAGCGGGCTTGGAGAGATGTCAGGCGTAGTCCTTTTGATGCCTCGCCCTGCCAGCGCCACAGGGAAAGGCAAAGCTCAGTGATCGGGGGGGGGGGTCAGCCTGACGGTGCGCTCACGGTACCGAGCTGACGCCGTGCTTAATCAGTGAGATGAAGCCAGCGTCCCGAGATGTACATATTTATGCCTTTGCAGTCTGTTTGCTTTTTAAATTAGCATTATTATTATTGTTGTTATTGCTATCATTATTATTTTTCATGACCCAGAGGACCAAAGCTAATGGTTTCGTTTATACCCAGCATTTGCTTCTCTGCTTCCTATCTATTGTTCAGGTTCCTAGGATAACCAGTTT
The DNA here is from genome assembly GCA_026212715.1 of Elanus axillaris. Lineage (NCBI taxonomy): Eukaryota > Metazoa > Chordata > Aves > Accipitriformes > Accipitridae > Elanus > Elanus axillaris. Next base: position 3,153,341 of record JANZLQ010000050.1, on the reverse strand, counting down.
ATTTCCAAGGATGACTTTCAGACCACTTTTTTCAACTGTGCAAACAGCTTCTCTGCTCAGCTCTCATCCCGTTGAAGCAGCCATATGTGGGGTGGCAGGGGCTATGTACTATCTCTGTGAGAGAGCTTTTGCCAGCAGGTGGAAACCCGCAAAGGTTTGCCTCTTTTTGCTGGCTTTGGAAATCACCTTCACCAGCATGTTCCCTCCTAGGGGAGCACTTCCTAAGCTGTGGCAAGAATTAAACCTCAGGCTGGGACATTGCACCTGATTGACATTGATTTCAATGTGTGTAGGATATTTGTGTGTCTTCAATCACCTCACGGGGAAAAGAAATCAGTTCTGAAAGGACAGCAAACTAAAAATGCAACATCACAAGATTATCAATGGGACAGACCTTAAATGGTACAGCACATGAAGATCCTGCAGCAAAAATCCAGCAAAACTATTGTAACCCTTGGACTATGTTGAAAAGAATAAGGTTTTATGTTTCTAACAAGATACACACTGTGTAGAATAGAAGGGCATTTGCAATCTCTTTTACTTGAAAACCTACATATGGTTTTGTTCCTCAACACGCTCATGTATCGGAACTTGCAGAATAACTGATAGCTATTTACCAGGGAAGGCAAATCAACTAAAAAGGAAAAACTGATTCATTTACCCCTATGTAGAACTAAACGAATAATTTAATGTTTTCCTTCTTTTTCTTGTCTCAATCAGTAAGTGGAAGTGCAAAACTTGTTACAGGAGAGTTTATAGTTGAGGTATCCCGCTGACTTAGATACTTCTAGTCTCCAAAAGTAATGAGAGTTTAGAGTGCTTGACTAATTGTGAATTGCAGAATTTAGAGGCCAATCCGGAACTTGTTTGTGTTCCAGTTTACTGGGGCAGCTCATTTGAATGCCTAGTGACATCCTTTAATGAGAAGTTTAACAAGGAATATGTTAGCATAAAAATGTGTTAGTCATAAGGAGCTGTTAGGTGTGCATATGCTGAGAATGGCCTACAAAGCACTTTACTTCACATTATGGACCTGTAATTCCTACTACCTGCTTTTCCTGAGTAAAAAAAAAAAAAAAAAAAAAAGACACATATACACTTTAAGCTATTACAGTGTATATAATAAGACCGCACAGTCAAAGTGTTAAGCCAGTTCTCATGAGGGTCTTTGAAACCTCAAGTTCAAAATACTACTTTCAAGTAAGACTTTTTTTTCCTTTAAAAGTAAGAATACTGACTTGTCTTTAACATTAAAATGAGTGTTGAGTACAATTCCAGAAAATCAAGACCATTCAAACCACCTTTTGTCTTTAGTATGTTCTGTTATATGCAAGTGTTGCAGAGAGCTGAAGTTTTCTCCCTTGGAGCTGTCCAACTTGAGTGTAGATTATCGTTGGAAGTGCGAGCAATAACTCCAAAGCATCATTGTTTAATGAAGTTTAGCCAGTGCTTAGCGTAATTTTAATTAATTTCAGTGCCTTAGAGGTAGTGTAGGAACAACAGATATTCTGGTGTACTTATTTCTACTCCAAAAAGGGGAAAAAAATAATCAAGCTTTTTTCTGAAATCAGCATAATATTTATCATTCATTTAATGTTGCATTAACATTTTGTTGTCCTTGTGTAACCTCTGGAATTAAAACATTAGCATTTAAACATGTGAACATTTTCTATGTTTCCCCTGTTGCCTGCTAGCTATTTCTATTTGCTTTAGTGATAATAATTTTTGATTGGTACAACAACAGGCCCACACTATTCCCCTAGTACCTGCTCTACACCTATAGCAGATCCGCAGCCTTTCTTCAAAGGAGCAGTATTCCCCGACGTCATCGTTCTGTAAATTAAAGGAATGGGTGTTCATGAGGGGGAAGGAAGAGCTTCAAGTAAGAAATGTATTTCTAAAGGACCTAAATCTCTGATCGCTGACAAGCGCTCAGTCAGCCTCGACCACCTCGGACAGTTTCTCGCAGTCTCCCACGATGCAGAATCGAGGGGGTTTGCTGGCATTGTACGCATCCCGCTTTCCCAGGCACTTCTCCTCCCGTCTCGCCCCAGCCTTCAGCCGGTGCCTTCTCCATAGCGAGGCAGTTGCTATGGGAAGAACCCAGAATGAAACGCTGGGAGCTGCTGGCTAGCTGTAAAGTTGCTCGTAAGGAAAAGAAGTTATTTTGGTTTGGCTGTGCAGTTTTGCACCTCAGAGCAAATTGCCGTTGCTTTTGATGTAGTTTGTTCTTTCCAGAAAACTAGTGATTCTGTACCCCAGAGGTTTAGCCGGTACATCGAACAAAGATAACTCAATTCTAGTCTTTTGTGGGGTACCTTAAACAGAGTGAAGTGTCTTTGTGTTCCCTTTCTAGATAGGTAAGACAACAGTTTTTAAAAATGTGGTGGTTCCTAAATGCTAATGTTTGCCAGGTCTGCAACATAGAAAGATTTTCTTTTTAACCTAATGGAAAGACAGAACAGACCTCTGAGTACATGGAAACAGAGCATTTCACTACTAATCCAATTCATCACTTCAATTTGTAAACGAGATCTCCAACCTGTCAGCCACGTCTTTGTATCTGCTGGAGAAATTTCCTTCGTTTATTCAGAGAGCTTTACATGGCATTGTCACTGCCGCACAGTAGACCCTCTGGGCTGACTGAAAAGGTTCACCAAGCATAAAGCGATGGGAGTTCCCACAGAGGTTTCTGTCTTTCTGTTGGAAATGTATAATCAACTACAGGGCTGGATTACAAATTGGGTTGGTGCTCTTTATTCTCTGGTACCAAATTCAGGAGTTCTCTACTCAGTATTCTTCTAAATGCTGTAATACAGGGCAGACGCAAAATTTTCTAAGTGCAGAGTTGTGGTGTTAGTCTCTATTTGAGCCTTTTCCATTAATAATGCAACATTGGGTAACCAGTTCTCCTCCTTTATATTTGAAGAATACTCTATAAAGCTTAACTTGCTGCTGTTACTTTCCTGGGGCAGAAAGGAGAACTTTTCTGCTTAAACTGACGTAACTTTTTGTAGTCTTGGTGGGATTCTGATCACGTGAGCACCAAGACGTGGTACCACTGAATAAGAATTTCTGCTAGAATGGGCTACTAACGACTTTCCGTGGCCACTCTGGGCATCACAAAGTCTCGGAGAAATGGCGTGTCTTCAAACCATGTACTTACAAGTCATGCCATCTGCCAAATTACCTTTTCCCTTTCAAATTACAAACCTGAACATTGACTGGTTTGAAACAAATCTTCCTAATAACAGACAAACGGAGAGAAGGGTCAAGTGGTTTGAGGAGGAAAGATGAAGAAAACTGTCCTTGTTGTTCAAGGCTGAACACCAGACCTTTTAGATCACGCTTACGCAGTCTCCGGCCGTTTGGAACTCATGTGATGCCCATGAATGAGCCGGTGCTATTCCAGTTTGAAGGGAGAAACCTTCTATTTCTGGAGTGATTAACCAGGTGGCTGGTTGTCTAGGTTGAAGTCTGGAAGAAGCCATTTGGCTGTGAAATAACACGGGTTTTTTGGCTTCCAGGAGGAGTTCTGCTACCCGGTGGAATGTCTGGCTCTGACGGTGGAGGAGGTCATGCACATCCGTCAGGTGCTGGTGAAGGCAGAGCTGGAAAAGTACCAGCAATATAAAGATGTCTACACTGCTCTCAAGAAAGGAAAGGTAGGGCTGAGTCTGTGGAGGCTCCAGAGCTTATTGAGGGAGGCTGGTCACACGAGCCTCCCCGTTACACCTTGGTTTCTTACCCTGTGTTGGAGAGCAAGAGGAGGTATCCACCAAATATCCCCCTAAATGTGTAACACACGGGTCAGCTTCCTTGAATTATGGGCAGAAACATCAAAACGTTTCATGGAAATACCTTATTTGTTTAGACTGTCTATAAAAATGCAGTAGCATTTGCAGTTGCCAGTCTGCATGGGTATGTTTTAAACTTCATTGATTGAAGAGATTTCTGTCCCCATGCCTTCTGCAGTATTGCTTTTAGCACTTCTATTCCCGAAAATCGAATTACAGATAGCAGTAGGAAACTACAACAAGTTTTTCATATGAATCTTTACTGTCAAGCAAAGAGGGACTGAAAGCCTTCAGAGAAGGCGGACAACATGTGACCCCAGAAGGAGGTTTAATATTAGAGAAGCCATTAACTAACGCATTTTTTTTCTGTAACCTGCAGTTTGGGAATTGGTATTTACCAGTAGAAGCAGTGTCCTTTTCTCCGACTTCTGCTTCTTGAACACCTCCAGCAAGTGCATTTTGACTTCACAGTGCATTTTACCTACAGGCCTACCCATGTCTAGTATGCAGATTCAATTTAAAGACTTAATACATTTAAGGCAGAGGAACAAGAATCTGAAAATGTCGTTCATTAGATTCAGCTGTTGCCTATTGTCATGATCCATAAAGCTTAGCAGTGAGCTTTTATCAAATCTCAAAGTTGATGCTTTCATTAATTTACCCCACTATTAAAACCGTTCACTTTTTATTTCTAACCAAATTCATCTAGCCTCACCTGAGTCTCTGGATCTCAGTGTGTCATCTTTTGTTTGACTGCAGAACTTTTCACTGTTCAATGCCTTTCCTTCCTAAAAATGTTCTTAAGCTGTGATCCCTGCCTCCTTTGAATAAACTGAATAATTGGGATTTACTATCCCACTATGAAGCAGGTTTTCCTCAAGTGAGATTGCTATAATAGCTCTTCCCTGCACCTCCTCTAGTTTCCAGGAACACAGGATTGGAAGAAAATCATCAAATGTTATCACAGGCAAAAACTTTGTGTCCCAGAACCGGACCCAGATGGTTAGGAACCATTTCCAGCCTAAATGAATTTATGCCCATTTGCTCTTGTGCTCTTCGGCTGTTAACAGCTGCCCTTCCTTAATGCTGTCACTCTTACTTTCCTGGTGCTTGTTTTTGTAGTAATGATACGAACATCAGTGACGGAGAAGTAAAAATAAGTTAATTAATAACTGGCAATTATTTCATTTAGGTAAAAACTTAAAGGAGTATTTCTAAGTGTAGAAAGATACAATTCTGGACCATTCCTTTCAGTATCACTTGGAAGTATGGACCCCAGAACTGGACGTAGAACTGTAACTGGGGTCTTGCTGATAGCAAGTGGCAGACGAAGCCATTACTGTGTGGGACTTTGCCTAACGTTGTGGACTTCTCTGTTCTTCTTTAGCTCTGCTTTTGCTGCCGAACGAGAAGGTTTTCTTTCTTTACCTGGTCTTACACTTGTCAGTTCTGTAAGAGGTAAATATTTAATATCTGTTAATATACGAGTACCGTTGCAGAGGGAAAAATGCTGATTTATATGTTAGACACCCTCAAATGTTTCTGCTGCATGCTGTTGATGGTTTTTTACTTCTGTAACAGTCGATGTTAAAAAAACTTTGTGCAAAACCAGTTCCTTCCTAAGTGACAGAATTGCTTCCTTGGACTGTAACTCTGGGCTAAAAGTGAGAGAAACACTCATTTGCTCTTTTATGCTCACGAGAGAGTGAGATGGAATTTACTCGGACTCCGCAATCAACAGTTCCGTAATCTCAGTTGCTGGGGAAAACATTTCCAGGCAATTTATCTTTTGGATTATTTTTGGAGTATTAGTGGGGGGAGAAGGGAAAAGGGAAAGGAATCATTTGCAGGCAAAATGAAAAAATTTAAGTTGAACAGTGAGACAGTAATTCTGAAGATCTATGGAATTACTGACTTACTGTCCACTTAGCAAAGGAGGTTTCTTTAGAGGAAAACCAGCTTTCTTTTTTTTTTTTTCCTATTTTTTAATTTAGCGGTAGTTCTTCAGCATTTCTCCTTGCTTTTGGCTTCAGGTTCTGGTTGAAGTTATTAAAGTCATTAGATTGAAGAAGCTTTAAAAATAAAAATGTTTGTTTAAGGGGAGGATGGGGGACGATTCTAACTCCTGAAAACATTTATCCCTTATTCTTGGCTTAAATGTAATTTTTCCCAATGAAATGATTCATGCTTTTGCTTTCTTACACAGGCCTGTATGCTCACAGTGTTGCAAAAAAGTAAGTAAGCAAACTTATGGTTAGATCCTTTCTAAAACGTTGTAATCCTTGTAATGATACTGCATGTTCCTTCTGCTATTCCGAACAGATGCGGTTGCCATCGAAGCCATATTCCACTCTCCCCATCTTCTCACTGGGACCTTCAACCTTGCAAAGAGGAGAAAGTTTTATGAGGCCAGAGAAGCCCTCTACCAGTCATCACCATTCACTGCGGAGCATGTCCAGGTGAGAAACAACCCTAGCTCACGTGTGTCGATTGCAAATGCTTCCTGAGCGTTTCATAATTGAGTTATCAGTCATTACGAAGATGCTGCCTACCTGTTTTTCGATGTCAGTGTCTCTGATCCTTGTAGTAACTTTTCTGAAGCCTGAAAATCCATATCTCTTCCACTTATTGCTTTGCTTTACAGAAATAGCAATACTAACAGCATGTCTTAAACCTTTTTCACATTACAGGGGAAAAATAATATGAGTCTGGGACAACTGTATTTCTGTAGCACCTCTGCAAAAATATCCTTAGCATATCCTTTTCTGGTGTGAACAGACTCTCCGGAGAGAAACCTCATAGGCTAGAATCACTCACTGAATGGGATTTCAGTGATGTCATGGGCAGATTTATCATTTTTCCCCCATTTTTTTCTAATTCTAATTTTCACTTTTTTTCACTTTGATATTATGAAGTTACCTACTGGTTTTACATCTTAAACACAAATGGTTGTCAAAGCTAACCCAAGAAATTAAAAGATAAAAGAAATGCTCCTTTTTGAGGGAATCTACAGTATAACCCCTCTGTATAAATCACTAGCGCTACGATGTTGTGTCAAATTAGCCAAATACGTCATCTATGGTTATTAGTAAGGTTGTTTTTGCCAAGGTAAATGCCCTCGGTTAGTCACTTTGCAATCTTGCCAAACCAGGCAGAAGCTGCCCTCTCCGGTGTTTGGTCTCCTGGTGTCATTTTTGGGACAGAAGAAAGGGAGATTTAAAGCAAGACTCTTCCGATGTGCTGTTTCCTGAAGGTGTCCCTTGGGGCCCACTGCCGTGGGGCTAAACAATGTGACAGGTCCTGCTCTTTTGCCTTTCAGGTTGACCTCAAGGTCCAAATCTGTGGATAAGTCACATGAAGAGTTTCCCAAAGAATTGATGGAGGACTGGAGCACGATGGAGGTGTGTGTGGACTGCAAAAAGTTTATTTCAGAAATCATCAATTCAAGCCGGCGCAGCCTATCCCTGGCCAACAAGCGAGCCAGGTTAAAAAGAAAAACGCAGTCCTTCTACATGTCGTCTCCAGGAACCTCCGAATACTGCCCCTCTGAAAGGACTATCAATGAGATCTGAGCCGCGTGCCTTTTTCTTTGCTTTTGTCTTCATGAGGTCATCATCCATGAGCAAGGTCACTGAAACTGGATTATCATTCCGTTGCTTAGTTTCACTTGACTGGCTTGAATTTGCATTAGGTCACAGGATTTCCTACTCCAATGGTTCCCAGAGACACAACGCTATGTTTAGATCTGTGCAGAATGATACGCAACGGGTCAGCTGCTCGCACTGGAAGAAAATCAATAGTTTGAAATTGTTGCCTCTTTTGTATGTGCGTGTTGAAACTCGAAAGCCTTTTCTTGCTTTCAGTCTTTTTTTTAACCATGCTTTGAATCATTTTTCAGGAGATGAGCTGAAAACAGATGTTTAATGGAGAACCAAATCGAACCAAGCGTCCGTGTTAGCACAGTAGCAAACAGTAAGTCATGCTGGCATTACCGCCCTAGTAATGCTGACCTCCTAGTTGAAACAGCAAAGGGTCGTATCGCACACCAGACACCGCGTACGAGCGACTGTGGTCAAAACCATCTTCCATTGAACTGTTTCGGTTGCTCTGAGATCAGGGCTCAGCACTGGACTCTGCAATGTCTGTGTCCTAGGGCAAAATACGCGACAAAGCTCTTCGCCTGTGTGGTTGGCCATTCCCCTGAGCTGCTGTGCTTTTTAAACCTTAGCATACTTCTAAGTGTCTCCTGAACAGGTTTTAGTAGTTTACTTTCTATCTTGAATGTATGACGATGACTACTAGTAGCAGTGAGTTTTAGTGGTAGGCAAGAGTTGTACAGTTTATGGGGAGGATGGGAAATAAGGGAGGCTTCTAATTTTAACTGAATACCTGTAAAGTTGTTCTCGTGGTTATACAGAGAAAACAGTGGTTAAGGTGTACATTTGTATTATAACGGAGCACACAAATACTGCTATAGTTATGTCTGACAGCATATCCAGTGATAACCCCATTTTTTCTGGGGTTTATAGCTTGGCTGTAAAAATTCGTGTTCTGCTGAAATTTGGGACGGTGCTGTCTCAGATTGGGAGCAATCTCTTTTTTTTTTCCCTTTAATTTTTTTTCATTCTTTTTCCCTTTGTAATTTGCTCATGGAAGAGTGCTAGACTAGTTTTTAGACGTTCCAGCAATGTTACAATGTTGACTGACATCTCATGCTTTTTTGCACTTTTTTTTTGTATTCAAAATATTTTTTTTAAATTCAGGCATAGCCAGGGTTTAGTCAATAATTTGGGGCCAGATCATTTTGGTATTTAAAAACAAGCTAACATAGCCAAGTTATTAATACTTGAAAATCAACTACTGTAACTTTTTCATAAATTTTTTTAATACCCTGAGGCATATTTAATACCTATATAGCAGTGTATTATAGAATGACATAGCAGAAAAGTTTCAGATCTATTTATTAACATTTCTATACTTGGGATTAATGAGAGATACCTCAGAACTGCTCCAAAGTAGCTGGGACTGGATTTCCGTAACCTGATTTTCAAGATCTGTTAATCAAAACAGATTCTCCTGTCCAAATCTCGTGCACAGAGAAGCCCAAGAGGAGGCGACTGCCCCAGGAGCGGTTGGCACCCCTGCGGTGGCTGGGCTCCGGTCCCACTGCGGGCTGCCTCGCGCTGCCCCGGGAGACAAGGCTTCCCCTTCAGAGTCTATTTGCAGGTTACACTGTAGCCTTCGGAGCAGCCACTCATATCATATCTTTTTAAGTTGATATGAAAAGCACACGCAAAAGTCCCTTAAGCCTCCCGAGGGACTCGTCCATCCTTTTTCTTTAAACGCCCCCTTGGAAAATGAGAATTTCTGCATACGCAGGGCTTATTGAAATAACATTTTTAATTTTTTTCTGAACCAATGCAAACAGGAGAAGCAGGGCAGGTGTCACGGCCCTCTCCTCGGGGTACCTCTGGACAAGTGTCTTGCGTGTTCAGGCACTTGGAGCGCTGGCGGGAGGTAAGGACGCAGGACTGCGGGAGGTGAGCCGCGCGGACGGGCTGATGTGGAAGCTCTGCTCTCGCTGGAGGGGGTCGCCTGATCTCAGTCACATCAGCACTTTTTCTTGTTTCCGTGCCAAAACCAGGCCGTGCGTGTTTGCTGCACAGTGCGTCGGGAGAACTAGACGGAAAGAAATGCAGGAAATCTCACTTTGCATCTCCCCTGTTGTTCTTACCATTTTCTCTTGGAAACGCCCCAGCCACACGTTACAATCGCTCAGTCCTCTTCCCTGGCATCCTCGAGCCACCGAGGTGCAGGGGATCCAGCACGTTTATTCTCCCCTTTGAGAGGGATTTGGGACATTGCAGAGCAGGCAGGATGAAGGACTAAGTAAAACCCTAGCGTGCCAAGGGAACCGAGTCCCTCACAGCACGCCTGTGCCCCTCTCCGCCTGGGCAGCGTCCGGGGCGGCTCTGGGAGGCGGCGGAGCCTCTCCGTGCCACCTTCGCCTTCTCGGGATGCCCAGCAGCCCTTGGCCCGGGCCAGGCTCGGCTGCGTGCGCTGGGCAGGGCGCAGAGACCGAACGACGACGCGGCAGTCGTACAAACTGCTCCGTGTTGCTCACCCAAAGCTGCCGTGGGCAGGGCCTGGATAACCTCCCTTTTTTCTCCGGGCTGCCAACACGCGCTGTGGCAGGCTCCAGAAAACGTGGTGCGGAGGGCTGCCTCTCCCCTTCCCTCCCATCCCTTCCTCTCTGGCACAGGTTCTCGGCGTTATCCTGGCATTTCGTTCCGCAAAAGAAAAAGCAGCGGGTTGGTTTCTCACGCGAAGCCTCGAGCGCAGCTCGCTGATTGCCTGGCTCTCTGCGGAGCGGGCTATTTTTAGCTTTCCATCTCGCTGCTCGCGCTAGCATCCCAAATCCACTGCAGCCATCTGCCTGCGTACCCTGCGGTGCCGCCCAGCATGTCCTATTTACGGTCTGAACTTCATATTGGCGTCAGAGGATGAAGTCAGAAGCTTGTAAATATGTGTAATATATTTATTAATATTTAGGAAGTCTCCATCAATCATGCAATGGGAATTGACTCTCCCCTGATGTTTTAAAATGGAAATGAGTCTTATTTATATGTGTGTTGGTTATTATCTTTATTAGAGTTAAGGCTTTCAGCCCCCTAATAACAGTTTGCATTCCATAGGCATTTTAGAGTGAATTACTGCAGAAAAGAATGCGGGACTAGCACAGTGAGCTTGCTTCCACAATTTTTTTAATTTTCTTATTTTTTTTTTTAGCTTCATTAATATGTCCAGGGTCTGTTTAAATGTAACACAGGAGACCCAAGGAGTTAAAAATGCCACCAGCAGCATCTGTCTTGCTGGTTTGTACGTGACCAGTTGTGGAGAATTCAAAACCAGCTCTGCCTGGGGGTGGCAGTGGGGGAAGCGAGCAGGCCTTTGCTGCAGCTCTCAAACCGACCTTTCCAATGTTCACGGTGACAGCAGTGCTTCGGGGGGTTGTTGGGGTTTTTCCCCTTTCCCCATTACTTCCTTTATAAAGGGAGGGGTGTTACCTGGCGAAAATAAATGCCTTTCCATTATAGCCCCTCTCTGTGGTAATTATTCATGTGGAAGCTGATGTAAAGGTTCTGTCTCTCTTCTTTTCCCTGCTTTTCTAGTTTTGTAAGATCAGTCAGACATTTCTTTTGGCAAAGAATGGTTAATGAAAACGATGAACAGCTGAACACTGGCTGGGCTGCATGAAGGGATGGAAACGTGTGGAAGTACTCTTAGAATAGCAACAAAACTGCTTGTGTAACGCCAGCGATGCGATTAGCACCTACTCATCGCTTCCAGCCAGCTCCCTCTGTTACCAGGGTGTTGCTCCTTCCCACGCCTGGGTCTGTCGCTGAGGCGCGCTTGTCCTGCTCCTAGTCCAGGCTTTGGGAAATCTCCCTCCCTCCCTCATCGTCAGGAGAGGAGTGCTGGCAGTCTTTTGGAGAGGCTTTTGAAGGATTGTTCTTAAGCCAGAAGTGGGGAGGACATTTTTATCGCAACTATTAAGTTGTTCTCTGTTCTCTTTCAAGCTCCCTTTTTCCCCAGGCAGGTTCAGCATCAGCTTCCACGGTTAGTTACTGGCTGCATGCTCTATAGGTTAAAACTAATTTAGAAGCTCCAACTTTAGACTCCCGATTGCTACCTTCACGCTTTACCTCATCCAGCAGCTCTGTACACCTATTATTAGGAATGTTTCTTATGAGCTCAGTCTCATCTGTGGAACAGTGACAGCACACAGGCATGAGGGAAGGGTGCTGTGACTGTACGCTCTGGTGCTACCGCATAGGGATTATGTTGATGTTACCATAAAATTTTACAGTATTTCCATGTTGGTAACTTGGAGCTGCTCTGGTTTATTTCTTCTTTTGTATGTATGTATCTTAAGGCCAATCTGAGAATGTTTATGAATACTGATTCCAGCTATAAAGATCTGTTTTGTTGTTTCCGTCTGATTTTTACTACTGTGTTTCAGATTTTTTGGGTCCCCGCAAGTACTATTGACCAAGCTTTCCTGGTAGGAGAACCACGAGGGAGGGGCAGTAGCTGAGTCTGACGTGATACACAAAGACACAGAACCCGTTTCCCGACACGTAAGCGCAAGTTCACAGGCACCGTCCTCACGGCAGCTTGATCCAGTCCAGCACCGCAGCCCCCTCCCACTGGGAGAGCTGGTGCCCCCTTACCATGTGCAAGGGGTGGGGGCCGAGCAGCACCCACGAGCTGCGGCAGCCCCAAGCGGAGGGAGCCCACCGCCCTCCCCTTCCTTCTCGGCTTGACGTCGAAGAATCCCAGAGCTGCTGTTGTTGCTCCGTTGAGCTGGCACGAGCCATGAGCCTTCCTGTGCCCCAGTGTCCCCATCTGCAAAAACAGGGACTGCAAATTGGTTACAACCATTGTAAGAACTTTGAGAGGTGCTGACAGGAGTGCTCAGGGTCAGAGCTAATAGGACCCTGCACTGTGAGTTTCCAGCAGCAGTCGGTACTTGAAAGCGGTTGGCACCACCTCCAGACACACTGAATTCCAGATAGCTGAAACTTTACAACACCTTGACAAGCAAAGATTTGTGAATGAATTTTACCACGGTAGTCCGCACTGAACCAATGTCATAGGGCACAATCGGGAGATGGTGCTAAATAGTTGTCAAGTAGACACAGCAAATTTAGATGTGGCCGGAGCTTTGCTTGTTTATTTGCACTAAACTGATTTCCGTAACTTTTTGGGTTTCTCCTCTGGTCAGGATCTTTTGCAGTGGCAGTGCAGGGCTGAGCTGGGCGTCGGATACAGGCAGCCTGGGCTGCGTGTCCTGAAATAACGGCAGAAGCTGCTGCAGTCTGCAAAGGTCAAGAGGGTTGTGGGGGTTTTTTTTGGTAGAACAGTTCTAGAGGAAGCCAGTTGGAATGGAACTTTCTATAGCTAATAAAACCCACATTTTTAAGCAGATAGTCCCTCAAGGTGCCAGGATCCTTAATCTGCAGTCACAGCTGGAAGAGACCTGTTTGATTAAAAAAGACCCTACCAAGTGCAAAAAGGTGAGCATCCGGTATGAAAAAATACATTCTTGGTGCCTCCCATGCAGCTGCAGCGTTCACATTAAGCTACAGGTCCTCCCTGTGTTTCTCTAACCAGAGTCAGGTCAGCGCTTAACAGTGGGAGCCTGCAGCGTTTTGGCTTTTGCAGGACAGGCTGTAGGCCAAACACTGCGGTGTGGGATTGCCAAACTGGATTTCAGGGGCTGCTAAATCTAGAATTAAAGGACCTGGGTGTGAATTGATGCAACTTCTGCAGGAGGTTGCCTTCCAAAGTTTGGTGGAAATAAGCACCAGTTAAGTTGACATACATATATAGAAAGAGAGGCTGCGTTCTCATGGCCCAGCTTCCAGGACAGGTGGAAGCCAAGGCCCAACTTTGGCTTAGACATTTAAGATGGGCACATTTCTATTGAAGGGGCTGGTGGTTACATTGCCTGTGAATTAAAGAGCAAAACGAAGATAAAATGAGGAGTATATTTGAGCTGTGTTTCTGTTAAAGCTGGTTCCCGTCCCCAACCCCTCTTCAGTAAAGGAAAAGAAGGAAATCCCAAACAGGAGCTGTACTCTTTGGACCTTAACAGGCCCAAAGCACAAACCCTCCCCCTTCGAACGTCTCCTGCTTCGGTGCTGTCACTGCGCACGTGCCGTCTCTGCGGCTTGAGGCACACCCAGGGCATCAGCTCTAACAGAGAAGGCAACAGAATTGTCTTCTGCTTGTTTCCATGTTACGTGGTACTGAAAGGCAATTTCTTGTTTACGCGTTACTAATAAAAATGTTCTTTAAAATGACACGGCATTGCTCGCTCTTTCTTGAGCTAACTGTAAAGATGGCGAGCATCATTTTTGACACAGCCCATTTGTTTGGTCAGGTAGTGCCCTGAACCTTAGCTACTGCAGATCTTTCACTAGGTTACAAATAAAATTATGGAAGAGTAAGCATTGTAGCAGTAGGGCCCCACATTAGGAGCCCTTACTGATGACTTTACTTGCAGGTGCCTTCCAATAAAAGAGAATCATATCATCTCAGTCACCTCAGCTGTGGAAAAATGAAGAGGACGGGACTTGTGCCTCACAAAAATGCCTTTTCATTGAACAAATTCATAGCGAAAGCACAACGTGCTTCCTGGAGCTGCAACCAAAAGGCTGGCCCATAGCCTCCAGGACTCTGACGAGTCGGTGGGCTAAGACAAGAGTTTATTAGATAAATAAGGTCTTATTTACAAGTCAGACAAGGCTAATTGTTTTAGATGACATTTTCCTGTTTTACTGCAAAATGAGGCAGCTGCCAGACCCAAATGGCGTTACCGGTCTGGGCACAGAGGACCCCTGCTGAGCTTTTGACCAGTACGATGTGTAGCTTACAGTGAGCGCCAGGGAGCCTGGTACTGGGTCCTGCTGCTTACCCAGCACAGACTAACACAAATAATTTTTCTGCAGCCTTCTCTGAAAACCAACAGCCCATTTTATATTACAGCAGTTACACCCAGAAGTGTTTTTTTTAAACTGAGGATGATGTCATTTATTTAAGATAGCACCATAGTGTGTACATAGACACTTTACAGAGTTCTGCCCTTCACAGCTTACAATCTAGGAAGATGCAAGAATAGGAAAGGCGTTACCCACCGCTCCACCTGAAGATTTAAATGAGAAGTGTCACATCAAGGAATGTCAGTGGTCATCTTAGTGCTACTTTATTACATCATCAGATACTTCGATACCTGATCTGTGCCGTGCATCAGTACCCGACACATGCTAAGTGCTGCCGTTCAGTGCCTTTACTTGCGTTAAGCAAGTCTTTCAAGACTACTGCAACTTATACTCAGATTGCCCATTTTCCCAACAAATATGACCCTTCCCACATCGTGCCTGCTGACTTGATGGGGAGGGGGCATGGAGGACTCACACTGGCACAAGGGCAAGTCAGGAAAAAAAAAAAGGATAGTCTACACGAAACCAATTACACACAAGACCATTTGATGACACTGTTTTACGTTAATGCCTTTTGTTGTGAACATAGGCCTGTCTGCACTAGCATGAAAAACAGATGTCGCCCAGAAACAGGAGTTTATCTCAAGTTTGGTATCTTCAACATCTTAAAATCCTTCAGGGCCAAGAGCTAACGTGCCCGGTGTGCCCCATTCTAGGAACCACCGCTGCTGTCTTCCCTCGCCGCTTCCCCGCAGTCAGGACCCAGCTATCCCCAGCATCATCCTTCCACAGCAGGCGAGTGCGACGCAGCTCTAGTCACTGGGCAGGGTGAGGAGCCACGCTTCTAACCAATCTGGGGACCTGGTACACTGGCACTAAATTCTTAAAACCAAACCACTGCCCTACACACCCCCCTCCTTTCCCTTGAATTGCAACCTAACAAACAGCTGAGAAATACTGAACTGCAAGCCTCGGTGACTTGAACAACAGCAGCGGACAACCTCCTTCCCCCTAATCTAATCCCTCTAATAATCCTAATAATCCTTCCCCTAAATCTAATTCTGTTTTCAACTCTGAAAGTGCAGAATTCTTATTCAAAATGGCACTTGCTACCCACTAATCAGCAGGGTTACAAGTGCTGAGCTTTCTTCTGCTTGGTCCCCAGTGCTTCAAGATCCTTCCAAGTTAATGAGAGTTGACAATGCCTTTTCTGCTTTACAAATTTCCTCCTACATACCCAGCTGTTTCTGCACCAATCCAAAAGCTACACCCCTCCCACAAGCAGCCTAGCATCTTTCCTCACATGCAGCTTTCCAACTTTGACAGGCACTTCAATCAATGCACACGATGTAAAACTGACTTCAGAACTATAT
>JANZLQ010000050.1:3084705-3124787 GCA_026212715.1 Elanus axillaris | reverse complement strand
GCCCGCCCAGCCGGCCCTCGCGCCACCGCCCCGCCCCTCCCCCGCTGTCGAGCGGCGGCACCGCGCAGGCGCGAGGCGACCTGAGGGGGGGCCGTCGGGAGTCCCGGCGGCGGGCGCTGCTCCGGCCCGGCGGGGGGACCAGCGCGGCTGTGCGTCAGCGGGGACAGACCGGCCGCGCAGCTGGCGACTTGACTGGCCCTTCCCCAGTTACTTTACAAGCGAGGAACCCCCCGCCCGGCCGCTCCCTCAGCACGGGAAGCCCCGCCCCGGGGCGGGCGGGGGGGCGGTGGGCGGGGCCAAGACTCGGCCGCCGCCAGGGGGCGGGGTCTCCGGTGGGGGGCGGGGCTCGGAGGGGTCCTTCGGACGTAGACGGGACGCAGGCGCAGCGCGATGACGTCAGACGTTGCCGGAGGGGGCGGGGCGGCGGCGGCGGCGGCGGAGGAGGAGGAGGCCCGAGGCGGCCGGTTGGGCCATGGCGCACCGTTACCTGCTGCTGGGGCGGGGGAGCTGCCGTCGCCGGGGGCTCCCCGGGGTCCTACTGCAACAGCTGCTCTGCGGGAGGGGCCTGCCGGGGGCGAGGCCCTGCCTGGCGCAGGTGAGGGGCAGGGCACGGGCCCGGACGGCCGCTCCCCCGCCCGTCGGCCTTAAGCATGGCGGGAGGGTGTCGGTTGCTGTGGTGACGCGCGGGGCGGCCTCCCCCGGCTCGTCTTCCGCCCGGGCGGCCGGCGGGGAGCGCGGACCCTCCTGGCCCGGCAGCCGGTCTGCGTGCGGGAGCAGCCCCGGGCTCCGGCGGGGCTCCTTGGGCCTGGGGAGCGGGCCCGCGGCGGGGGCCGCGGGGTTCGTGGCTGTCGGCGCGCAGGGCCGGTGCCGCGGGTGGGCGACCGGCGAACCGGCTGCTCCAGCATCAGCTGATCGGTCGGGGGGGGGGGGGCTGGCCCGGTTCGTCCTCGGTGAGGTGGGTTGTTTCGGCCGTCCGCTGCTACAAACCCTTGGTGTCCACCCCGGCGTATCGCGGGAGCGACAGGCCTGCGCTGCCGCTGGGGAACTCCGGCTTCTTCCGACGGCGGCTTGGGCGAGTGGCTTCAGTTGTCCGCAGCGTGCAGCGGAGAAGAGCTGCACCTTGGTAGGTATATGAAGGTTATTGCCAGGAGAGGGATGATTGCGAGGTGAGTACCACGAGGATGTTAGTCACTTAGTCCTACGTATGGATGCGTGTTTTGGTTTTAATGCTGAATTGGTGGGTTTGTTTGGTCAAGGCTGAACATCTGTAAGACGAAAAGCGAAACGCTGTCGGCAGTACTGCTCGTCTGTCAGGAAGCTAATTCTCGTTTCTGTCAGTGAAATAGAACGCATTCTCCTTTGGAAGAGAACAGGGGAACTATGAAGGCAATTTTTGTATTCATCCTAGCATCTCGGTGTGTGCGTAGGTAGCAGAACAAGGAACTTTGGTTTCGTAAAAGCCATTACTTTTTTTTTTTGATCTTTCTTAAAAAGAAAGGAGTGAGTAGCTTGCATTAAGTTAGATTTTCTTACCAGTTTTCTGTCCCCGTCCCCCCCAACATGCTTTTATGTAATGTTTCAATGACTTGGATAATTAAGACTTCTAGCTTCATTGTGTTTCATTTTGATTTAGATCTTGTTTATGGATAAAGCTGTAAACTTGTAACTATCTAGAATTAAGGAATCCTTGGTCTTACATAGCTAAGCAAGTGGATTTTCTGTTCTTGCTTTGTGTAGCCTCAGGTTTTAAAAAAATGGCTTACAGTTACAAAGTTTTGTAAAGTCAGTAGTTCTGCTTATTTAAAATTAACTATTTTATTTAATATTGGAAGGCACTTCTTTGGTGTTACAGATCTTGGCTTTCTCTTACACTCTGGAGCAGTAACATTTTCTGCATTATTTTGACTGTAAAACTGACCTTTGTGTACTTTGTTTATCTTGAACTTCTATTAAAAAAAACCCAACAAGTTTTGATTTTTAGGAAGGCATCACAAGGTTTGCCTGAAAAATAATTATCAGATAGGGGATTTCTGGTTTATATGCTGTGATAGTTCTTTCACCTCTGACTGAGAGAAGCTGGGCAGTTTCCTGCTAGATAGCCCAAACCAGCATCCCATCAAAACATGCTTTGTTCGCTTTCCCTCTGCTTAGGCAGCAAGTGTGCTTGTATCAGCTAAGCTTGCTGTGGCATTCCCATTGCCAGCCAACCAAAGGACAGGTCCTATATCGGGATCACTATGATCAGTTTTCGTGCTGGTGATTTACAGAGACAAAAAAACAAACCAAAACAAGCAGCAGCAACAACAACAAAAAAAACACACGCACCCCCAAAAAAAACCCCAAGTAGTTGCTACCATTGTAGCATGGTTCTAACAACTTTTGCAGAAGCCATGTATTTTGGTAGATTGACTCACCTAGATCTGTCGGTAGCATAAAAGCGTACCTCCTAGACTCAGTCAGGTAATGATTTCCTGAATGTGCCGTGAATTCAGTTGTTCACTTCTCTCACAAAACAACTTTAAAACACTCAGCTCTCTGCGTATTAACTTGACAGGTAACTATGCACTTATTCATGGAATTTAGGATCTGTAGAGACAATCCAGCAACAAACCGGTTCCATTATTCAGGTCTGCCCCAAAGCTCTGTCTGCTTACCCTCCTCTCTCCCCTTCACTCCTTTCTCTCCACCTCCCCCCCGATTAAACTATAACTTAATTCTGTAATAAACCCACGCTGGTCTAGCTGAGCCAGGCAATTGGATGTGGCTTACTGAAACTTTTCTTTTAAATGTGAGGGGTTGCTTTGTTTTAGCTGGAGTAAAGGTTTCTGAATATTCCTGTCTCTTTACAAATAAAAAGTAATCTGAGCTTGCAGAATAAATAACCCAATTTTTTTTTTGGTGTTGTAGGAGACCAGTGACACAGAAGAGAAGCCAGTATTGCTGGACATGTCTTTGAGTTTCATCCTTTGCTCTAACATTTGCTACCTGTTTGTATTTGAACTACAGATGAGTTGGTCTGTGGCAAGCTCTTCTTATTTCATTGCCCACACAGATGCATCCCACTTGTTCTAAAGCTTTTTGTAGGCACGCAGGTGCAGTTGATCGTGTTGGAGGTCATAGTGTATTGGACCTAGTAGCTATTCTCTCAGGTTAGCTGCTCTCCAGACTGTCCACACTGCACTTGCTTTTCATGATCAGTAAAATATCCTCTTGGATTTTCAGTATCAGGCTTTATTCAAAGACGTGCCGTGGTACAAAATAATGGCTTGATCGAGCAGCCTAAGAATTCTTAGCTCAGTCTGTAGCAAAAGCAAGCAATAGAGATGTTTCGGTGTTATTCCTCTTGGTTCCAGCAGGTGGAAGTAGATGGCTGCTCAGAGGAAGTCTAATGTATTTCATCCTTTAATAAGGGGTGGAGGGGGAAGCTCCCAGGCGGAAGGCTTCAGGAGAGTTAGCATTCAAGTAATAATACGTCAGCATCCCTAGGCTAGTTTGAGCATGCAGTCTAGTATCCTATGAGTTTGTTTAATATGCAAAAATAGGTTTTGTCTACAACCATTGTGACTTGACTATAACAAAATTGCTATGGAGATGCTAACATTGAGCTTTCCTTCAAAAATGTAGTCCTAGAGGTGTTAGTCCTAGATGGATGTTTGCTGTCATTGTACTTTGAGTTATGTTTCCAGGACCTGTTATTTTCTCTTTTTTGGTTTGGGTTTTGGGTTGGGGTTTTTTTTTTTTCCACTATTTCTCTGGCTCTTAAGGTAAATAACTTCTAATCAAAAAGAACAGGAGAGTGAGTGCCTCTATGGGGCAGAAGGGAACAGGAGCAGAAAGTAAGTCAGCCTGTGGGGAAATGCAATAGAGATATTTTTTTTTTCTCTTTAGAAGCTCTGGGAAAGCTTAGGAAGGTGTTAAGTTGGGATTTTATCTAAAATACATCCTTCTTGAAGAAAGGGGGTTTGATTTCTCTGTAATGAAATTGCAGTTTACTCTGGTTTTAAGTACTTGGTTATGATACCAAAAGTTTTCTTGAATTAGTGATTTGAAATATAAGTATTTCCTTCATTGTACTTAAATGGTGAGTAAGAGTAAACAACTAGTCTTAGAACAAGGTGTGATAGACTTGGGTTTGTTGTCTTTTGGTAGCTGGATCTTTACCTGCGTAGGAGTTTAGGTCTGCTTTTTGAACTGGTGTTTCTCTGTGTTGGTTTCTTAGCTGGACATAAGCATTGCTTGCCATGTGCCTTTCTTTTGGATTCATGCAGATCTTTCATATTCAGAAGTTAGAGGTTCTTAACTATTTGGAAAAAGTTGCGGTTCTTTAACAAAACGTAATGCAGTACTGTATGGGTCTTTCTTGTACAATCACAGTTAGTGCTGCACTTAAGTGTCATTCAGCTGGTATTATGTAATGTTTCCAATAGGACTGGTATGTAGGTACTTAAGGTTCATAGCTTGTAGTGTTTCCTGCTTGATTTTTCTCTTTTAATAAAGAACGTTATAATTGCATGTAAGATGAAACTCTGCTCTTAACAAATAGAATAAAAATATCCTTGCTGTAGAAATTACCCATCTGACTGAGTTTTCCTTCTCCATTGTTGCCTAACGCTCTAGTCCACAACAGCTCCTACAAAGTCTGGTGTAAAGTTCCTGTTATGAAGTATTATCTGACTTGCTGCAGTTCAGGACTACTAGAGAGCCTGAAGATTTTTGTGGCACCTTCTTGTTGCTTAGTATTTGTTTTTCATCTTTCAGCTCCATGAAGAAGTTACCACTGGAGTTACTACTGACAGAAGTACTGTCTTGGCAAGCGTAATTGCAGCTTGCAGAAGGCTTTTCTCTCAACCTCCCAAAGGTGATTATAACGTTGATCTGTGAAGTGAAGCAGACTGCATTCCTTACTGAGGACGGCACGCATTGCGTGCCATTTCGGTTTATTGTCTGTGGGGAAGTAAGTTCTTGTACTAACCGGCCATTTATCTTGAGATGGAACATTGATTCATGGGGTTTCCAGGAGCTATTAAAGAGTGACTGCAGTTCGCTCAACTTGATGCTCTGCAATGCAATTTTCTGTTCAGCTAAGCTTGTCTGTCTCTGGTTTAAAGAATAGCTTTACTTTAGGTTATTAAATACATTTGATACTTCCTTGTCAAGAGTAGTAGATTTATTTATGGGAACCCGGTAGAACTCTTCAACAAAAAGACAAGAGCAAAACCATTTTTGCAGTCCATATGTTGCTAACTTCTTTGCTGTTGTATACATTCAGCTTGTGACTGCTGAAGTGTAGTGACAGAGTTGTAAACTAAAAAAAAACAATTATGAACTCTTTAACTCTTTCTTAACAGGATTTGAGAAATATTTTCCCAATGGGAAGAAAGCTAATGGAATTAAAGGTACAGCTGGAGAAACAAAAGGTACAAAAAGCTGCTTGATTTCAATTCTTTTTGTGTAATGTGTATTCATTAGACTAGATTTTAGCATAACATTGTGGGTTTGGGTTTTTTTGTTTATTTTCAGAGTAGATGTTTCTGGACTGGATTAGTTTAAAAGTGTGAATTGATCTATTTTTATTAAATGTTATTTTGCTTTCATGTCATGTGTATCTTCTGGAATAACATTTATTTTCTCTTATGCTTCTATTGGAACGCTGTCCTTAAATTCTTGGTTTACTGTTTCCTATTGACTGACATTAGTCACGCATTCATAAATTCTCTCTGTATATAGTTCTCAGCTTTTCCTAGAGCAAGCTGAAGTACCTATTTTGTTGCGTGGAATAACTGGAATTGTCATTCTGGGTGAGGATCCAGAACCAGCTCTTTAGCCAGCACAGTGTAGCCTGCTGCTTGAAAGAGTTAGTAGTGGCAGTGCTAGGAAGAGCCCTACCTTTACAAGGAGGGGAGTGAATCTGGAAATTATTGGCAATAACAGCCACTCCATTGTATCAGCAGTCTACATAGCACGTCTACCAAGGAGAAGGAGAGGCAGCAACCCTGTGAGTCTCTTACAAGAGCAGTAAAAGGAGCAGCAGTTTCCTCTTCCACTGGGCCTTGAATGGTAAAATCTAGTGTCATGCCTAGACGCTCGAACTACAGAGCTGTTGGAAGGAGTGTGTGTTAGTGTTCTGCTCTTGTCTTGCTCTCTTGAGCATGTTAACACATGACATTATGCTACAACATGCAGGCACGTTGTGAGTTAGATGAGTAGAAGAATGATTAAGATGAACACCTCACCGGTAGTTGGCTGTTACTATGCTGTGCTTGTCTCTAGACTATTAAAAAGGGATACTTGTGATTCTGATAAACCCTGAGCTTTAAGAGGACCATAGTGTGACTGGAGGAGTGAATTACGGGAGATGGAGATGTTACTTAGACCTTATGGTGGTTTGGTTTTTTGTTTTGTTTTTAAAACAAACAAAAAAACCCCACAACCCACCAATACCAACAACAAGAACCACCAGTCCCCACCCCACAACCCCCAACAAAATGCTTAGAATAATCTTGCATATCTTGGATTAGTGCAGTAGAAAGTTTCATGCAGTCTCCATAAGAGGCTTCTTTTATACAAGTGTCATCAGTTATCAGAAGAGAGGTCTGTTAGACATTATCTCATACAGTTATGAGATGATTCTCTGCCAGCTAATGGACTATGTATCTGTTTTTCTATTAAAAAGGCGGTTTCTCACATCTTCTAATCATTGTAACATTGCAAACTCGTTCATTTTTCAGAACAACTCTTTAATTTTAAAACTAATAAAAACTTTTGTGAGATTGGTTTGGTTTTTTTTTGTTGTTATATTTTTGTTAGAAGCAAAGCAAGCTAGTGCCCGGCAGCCTAGTGGGACTAGTAGTGGAGGAGGCGGCAGTGGTGGAAAAAAAGGTGGCAAGAAAGAAGAAACTAACTGGTGGACCAGATTACAGAAGGTCTTGACTTTTAAAATATCTTTCTTTATGGTACTAAAGGTCTTGTCCCCGTGAAATAACCTGGCATGTTTTTTGCTTTTTAGGGCCCTATTCTGACTGCTTAAGCCTTCCTTAAGCCTCCTGTGCCTAGAATTTCATCATAACTGGCTCTAGGTGGCTCCACGCTCAGTGCCTTTCATAAATAACTGTTTTATATAAACCTTCAGAGGCATCTAACTCTGGTTCAGGAATGTTAATGGAGTTTTAAGCTATATGAATATCGTTGCTAGTAGTCAGTGTTCTTATAGTGGAGCCTCAGGCCTTTAAAGGCTTCGTATTTTGTTTCAGAATATCAGTTTGTAAAACTTGTTGACCACGCAATGCTAGTTAAATGAAGTTTACTGTTAGCCACTCTGACCTTAATGAAGTACTTGCATAAGTTTCTTTTTGAAATTTGTCTTTATTGTCATTAGCTGTAGCACAAAGGTGATAGCATCTGGCAGTACAAGAATATAAAGAATATTTTTCTAATTTTACTTGGTGCGAATAATCTTTTCTTTTCCTTCTTCCCGGGTTTTTCCTGTTGAGTTTTTTTCCTTTATTTTTGTCGGTCTCGCATGTAGTCCTGGAGGGCAGGGAAAATTGTTTTAGAATGGAGGGAGAAAGGTTATATGACAGATAGCAAAACTTTTTTTAAAAAGTAGTTCATAGATCAAAACTGCTCAATTACTATTTGTAAAACACTTAAACGCTTTCTACTAATAGTGTCGTTCCTCAGTTATATCCGAAGTTACCGAAGCATATTCATACAACAAAATACAGCTTTGTTTGATCTTCTCTGTGGTAACCTTGAGTGCAGGGAATAGAAGCCAGCAATAGATACTAGAACCTTTTTGTTACATACCTTATTACAGACTCCAAAACTTCTTTTTTTCTCTATTTCCTAGGGTGACATTCCATGGGATGTCAGGGAGTTTCGGATGTACGTAGTGGGAAGTTCTTTTTTCTGGACAATGGTTGTATATTACTTCTTCTTCAGGGTCCCTGGGAGAGAAATCACCTGGAAAGACTTTGTGAATAACTACCTTTCTAAAGGAGTGGTGAGTTGTGAGGGGAATCAAAATCAAAAATGGGTGTGCTGAAGATGCTCATTTCTGCTTCCCTGCTTATGTTTGTGTTCACGTATCTGTGGCGAGCTGCTTCAAGAGTAACTTTTGAGGGAGAGGGGGATTAGCTTTCATCTTAATCAGTTCCTTGATCTGATGTTCTGGGTGGCTGTGTGAAGGTTTGTATCACTTGAAGCAGAGGAGAGGGAATGAGCAGCTCGGGACGGAACTTCTTTGTTGGATAGCTCGTGTAGATGCTGGTTTGAAGGAGCAGTGTTACTGCAGTCTCTCAGGGTATGGTTTTATGGTACAGGTAAGCTGACCTAATGGCTTAAGCAGACATGCCAGCTGCCTTCGGAAGAAACTTGCTCCTAACCTTAAGCACTTCCATGAGCCCATCCCCTGAAGAAAAAAAAAAGTTTTCTGCTTGTTTCATGCCTTAAATCAGTTCTTCAGGGAATCTGAGGAGCAGCAGTGCGAACAGAAAGGTGGGGGTGGGCAATGGAAGAATCCCTTCAAGGACAGTAAATTGGCATAACTATGTTGTAAAATAGCCTCCTTTATTTTTTTTCTCCTCTCTTATTTCTTCTTACCTGGAGCCACTACTGGAGCAATCAGTTTTATCATCGGTGTCCTATTTCTCTGTAGAACTTGGCAGCTTTCCACACTTGACGTAATAGGTTGGTGATGCCCTGAAGTTCAGGAGATTGAGTGTCTTACACAGGCCTCTTCCCCTTCAGGAGCCACTAGTTCTTGGCTCTGTTACCCCCTGTTTGTAGCTTTGCCTGCAGATTAGGAAAACATTGGCTTGCTTCCTCCCCTAGGTTTCAGACCTGGGATCTGTGTTAACAGCATGCTTCCTACCCCTCCATTTACTTCGGTAAAGTGCTAAACGAGTTGTTTCCTACCTTTCTTTGTCTTGCTGATCTACGCAGAGCTGCTCTCTGTATGCTTCTCCCCTTCTGCCTAGATTGTCTTACAGTCCTGTTCTTACTTGACAATTTGGTGTACATCTTGTGCAAAAAAAAAAACACCTTACTGATTGTACGTGTCATGAAGCAGTAAGACACTAGCTCAGTAAAAAGATTAGCTTAGCTGTTAGAGTGAACAAAGCCTGAACCCTTGTTGCAGAAAAGCATTGTAAAAGTGGGTTGTTGCACAAAACCAAGCCTCTTGGGCCTTTATAAGATGTAGTCTGGATATTCAGATAAGCTAAATATGTAGCTATCAAATACTGTTGGTTGCCATACTGGTGGCCAGTTAATGGGGAGAAGACATCAGCACTACTGGGGTTGCATGCTTTTCAAAACAAAGATCTTCGGGTAGTTTTGCATTAAGTCAGGCTAGATCTAGAGCGGCTTCTTAGCTCATGTTTTGCTTCATTTCTGCCAGAAATGGCCACATGCAGTGAGTTCAGGGAAACAACCTTACTAGCCTGTGTACAGTTCAGGCCCAACTTGTAGAACGATTGGTAGTTTTAAATCCTTTAAAGATGCTGAAACCAGTTATTTTATGCAAAGAGGAAGAAAAAATGGAAAGATACTCTGGTTGCCTTCAGAAGAGAGTCTGTCACATTCAATAAACTAACTGTTTGAGACTTCTATTTAAAAAAAATGCTTAATAGTATATGTCTGTGAACTTGCAGCTCAGTTCTTGATTTGAGTTTATATGGTACCGGTTACCTCAACCAAATTCTTCTTTATCTAATTGAGGTTACTGTGTTTAATATGGTAGGACAGGAAGTCTTTTATATTGGGGAAAACAATTGTGAGAGCAAAGTTAAGTTTTCCCCTGTTCTGTTCAGTTTGGTTTGTCTTGTTTTGGAAGCTGCTACAAGAGTTTGGGGTCGTGTGGTCTATTGCTTTTGGTGTTTGACCATTGAAATAGTTAAGTATTGTTTAACTATTTCACTGTACCTGTGATTTGAGCTGAGGTGTGCGTTGGGTTTTTTCCTTGAGAAATGGTATGAGGTCATTCTTTCAATCTAAGTTTTAATGTTTCAATATTCCTTCCTTACTGATTACATACACAATTTTTCATGCCATTCCTAATGGCAAACTGTAGATTGTGGAGCCATCCTGATCTACACCACGGATTTTTATTCTCTTTACTGGAAAACAGAACAGGTTCATATTTGGTATATATAGCTCTTAGCTGTGACGGAAGTGCGGTGACTGTACACTCTAACGCATCACACGTTTTTTTCTTTCCTCCTACAGGTGGACAGACTTGAAGTGGTGAACAAGCGCTTTGTTAGAGTGATCTTTGTTTCAGGGAAGTCTCCTCATGAATGGGTAAACGTTTTTAATACATATACACAAGACATTAGAAACAGTAAAGCAATCTTTTTAGGTAAAGTTTGATGCAGAAAACTTGGTCGGGAGCATTAATAATCTCTTAATCTAAAACATGTAACAGTAAGACAGAAAACATTATCCTACATTGTGTGTTTTTCACTTTATAGATTGTTTTGCCACAAATATCTTAAAACTACGGCAAGTAGTTCCTTCCCGGCACCATGCTCTTAATACAGATACACGAACAGGAAGAGTGAGAAATTGCTGAACATTCTGTATTTCTAGCTGCTGTTCTCCATCTGCTCAAGAAAACCCCAGGCTTAACCATACACACTTTTGGATATTTTCCGTTCCAGACTGCTTTTAGCCAGTTAGTTGTAAACACAAGAGAAGCTTTGTCAGGTTACCTCTTCCTGGGTGGCAGAGTTTTTAAACTGACTTGCTGAAACAAGGTCTGCAAGTCCCTCTGGGATAAAGTGAAATCTGCAGCAATTACTTCATCAGTGGATTTCAGTGTAACTTATTTATACACCTACTCTTTAGCCCACATACCACCAGTTGTTTTAGTTGCTCAATCAGTTAATACTTAGGACTATTCTCATTTTTTTCTTTTTCAGTATTAGGGTAAGTAAGGGCAATTCAGTCAGGTCATGGTGCAAAAAGGGAGATTTTCTTGAAAAACCAATCTCAACACTGTTTAATGTCTGGAATTTTTTTTCCGGCTGTATGATATAAGTTCATGCTGTCTTTTGTGAAGACAGCTAACTTTAAAGATAGCATGGACTCCAGAAGTAGAGAATTGCCTTTCTTAATTAGAAAAGCTGAGACCTTCAGGTGAAACAGTAAATTGTATGGCTGCTGTGTTTGCCGGTTCAGTGCTCTGTATTATTCTGACCGTGTAGCTCCCTTCTGAAGATCTGTTTGCCTACTCTCCTTCCATTTGTTCCTGGAGACAAATGCCAGGTTTTCAGTCAGTTTAAAGTGCCCCAAAACTATTGGGTGTATGATTCCTGTAGAAGCAATGACAGATACAGTATATTCAGGTTGGTAGGCCTAGATTTATTAGGTGCATCTTATATCAGTTGCACACTTTACAAGGCAACTTAAAGCTCTATTTTGGTCTGAATCTGTTCCAAGAATTGCTGTTGTATGTGTTAGAAGAAGTTGGCTTGTAATGAAGCTGAAATAAGGTAGGGCACTTTGTGGTGATCTCTGTTTTTTTTTATAGCAGTACGTCTGGTTTAATATTGGTAGTGTGGACACTTTTGAACGGAATCTTGAAACTGTGCAGCAAGATCTGGGAATAGAAGTGGAGAACAGACTGCCTGTAGTCTACTCAACAGAGAGTGATGGGTAAGAAGTTGCTTTAAAAAAAAGTCTCTTGATAAAAATGGTTGTCTTTACAGTAGAAAAGTAGAATTGCAAGACACTTATCTCATGCTTCACTAGGTGGCAGTATTATCAGAATAACAATTATCTTGGTTTTATTTTTGAATGTTAACTGTAAGAGGAGCTGTTCAGTACTTTGTCTATGTAGAAATCCATATCCTCTTACCCTAAATATAGCTTCTTATTACATAAATGTTTCTGTTTACAATTAGTCCTTCCTTCCTTTAAGTCCTTCCTCCAAGTGACTTGGACTAGAGCAGGAGTCAGCCAGGCACAGCTGTAAAGCTCCAGAGATGGCACGCATGCAGATTTTTGGACAGACAAAACACAGCACAGAACTACAGCATATTGACCGAGATATAACGGGCACCTGCAATTACAGGCACCAATTTCTGCCTGTAAATTCAGCAGAAGTCAAATTCTGTGGCCTTGCAAAAAAGCAAGAAATTGGTGATTAAGTAAATAACAGTATCCTGCCTGTTAGTAGGAGCTGGAAGATGCGTCATACTTTTTATCTCTAAATTGGTTAAGAACAATAGTACTGACGTTGGATTTATGGCATTGTTACTTCCCCAGTGAGGAATAATGACTCCAATACTAGATTTGTATTCTTTGTATTAGTCTTATGTATCTGAGTTTTATTGACCTGGGCTTTAGAAGAGACTAGATGTCATTTTCTGAATGGCTTAGAAGACGGATGTAATCTTCTATCCCAAGAACTGATTTCTTTTTGATCGAAGTCAGCAGTTTGAAAATGACTCCTGCTGGTGTCTGTGAAATAGGTTTTGTACCATCAGGAGATTCAACTTTGGGTGTAGTAGCTCATTTTACTAATGAAAAGGGCTCATTTTCTGCCTCTCTTGTATTTTCCTTCTTGATAATGTGGTGTGTGTTTCAGTTTTGGGGGATGGAGGGGGAGGTTTTGTTTATTTCTGCAGTGTGTTTTACCAAGCTGCTGCTGCCTGTTTGTCTCGGTGGCAACAGGAAAAACAGTAGCCTTAACTCTGGACCGTCCTGTGATTTCAGACAGAGGTTTTCTGGTCCCTCTTCTTCTACAAAGTCTCTCTGCCTCGTTTCTCTGTTTCTGTCTAATGGGGCGTGCCCTTAAGGACGGTCCGTAAATAAACCTGCTGAGCCCTTATTTAAACAAATCTGGAAAAAACAGTGAGCGGACAGGGCAGCGTGGTGCTTGTGTGAAGAAGCTGCACGTCAGCCTGTGGCTTCTCTTAACAGACTGGGAAAAGTGTCGGTTCCTGTGTTGTCCTTGACCTCACACAAGTCTCCTACTTGCTGAACCCCTCTGTCTGACCACAGTCTCTCTGGCCCTTTCCTCCTCAGTGTTTGTTCTTCGTAGAATACGTTGCCTGTAACTTATTGCTCTGCCCCAGAAGTGCCACAGGAAAGAGCAGCGGCTATATGATCAGTACTGCTGTTCCCTGCCAGATCAGAATCAGCTGAATACCATAGGATAGGGAAAAATCTTCTTTTCTTCTTCATCTCAGAAACATGGGATATCAGTAAAGCCTGGAAATCCTGTGCTTGCATATGGTAGTGCTTCTTTTCTGCATTTTGTTTTTGCTGACTGTTGGCAGAACCTCTTGTGAGCTGTTCCTTGAAGGTCTTACCACAGAAAAATCTGTGCAGTGCTCAGATACTGTGACAATGAGGACGGTGGTAGTATTGGGATTTTTGGCCTGTACAGAGCTATGCTAGAAAGCTGGAGGACAGACAGTGAAGGATAATGGGCAATGAGTAAATTAAAAAAAAATTAAAAAAAACAACAACAACAAACCAAAACCCTATAGCCATTGGAAGGGAAATAGAGACATTGAAAGAAGAAGAAAATGAAGAAAGACCTAAAGGAATAAGAGCCGGATCATATCTTGGAGAGAAAATTCTGCCTGAAGTTGTAGTAGGTTGCATATAATTGGTGTACGCTACACCTTATTTTGACAACATAAGCATTTGCATAAACTAGTCCTGTGAATTTACCTTTGAAGAGCATGCAAAATGAGCTACTTCTGTTTACTAGGTAATGCAGTTTTCCTCTGTAAAACTCATTGACCTCACTTGATGAGGTGTTTGGTTTAAAAACAAAGAAAAAAAATAAGAAAAAAAACCCCAAAACTGTCACTTGTTAAACATCAAGTGTAGAAATATGTTACCCTCTTAAGATTATTAATTTACATTTTCTCAGGGTCACGAGGGAAGGAGGATGGGCAATGAAAAATTAATTCCAACTCTTCAGCTATAGTTACAAGGGCTTTTTGGCCTGTTTGACTTCTGTAATTCAGAATCTTTTGTTGTTGTTGTTCTCAAATCTATTTTAGTTATTTCCCAATCTGAACAACTTGCCAAAATGTAAACATTACAAGTTAATAGAGTGTTTGTCCAGAGTTTGTTCACGGTTGCTTATGATGGAACCAATATTTTATACATGTTATACGCAGTAATGGATTTTTGAAATATATGTGGTTTTCTGCTTTGTTTGGTTTTCCCCACAGGTCTTTTCTCCTGAGTTTGCTGCCTACAATCCTGATTATCGGTTCTTTACTGTACACACTAAGAAGAGGTCCTGCAGGCTTAGGTCGAGCAGGGCGTGGAATGGGTGGACTCTTCAGTGTGGGTGAAACCACAGCCAAAGTCCTTAAGGATGAAATAGATGTTAAATTCAAAGATGTAGCAGGCTGTGAGGAGGCCAAACTAGAGATAATGGAGTTTGTTAACTTTCTGAAAAATCCCAAACAATATGAGGATCTGGGAGCAAAAATTCCAAAGGTAAGGAAATGATGACTTAGCAAATAAAGACTATTGTTTTGGTAGTCCTCAGTATTCTAAATTGGACTAGGAATGTTTACATATGTAATGCTTTCCAGCTTCTCGCAGTCAGGAAAAAAAAAATAAGCATTAAGTGCCAACAGTACAGCTGTGGTTCCAGGAGATTTGGCCTCATGGAATACTTCATCTGTTTGCATGGGTCAGAAATGATAAATCGCACGCATGTTTACCATCATTGTGGTATATAGCTGCTACAGAATTGTCATTTGGCCGTGTTGTTGTGAGAGCCCATCTGATGACATACCTTTTTTTTTAATGTCAGTCAAAGAAAACACTGTTCCTGTGAATCTTAAGACAGCATGGCAATGTTGTAACAAATTCTTTTTTTTTTTTTTTCTTTTGCTGGTTTAAAGGAGAGATGACTCTTTGGTTTGTTTCCTTGCACAGTTTTGACTGTAGTGGAAGAAGAGCCAGTGGACTGAACATCATGATGTAGATCTTTTAAGTAAGATATTTCATAGGCTTATATTATGTTTTCTTCATGAGAAAAATGTACCTTTCTTTTGCAGGGGGCAATTCTGACGGGTCCTCCAGGTACTGGGAAAACACTTCTAGCTAAAGCTACAGCTGGAGAAGCTAATGTACCATTTATCACAGTCAATGGCTCAGAGTTCTTGGAGATGTTTGTTGGTGTGGGTCCAGCTCGAGTAAGTCTCTGGCTTTGTTCTCATTTCAATATTAGTTGTTGAAAGGATGTCGTCGAGTTTGGGAGGCAAACAGTTGGCCGGGATTGTAGCTGAAGTTCTTTCATCCATGCAGATTACTTACGAGAGACGCCAGATGCCTGTCTGAACACAAGAACCATACGTGTACCTTTCATAAAAGGAACTCATGCAGTTCAGTATCTGGCTGTAGGTCATCGAGACCTTAAGGGTTTACCTCTTTGCAGGACCTTAAGAAAACAGAACCAAACTCTCCAAGCTCTGCTCTGAAGTAAATTTACTAGCTGGGTCAGAAATAGGTAGCCCATTTGACTGCTGCTATGGGAATGTCTCCTCCTGCTCTTAATCATTCCTATTTCTTTGAAGAACTTTATTCTCTTTGTGGTGTCAAACTCTTAGGTATAAATAGT
Source organism: Elanus axillaris (assembly GCA_026212715.1). NCBI lineage: Eukaryota > Metazoa > Chordata > Aves > Accipitriformes > Accipitridae > Elanus > Elanus axillaris. The sequence goes on along the minus strand of JANZLQ010000050.1, from coordinate 3,109,183 downwards.
TGTCTGGGACACACAAATGAGCTTCTGTCTGTAATAGGAGTCTGAGAGTCATGGAGTAATGATTGATTTCTGGAGATGAGGTGATTTAAATAAGTAAATCTGTCTAGCATTTTTTTGTGCTCTTTTGCCTTAACTCTCTTAAAATAGCTCATTAAAACCATACAAAGTTAGCTATGTTCCAGTACTGGTTTTCTTTAATTCCATCTGGTTTTCTTTAATTATTTTTTTATTACAGCTACTTTTCAAACATTCAGTTTTAAATCTATCTTTTTCTGTCTAGGAAGGAAGAACAGTTAAATCTGCTAAAAAATACTCTATAGACAAGTTACTGGTAACATTTTACAAATGATGTGGGTAACACAAAAAATAAGGTTCCTTATAATGTCCAAAATTTATACACCATTTTCCAACAGTTCATACCTTCACCAAACTCTAACCATCTTGTCTTAAGCTTTAAAAAGTATACTGCAAGGTAACACACTTTTGGAAAACTTAAGATTTGTTTGCTGCAAGTTCTGCGAACAGACTTAGGGAGGTGTACCGTGGTTTTTACTTATGTTTAAAAACTAATTCTGCTAGCAGGAAATGGAGATGTCTTTAGAGTCTTGATTTTTAATTTGAAATTTGACAGGCAATAGCTCTTGCCAGATGTGCGGTTTTATGTCCCGTGAAAATTCTCAGGAAAACTCATTTTGACCACGTCCTGTAAAGGCCTGAAAAACTGCAGTTTTTACATGTCTAGATATGTTGGAGGTTGGCAGATAAACTTTCCAAGATTTGGTCCTTGGTTTGTTCACAGCTGTGCATGCGTATGCTTCTTGCAAGCCTAGGTCGTCTTCAGTGGTCTTTTGCTGGACTTCTTACAGTAATATAGGTGGGAAAAGATAAACCAGGTAATTTGGGGTCTTCTGAAAAGAGAAAAGGGAAGGGGCACGGGGGACACGTGCAGGTAGGCACGGAGCTTGGAACTGAGAATAACTTTCTGAACAGTTCCTGTTAAATGCAGAAGCTGTTGGGAGTGGAAGCTTCAGTGAGGATGCAGAGAGGCTGGAAATATGTAAAGAAGTTGGCAAAAGGAGCTGCTATGGAGGGGAGAGGGTATGGGGCAGGAAATAGATGCAGAAATAGGTAACAGGGTAAAAAACATGGATGGTGACTGAAAAAAAGTGACTGTTTAAAGCCAGAGGGTATGGAGATAGTGATCATGTATGTAAGGTGAGTGGGACTTGAAAAAGAGTGTGCGGTGTAGAAGGGAGTTTACTGAGAAATGGTAAGAAAAGAAACTGATCCCTATTCTCTGGGAGAGTATCAGATACCCTGAAATGACAATGTAGTTTGAAGACCATTATTGGTTGTCAATACACACCTGAAATGCCCCAAAGCAAAGTGACTTAACCTTTCCTTACTGGTCTGTGCAGATGATTTACCAGCTTTTACTACCCAGTGAAATCTGTTGCCATAACAGTCACTGCTTTGGCTGTGAATCGAGGTTTCAACACAGTTAAGACAGTTGCGAATGATGCTAAATTGATTATTTGTAAATTGGGATATGCTAGAATTAAAACTGCTTACACAGCTGTCCTGGTTTCGGCTGGGACAGAGTTAATTCTCTTCCTAGGAGCTGGTAGGGCTGTTTTGGGTTCAGTATGAGAAGAATGTTGATGACGAGCTGATGTTTTCAGTTGTTGCTAAGTAGTGTTTGTCCCAAGTCAAGGATTTTTCAGCTTGTCATGCACTAGGAGTTGGGAGGTAACACAGACTGGGGGGGCACAGATCGCGGCTTGGGAGCTAACTGGGCATCCGTCAGCCAGTGGTGAGCAATTGCACTGCGCATCACTTTTTTTGTGAATTCCAGTTCTTTTTAGTATTGTCATTTTATTATTCATTATAATTAATTCTATTCTAACAGTTCTGTTAAACTGTTCTTATTCTCAACCCATGAGTTTTACCTTTTTCCTTCTGATTTTCTCCCCATCCCACTGGGTGGGGGGGAAGTGAGGGAGCAGCTCCATGGTGCCGAGTTGCTGGCTGGGGTTAAACCATGATAATAGCCTTGGTTCCTTTGGTGGTTTTTTAAGTGTATATGCATTATGGTAACTTTTAGTTTGTTCCTTCTGAAAAATATATGTGTGTTTCTGGATCTCTGTCTCTTTCTGATCAAAAGACATTCACTTACAACACTTCTTCCTTGTTTATCATGTTCCTTCGTGCTTTTTTCATTGTATGTTTTTCAAATTGTCTACTACAGAGAGTCACACTGATTTGTAGCGTGTACTGTCCAACATTCACATCTCTTCCCACCTGCTGTATGTTGTTTGTCATCAGAGAAGCCTTCTCTGATTGCATCTCTAATGTGCAAAGAAGTAAATCTCCAAGCTGCATGTAATCCTCAGGTCAAAATTCTTCTGTAACTTTTTTATTTCCTGTTTGCTCCAGTTCGATTCCTGAGTTGTAGATCTGTTACCTTGCTGAACTGGTTTTAATGAGGTCCTTCAGACATATTTGCAAGCAGAGTAACATTGTAATGTTGCATCTTAAAGCCAATCACATTGTGATGTAACTGCTACAGTAGTATTTGATAGATAATATTTAAAATCTGAAAGTAAAAAACAAACAAAAAAATATTTCAGCTATTTGCTCATGTCTTGGCCATTTTTTCCAGACTTCTAGAAGTTAACTTCCACATAAATATTTGGGGGCGATTTCAGTTTTCCTAGCCCATGAAATGTAGAGACAGGATGGCTAAGAGCCAGTATTTGTAAGAGCATATCGTTAGAGTACAACAGTAAGCGCTTGTAAGCAAGCCCGAAGTTCGCTGTAGGAGCTACATCGCCCTGCTCTAACTGAAGAGAAACATAAAAGATTTTATTTCTTTTGGTATGACGACTGTGGTAGCATGCCCATTCGCATTCCAGTTCTGCTTGTAATACTGTGCATTAAAGAAGAGCTTAAAAGAGAAATCTTGCTTTAAATCTCTGAAGTGTGGAGGCTTTTAGAGCTGAAGGTAAAGACCGATTTCAGTTATTCAGGAAAAGTGGTTATTTCTTAAGGGTTTTAACTTCTTTGACGTTCTTAATTTATGGATTGAGAAAGGATTTGTCAACCAGTGGGCCTCCACATCAGTGACTCTTGCTGAGCAGCAGCTATAGTGTAACTTCTCATTGCCTTGAGAGCTGGCTGGAGGCTGTGGAACCCTTAACAACCATCCTCAGTTATGGTGATACTGATGTCCTGCATCCCCTCCTAGCCACCCCCCAACTCTGAACAATTGCAAACAAATCTGATACATACTCTGTTCTCCCCTTAAGGTTAGAGACTTATTTGCTCTTGCTCGTAAAAATGCCCCGTGCATTCTCTTCATCGATGAAATAGATGCAGTAGGAAGGAAGAGAGGACGGGGCAACTTTGGAGGACAAAGTGAACAAGAGAACACACTCAATCAGCTTCTAGTAGAAATGGATGGTAAGTATTTAACATCTAAAATTACATTATAATAACAAGGATAAAGGAAAGAACTAATATACTTGTTCAGAACTGTTAACCAAGACTTGGGTTCTAGCTTAAATATAAATTGAGTGTGTTTACTTGTTTCCTAAAATGAGGAACGGTGACTCATTTTGCTGCAGCCTGATGTTTTGCTAAAATTCATTTGGAAAAAAGAACCATCATTCTGCATCTGATAACTCTTTGTCATAGTTGAATAGGCCAAAAAAAATTCTTTGCATGAGACCAGCCTGTCTGTAAAAAATACAGCTAGCCATGCTGGTTCTGCAATTTCCTGAGCAGTTAATCTATTACTGCGTTTTGAAGATAAAGCAGGATTTGATATAGTACTTCACAAAGCAGAGCCCAAGGCCATTTTTTTTGCTTGTTATGAAAAGCTGGACAATGCTCCAATAAATGGAAGTATTTTCAGCTTTAAGATCATTTGTTTAAACTGTCAGTTCTTATGTGGCCCTGTAAAGCAGACAGTCTTTTTATTTTATTTTTAATGGAAGTTATATTTACACAGATTTTCTCTTTATTACATTTCTTCAACAGGATTTAATACAACCACAAATGTAGTAATTCTGGCAGGTACTAACAGGCCAGATATTTTAGACCCTGCTTTAATGAGACCAGGACGCTTTGACAGGCAGATTTACATTGGTAAGTTTTATCTGTGTCACTGTATATTTCTGTGTTTGTAGCTATTTACATATGTAACTTTGTTCCTTGCACACATTCAATTAGAATATATATATTTGTGAAAAGTAAAAGCACACTTTCCTTTTATCTTAAAGGACCCCCAGATATAAAAGGAAGGGCATCCATCTTCAAAGTTCACCTTAGACCTCTGAAATTAGACACCGTCTTAAATAAAGATAACCTAGCAAGAAAACTCGCATCACTAACACCTGGTTTTTCTGGTAAGCAACTCCTAATGCCACTGTTCTTCTCCACTTACGGTATAAGCTGTAGATATTTTATTTCCCCACTACTTCTGGTTTTCTTGAACCGCATCTTCTGGATGGCACTCTATTTTATTGTATTTACTGGTACAGGATGAAATTCTCTTCTCCTGTTTGAGCAGGTAGGAGATTTCTGAGGGTCTTCAGTTCTGTCTGCCTCAGTCAGGGTGACATACCAAATGGCAGTTTCAGAAAAAGCAATCCAGAGATTTCTCATTGTTATCAGTCATGTGTGCATTCTCCCTTTTAATATGTTTGTTGGATTCTTTGAGTGCTACTAGAAACTTGGCGTTTGTGGAGTTTGTGTGCATGTAAAAACTTTTCCCTGGAAAATGTACTGTAACTTTGTGTTGAATTAGGAATGAATGTGAAAACTTTCATTACTGGCTTGTAATTCAATCCATTTAAAATCTGTGCTGACCAGTAGTTGATTTCTTCACTGTTTTCGTGGCCTGTATAAAACTGGTTTTCTGAGGTCTGGTTGTCAACATTGCTGGCAACTACAGTGATGATGTTTAAACTAAGTTATCTCAATAGCATTACTGCAAATAATGTTAACAAGAGGTGGATGATTTGAAACCAGTAATATGAAAGGATATCCTTTAGAGATACATCAAGGTCTGAGCTATACTGGATCCATACATAGGAAATCTATTCTGCTAAGTATATACTAGTTTAAGCATAGTCTGTTGCAGACAGAGAATTTACGGAAGGTAGGATATATCAAACAAGGACTTCACTCGTAATAAGCTGTATTTGGTAGCTGTCTACCTAAGAGAAAGATCCTAAAGCCTATAACCATAGTACGTGTATTTAAATATCTCAAAGAATTATGCTATGTGTAATGAATTATTTCAGAGAGCATTACCTTTAATTTTCAAGCTCTATGAGAATCTATAGAAAACTAATTCTAGACAAGGTTATCTTTATGCTAGACTGACAGAAAATTGTTAAATGATCAGTAATTCATGCCTTCTGTGCCCTTAGGTGCTGATATTGCTAATGTTTGTAATGAAGCTGCTTTAATTGCTGCAAGGCATCTCTCAGATGCTATAAACCAAAAGCATTTTGAGCAAGCAATTGAAAGAGTTATTGGAGGTAGGTGAATCGTGTCAATCATTTCTCAAAAATTGTAATATGACAGGCAACTTCCTTTTCTATATATGTATATAGAAAGCCACGCTTTGAATCTTTCTCCTGTTCTTCAAGGTTATATATTTTTTTCTCTCCTAAACACACCCGAGGTTTAGGAAAGAAGAAGTAGTAGTATCCTGTCTATATTGCTGACTTCTATAATAAAGGGGTGCGGAGAGAAATTTCATCAGGATGCTTTTTTAATTTTTTCAAAATGGCAAGAGGAATAGCTGTTTAGATTTAGCAATAGTTTTACCTGCTGTTAGCCTGAAGTAGTGTAGAAAACCATTTGATTTTTGAAGTGCAAATGTTTTGTTTAAACGTTTGAATATTCTTAAGAACTTCTACTTTGAAACTAGAAAATCTAATCAAGGACAAGGTTACAGTAAAACCTGGACAATACAGATTTCTAGAACTTGCAAATTTGGGAGTTTTTTTAAACTTTTTCAATAGATTGTATACATGGCATCTAAATATTGCTCACCATCTTTCTAGATGAAGTAAGGGATTTCATTGGAGAAAGGTGTGTCTGAAACTACTAATCAAATTTATTTTATAAAGGTTTGGAAAAGAAAACTCAAGTGCTGCAACCAGAGGAGAAAAAGACAGTAGCTTATCACGAGGCAGGGCATGCAGTTGCAGGATGGTTTTTGGAACATGCTGACCCACTCTTAAAGGTAAAGGAAACCAATTTGAACTAGTAATTTACCAGTAGCATGGACAGCATCCTTTTCTTTTTTTTTTTTTCTTCCCCCTAAAGTTGAGAGTACTGTTGAGTATTAAAATATGTAATCTTGCAAAAGGCAGTGTAAGTGTAAATTCTAGAGTACTTTTTTGGTTCACTACTTGTAGCATTCTTAACTGTTCTCTGACTCAGCTGTTACAGGGTTCATGGTATAAATGTCCTTGGAAAGAAAAAGGGACCTGATCTTCCCATGAGTCTGCCTGCCTTGATAGCCGTTTCTTCTCTGAGGCTTTTAGTACAGATCACTAGTTTAAGTTAATCTTACCAGGTTATACAGGCAGATGCTTCTTCGGGAATATAACTATAAAAATTACCATCTCATGGCTGATTTCAATTTAAATTTGCTTTCTGCATGCACAGCTTGAAGTTGAATATAAAGGAAGATGGACCCCAATCTCCCAAACTTGCTTTAACATCCATAGTTTTGCTTGGTTGTGTTCCTAATTTTGTCTGACTTTCAAGCTTAAAATTAATCTTGTACAATTTACTGCTGGAAGGAAAAGCGTTAGTAAACATGGAAACTCCTCCAACTAGTCAGAATACTAAAGATGGAGGAATCCTGTGTCTGTTCCAGAATACTTAAAGTCCAATACATAACTCTGAAAGAATGGTGGGTTTTCATTAAAAGATTTTAAAAATACCATACAGTCTTTGGAAAAGATATGACGGTGATCTTGCCTTTCTTTTCCAGATATTCTAGTAGTTGTTATCCCAGTTTAGAGCTAGCCAGGGCTTTTAAGGATAAATCACAATGAGGGCAAAACTGTAAATGGAAGTAATGTCTGAATTAAACGTCAAGGATGAGTATGGTATAGGTTGCAGTATTAAAAATTAAGTCAAACCAAAGAATACTTTGTTTTTTAACACTATTTAGTTCTAGCATTCTGTTACTTTTGCTTGTAGGTATCTATTATCCCACGTGGTAAAGGACTGGGTTACGCTCAGTATTTACCCAAAGAACAGTATCTTTATACCAAAGAGCAGCTACTTGACAGAATGTGCATGACTCTGGGAGGACGTGTATCTGAGCAAATCTTCTTTGGAAGAATTACAACTGGTGCCCAGGATGACTTGAAGAAGGTGACCCAGAGTGCGTATGCTCAGGTATGTGCTTAAGTGAGACTTTTTTTCTTACAGTTCTCTTTATCTACTACCTAACACTAATATTTTGAAATGATGCAATTTGATCAGGTATGTCCCTCAAAAGCCTGGTTTCAAAAAATACTACATGAATAAACGTTATGCTGTAGTATAGAGATGCTGATGACTCCTCAGGTGTTTTATTATAGTCTTGCATAGCCTCCTGTTGTATTAGGTTTTGATTATTGTGCTACATCTGCCTGCAGGAATGTATATGCTGCAGTTGATTCAAATTCATGTGGAAATTGTTTACTTTTAAAATGGAATTCAGTGCACAGACTTGATCATCTGATCCTACTTTTACAGTTGCCCGGTTTGAAAACCCAATTTGGATTCACATGTGTAACTAAATCCAGAAAACCTTGTATTTAAGCACTATTTGCTGACAATTAAGACTGTTGAAATTAAGACATTAGTTTGTGTTTATCACATTAACTAGTGCAGATGAGTAATTTGAAATACTACCAATGTAATGACTCACCAAAGTGTAGCTATGTGCTACACTTGTGTGTTATTCCATTTCCTGCATCAACACAAAAGATGTCATTTTATAAGACACTCACAAGGTGAAGGAGGGAGACATTTTAGAGTACGCTTCCCCTGCGCAACACTTACCCCTCCCACCCCCAAACCACACCTACCTCCTGGTCTCTGGTGTTCTCGTTGCCCTAGTTCTGGAAGTAAATGTACAATGAAATCCTGTTAATGTTAATTTTATGGGATCTTCAGTGACTCTTGCTCAATTTTCAATTAAAAAATGTTTAAGTACAGACTTCTGTTCAGGTTAACCAGACATACTTTCTCCAAAGAGAACTGGGGACTTAAATAAATTGAACTTTTCTTAAGGAGGCAGGGTAAGATGCTTGGCTCTAATGCTGAGATCTCTTTGAATTCTGAATATTCTTTGTCATTCCTATACTGATCTTGCAGGACCAAGCAGAGAAGTGCCGCTTTAGTAACCAGCAAATTGATAGTAGCCATAGAGTGAATACATAAATAGCAGTTTGAACTTATTTCTGCCTCTGCTGGAGTAAAATGCAACTTAAACCATCCATATTTGGCAACCAGAGGAGTTAACATTCAGTAGCAAGCCAAGCAGGATAAGAATCATTTTCACCTTTGTAGGGGAGTGTCTTGGGATGAAGTTATAGCATATGATTTTTGCATACGATAGGACAAAAACCTTCAAGACCCTGTACTTTAATACTTACGTTAACTTATCTATATGGGTGAGTAGAATATGCTAGACTTTGGATGCATTTTGAATTGGAAAAACACTTATTTCTGGTAAAGGAAAAGAGTTTTACTGCTTAATGAAGGCTAAAGTGTTTTTCTGTAATGCCTTGGTATTTAAACAGTGAAGCATAAATATACATTACAAGCAACTGCCTTTAAATGGTGGTATTTGTGTCCTTCAATTTAATCATTAAAAAAAAAATAGGTGGAAGTCAACTGAGGTACTTTAGCTTAGGTAGACTTGAGTTTTCAGGGAAGGGTTGGTTTTGGAGGAAAAGATTGTGTCACAGTGAAATGAATTCCTCCTTTCAGTTTTGTTCACCTTATTTTACATCAACATATCCTAAAATCTTACTGTCTCTGCTTTGTTTGATTTTTTCTTTGTCTTTTTTTATTTTTTCTTCAGATTGTTCAGTTTGGTATGAATGAAAAAGTAGGGCAGATCTCCTTTGATCTCCCTCGTCAAGGAGACATGGTATTAGAGAAACCTTACAGTGAGGCAACTGCCAGATTGATAGATGAAGAAGTACGGTCGCTAATTAACATTGCTTATGACAGGACAGTAAGTCTCCTGACTGAGAAGAAAGCAGAAGTGGAGAAGGTGAGCATTACAGTATTTTAAGCCACCAAGTTCAAGCCGGTAAGCCAGAATTGAACTGAATAGATTAAAAATAGTGACTATGTAAGTATATGAGGAAGTTTGCTCAAAAACTACTTGATGTAATCAGGAGAGTGTGTCACAAGACTTAAATAAGTAAATGGAATTCTCCTTTTGTGTTGGAACACCTCTGAGGTTCTCGTGAATGTGATTTAACACTCCCTCCCCCCTTATGGTCAATATTCTTTTGGAAGTTGGAGGGAAAAAGTCTGTCTACTAAAGTAGGCTTTAGTAGACATACAAGTATGAAACTTAAAAAACCCAAACACAAAATACCAGGATTCCAATTCATTAGGCTAAAAGAAGCTCTCTAAGAAGGGAGGTACATATACCTTCCTTCCTCCTGAATTCCTTTTGAATGTTAAATAAAAAGTTTCTACCATCATCCTTCCCTGCCACCTGGCTACTTGTGATCTGCCTTGCTGCAGCAGAGATCACCCTTGTGCATATTCTCTTCCTTCACACCAGAAGGCCTGATAGAGCAAAAGGATAATTTTCCAAGGCATCCGATAGGCTTACTGACAAGAAGCCAAGTTTGTATGGATTCAGTAAATGGTGTTACAGTAGGTCCACATGCCAAAAAAGATGACGGAATACTGTTTGTGCTGAACAGTGCGCTCACTGACCCGAGATGGTTACAAACTACACTTGTATGGTATTGTATGCAGTGGCATTTTATGGTGCTCCTTAGCCTGTAACGTAACAGCAGCCCTCTTGAACCATCTGGTTTGATAGGAAGGGAATGCTTGTTTTCATCTATAGCGTTGTCTTGCATCAGGAGCCTTTTGGCAGCAGCGGAAGGCTGCTGTTCTGAAGCAACAGGAACAGCAAGTGGCCCACAGGGAGGGCACTTTTGGCAAATCTTAAAAGTAGGATGAAAAAAGGTATCTTTGCTACCTAAATGCTCACAGGGGAGAAAAATCATGTATTAAGTGAACTCTGGGCAACCTGTTTTTTCTATCAAAATTAATCACTGCTGAATTTGGTCCCAGACTGCCTTAAACTCTTCCAAGGAAGAGAACCAACTTAGGTATTTTGTATGTGTGACATAACTTACTGCTATTCCAGGTTGCCCTACGACTACTGGAGAAGGAAGTGCTTGATAAAAGTGATATGCTAGACTTGCTTGGCCCAAGACCATTTGCAGAAAAGTCTACTTATGAAGAATTTGTTGAAGGTACAGGAAGTTTGGATGAGGATACTTCACTACCAGAAGGCCTTAAAGACTGGAACAAAGAGCGTGAAAAAGAGAAGGAGGAGACCACAGATGAACAGGTTGCTAGGCAGATCAGAGGCGGGATGCCATTTTAACTGCACAGTGTGTGATGATGCTGACTTGCACTCTGGAAGAGAAACAAACTCGCCTAGTTTGTACTTCAAAACAAAAAAATATTTATTCAACCAAACTGTATTAGGGGTAAGTGGAAGAGTGATCTCTTGTGAGGAGATAAAGATGTTCTGCTCTCAGTTTACATATGTGATATCATCTTTTACCAGTGAACTGATGATAATCTTGCATTTGTCAACTGAAGAAACACACGTTGGATTTGAGCTGCAGTGGAATGCCAGAACTGAGCCTCTCAAACTTTGAAACAGTTCAGATTCATGCACAAACTTTGTGGCACTGGTCTCTTCTTAAAATGTATGTAAGCTTACAGAAATTAAATTTTTTTTTGATTATTCATCTAAAGGATACCTGTATGTGACCCGTTTCCAGAAAAAGAATCATACAAAATGCATTGTTGAATGCTTAGCCAAAAGTCTGGTCTTACAAAGTACTAGCTTTGCAAAACTATCAGCTCTGTCAACTGACCCTTTTCCCTTCCACCTTTCATTTTGATTTTAGAAAGGAGTTTGTCTACAGAACTGCCATGTAAGTTGACAGTGAAACTGGACACCCACTTAAATATCTTAAAATGTACTCATGGTTCAGTGTCCTTAACTCTGAAACTCAGTTGGGCTCCTGCAGTTTTATTAGTCAGTTTTTTACAGAATTCTGTAAGATATTGAACATATGAATGTGTTGTGTAAATACAGTTTGAGTCAATAAAATCAGTACTTTTCTGAACAAAGCTTGTCTTTTTTTTTTCTTTCTGGTTTCTTGGTATAGAATTCAGACTAATACATAACTTCCTCTTAAGCATAAGATTTTGTTAAATTAGGGTAGCAAAGTTGTGCTCACAAATACCAAAACCAGCAGCCAAATCTGAAGAGATCCAGAAGAGAGGGAGGCAGGGTGGGGTGGTGGGTAGTTGCAGGATGAGAATGAACCAAGCTTCTCTCCTGGACAACACATCTTTAAGGCTTATGACTGAGAGGGCGGGTTAAGGGAATAATCAGTGACTGATTACATCTGTATGTTGCAACACACTGGAAAGCAGTAGGCTGACAAAGGAAAAAGTTGTCTTGAAAGGTCAGGCCTATTTGAAGTAAATTGTGTACTGAAATTACTCTTTGGGGATTTTTTTTTCTTTGTGATGAAGCTGTTGCCATCTCTGATGTTGCCTGGCTTCATAATGAAGAGGAACAAAGGAAATGGAGCAAATTTAGGGTGTATTTACTGAGCATTTTTAGTTGTTAAACAACACCTCTCCATATCCCTATTTGAGTTGTTGTTGTAGAATAACTGGTAAACAGGAAAGCATCCTGAATAAAACTTAATAAAGGAACTGAAATTTATTGGAGCCAAAGTCTAGAATGATTTATTGCAACTGTCAACTCATAAAACTTAAATCTTGCACATGGGGTGAAGTAGTGACTGGTTTCTGTGCATGTGCTCTAATGCTGTACCTTACATGTATTCTGTATTAATGCCTTGTTTGTGCTGTTCCCCTGCCCCCCCATTTGGCTGAACACTTCTTGTTTGGAATAGGCACGTTGTAGTCAGTGCTGATGACTAAATGTGCTTATGTCACAAAGGCCAGAGTTCAGCATCTCGTCATTCCTTAAAAAAACCCAACAACAATGAAAAACACACTACAACCCCCCACCCCACCCCCCCCAAAAAAAATCCCTAACCGAACTTTTCAAAATGGTACTACTACCAGACCATAAAAGACTCATCATCTCTCCAGGAAATGTTACCTCTTACTCCCTCTTTGTGCTGTCTGCTTTTAAATTCTGCACGTGTTTAGTTGCAGCATGCAATTAATAAGCATATGATAATGTAAAGGAGAGGCAACTCCCTTTGCCCCTTTTAGAGCATTAACTTGCTTTGTATAAGCTTACCTCAGTCGGTCTTAGTATTTGTGCCAGAAGTGGCAGAATTTGACCATCAGGGCTTTGTTTTGATTCTAAAGATAGGAAAATTTACAAAAAAAAAAAAAAGCTGTTTACCCAACCTGCTTCTTTAAAGAGGGCTATTAGCCTCCTCCTACTCCAAATTTAAGACTTAAGGTGGTTTAACATAAATGAAGAAAATCAAGTTCAGTCTGTCTGTGCTGCGGCTGCCAGTAAGGCCAGATTAATTGTGGCCAACGCAGTGAGCAATGCTGTTTCAACTAGTAGTGGCTTGTACAGCATGGATGCAGCCAGAGTTCCTCCTTCCTCCCAGTGCTGGGTGGGACAAAGAGCAGGTCTAGACCCTCTTTCCCAACCTGACTCTATTCCCAGAAGGCAAACACCTTTTCCTAAGGAGATACAAATGCAAGAGAAGACAGGGAGAGCAGCAATCTTGGGATACAGAGAAATTGAGTCTATGGTGGCTTAGTTAAGGTAGTCTATGCAGAGACTGTCATGTCTGTAAACTGAGGGTCTGCCCAACTCCTTGCTGGCTTTGACCAGCAACTTTGCAAAGGAGCTGGTCCATCAGGTTCAATTCCTGTTCCTGTCCTGATAACACACCTTTCTGTGGCACACCTCACTCACTCCCTGTCTCCACATGGCATCCGTGGTATAGCTTGCTGGTTTTTTTCCCCGCATCCTAGTGCTGGCTGAGGTGTTGTTTGTGTCTGGGCAGTACTGGGAGCTCCACTTCTAGGCCTTCTTCGGTCTGGCTTGTCCTGGCAGCCTGCTTCTATGTCTTTCTCTGCAGCCAGGTGCAAAGCAGTAAAAAGGAGAGAAAAATGAAGGTGGGCTAGGCATGGAAAGAAAAGGTGCAAGAGACTAGGTTGAAAAACTAGGGGGGAAATGAAAAACATGTAGGTGAGGAATGTAAAGAGAAACAAAGCTAGGTGGGACTCAGCAGGTAGATTTCACAATAAACAAGAAGTTTCCAGGGAAAATAGCAAGAAGTTATTTGAAAGGAAGTGCAGCTGAAGGAACTGTTCACCAAACCCATTAGTAAAACAATTTTCAGTTTTATGGCAGGAAAGGAAGATGATTAGAGCTGGTTGACTGAAGAGGAACAGGAGGCATTTGTGCTTCCCATGGCTTTCTTACTGCTTACATGAAAGCTGGTCCTCTGATGCTGTTCCTTCCACAGGTTCCTGGGTTCGTTTTGGTGGGTTGGGGTTTTTCCCCTAAGCTGAGATGGAAGATCTGTTTCCTTTTGTTCCTGAAGAGGCCATTAGTTTGCCTCCCCCACCTCCACACAGTCTAGAAATCCACATCAAACAGCTGCAAGTAAACACATGCAAAAAAATGCCTAAGAGTAAAAGCAGGATGAGAGGATGTTGTTAGGTCTGGATTCCACAGACTCAATGTGCTGGATTTTGGGTCCATGTATGAAAACCACTAAAGAACAGGCTGGTTCACCAAGTAACTCAGTCATTTAGGAACTTCAAGATTCCTAGCATTTTTCAAGTATTAACTTTTTTTTTTTCCCACAGCAGTATCAGAATTTATGGCTGGGACCTAGTTGCAAATTCTGTATTACCACGAAATGCAGTTCCACAAGCTGCAAGATGGTTGCTTCTACTTCACTCAGAAGCAGCTATGCCAGTGCTTTAATTGCAAAGCCTGTGCCACAGCTGCCTGATGGCAGGCTCTGAGCCTGTAACACATTCTCCTCCCTCTTGAAGCTAACAGCGTGCCATATACAAAGCATCAACTAAACTTCTAAGTGTAATGGCATTATTCCCAACTAAATTTACTAAACATTAACTAAATGTTAATTTCTCTTTAATGCATATTCTATTTTAGCTTAATCTCATGGCATGATAAATACATAGTCACAACATATCGCAACATTTGTGAAATGCATATTTAAAGGTGCTTTATTCAAAAGTCCTTTAGGCATCATTAGCCATTGCAAAGAACATGGCCCCTGTGAATTGGCTGACTCCATCCTGACCCTTCAAAAGATAATCAGCCAGGCCCTCTCAATCTCCACCTATACACCTACACCAAAGCCAGTTTGGTTAGTACGTTCCAGCGACTCTGCCTCGACCCATGGAAGTCACTTTACATGAAAAACTTGTCCTTGATTAAAACTAGTTTAGTTCCACTTCTGGGTAGAATAAAATTGGGCAGACAGCTTCAGCTTATGTTATTAACCATAGCCACATTCATATACTTTATAAAATACTGTCTCATTCCCCGAGTCCCCAACAAAACATAACACCATCTTGTTAGGAGCAATGGATCTTAAGAAATTACACTGTGTCTGTAAAGTGCCTTTTAAAGTATTGAGCAACACTTCTGCTTAGAAAGTGCTTCTCAAGGCAAGGGGAGCAAAGAGTTCCCAAAACATTTAAAGTTTGGATTTCCTACCGTTTCTCCTTTGTTTGCTTGTTTTGTTGCCTAGAAACTGACCTCAGTAAGAGACTCCATGCAGACAGTGTTCTCTGGTAGAGGCTCTCTAATGCAGAAGGGCTGTTTAACTGATAGAAGCAGAAACATAAAGCATGCACAGAAGAGCAAACGCCCAACAGTCACTTTGTCAAGGTGGCAAGTCAGCAGGGTAAGACAGAGACCCTTCTGTTTCAGCTTCAGCATAAGCAGATAAACTGTTGTTCATCTTTCATTTATTTTGCCAGCTGTTTTACATATTATGGATAAATACTTTTATTTTTATTTCACCTTATCTATCCAGTGGTTTTAACCAAATGTGGTAGCAAGACATCTATAGCATCTATGGGTGTGGTAAACTCATGAACCTAGGTAGTGAGATCCATCAACACACAGCCTACACCCCCTCTCCCACCATGTTCTGTGTAGTATTGACTATCAACTACACAGCCTACGTGGAAGGGAGATTGGAATAGCACCAATAACTGGTGATAGCCAGGGACAGGGGGACCAGCAAGACTTTGGGGTGCCACGTTAAACCCCAAGGGTCCTTAAAGAACACACCACATATGGATAGAATTCATATATATATGATCTGTGATTATTCAGCAGCAAGTGATGAAGTTACATACCATAAATCCAGCCTCTAGCCTGCAGCTCACTGGATATTTATATAGCATTGACTGCCCAAAACACTTTTGCTTGAGAGGATACTGATCTTTTTTATTATTTTTTTTGAGAGGACTAGAGTCAAATATCACTGTTAACAGTTACTGTACAGAATAGCTAAAAACTTTTTCTTCTTTTTATCATGAATAAATTTTGTTCCTGGCAGTTCAGTATTGTACATTCAGTACAGAATGAATACTTCAAACCCACAAAATTTTCTTACTCATAATTGGATGAAAATAGTGCAGCTCTATTTAGTAGATTTTCATGCCTATTTTATGTCTTCTCATGTACAACTTTAGGGATGACAAACATTGTTTGGAAAAAAAAATCCCAAACACGCAATCTCTGTATTCAGACTCGTAGGCCAAAGTCTTAACTGAATGCCTTACGTTTGTCTCATGAATAGAAATGGCCTGATTTCCAGAAATGCTTAATGTCCTCAGTTCTCAATGACCTCAATGGACTCGGAAGAGCAGATCCAACATCTTAAAAAAAAAAAAACACAGAGCATGAGTTTAAGCCTAAATACAGATTTATAAGCCTAATTATTAGAAATCCAGATTTGAAATTTTGGCCTGGAAAATACTGCACCTAATTTCTTTACTCATTGATTTCTTCTTCATCATCTTCAAATGCTTCCTCTCCATCATTTGCTGTTGCTTCTTGGTATTGCTGATACTCTGAAACCAGATCATTCATGTTGCTTTCTGCTTCTGTAAATTCCATTTCATCCATTCCTTCTCCTGTGAACCAGTGGAGGAAGGCCTTTCTCCTGAACATGGCTGAAAACTGCTCTGAGATCCTTTTGAAGAGCTCTTGAATAGCAGTACTGTTGCCAATGAATGTGGAAGCCATCTTGAGGCCACGAGGAGGGATGTCGCACACTGCGACCTTGACATTGTTTGGGATCCACTCCACAAAGTAACTGCTATTCTTGTTCTGGATGGCCAACATCTGCTCATCAACCTCCTTCATGGACATGGGACCACGGAAGACGGTAGCCACTGTCAAATATCGCCCATGTCTTGGGTCACAGGCTGCCATCATATTTTTGGCATCAAACATCTGTTGGGTGAGCTCTGGAACAGTGAGTGCTCGGTATTGTTGGCTGCCTCGGGCTGTCAAAGGAGCAAAACCTGGCATGAAAAAGTGGAGGCGTGGGAAAGGGACCATATTTACTGCCAGCTTCCGGAGGTCAGCATTTAGTTGGCCTGGAAATCGCAGGGATGTAGTTACCCCACTCATGGTAGCAGAAACCAAGTGGTTTAAATCACCATACGTTGGAGTGGTGAGCTTCAGGGTGCGGAAGCAAATGTCATACAAAGCTTCATTGTCAATGCAGTAGGTTTCATCTGTATTTTCAACCAGTTGGTGGACCGAGAGTGTAGCATTATAAGGCTCCACCACTGTATCAGAAACCTTTGGAGAGGGCATGACACTAAAGGTATTCATTATCCTGTCTGGATATTCCTCTCGTATCTTGCTGATAAGTAGGGTTCCCATGCCAGACCCCGTCCCTCCTCCCAGGGAATGAGTGAGCTGAAATCCTTGCAAGCAATCACAGTGTTCGCACTCTTTTCTTACAACATCAAGTACGGAGTCAACCAACTCTGCCCCTTCTGTATAGTGTCCTTTAGCCCAGTTGTTTCCTGCACCAGTTTGTCCTAAAATAACATACAAAAGGGAAAGAAAATTTACAAAATTATTGGTAAGGTTTGGTATTTGCATCCTAAATGGATTCACATCTGTAACAAGAGCTGCTACAACTCTGTCAGGTAGGTAACTGTGCTCTTCGGTTTTGCCCACAAATACCATTGGAAGTATCAACACAAACTTTTTATGTAGTCTCCTTTTGCATCAAATCCCTGGTAGTTTTCATTTTCACTTTTGGGTGGGGTTGGGGTTTTTTTTTTTCTTTTTTTGGTATTTAACTTTTCATAAATGCAAAGATGGCCTTGACTCCTTGTTTTGAAAGCTTTCACACTCCCAATCCTGCTTACTCCATAAACACAAGACAGACTGTTTAGTATTTAAATACTTTCTAAGGACCATGATGTATACAAAGCTTAATCACAGATACACGTTTCTGCATGAAAGGTTCTTGGACTGTTCCTGTGACATACAGAGGCACTGTTGTCATTCAAGGATAAGGCTGTACTTTGGAAGTCCTATATAACTTGTTATATCAAGAACTATAATGTTTTTCATTCATGGTTACCTAGACTGAATGAAAATACTGATCAACAGAAGCTTCAAGAATGTTATTTCTAAAACCTTGAAGTTAAGTGCCATTTAGCTTTTACTGGTTTCCCTACAAACTCACTATTCTTCAGGATCTGCAAAGCAACTTGCAAAATTGGATTACTGACATTCCACAGGCCCCTTACTTTCTGCCCAAGGCTTCCATTTTCCTATTATGTGCCACTCAGTTTATTAAGTTGGACAGCCTGGAACTTTTGCTATGTCACAATTTTGTTATGACTTGGATAACAAGGAGGATTAAATGGGGGACCCATTTTTTTAATACTCCTGTTCCTCACAATGACTACTATACACATACATTGCACCACGGAACTCAGCGGTACTCTCACAAGTGGCATTCAGAAAGAGCAATAGTTTTAGAATTAGGTACAGAGCTGTCAACTTCTGCGTCATTCTCCAAGACCTTCCCCTTCCTTCCTATTTCCAAGTCTCATTCGAATTCCCAGTGCACTGTGTTGGTGCCAAACATTTGAATCAGGGAAACTGCTTGCTGGGATATTGTTTAAATATGATGCACTTTATTTTCACTGCATAAGTGCTTGGTTTCCTCATGATGTATTTTGTTAGTTAATGCATTGTTCTATACATTGCTATATTTTTCTCTCTTTGAACCTAGGGAGCTCAGTACTTCCTGTCCAGCTGGGCAAAGCACAAAGTAATATCCTTCCAGAATTAAATATGCTTGTAACCTATGCGGTCTGCTTGAGCAGATCCCCCACTACAGATAGGGCAGCACAACAGGCTGCACGCTAACAAGAGGACATCACTCCAAGATTAGAAGGATCCCAATAACACCAAATTCTGACTTTAGGGCTTTATTTTGCAGATTGCCCCTTGTGTAAACATCGTATCATCCTTCTTCAGTGGCCAGTGAGATAAGGAGAGAATGAAGAATAGGAACAAAGAACAAGATATGAGAATGGGGACTACTGTCACAAATGCGGAAAATATATTTTCATGGGGGAAAAAAAGAAGAATCAGTAGAGACTGATTTTACTTGCTTTTGCTTAGTTTGCAGATCAGGTTCAGAGATGCCCAATACAGAGGTGGCCCTCCTTCAGGCCCTCCACTGTGTTAGACTCCCTCAGTTTTAATTTGAATCGCACAAACTCCTAGATGCCACCTCTCTATTGCACTAATACGACCTTTGTATTTAAACTGCTGAGGGTAACAGTAGCAGCAGCTGCATACACCATCACTAATGGCTTCCGTCCAGCCCACAGCTATTGGCTATTCCTGTGGTAACGCTGCACTTCATCCAGTAGTCAGCCACCTGCCTAGGGTCTCCCAACATTTTCACTTGGAATTTACTGCTGTGCACACGTATATATGCCCAGTAATCTGTTACTTCCAGACCCACTGGCTCTATAGCACTTTAAGACCAGCACCACCACACAGAACATGCTCAATAAGCCCTGGAAGCTCCAGACTTCTTTCCCATGACAACACAGTACAGTCTGGAGGTGCCATGGCTCTGACAAGGCTGCCACACACCTGGAGATCTTGCTCATGATCCTGTGAAACCCTACTGGATGCCCTCCACTTATCAGGTACCTGCCAGACCTCTGAAAATCTTAGACAAACACATAAAATAGACAAATTCCACCACAATTAAATCTCTAGGTGGAAAATGAGCCTATGTCCACAAAAATCAGGACTTGGCAGATCTTCTGCCAATCCTGGAAGCTCTCAGTTGTATGCACACCATCTCTATTATCCTGCCTCTGCCTTTTCTCACTGTGCATTTACCATGATCTCAAGGAAGTCTAGATGAAGCAATCCCACAAATTATCTGCACTCTTGGTACCTCCAGATCCTTCTACCACTATTTCTTTCTCCAACACATTGCACACATGTTCAGGTTGAGGTACACATGCATAGAAGCCATTTCTCTAACGGGCAATTTATTTTTTAATCCCTAAAATTGCAACTATTTCCTGCAGCTTTCTTTCACTCCTTTCCTCGTCACTGCTTGAAATAAAAGACAAACCTGGGAAGAAAGATCAGTAGCTTGCATGCTAACGCTTGGAAGTCCAGTACAACCAACCTTGGTGCAGAACACACTGTATGATTTAGAGAGGGAAGGACAGCTCCTTTGACATTTTTGTGGTTGCCCCTACTAGTTCAGAAAATTTAAATTGGAGTGGTAACCATGCATGAAAGCTAGCAAGGGTGTACACAGGAAAAGAATGGCAAATGCAAAAACGTACAAACTGGTTAACAAGAGGAGATACATCAGAGTTCACAGCAGTTCCTGCTGGGCAATACTATTCTGTTAAGTAGCCAGGAGACCTGCTGCTCTCATACAGCAAAATCATTCTACCTGCACTTCCTCAGCTTTTAGATAGATCACTACCTTGTCAACACAAGCATTAAAGCACAAGGGCTATTTTTGTGTCTATCTCCATCTACTGCTGGTCTGAGCTAGAATTCCTGTATCTGGAATGTGCAATCATGTACTCAATATACCTGAAATCCTGACTGATGGTCTGTGGTTACTCGCTATGGAGACACAGGCACATGCAAGTATATACAAGCAGAGACAGAAAACATCTCCATCAGAATGAGCCCTAACAGCCTGGGGTACAGCAAGTATGGAAATGCCAGCTTCTGCCACAAAATCCTCTGTGGGCCCAGGCCAGATTTTTAGAAGAGAAAACAAAATGCTTTGTTGGCTTTTGACACAGAAGATCATTACTTCAGCACTCAGGCAGCCATTCTGCATTATTCAGCAGGTTGGGAGGACAGTGCCTGATGCTGGCAGGGGCCTCTGTCAGATAAGAGTTGATCACATGCTGTTGTTTCATTGTTAGCTCAGCAGGGAGTACAGTGAACTGGGCTATTGTTGAAGACACCCTGAATTGATTTTGCTCTGGTTTTAGGGGCGGTATGCCAAACTGTAAAACTCCAGTTCAGGTATTTCCATAGGTCAGGTGAATTCACTTTCAGAGTACTTGTGTGGTCCATGCAGGAGAGAGTGAAAGGAGAAACCTGAATATAGAAACACACTTCATAAAGCTGCCTGTATCTATGGCTTTTGTCCCCAAGCTTACTTCTTCATGTTTTAAGTTGAAATTCCTTTGAAAGAGACCCTTAACATCACCGCCATGGATTATACAGGAGAACAACAGGGACAACAAGCATTGAAAGTTTTAGGTCAGTTAAAGGGTTAAAGTAACTCTATATAGCTTCTTACTCCCCACCTCAACAGCAACAACACAGACAGACTTAAGTTTGGTTTATACCACCCAAACAATGTTTATCTTTCCTCTGTCTGTCCCTGGCATTGTTCCTTCCTTATGTTAACACAATATACCAAACTAAGTTGCAACCTAAGCTTGCTTTGGCAGGAGGAAATCTGTTTTGTGGCTAGTGCAGACTCAAACCAAAAGGACCCAAGAGCTCTCATGGCAGCTTTCATTCAGACTTCCTGTTTCAGCAAGTGGATCTACTTAACCTTCTCACACCACTTCTCCTTTAATGCAAAGGGACTGATAATGCTTCTATACTTTGTAAGGATGCTATGTAATTTAAGCCTGGCAACATGCATTTTTAAGCTTAGATGGAAAGTACTACAGAAGTCCAAAGTGAAACAGTAAAGGCTACAACCACCCTCCGCAAGAACACTGCAAAACCAGAAGTTCCCCACATACTCCCTGACTGTTCCTCATTATGTTGGAAAATAACCCAGTAACTAGCTATATATGACAATGTGTGCCATATTACAGTTGGTGTTCTTCCGCTGTTTACTATACTGGAAGGATCTGCTGAAAAAGTTGCATTACACAGCCAATAAACAATTTAACACCCAAACATTTAACATGAATTCAAGTGAAGAACAGTCTGGTTGGTTTGTGGCTGAGGTTTCCCCTCCCTCCCCCCACCTCCATTTTCCAGAGTTTTGTGGTAAAGAAGTGGTTTCAGGATTTCTCTGGAGTTCATACATATGGAAAGCAAATGCACTTTATCCGACTACCACAGAATGCTTTCAGTACTTTGCTAATTGAAGGAATAATTAACAGAAGAATGACTTTTTCAGTTAACAGGACCTTTTAGCTGACTTGCAGATAATTGGAATTGTATTGTTAAGCTATTAGGATTTCTCAGTACTAACGACCACTTTGGAACAGGGAGCTTAAATGCTTTTTGGCCATTCACTTGGTCACCAAACACCTGTTGGATAGTTTTGTTTTCTTAAGAAGTGATGTCCACATACCGAAGATGAAATTATCAGGCCGAAAGAGCTGACCAAAAGGACCAGATCGCACACTATCCATGGTTCCCGGCTCCAAGTCCACCAAGACGGCTCTCGGTACAAATTTCTGGGCTACAATAAAAAGCAAGCATGCCCTTAATGTTCTGAAATAAGCTAACACAGTTATAGCTTTCAATACATAAATACATTATGTCTCATGCTATTAGTCTAATACAAATTGTACATATATAAAGATTTCCTATACAGGAAGACAGGGTGGTGAAAAAACCCAGCACCACAGGAACAAATCAATCCTGCTTGAAAAACAGACCAGATATCTTTTGGGTCATACAGAGTGTATATTACGTTTTGTAAGCTCTTTTTTTTTAGCACTAGGTATGAGGAAGGAAAGTTTCCGGTTAGAAAAAACGGTTGACGTGCTCTTCGTAAGAAAGCAGGTAATCTTCTCGGCGTGTGGTGGGGTGAGCTGGGATCGGCCGGCGGGCCGATGGCACAGGAGGGGCCTGACCAGATGTGCAATACAGCTTCACACACTCCCTTCTCTCCCGGATTCCTGCGCCCCTTCCCGCGGCGTCCCCCGCCCCGCACCCCTCTCCATCCCGCACTTACAAGATGATTCATTATAGTAGACGTTGATCCTTTCCAGCTGCAGCGCTGAGTCACCGACATAGCCTCCGGCGGGGTCAATGCCATGTTCATCGCTTATCACTTCCCAAAACTAAGGCAGCACAAGGAGAAGCGGGTTAGGAACTCCCCTGCGGAGGAGCACCGGGGGCCCTGCCCGGCGGCAGCTGCCGGATTCCTGGCGTGCCCGCCGCCCCTCCCTGCCCCCGGCGGGACGGGACGGGACGGGGCGGGGGCCGGCGGGCACAAGCCGGGCAAGCAGCGGGGCTGAGGCCGGCGGACGACCCCCAAGCCCTCAGCGTTCCGGATGGGACCTCTGCCGCCCTCCCCCGCTTACTGAGCCACGGCCCGGCCGGCTTAAGTGTAAAAATAATTTAAAAACAAAACTAAGTTCGAAACTCCCGGTCCGTTCCTGCACTTCCCAGAGCCTTCCACAGACACGGGCAGAGCTGAGACGCGCCGTCACTCGCGTCCCGAAGGCGCCCGGCGCCTCTCGGCCGGTGTAGGGGGGGGGGGGGCTGGCCTAACGCTGCCCCGCGGGACCGGACAGCCCGGAGAAGCGGCCGAGCTCAGGGGCTCCCCTCAGGCTCACCTTGGTGCCGATCTGGTTTCCACACTGGCCCGCCTGGATATGCACAATCTCCCTCATGGCGACACCCGACCCGACCCGACCCGCCCGGCCTCACCTCGCCTCTCCCGCCGCCCAGCCCGGCACTGTGAGGCGGTGGCGGAGCGGGCGGGGCTTTATGGTCTGTGAGGCGGCGCGCGCGCCCACCCACCCCGCTCCCGCCCGCCGGGCGCCGCGGCGGCTCTGCCCCGAGTAGGGGGCGCGGGGGGTCACGGGTGGCGCTGGAGCGGGTGTCTCTGCCAGCGCCCGGGCTCCCCCGCGGCTGCAAATGCTCCGCTCGGCTTTATCGTAAAACTGGGCGGCAGCCTGCGGAGCTACAGATGGGAAACAGGCGGCTGGAACCGCAGGGCCGGCGGGGAAAATCGCTCGGGGTTTAAACCACCCCCGAATTTAGTTCAGACTCACACTGCTGGGGGGGGGTCCCCATCCATCACGCCGAAGGCTGGGGCTCGCCGCAGCCCAGGGCGCCTGCCCTGCCCCTCCCCCCCCCGCCCCGCCGGGCTGTGCCCAGGCTGGAGGGGCCGCTGAAGTCCCCCGCTCATCTCAGCCTGCCCGCGGGGCTCTGCACCCTCCTCCCTCCGAGAAGTCCTTGTGCGGGCTCGGGCCGGGCTCCCACGCACCCGGGGCCGCCCCACTTCTCCCCCCCCTCCCCAAGCAGAGAGGGGAGAGGGCTGAGGGCTGGCCGCCGTCCCCCGCGGGGATCCGCTCCTAC
Organism: Elanus axillaris; assembly: GCA_026212715.1. Classification (NCBI taxonomy): domain Eukaryota; kingdom Metazoa; phylum Chordata; class Aves; order Accipitriformes; family Accipitridae; genus Elanus; species Elanus axillaris. The sequence continues at coordinate 3,085,035 of JANZLQ010000050.1, read as the reverse complement.
CCCGGCGCCTCGCCAACCGCAGGCTGCAAGCCCCGCTGCTACCCCCGGCCCCGCCTGCCCCCCCTCACCGGGAACTCCTCCCCAGAAGTTAGCCCGAAGTTGCGCACCCGCACCGGGCAAGGAGCACGGAGTGGGGGCGTGGGGACACACGCACACACACACGGAGTCCCACCGCACACGCCCCACAGACGGAGACAGACACCCAGCCGAGGGACGCGGACCACCCCGGGGCCCCTCAGCGCCGCCGCTCCGCACCCACCTGGATGTACGCCATCTTCCGCGGGGCGCGGGGCCGCCTCCCGCCGCGCCGCGCCGCTCCGCCCGCGCCCG
>JANZLQ010000050.1:3057590-3079848 GCA_026212715.1 Elanus axillaris | reverse complement strand
TTTTTTCACCATGCACAAAATAGGAAGAAAGCTTTCTTAAGATCTCACTTGCAGATTTACTCCCTTCATTGTTTTTTTCCTTTTTCCCTTCTTTTTGCAATTTTAACTCCACTTCTGCTGTTAAAAAAAAATCAATTAATATATTCAACCTAAAAAATTAGTAAGATGTTGCAATAGCTATAAACTGCCAGCCCAACGTTGCAAACTCATGCTCCAGCCAGCCTCTTGAACAATCACTTTACATGACTTACATTTTCAAAGTATCTTTGGCTCCCAGATGTAGAAGCAAAATATTAAATAGTAAAAGATGTCCATGCTTGCATTTGAGGGAGTGGCATGACCCTTTATGATAGTCAGGATGTGAATTAAGGAAGATCTGACTGCTTGGCTAAGTCTGGATTACTCTGACATTTCTAGCTGGGAAAAGCCTAGAACAGTTTATTTCCACTGGACATCTCTTTGGTGCGCCAATGTGATGGGCAGAGCCCATGTAGTTCTTTATTCCTGTTAGTCAGCACTGACAAGGATTTTGGCTGTCAGTCTTAGCAGTGGTATCAGAGAGTGACAGCAAATGCTCCAGTGCAAGATCCAGCTGCCTTGAAAAAGCTGTATAAGTTCATGGTCAAGACAAACTGATGGGGCCATGTGGGGTTGCAGAGCCTCCAGTGTTCTCGTCTTCAGCCTGTCTCATGTACTCCTTGACCTTGCAAAGGCTAAAATAGAAATGGATACCTACAAGATGATGAATTGCATAAGGCAGGACAAAATGTGTAAGGTGCCCATGCTACGGAGTAAAAGGATTTTCCAGTAATACCAGCCCAAGCAACAATCATCTCCCACAAAGTCAGATGGAAATTTGCTTTAATGCCCTGGAAAAACCCCAGCGAAGTTCTTCTGTATTTAGCTGGTCATATGATATGATTGTTAAGTTGATTATCACATTTGTGTTTATATCAGGGTTGTTGCTAGGACCATTTCTGTTTACTGGAGTTTTTAAGGACTAGAGAGAAATTCATGTGATAGCAGAACAGTTAACATGATAGCTACTATTGTCTTTTTCAGAATGATAAATATGCTGTATATTGATACGTAAGAATATCAGCAAGGGTCTATCCAGTGTTACAAAGCTTGTTAGCACTTACATTAACTACCAAAGCAGTAAATATAATCCACATGGTGGATTCACTCTGACAGCTTGTAGCAGCCTAGTAAATGCTACTAACCCCATGGTCACCTTTAGGAGGAAGGTCCCAGGGTCAATGTTGTTCCTTTCTCTCCTCTTTAGTCTGAAAGTTTTTCATGCAAATTAAAAAAAAAAAAAAAAAAAGGAAAAAAAAATTTTAAAACACTTTGGCTTTGGTTTTTTTTGCCTGGTTTCCTGATGAAACAAAGCATGGGAGGCCATGCTCTGAGCAAATGTGTGCCCATGTATCTCCACCACCACCTCCTTTTCAATCTGTCAACCTCTTGTGACAAAATCTGCAAGAGGCACCTGAGTTCCAGAGACATTGTAGCAGCGGAAGGCTCTAGAAACAGGTCAAGAGCCCGACAGCATGGTCAAACATTTTAAAGGGGGAAGGGAGATGGGAAGGTACATACACAGAAGTGTAGAGTCTAGTAAGGCTATCGCCAGTATACACATTTATCACAGGTGTTTAGCAGCTTATATTTTGCCTAGAAAGGCCGCTACATTTCATATGGTCCTCAAACAGTTTCTTGCTTTGTTCTGCCCCATTTAAGCTTGTTGCTGTGGAAGCTGTAGTGTCACTAATTGCTGCCTATGCTCAAACATAGTACTCGGGGGGGTGTTTTAATGCTGCTCACCTGTCTGCTTTATAACTGTAGCTGTCAGTGGAGATAATACTGGTGTTTGTGTTTTAGCCCGCAAGATTGTGGTCTGAACTTTGTAATGTTAAAGCAGAGGTCACTATATCAGGTCAGGGGTAAATATGTTTGTAAATGAAATGTCTGAGAGACTTTGAAGCAACACTGGAGGAATTCCACCATCTCATCAAAAGGAGTTTCTAGCTGCATTTTCACGTGCTTTTCTCACTGTTTGACAAGATGAATGGAAAACCACTGTAACTCCAGCCCTGAATATTAATGTGTTTGAGTTCAGTTGCCCTTGCACTTTCCAGCACTTACTGTCTTTTCATTTGTAACACATTTTCTGTCCTTTGGAAATGAGTATTTTCTTTCAGCCCTTTGTTTCTCCCTGTGCTTAGCCTCAATGCTAACAATAACTCATCCAGAACTTTTTGCAGAGTTGGGCATGGTGATTTTTATGCAACAGCTGTAGCAGCTGGAGAAGAGGGAGTCATGTACCTGCCTGTTTTGTCAGGCAGAATGTGTTTGGTGTGGCTATGTTTTTAACTTCCGCTCTAATAGATCACTTAGCTACATAAACAAATAGAGCCAGAGAATGGGCTGCACTGTGTGTTCAACAGAGTCAATGAAGTATCCAGGTTAGTGTTTTCTTACAGCTACAACCTAGAGTACGGGAATACAAAATTAAGGCAGGAATTTATCTACATTCAACTCTCCAGCCTCTCTGCACATCAGAGATTTTGGGGAACCGAGCTGTTTGAAGGACAGAGTGAAAACAAATTTTAGCTGGAATGTGTACTCTCCATTATCTGTATCATGCAGCGAGTGGTACAGCTGTAAGAGGACGATGAATCTGAGATATTGCTGACTTGCTTTGGGAGTTTAGTCAGCTCTGAATAGATGCCAATACAATGCAGAGCTTATCGGTAAAGTCCTGGTTTTTTGAGTGTGGGAGACATCAGAATGAGGACAAAATGGTCTATTAACCAGAAGTCATGCTAAAGACTGTCAGGAGAAAATGCATGTTCTGACCAGATGAGTACACTGACAGCAGCTGGTCTTGATTAGATGGAAGATCCATCTGATCTAGAATTACATCTCTGACAGTAGCCAGTGACGGGTGCCAGGGAAAGAGCGTGGTAATGCTTACCCCAAAATGCCCTTCTATATCCTGGCAATCAGTGGTTAAGGCTTTGCTGAAGCAAAGAACGGCTCTGGACCATCATATTTAATAGTCCTTTTGAAGCAACCATTAAGTTACATAATTGCTTTTTTAACCCAGTTACATCTCCAGCCTCCAAAGTCTCCTATGGCATTGCCTGGCATGCACAAATGAATTTCATTCTCTGAAGAAGTACTTTTTTCTGTTGTAAAGCTGATGCCTTAATTTGGTGCCCCATAATTCTTCTATTTTGAGAAACAGTGACTAACAGTTCCTAATGACCATTGTAGCTGTGTGTAAGGTGAAGGTTTTAGAATTTTTTTGTTCTTTCTTTCCCTATCTGTCCAATATTTTCCTAGTTGAAAGTATTAGCCTAATTAATCTCCTTGTGTTTGAGGGGGACATTGCACTCCTGTGTAGTCCTTGTTTATCACCCTTCTCTATGTGTACTAGCTCTGCTGCAGCCTCTGTGAAATGGGAGTGACAGTATTCAAATCATGGCCATTGATTTATGCAGTGGTATAGGATGCTTCCTGTTCTGGTCTTTATTTTCTAGTCAGTCTTAACATTGTGTTTGCCCTATTGATTGCTGCTGAGCTTTTTTTGCATTGAAGTATCCACACTACCTCCAAGATGTCTTTTGAGATTGATAACACCTAAATTAGATCCCTTCACTGCAGACACAGCATTGTTTTTCCCCATGTTATGCAGTTATGGATATTAAATTTCATCAGGTATTGTTTTATTCAAAACAATATCTACCCTGAAGATTTTTATACAATCAAAAAGATTCAGCAGTCAGTTACTTTTTTCCCCTGATCATTTAGAATGAAGCTGATTGGGTCCAAGCACAACCAATGGGTCTGATCTAGATAGACATGGTTTCTTGTCTTTTGTCGCTAAAGCAGAAAAGCACCTGCATCTTATCCCATCCAGCTCCTTCTCCTTAACACTCTTGAGTAAAACATCTTGCAACAGAGATCTGTACTGCAGCATGTGGGAGGGGAAGGGCGGGAAAGGTTAGGTGTAGGTTGTATTACACAAACTAACTTTTCATGGTTTTATTCTCTGAGAAAAATGAAAAAGCAGTAGACCCTCTAAGACAAAGGGTTGGAGTCCTGTCTCGACTGTCAGTTATTTAACACTTACTCAGCAAAGCATGTGTTACATGAAATGCGTAGCTTTCCAAGTAAAAGTGATTCATCTCAGTGTAAAAAACACTTATTTTGTAACAGTAGTTTTGCAGATAAAATCAATTATAAATTGCTCGGGTCAGGTCTTGGGTTTCACAGGTGAGTCAGTTTTCTTCCTTACCCTTTTTCTGGGGTGGTGAGCGGCTCCTGGCTGCCACTCTTCCCTCACCAACATAGATCCTACTCGTGTCACACATGTCCAAACCAAATCAGCATACCACTTCCAGCCTGCTTCACAAATGATTCTCTCACATTACATTTGTAAGAAGAGCACCATTCCTCACAAGTCCGTCAGCCCCAGGACAAACAGCACAGCAGAAGACACGACTGGACAAAGCATGGCTTATTTTTAGCAGCACAGTCTGCAGCACTGTCCAGGGCAGGTGGGTACAGCCGCTGAAGGAATGTGGTCTAGTACTGTGCACAAAAGCAGCTGAAGCATCCCCCTCTAAGCAGGGTGCTCCGACAGCTACCGATGGGGAATTAGGAGGGGAAGACAACACTTACACACAGAGAACCGATCATTTTTCTTTTAGAAAACCACTCTGCAGCAGTGAGACTGAGGGCGTACGCCTGTTGCCTTGGACTGCAGCCTATTAGCAGCATTACCATATTAATGATTTAAAGGCTTATGAATGCTAAGAATGTAAGAGGTCAGTTTGGCCCATGGCCAGGACTCAACCCACTGCCCGCCCACAGTGAATAATCCGTTTCATGGTCCATTTGTTAAACAGTGTACCAGAATGCAGAAGGATATGGGGTTACAATATACATTGACTGCAAAACTGAATGCCATTGCTTTGCGGGAAGTGTGTGGAGATGCAGTTGTTGCCTGTGCATGGAAGATTTGCAGAGAGATACATCCCTGTTGTGTAAAACAATTTCATTGTGGTATCTCGTCTCTGTACTGAATAGGGACTTTATATTTCATGTGGCCTGTTATGATCTGTCAGGAATAGGGTGCAGCTCTAAGTAGTCAAAAGCTTTTTATCTCAGGATAGCAGCTTGGTTAGTATGGAAGACAGTTATGGTAAAAATGCCACATAAACAAGGAGGCTGACTAGTTCTATATTAAATAGATAGAGTAAGGCAGATATAAATAGCTTTTTCAAAAATTTACATTCACTTATATACCTGGCCTGCCCCTTCCTCAATCATTAAGTATTTTTAGTTTGAATGTGGCCAAAGGGAATCTGGAGAAGGTGATGGAAGGCCACAAGAGGAACAGCGTAACAGGTCACATGTGTCAAGGGTCACCAGAGCAAGGTACAGAAAAACAGCAGAAGGAACTGAGTGCTTGAAGCTGGTGACTTCTGGGTAATAGCATTAGACACAGAGAAAGGTTTAGATGAAAGAAAACAAGGGCAGCGTGAAAAGTGCTGGGAGCTTCCATGTGAAAAACACAATATAGCAGTTGGAATTTTCTAGAGAAAGAAAACGAAAACCCAAACAAATACCAAAACCAAACCAAACAACCAAAACAACCCAACCCTTTGGAGAGGTAGAAGTCATGGAAACAGAAGTGACTTTTACCCATTAGATTGCTTCTGCCTTTAGTCATTGCTGAGGCTGCTAGTGACAAAACCTGCTTTGTTTTCACTGATCACAACTCTTGTGAAAACTAAACACAGTACCTTATCAGGGCCAGATAAGACTAGGAGGAATTGAGAGAATTGTTTACTGAATTCAGTGGTCACAGAGGTGAAACTATTAGACACTCTACTTTTCTTATCTAGATGAAATTCTGATCTTAATGCGGTCCTCAGAAAATGCTTATAATGATGAGGAAAACCAGCTTGATCATCCCATCCAAAACTGAAATGGCTTTTCTGGGAGACTGAAATAGCTAGCTATTTGCAGCAACTGTTTAGTAATTTCTGATTTCAGATAAAATGGTTTTATTGTTGAATAATCAATTGTCTCAGAAAACACATCAGTTATTCTGGAAGATAGTGACTTTTATTTGGAAAGCATGATCACTCAGGGAGTTGAGTGCAGATTAGAACAATGTTCTGCAACTGTTCTAGGCAGCTTTTCTAGGCAACTTCCCAAAGTGGGCAAGAAAGCAGGAAAGCTGCAGCTGGGAGAGCACCTAAACTAAGCACATTTGGTACAGGAATCATTGAAATTATGCCATTTGCGCTTTAGCTTTTCAGGAATAAAACAGAGAGTACTGTAGACTTAGGTTTGTCTAGCTCAATAATAAATCAGTAGTCCTTATACTTAAATAAGATTATTTATTGCGTTCTTGCTTATTCTTTCCTGACTTTTGAGATGGGGAAGAGCATTTGAAAACACTACTTAATAAAGAGCAGCAACAAACCAAGTCACATACCTATGCAAGGGAAAATGCTTTGTAATTAGAAGTGCTTTTAACATAAAGGATTATGGACTTCACAGTGTAATTACAAAATGTGTCAGAAATAATTATACCGGACTTTAAAGGACTTCTTAGATATCTAAGATTTCTCTGGGTCTATAACATGACTCACTACCCACATCATTAAGCTACTGTTTTCTTAAATATAGTTGTCTGAGGATCTGAGCTTTTTTTTTTTTAACACACAATAGAATCACAACCAACCTGTGACAACAGTTATATTACTTAAAAAAAACCCCACACCTGATCTATACATAATGTATGCTAATTACTAAAGCAGACTTTTTAGAAAACTGATGATCAATCAACTTTTTATGTTGGAACTGCATAGGCTGCATTATCCTGATTCTGGAGTCTGTTAAGACATACTGTATTTCTAGTGTTACATTTCATTAGCTGTTTTACAAAACAACTAACAGTACTATTTCAATGTTCTCTTTCAAGTGATAATTAATATTTATTAAAAAATGTTCCTAACCAAGAATACATTAGGAGAGGGGCCTACTATGAATGATTCAGACTGATGGGTGACCTTAGAAAAAACATGCTTGCGATTGAGGTTAGTAAATAGTTTGTATCATGACAATTGAAAGTATTAACCCTGTCCTGTATATGACTGGATTTTGTCTCTAGAAGCACAGCTGTAAAAAGCCACTCAGAAAACACTCCAAAAGAGTTGTTTCCAATTTTACTGGTCACATATAGCACAGACAGCTTGTTTTTTGCTTGTTTTTACTATTAACATTTTATGCTTGTGGTACGTTAACCTTGGCTGGCTGCCAGGTCTCTCACTCCATCTCCTCAACAGGACATGGGGAGCAAATACGATGAAAAAGCTTGTGGGTCAAGATAAAGACAAGGAGATCACTCACCAATTACTGACACCAGCAAAACAGACTTGACTCAGGGAAGATTAATTTAATTTCTTGTCAGTTAAAAATAAAGTAGGATGGTGAGAAACAGAGAAAACTAAAAACACCTTCCCCCAACTCCCCCTTTCTTCCCAAGTTCAACTTCACTCCTTCATTCCCAACTCTTCTACCTTCTCTCCCTAGCCCCAAGGGGTGCAGGGGAACGGGAGTCATGATCAGTCCACAACAGTTCCTCTCTGCTGCTCCTTCCTTCTCGCAGTTTTCCTCTGCTCCAGTGTGGACCCTTCCCACAGGATACACTCCTTCAGGAACTGCTCCAGCGTGGGTCCCTTCCCCGGGCTGCAGTCCTTCAGGCACAGCCTGCTCCAGTGTGGGTCCCCCACGGGGTTAGAAGTCCTGCCAGAAAACCTGCTCCAGCCTAGGCTGCTCTCTTGCCAGGAGCCTGCTCATGCACGGGCTCTCCACAGCCTGCAGCTTCCCATGCTGTGGCATAGGGTCTTCCATGGTCTCCCACAGAGGGGAACTGCTCAACAGTCAAGCTTTTCCAAAACTGTCCCTTAAACTGAGAATAGGATGTACTTATTAGATAGAAGTGTGGTAGACTGATCACACTTGCATGCCATTCCTCCTGAAGACTAAGTTAACCCTGAACTAGACAAATAAAATATTTCACTAAACTAAATTCATATTTCCCTACAATCAAATGCATACTGTTGTAGCTGTAGGTAAATGACTGCAGGGAGTCTTTGCAAGGCTTTATAAAAAGAGGTCCTTGATCCTTACAGTATCTAGTGAAAACCAGAGATTGCTGAAGACTTCTAGCTCCTGTACTCAGTTGTTTGTAGTCTTTTGCAGCTTTGGTAAAAGATGGAGGAAGGCACTCTTTTTGTATGAAAGGAAACACAGTTTGCGTGGTTCTTCTGAGGCCAGAAAGTGAGTCAGCAGTAAAGAGTTAATAGTTCAGAGCCACATAATAGTATCCAGTTACCTCACTGCAGCAGTCCAGCATTTAGAAACTGTCTGTGCCAGACCATAGATACATTAGTGATTATTTCAGGAATAAGTTATTCTGCAAATTAATAGAGACAACATCCAAAGCCACCATTTGATTTTATTTATTCATGGACAGTGTTCCTTAAAATTGGCACCACACATCAGAAAATATTGCCATCACTGGTATATAATTCTCACCCATCTCAATTTTCATAGCAAGTTCAACTATGGAGCTTGAAAATAGTGACATGGTAAAATACTACCTTTTCCCTTAGCAAAATAGCAATCCTTATGTTTATAAATCTTTTAACTACGTATATGACAAGGTAAGGTAGAGAAAGCAGTAATAAACTCTAAACCCTACAAGGATACTTATTAATACATAACTGAAGTGGTGTGTTAATTACATTAATACCGCCAGTAAAACTTGAGGCATCAAGTAAAAAATATACTTTGCACTTTGGTTTTAAACTTTTTTTTTGTTTTTAATTAAAGAAGCTTGTGCCTGTAGTTCAAGTGCTCTCTCAGGAATAAACATGCTGAAGTGATTTAGAGTTATAATTCTAGTCAGTTACAAATGACCATCTGCAGTTATCTTCACAGTTAATATTCAGAATTACCAATATTTCCTAAATTGTGAACACAGACCTCTCCACTCAGTGTACTGAAAAAAACTTCCAGCTCAACATCCTATTTTCCTTTCTTTACCCTTCCCTTCTCTGTAGGGAAGAGATTCAGGATGTTTCCCAGAGCATATTCCAAATGGTCTAAGGAATGTAGACCCTGCCTTTTCCTCTCCCCCTAGACAGAAGAGCTTGTTACCCTATTTCTCCTGAAAGAATGGGAAGGTGCAAGAAAGCAACAACTTCATGGGTTTATGAAAGGAAGGAAATGAAGTAATGATAAATTACACACAAAAAAGCTACTAGATACTTCATTATAGTCATGAGGACAGCAACTCTGTTTTGCCTGCAGAACATGAACAGTGCCTGAGTCAACAAGATTGAGTACTTCAGTGAAAATTCCTTATTTGGTAACTAGAGTATGACTTGGTGCATTGTTAGTAAGTGATGCAAAGCAACAGGCAAAAAGGGCCAGCGCAAGCAAGGAGGCAATAAACACATTTCATACCTTCAACATGTCACTGCTACCAGCCTTGACTGCAACAGTAACATGAGCAGATTAACTGAGTTTATGGAAAGAAAAATTAAAGCTAAAAATGTCAAGTAGAAAAGCTAGCTTCTCCTCTACATAACTGCAGTTAAGAGCCTGTGCTTTTAGTTTTTCTGTCTCTTACTAGATATTGTACACTGCTTGCGTAACATTTTCTGAAAGGTAAATAATGCTGAAGTTCTTTGCTGTGTACCAGATACAGCTGAAGTAAAAGCTATGCCTCCTAAGCAGTCTGGAAAAAAAAAAACCAAAACAAACCCAAAAACAAACCAACCCCAAACTGGTTCCAACTAGAGAATGACAAACTCATCTAGTTTCACCCAAAGCCAAAACTTTATCTCTGGAAAGAAGTTGGTACAGTAGCAAATATCATCCCCCAGATACTTCCAAGACACTTCTCCTATTCTGAGAAAGTATCAAAGCTGAGTTACGTTGTTCAGCTGTCTGCATTTTGAGTTAGAGGAAGATGCTCTGAGATGGAGACTCTGCAGCTCACATGACCTTCAGCAGCCCAAGTTTTAAGGTTAAGCTGTCAAAGAAGCTGCTTAAAAACATTGCAAATTGATACAGAGTTTGATACATTTTAGATGTTAGATTCTCAGAGAGTGCCGTTGGGAACTATGGAATGTTAGTTCTGTAACAATTGCCTCTGGCTATAGAAGACTGGAATTTGAGATCTGCACAGTTCAGACTTGCAAAAGCTTTTGTATTGCAGATGTTGAAGAAGCAATTCACATAAAGCAATATTGAACTATGCAAGTTGTTTTGGGTTTTTTTTATGTTGGTGCTCCCACCATTAGCAACATAAATATTCTTAGGAGCATTACATGGAGTTTGCTTTCAAGAGGTGGGCTTGTTTTTCTAGAATATATGGTCTTTGAAAGCTGAAAGCTTAATGACAAAGTCCTTGCACTGCACCAGTTAAATGCAATTCCTTGATAGGGGTAGAAGGGCTTTGGCCAGCAGTTACCATGACAGCAATCATGGGGGGGAGGTGTCAAGAACAATACAGATGAAATATAAAGCTTCCATTTTAATATAACCACTTTCTCATTACACACAGAATAGTTTAGTGTTTTCTTCTGAAGGAAACCTGACAGTGCTGCAAGCTACAGGCACTCTTCCCTGTGAGAAATTTTGAAAGAACGAGTCCTCCCCTTGTCTGGAGCAGTGTGCCCTCTCCCCTCCTTCAGCAAACACTCAGAAGTAGATGGGAAACAACAGAAATCAGCAAAAAGCCCAAAGTTTTTCTTAGCTGTCTACTTATTTGTAATACCATTACTGAAGAGACAGGCGGAGGACCTACCAAGCTTGTGTCCATCAGTCCCTTTAACACTTGGATTTAGGCTGCTTTTCATCACAACAGTGATTTGAAAGATGCAGCTCCAACTGGCTAAGTCACATCCATACAGGGAAGGCAAAAATAAGCATATGGAGGTGAAATTTGCAGACAAAAGAAAGAGCAATATTCCCACATATTAGTGACATTTGAAGTTAACAGACCCAGCTGACAAGTCAAAAGAGATCCCACTGACCACAACGCTTAGTTTTGCAGTGCACCTGCTCCTCTTTTAGCAGATTAGGTTTTCCTCCAACTGATCAGTGCAGTTGAGGCACATAGTTAATGGATTCCTGTCTCAGCAGAAGTATGGCAAGCACTGTGAGGTCCACATGGGTCTTTCCATTCGCTCCCACTGCTATCTTCCCCTGCCCCACTTTTTTACTCTGTCACTGGAACTTCTTTTCCTAGGTGGCACCTGCCATCAGGTCAGACACATTTACCTGTATCTGCTGTCTCCTTAATAACTTTCAGTCTTAAGCAAGAATAGAGCAACTTACTAAAATTCTTCATGAGCAAGCAAATGAAAACCTCAAAAGCTAAAACACCCAAGAAAAGCCAAAGTTGGGCTTTTTTCCCTTCAGCAATGGGAGTTCATATTTTGACGCAAGATGCCCAACACTGCTCATTTTCCAGTTTTCTACACTGTTGAGGAAAAGCTTGCTGGCAGCTGGTCATATTTGCAGTTCACTGAAATGTACAAAACATTATGGACAATTCTACCTAAGGACTAAAAACTTTGCCCTTTAATACAGCTTGTCTTGGGACACTATAAAACCACAAATATCCAGTTTAGAGCATATGTTACACAAGACTAGATAGTGTCCTTGCTGCTCTCCCCTGAACGCAGGGGCATCAAAATCCAGCATCTCTCACATGTACCTCAAGCACAGTTTGGGATGTAGTGTCATCTTGTAATTGAAGAGTAAAAACTACAGAAGTGATGGTTTAAGTCTTGAAGGAAGCTTCAGCAGGTTGCTTATAAGCCATATTCAGGAAAGTATGGCAAATTATTTAATACTTCAGGCAGAACTAGGCATCAGACCCATTAAAGAAATATATTGGGTTCTTCAACTGGTAGGAGCTATACTAACCTGAACTTTCTGTAGATTTGAAGAAAAATAGAGTTATAATTAAATGCCTTTACTTGAAACTAAGGGGAGTAAGGCTAGATATTAAGCTTCTGCTTAGTAGTTGCACTTTCTCCAATTAGACTTCATGAGACTTGTCAGTCACTGAACCAGGATTCAGTTATATAGTTGTAATTCCATTGTTAGCAGGAGTAAATAAGTACACTTCACCCTTTCATACCTCGGTGCCAGCTAGACACTAATACCAGCACTGTTAAGGATCAAAAACAAAAAACCACAGCCCTCCCCGCTCCCGTCTTACAGCCCAGTCTGTTCCTAAGGCAAGTAGACAGCCATGAAAAAAACCCAACCAAACAATGTTTGGCAAAACCTGCCCTCTCTCCTTTTGCCAAATTCTTGGACATTAGGCACCCATTCTTCTGCTGTGTTAAGAGACTGTGAACACCAAACATTTTATGACTAAGGCCTACAAGCATTCCCAAATGGGAAAAAAAAAATGTTACTTCACATCAGTGGACATCCCCCTACTATAACATCATTACAATCAACACTGGGAAAGAGAATGTCTTTAAGCAAAAGGATCCGATATCAGAAGTGCAGCTGCACTCACTACTCCTGCCTTGATCTTGTACATGTGCCATCTTCGTCATATTCACCCATCAACTGCAACATATACGTTCCAGTATAGAGAAGGAATTGTCCAGTTATTTGTGCTGCATGGGACATTAGCTGAAGCACCTTCCTAGAAGAAAAAACATTTGTTAAAAAGAAAAAACAACACCAGGAGGATGACATTACCCCTTTCTCCCCAACCACAACACTTTCAGGATGACTTAGGTAGATGTATTTAAGAACTCTCTCATTCCTTCACATTTCTGAGAAGCTGATCATTTTTATACCTTCTTATAAAAAAAAATACTTCTGTGGCCATTGATTAACAGATTGACATGTTGGCAGAACCAGAAGACACATTTAACAAAGCAGGCTGTCATCCTGTTAGGCATTTACAGGCCTTCTGCAAAGCTACCACTCAAACTAGCAGAGCACCACTGAAGACAACTTTGCCTGGGAGCCCAGCAGCATTCCTGCAGCATGAATTCACCTCACATCCCACCTTTAGGCCATTCACTAACACAACACTGCATGTATCTCCAAGCTACAGATCAAACTTGATTAGATCTGAAGCTGAGCAATCACATTACAGTGGATGCCCAACAGCAAAACAAGTGAAGCCAGGCAAATCAATGTTGTCCAAGCAGCAATCCTTAAGAATTCTCCGTTCACATCTATTCTATTTTTTAAAGATTTAGTAAGTATCATCATTCAAATATATAATCCTGTGTGAGAATCAGTGCAGATCCATAAACCAAGATCAGGTAAGCATCAGACATGTACAATATAAACTGTGGATCACAGGATTGCAGGGGAATAGAGATCATCATATTTGAAAGGTCATTTATTCAACTTAGTTATAGCTGTGCCTTATTTCCATTCTCCAACAGAGATGTCACTACTAAGAGCTATATTCAAGCCTCATCCCCCAAAAGTTAACTAGGCCCTCCCAAGTACAAAGCTGAGGCAATGGGGAAGTGGTACGCAAGAACTGGAACCATCCCAGTACTGGAAAGGGATCTGTTTCTGAAGATGCAGAAACCAGACCCGCCTTCCTCTTCTGCAAAAAAGGGGAAGATTTTCTGAATTCCTGTCTAAGCAAACATGCAGCTGTGAATGCTCTGCTGCTATTCTTTTCTTTGAGCTCTAGCAGAGAAGGCAAAGTCTTCCTACAAATTCATTTTTTTTCCCCACTGTGATGAAAGAAGGTGTGCAGTCAAAATCCAATGCTTCAAAAGAGTACAATACCCTGTACTTAGAGCCTGGGAAGCCTTTAAAAAAACCACAGTACCCTTATTCATGCTTCCCACACATATGCCATTTCAGTATGTCCTTCCCTCCACCAGACAGTACAGTTGTAAAGAAAGCTGCAGCTGATAACCGAGGTTTTGAGCAGCTGCAGCATGTCACTTGCACACAAGAGCAGTTGTCACTTAAGCCATGGAGCAACTTATTTGTTGAACTGGACATTTGATCCTCCAGTTGGACACTACAGGGAGAAACCATTAGGGGAAATGCACTAATCAGACCTGGCAGGCTTTGAGTCCCTCCCACCGATGAACAACTGCAGATTTTAAAGTCCTTTCCCTTGCAGGTGGGCTCAGGGAGAGGGCATCAGAATTAGCAATTTGGAAATCATTAGCAGAGGGACTACACCAAGAACCTAACATCATCTGTCTCCAATTTCAACAGCAAGTTGAGACAGGCCATCTCACTGTTGTGTTCAAGAGTACCCAAGGTTATCTCCATCACCCCTGTTCTTTGCTAGCAGACGATTTTCTCACCCTGATGCTGACACTTCCCTTACAGCTCAACTCTGCAGCATAACAGTGCTTCCAGAAGAACTCCACAGCTACTGCAGCTGTTTGCCAGCACCACTTCTTTCTCACCAGCTGCCTTGTGTTGGCAGGGAGGCAGGACTTTCACTTCAAACTCTCCAGCAGTGCAAGATACTCATCTTCAGAGCAGATAGCCAGAAATCAGAGTTTGTTATGGCTCAAGAGACTTGACAAACATAGGAACTGGAGGAGTGCAGCTGTTCAAAGGTAAACCTTTGAAGAAATCCTAATTAAGCCAGTGCTACAGGTGGGCATTGCATATAGCTGGATAATCACTGCAGCATCAGCAGAGATGAGTCTCATCTACAGTCATATCAACTGTAGCCTGAAAGATTAAGCAAGGGACCACCTAAGTAGAGTGGGACAGGTCAGTTAGACTGAAAGACAAGGAACAAGATTAGCATTACAATGCTTAATACCTGCATTATGAGACAAGGGAGACTTCAAAGGAAAGACTACATATGCATCTGTTCGTACTGCACAGAGCAGATCTGGTCCTCAAGTAATAACATGCAGCAAGACTACACTGTTGTGTCTCAACCACAATTTGAAAGGTCAGGTAGGGAAATTCAGGGGTGCAGCTCAAATAGCTGTCAAAGTATGGCACCGCTGTGAAGGTGTCTGAAATCAGAAGTTTTCTTCAACCAGGGCAGGACACAGCTGGTTTTAACAAGGCACAGACTTCCAACACACCATTGAAAGCAGTGGACAGGACAGGTATTATTTTGCCCCTGCATAAGACAGCATTTCCCAACAGCCAGTTCTACCAAACTCACAACCCACCACAGATTAGTCCTGCCAGAGACAGCAGTCCTTGTTAGGCTCCATCAGTTTGCTTAGAGACCAGTTGGCTGAAAACCAGTGACATCACAAAGTCTTAGATGACAAATTCACATTAAGACACCAGACAGTGTAATATCTGTTCCATTTTCCTTTGCCTACACAGAGCTCAGGTGGTGAATTTGGCAGCCAGGTATTGCAAAGTCTGAGCAGGCTTTAAGACCTCTGCCATTAGATCTCAAATTCCTCTCATTTCATCCCCTTGAAGTCTCCCCTTCAAAGACGCCCATGCTTCTTCCTTAGCCTCTTGCATTCTTTAAACAAGTCAAAGAAATCTGAGGAAATTATCTCAGGAAAACAAAGAGACTGTACCTACACCCTTGCAGTAAATACAAGCTGATAAGATTTTTGCCTTGGGGGGAAATTTAAGATTCCAGCATAAAAAGCTATAGTAAGTTTTTACAGGTCAGCTATCCACCTTACAAAGGAAGATTCATCATATTGGCCAGTATGTAAGAATTAATAAAAATACTAAGTTTATAAACACACCTGCTTCACAGAACCAATAACCAAACACAGCTTTTACATTAAAGCATGCACCTGATCAGTAGGAGAAACATACTTACCGCAATACGCTTTTTGCTCCCATACATTTGATGTCATATGAGACAGAGTAGATCTCGTAGAAGGTCGCCTTGATGTTTAAGCAGCCAATGAAATCCTTAGGGTTCAGTTTGTACAGGTCAAATGTGATGTTGGCTACTCCCATTTTCTTCTTTTGTCTCACAGCAACTGAATTCCTTGTCTAATTTAAAAAGAAACATTTTGTAATACGAGCTAGGAAGCTACAGCAAGACAATGGTTAACAGTGCAGCTCTTTAGAAGCAGCTTGTTTACTCCAGTCTTGGGGCTAGTTCTCAATCAATTCTAAACTGGAATTAAAAGCATTAGCACAGAGAAAAACAAGTCTGTATCTTATGTAATGTTGTTTGAGTCCCAATCAGGCTTTTTCTGAAGCTATTCCAAACAGACAGAAGTTCTAGAGTGTCACAGCACCTCCTCAATATTTCTTTCCTGTAATACAGCTTCTTCTCCAGAGTATACTGAAGCCACTTGTAATGCCAGTGGACAGTGTTCCTGCCATTTAATTATCCTGGTATGTTCCAGCTGCTAGCTGAGGCAGCACAGTTAGTCTACACTGAAACAGGCCACCAAATGACCAGGACGACATTAGGTCCTGCCTTTTAGGAAGGAACACAATACCGATGAGCACTCAGAGATAGCCGCAAAGGTGACATCTGTGAAAAGTCAGGTTCTCCTTTCAAATCTTGGCTCACAACACCTCTTTTTCTTCCTTCTAAAAAAAGTAACATGGGGAGGAAACCACCACTGATGAGGCCTAGGGTTTAATGCTGGGTTTTTAAAATGAGGAGGCACATGGAAGGTCATCTTGCAGCTTAAATTCAGCCTCCTTTATTGAAAGCAGCCCTTGTCTGCTTCTGGGCTGACCGGGAGCTTTCAGGATCTCTTTCCCAAGAAAAAAAAAGGAAATTATGAAGACGACCCGTATCTACAGAGACATCTAGTGGATACATGGGATACTCTGCTCAGCACATTCTGCTCAAGGTTAATAACTTAGCAGCTGCCAAGCCGGTTTTTGCATGCTAAACGAAGAACTAAAGTTTTATAAGGCTGAGCTTTTTTGTACTTGTCACCCCAGCGCTCAGACAGTGCCATGATAAGTCGGACCAAGTTAAACACTGTAGTATATCATTAGCCAGCAATTTTCCGCCTGTTTTACTTCAACAGCCTCCAAGCTCCAGCAACGGGGGCCCCTATCAACAAGTTTTGGACACGTACAAGTAGCTGGTATGCTTGGTAGCATATCCCCCTCTCCCCTTAGCACCCAGAATATTTGGATAAAGCATGACAGAGCTTGTGTGACACTCCAGATGATTTGCAAAGCCGCGGCAGTCCTCCTGCTGCCTTTCAGCATGTCCTGAAGAGGGACAGCATTCAAATTCATTCTGCTGCCATGCCAGTCAGGACACAGGGCAGAGGGGAAAGGAGCAAACGTGGAGTCATACCCGGGTTGCAACTTCTTTTGTGTTCTTGGAGCTCATGGCCCAGGTGCAACATGTTGATAAACTAGTGAGGTATCTTGGGGAAAAACATACAAACTGCCCACACTGCAACAGGAGCCTGAGAAAACAGGGCCATACAGCTAAGTCATCCGTGTACAAACAGAAAAATGATAGGCCTGCTTATAGCTCCTCAGCTAGCTTTGCACCTGGTAGAAGAAAATTTGATGCGAGCTCTCTAGCAACAACCATTTTATAGAAAGAAAATTAGGAGTTTTACTCCATCTTATTAATGTACAGATTACTATTCCCCCACGAAACCACTAATTGGACACAGAGTTGATATGATTAGAAGACTAAAGCCAGCCAATCTTAATAGTTCTTAAAATATCTTGAAGTGTGTAGACTAACATTAGGTTTTGATGAGAGCTTTTAGCTGTTTGCAAGACTAAAAGCAGGCATTTTTCTAAACTTCACTAAACCATTACTGCATTCGCAAGGCAAAACTTGGTTTACATTGTTTAATTTTGAATTCCCCCTCCCCCCCCGAAAGCTAACCTTTAAAGACATTGCATTTTTAACTTCATGCAATGTCCTCACATTTTCTTTATGTTACAAAAGGAATCGAGAACAAAGCCTGAGGCTCTCCAAAAGCAGGGGATTTCCCCTATAATTCTTTTCAGTTGTAATGTTTCATTTCAATCCTTGGCAGATCTTTACCAACAGTTCTATGTCCAAACAAGGGACAAAAAAAAAAAAAACAACAAAAAAAACCACAAAACCAAACTTGATTTGGCATCCAGGAAGGCTCAACAAGGAGTTAATACCTTGCCTTCTTTAGGGGAAGTTTTCTTCCTCTTCTCCCCTCTTTCCAACAATTTTAGCAGCCACAGACATTCTTCCATCCACTTCTATTCAAGTGAGAGAATCAGTCAACACTTACTTGTGTCCATTTCTGTCCTTTTTCTAGAACCATAAAGTGTGTATTATCATCCAGGGACTTGAAGAACTCTTCTGTGTCCACAACCGTGCCATCTTCCTCCAAAACCAGAGTAACTATTCCAGTAGATATAAGGAAGGCATCTAAAGTCTGCAAAAAAACCAGTAGATTTTAGCATTCAAAAGAGGGCCTATCATTTCATATTAAGACTTGCTTATCTGACATATTGTCCTGAACTTCCCCAGTAATGATTTTTAGAAGAACAAGAGTCTGTGGGCTGCATTTCTTGGATATCATACTTCACTACAAGTTTCAGCCAGAGTGGGAATGTTTTCTATACCTTGCTGATGAGCTCTTGCAGACTGCTTGCCACAATTCCTTTCCGGCTGCTTCGGGAGGCATTAGACACACGGAAAGGTCGTCCTGCAGGCATGAGAGGAGGGAACAGGGTCTGCTTTGTTACTGCTCCCACAGATGCTCCCATGGATACCAAAAACCTAAGAGAAATAAAAATTCAGGGGAGTTATAAAAAGAGTCACATCAAGTACTGTCAGAAGGAGGAGGACTCATGAGTTCAGTGACATAAGTACATTATACGAGTAATTCACAGGTCATGTTAGACTCATGGAGCTTGCTTCAAAACTAAATACTACATAGCCCTACAGACATGTAGTCTCTGAACTTTGCCTTGCCAGTGACATTTGAAAACACTTCTAAAATTAAAAACATTTCAAGTATGTGAGCCACCTCTAGCTCACCTGATGTCAAGGTCACGCTTACAGTGAGGCTGACTGGTTTTAACACTGAATTAGAAAGGCAGCAGCTCTTACTGCATTCAGCCACTTAGATTATTCTCTTTACCTACAAGATAAACACTCAATGAGGTAACACACAAGACTACTTCCAACTGATTAAGATACAAGTTTGCTTTAGGAAGACTGAACACAGTATCCATATTCAAAACACCTAGCATCAGAACGCAAATGGAGCTTTTCGATATAGTTATGCTTGACTTGCAAACAGCCAAGGCATTTATCTTGTAAACTTCATCTAGTTTTGAAAAAATCACAAAATAAGACTTGTTTGTGCCCTAATATATCAAAAGGAAGTCCAATTAAATGAAAATTAAGATCGAAGTATGTAAACACATAGTGTCAGAGCAGGTTGCCAGAGAGGCTGGAAGAATTCAAGCACTTTTAGAAAAGGTTTTATACTTTTCTGGGCAATCGCATGTTTTAACACTGACTGTTTAGGTTCCCTTAGGTAAACCAAGCACGTAACACTGGTAACTGCCTACTCCATACCAAGGTACAGACCTGCTCCCATCTACATGGCAGCTAAGTGCTGCATCTAAGTGGCAGCCTTTTCCTCCCAAATTACATTGGTTAATTCAATAGCCAGCTTGCCAAAAATCGCCCTCCACATCATACTTGGAAAGGACTGATCTCTACCAAGTCTTTTGAAGGGAGAAAATATTTTGCCTCTTGCATTCCTAGGCTTTACCCCCTGTATACCTTTTCTTCCTTAATACTGAATTGCACCACGTAAGTGTAAAAGGTCAGCTTTACGTAGGAAAATCTGTTCTGAAACACTTTCACAGAGGGACAGGGAGTGAACTGGCAGTCTGTTTCTGCAGCCAGAGAGTGAATACAGGAATTCTTAGAACAATGATGAAATGGTGTAAAAGTTACTCAACTAATAGTGTCCCCATCACGCTTTTTGTGCAAGCCCACATTGACCCGGGATAAGAGATTTGGAAAAGACAGTTATCTGGGATGCACAAAAACTCATTTTTTGTGACTGCCCAGACAGAGTTTTAGCAATTAATTTATTTCCTGCTCTCATTCTGAACTGCTCTCCTACCAGGCTTTAGGATATTGCCTTTCTTCTGTACACCAAAGTTTACCTTCCTCAAAAACACATCAGCATTATTGGAACTTTTTTTTTTTTTAAAGGAGGGAGATGTTCCACAGTTTTATTCTAGCTCAAGCTAATACCTTCTTGGTAGTGCTGTCTAAACACTAGCTCCCTGGCTGTCAACAGCTTGCACATACACACACAGCTGGTGGAAATCTCTCTCCTTCCTGTAACAAAGCTGGTGAGGATGAGCAGTCAGTACGGTTTCCAGGAGACAGGCACTGTTTCAAACTAAAGAGCTAATAAGCACTTTCCTAGTAGAGAAGGGTCAAGACCAGGGAGGAGGACTAGGTGTCACCGAGCAGCTCCGACAAAGGCATTGAAACTCCGCTAAAGAGAAGCGTGCTAGGACAGGGCGTGTTTGCTAATCTGCTGACTAAGTTCATAGTCCCCCAATCACCCCCCTGGTCCATGGGCAGCCCTCATTCTGAATCACTGAGTCTTTTCCTCAGATATGAAGCCTGCTCATCTACCTCGGGGCTGGTGACTCCACAGGGCACCCTGATGTCAGAAAGCGCAACACTCAGGATTCAAGAGACAGCGCTTTCAGAGCTAGTTACATCCTGTTCCCTGTCATGCATTTGAAAACTAGCACATAGGATAGTTACTTGAGTGGTACGTATGACAGTACTGCCAAGATTTTTTTTTTTTTTGCAGTGACAGAATATACCAGTCCTGTTGAACAGTTTTCTTTCCCATTACTTGAGCCAAGTTGTCATTTACAAAAGGCAAAGCGTAAGGAAAAAAGCCAAAACATACATCCTGATACAGAAGGAAGAGTGTTAGGGGCACAGCTCGTGGGCAGGACTTGAGCTAACAGGGTTCACCTCAGGCATGAGCACAGCCAACTACACAAGCTGTATTTTGCAGCTCTGAGGAGAAGTTTCTTCAGGATTCAAGATCAATCCCTTCAAGCTGCTGCCTAGTTCTATCAGATGTAAAAAGTCAGAGGAAAAAAAACAGATTAATAAACCAGGACTTTCATTAGCTCCACCAGCCAGACACTTAACGGGAGTCCAAGTCTTAGGGAGTTATTTAACACTGATGCTATTTCTTTCACTTACACTTCAATAAAACTAGCCAATATAATCTTTAAACTAAGTCTGCTTATGAAGCACAGTGGGTCCAGGCTGCAGTGCAGGCTGAGGTTTCGGTTAACAAAAAGTACTAGGAAACAAAAGCCAGTGTGATTAAAAAAAGCCAGATAGAGCGTGAAGCCTTCCATTTCTGGGTCTATTGCTGAAAGGTTGTTTTTTCTTCGTTTTGCCTGACACACAAAGGCCACAGACTCAAACAGGCCAGCCTCTAAACAGGGCTCCTAGAAAGATCTGGTTTTGCTGCAGCTGTCCTCAGAAACCAGACAAACTGATGCCTGATGCAGGGAATTCCTCGACTGGATTGGAGTACCAAAATTAATTTCCTAGTAAAAGGTGATCAAGCCAAGTCAGGAAACAAGCAGTGGAGAGGAAAGGAACATACTAAAGGTACAGGCAGCTTTATAATAAAGTTGAGGGACATGTCAGATGCAGCCAACTCCACTACTGTTTTATTATTTTTGGAAGTTGAAAGGACCGAGTCCTAGCTCTTCTCTAAGGAGAGAGGGATCCTGTGTCAGTGGAAAACACAAACAGAATTGAAAGAGCAAGTCTCTTCAGACTCTAGCATCCTGTCCAGTTTTGTAAAACTACAACCTGCTAGAGAGGGACTCGCAGGTACCGCCCCAAGCATTCGGTGCAGTATCAAGGCTGGTGGGACAGATGAATTAATTTTTTTTGTAGAAGAACCCGGGGATTAAGAGCCTGCCTTGAGCCCTGTACGCATATTTCACTCTTTGCCTTTGTTTGCAATACTCCTCGTATGCTTAAGAACATGGTGCAATGGTCCTCAGCCTCGCTCAGAAAAGTCAACGTTGCACAACGCGAGTGGCTTCAGAAGACGGCACAGTTTAATTTTTAGGTTACAGTTCCCAGGCAAATGACAACGGCAGCAACAGTGAAGCAAAACCAACTCAGAAATCAGTCCGGAGGCTTAGGGGTCGACCAGACCGCGGACCTCCCCCC
>JANZLQ010000050.1:3020132-3056867 GCA_026212715.1 Elanus axillaris | reverse complement strand
GGCGGCTCCTCCCCGCCGCCGCCGCCGCCGCCCCCGGGAGGAGCGGGGGGTGCGGGCTGCGAGCTGCCAGCGAGCTGGTTACAGCCGGCAGGGCGACGACGGTGGGAGCCGGTCTTACTCGGAGCCTCTCCGCGTTAGAGCGAATCAAGAGATTAACTGTCTCGGCTTCTGATTTTAGAGCCCCTAAGAATCAGCTTACCGCTTGGATTAGCGCGCACAGAAGCGTCAGTGGAGGTATTTAGTGTTATTCCTGCAGGCAGGGGACCAGCGACTTCTGTTTACCGAGCAGGTACAAAGACAGGTTTTCCTTTCTGCGTGCCTACGGGCACAAATACAGCGGTTTTTTGGCTCTGAAACCAGGTTCTGTTGCTCAGAGGTGTCCAACCGCTATTGCGCGGGGAAAACGGAGCCAGGAGCCTCAGAACCTGGCTCTCGGGCAGCAGCCTGAGCTGTGCCGGGAAACGCTGTCGCTCCTGAGCAGGGGGGAAGACAACTCCGGAGACCCTTGCCACCAGCACCCAGGTTACCCCCAGGGTCAGGAACAGGTAGTCACCGGGCTGCTTGGAGCACTTTTTCCTGCGCCAGCCTGTTTAGGGCAGGAAGAGCCACTCACAGTATTTTTTTTTACTCTCCAGGCTTCTCTAGCAGGCAGACTGACACCTGCTAGATGTCCTCAGCTTTAGGACCCTTATCAGCTATTAAAAAGCAACCAACCAACCTTTTACTCCGGGGCAAACTGGTTTTTTGCATGGCAGCTCCTTCACAGCCCGGTGGAGTAAATAGCTGCTTCCCTCAAAGCAAAGCTTAGACCAACAACCTTCCAGCTGGGAAGCTGAGTCCAGACTTTTATCTCTTCCTCCTCAGGCTACTTAGGGCTTCCAGGTGTGGGGGGACCCATCTCATACGTTAACCCTTTTTTTCCTGTGTTCTATGACATTTTGTTTTGCTACAGTTCTGTGATTTGTTCCTGATAATGCATCACGGAGTGCGGGAAACGGGGAAGAGTAAATAGTTCTCTCAGCACTGGACTCCAAACAGCCTGTTTTCCCCTGGGTTTGTATCTTGTGGTTGATTGTGGGCCACATCTGAAGTTATTTATGCAAAGTGTTTTGCAAGGACATGCTCCTCCAGCAGCATTAGTGCTTCGATTTGCATGGCAGTTGTCCTAACTAATACAAATGCAGCTGTTGATTTAAGAGTAACAAGAAAAACATGTCCCTCTGAAATCTGTCCTGATCTGTAAGGAGGGTATTACCTGTAGTTTCACAAGCTGCACTGATACTCCCTTTTTTTCTGAGCAAGCAGCAGTAAAGCCATCAGATGGGTAAAATCACTGACTAGGAGCTGGGCATCTCAGCAAAGAAGTGTCTTTGAACACCAGCAAGACCACGTACGAATAAAATGTGTGCAAAACCTACTGAGGAAGAGTATAAAGAGTAGCACGAGCCAAATCTGGCAGGCCAAGGCAAAAAATGAGATTATTGAAATGGATGTGACAAGATAAGATTCAGTATAAGTACACTAGCTGTAAGATGCAAAATCGTCTCACTCTTTTACAGGGAGGGAAAATGAACCATAGGTTGAGGTGAGGAGGCCAGAATACTTTGCAGTGTTTTGCTTCTGT
Organism: Elanus axillaris; assembly: GCA_026212715.1. Taxonomy (NCBI): domain Eukaryota; kingdom Metazoa; phylum Chordata; class Aves; order Accipitriformes; family Accipitridae; genus Elanus; species Elanus axillaris. The sequence goes on along the minus strand of JANZLQ010000050.1, from coordinate 3,055,243 downwards.
CATCACTGAAAACATTAATCATGCAGGGGACAAAGTACATGGCTGATGTTGAAGGGAGTGAACACTAGAGGTGGAGTTAAATAAGCAGCTGTGTTAATCCCTCTGACTAAATTACTGTTTTACTGTCCCTTTGCTGAGGTGCAGTGACTGACTCCATACATGCTACTTGTCCACTGCAGTTCAAGTTCCACAAGTTTGCTTAAGGCACTCCTCACAGGGGTCATACTGCTATGAAAAAAGGTCTGCACATGGCATGTTGAACAGGGAGGGGAAGGCACTTGAAGTAGCTTTGCGTGCAACCTCACAATGGTGAGCGTTCAGGTTTTCCTTACCACCCTTTAAGAAAAAAGTTGACAAATTGGAACAAACCCAGAGGAAAGTGGGAATGATCAGAGATCTGGAAAACATGGTAGATGGGCTCTGTAGTTTGGGAAATAAGAAGACTGGGTGGAGGTTTAACTCATGAACTCCAACATGGAATGGAGGAGAGGAATGGAATAAAATTTTCTTTATGCCTACAGGGGCTTAACCTGTAGGAAAGGAGAATTAAATTGTCCATTAAGAAACATTTCAACTCCAAGGTGACTGTTAAGTGCTGGGATCAGTTGCCTGCTGAAGATATGAAGTCAATTAGACATAGACATTGCTTGGGCCAGTGTTCAAATGATAAAAGGACAAATCAGGACACCAAGGATCAATTTGGACATTCCTTCCATTTCCCAAAGCTCCAACAAATGACATGAGCTAGATTAATGTAGAATAAAGTGGTTCTCTACCTTGCCTCCCTTGACCTAAGAGGGGCGTGCAAAAAGTGAACAGATGTATTTACAGCAGTGTTAGCAACAAAGGTAACAGAACACAAGGGTTGGCTTAGATTTGCAAAAGCTAACCTTCTATTCAGCTGTTCTGCCCTTTCCTGTTTTCAGCTAAGTCTGATCCTGATTTCTGTTAGAACCACTCTTGTGATCACCTCTAAGTAAATTTAATTATTTCTTAATCCTTCCATAGAGACCCAACTTTATATTCTTCACCGTATCCTCAAAATAGCTATGTTTGTTTCTAAACTGCTTTTACTCTTCAGCAGATTTGTATCTCCACTGCCTCTGGTTCTGCTTTATTTCTGTCAGGCTGTTCATGTTAAAGATTTGGTCATTCGTTCTTAATCTTTGTGTTAACCACTACTGCACCATCACTGAAAGTTTTTAAGAGCAAATTAGACAAGCATCTGTCACAGAAGGCTATAGATACAGCTGATGATTTTGAGATAAGACTGTGGCGTAAAAGATCTCATGAGGTTGCTTTTTATCCTTTTCCATCTTTTTCAGAATCTTTGTTAACGAAGCCGTGTTTTATAATGCCTAACAGCTTTGCAGGATCCGACGAGTCTTTTTATTAGCTGTTCAGGAGGGGATGAGGCTCCTCCTAAAGGTGATCTCGCTGCTCTGCAAGGCTATGCAGAGGAAGCTGGGGCCATTTTTTGGTACTAACTAAAAACCTCTGTAATTGACTGGAAACAGTTCTGTGGCCAGCAAGGATTCCGATGTTGAAAGCCCTGTTTGAACAAAAGACTAACCTTTTGCTGCAGTGAACGATCTGGCCCAGAAAAATGTTCTTTATTATGAGATTTCATGGGTGGCTATTTTGTTTTATTTTGTTCTTTTTGGTTTTCAGTGATTATAACAATAGGATCGAGACAGTGTTAATGGATGGGTACATGCTGTACACATGGGAAATAATACCCTGCCGACAGTATTACAGTGGTGTGAAACTCTTTGAACACAAATGTAAATTTAAATATTTTATAGTTAGGGTATTAAAATCAGAAGGTCAGGCTTTGCCCTCATTTACCCCCTTCGCAATACTGTGTGAATGAATTGCAGATATTTGTGGGTAGCATTTAGCTGAAAGCTGACTTACTGAGAGCTACATTGTGACAGCAGTAACATAAGCATCTGAATTTTATTTTATGAGGGTTTTCTCCACAAAATGAGAGGCTATCAAGTGTGGAACCATCCCATAGCTGCACAGTGATGTTATGATTTTTATAGCAGATCCTGAAGAGCTTCAGACTCCAGGCAACACTCCAGAATTACTGACCCCAGACTGAACTGTGAGCTCACGCTTCTTTGTAGCTCCACTAATTAATGAAAACAGTAGATTTTTAGAAACTTCTTGGACAAGGAGCATCTCTAGTTTATGTCTTATATGACATACTTTCAAAGCTTAATTAAAAATAACAATTATTATATTCTGGTTTTGTCCAAAACATAAAGACTAAGGCAATAAAGGTCAGAGAGCTTAATGGGTGACCTTCCTGAGGGTCCCACTGCATTTGAATCAATGTGTTTCAGCCTGTGATGTGTTGACCTCTGAGCTCGATCAGTCATTTTTAAGGGATGCACAGACAGGAATAGATTCGTAGATGCTACACAGTAATCTATGTGCGTGTGAAATTCCCAAGCCAGCTCCACCAGGAATTTTTTAGGGACCACAGACTGAGAAAAATACTGCTGTGACTTAGTGCTTTTTAGATTCCGCTCAGATACTTTCACTCTCTGGATAAAAAGGCTCTTGGTAAGCTCCAGGAGCTCTCAAAATCAAGTGACTGTCAGGCCTAGTTTGGAGTCCAACCCTGACTTAGGAGTTAAATGCCTTCTGACCAGAGCTGGCCTGCCTCCGTACCCATCCCTGCAAAAAATCCAGTCAGCCTTCAGACCCTAACAGGTCTTGTTTTACACTATTTTACATTTACATGTATTTATTTACACTGTTTTCACAAGGGTGTAGCTGTCTTTTATAATCCCTTAGGAACAGGAGTAGTTGTTAGCCATTGGGTTGGTCTGTGCTGCACCCCAACACCCACTGGTTTCCATCAGGCCTGCCCGTAGGTGGGCCAGGCTGCAGAAGGAGGGGAATGGGGTTATGCTGGAAAGTCGAGAGTTCCCAGAATGGAAAGACTGAGCCTCACTGTTCACCCATCGCTTTCTACCACCACCCAGCTGCGGCTTCCTGCACCCGCTCACCTCGGCTCCAAAGTCCTTGTTCTCTCACGAGCTCAGACTTCTGTTTGTGCCTCTCCCACTGGCCCCAGCCCGTGAAGCTGTCCCCTGGCTCGTCTGCCCCTCAGCTTTGGCTTTGCTGGTCTTGACTTTGACCATTGGGTAATATGCCTGACAGACCCAATTCATGTGGGTCACGACACTTCAGAGCATAAAGTTACTACACCCGTTCGCTTATGGTGAGGCTAGAGCAGGTGAGCGTTGATGATAAGTCTGGATGATTCTGGAGAAATCATGCCGTTTATCACTTTGCTCCAAACGGCCATGTTTTCCTGGTAGTCTACCATCCAAGCAGTACCTGGCCCAGTCGTACCTAGTTTCTGAAATGAAGCGAGCGAAACATGCTGAGGAGGATACGGGGCTGTCAGCCTTATCTCACAGTGACATTTGAGCTGTTCTCTTTCTGACAGATAATAGGGGCATATTACTACCACTGCAGACGTGATAAGAGAGCTCTTCAACACACCCAGAACTGGAATATCCACTGTCATAGTCACTCACGTTCCCATGATGAGTGACAGGGAATGACTGTTCCTGTGACGCCTTCTTCCAGAGTAACTTTGGAGCCAAAAAGCAGGCTTGACTCTGGATGTCAGTCTTTCTGCTGGCTTCCACGAGGTCCAAAAAAACAGTTACAGCTGGGTTCATGCAGCAGAGATCACATGCTTCTTCCACATGAGTCACCTTTATCATAATTAATTAATTATTTCATTTATTAAATTATTAATTAATTAAATCAAATACTTTCATAATTTTGTCACCTATAGATATGCATGTCGTACCACTTAATCTCTTCTGAAATGCCACTGAACGCCTGTAAAGTTACACCAAAACTTCATTTTGTCTGTAAAATGTAGTATGCTGAGAAAATTATAACTACTGCTTGAGTCTTCTGCAAATCTGAAATTAGGAAATGATTTATTTGGAGTCGGAGTCAGTAAAGTCTTCTGGGTGCTTTGGGAAGGTACCCCAGAACATTCTGTGGGCCTCAATTGTATGTGTGCCCATTTTTTGTGCGACTAAACCCAAAGTAATTCCCTTGGAATATGAAGACCTATTTCTTACAGATCATCTTAGGTGGATCATGAATTGTGATGGTCTTTGGAAAAATTCACGGAGAAGGAGACTGTTTCACCCTAGGAGAAGGATAGTGCTCTCTAATGGAAAAAAACCCACTCTTGATCAAATGGTGGAGGGATTAATGTAAATACGTGGTTGAATTAACCATGTCTGGAGGAAATGGAAGGAAGAGCTATTGCTTTTCTGTGTGGTATCAGTGCCTGATGAAGAGTGGCCATAGAAGTTATATTTCGTTACTTCACTAGGGTAGGAGCCTGATAAACAATTATGTATTTGCCGTGAGAGCAAATGGCTGAAGTGCTTTTGTATAGCTGTTAAGTCCCACTGACTTGGAGTCCCTAGACTCACAGACTGTGTTACGCATGCCCATAGAAATAGACTTCACATCCCCTAAACAAGGGCTCAGCTGTGTCTCCTCCTTCCCTCTGCAGCACTGACTGCATACTGATTTATCAGATTGTTGCTAAGCTTCTGTACTCTTGCTTATAGGTGGTTACTCTAAAAAGAGGATTTGTCCTCCTGTTAGAACAGATCCAATAATCTGGTCCTCCACAGCTTTTCTCATCTCCATGGTGTCATTCCTTTTTCTCCTTCAGGTAGGCATATACACATACAAGACTGCATGCAATGGCATTAAATTCCTGTAATCAGCTCCATGTCCATATAGTTGGAAAGCATTGAGCAATCACATGAATGTTACCAATCTTTTATTAAAAGAGGCTTAAACTCCTTTCTACCCCCAAACCCGAGTAATGTTTCCGGACCCTCTGAATACATCAGAAACCTTATAGCAGCTCTTCGGGGCTGAAAAAATCTACTTATTTTCATAACTTGTGTGACATATATAGATACATATGTAACAGCTGTAGCCTCTTAATTTCGTAGTGGTTTGTTGCAATTATGCAAGGAAATCTCCCACGTGGTCAATGGGGGGTAGTTCTTGGGGAAGGTGAGAAATGCAAACGGATGGTTCTTGCGATAATTAATTCTCCATTCATCTGATGGATTTTCCTTTCAGCCCCAGCTGAGTGGGTTAGCAAAACAAAGACAGATGGCAGCAGATTATTTCAAACACTTCTTTGTTCGTGGGTAATCAGCACAGATTTCCCTCCCCTGCCCCCTTCACTTAGGGCTCAGTCAAAGCCCATTAATTAAATGGAAAGACTCCTATTGATTTTGAAGGGCACTCAGCCAAGGGCTCTGTCTCAACAACTTTCTTGGCTAAACTTTGGCCTACTCATCATTTTTGAATGTTTTGGGTTTGGGTTTTTTGGGTTGTTTTTAAAGAAAGAAGAAAGCAATGCTGATGTAGTCACTCTTGGGGACTACTGGGGGAGAGAACAAGCTGTACTTCTATATGCACAATATACTGCCATCCATAAGCATATCCAAGGTAAAAGGTCAGCCTGTTTTAACTCCGTAAGTTTTATGCCAATTATGTTTAATTTTTAGGGAAAGCGTAGGGCTGAGGGATCCAGCTGAAATGTGCTCTGGCTGCCTTCTGAGCTGCATCCCTGGAGGAGGTCGATGAGCAAGCTGTCTTCGGGCTGAGTGCAGACCTGGGAGCTTGGATCTGCTCAGAGTGGATTCTCAAAGGCTCTTGGCTGCAGGTGTCTTGCAAAGGCTTTGGCCGCCTCTGCTGAGATCTGCTGGATGCTGCCTACTTGCTTCCACTTTGAGACACACTTTATTAGGCCAATCTGTCATTTTGGACTAAAACTTGTCCCATGTCCCTGGGACAACCTTGTAGAGATCAGTTGTATTTCATGTTATTTCCACAGACCAAACTGAAGCACCTTACCCTGTTTCCATGTATTAACTATATTCATATTTAATTGGCTTTTCTGCATAGCACATTCCTTTCTGTGGTGCTGGCTCCTCCCTATCGTTGTCAAATGTCCATTTTGCTTCTTACAGTGGGTACATGTAGACCCATGATCCCTTAGGATGAATCCTTTCTGTCTTAGATTATGTGTTTATTCTTTCCCTCACAACACACATACTCTTAAAAGTTCAAAAACATTAAGTACGCAGTGCCTACGTGTTGCTTGACAGAGGCTACGCAAGCGATAACCGGAGAGATATAAGCACAGAAGTTCATTCCTCTCAGGGAACTCAAGGAGAGCCGTAGGACGAGGTTCTGAAGCACTGCTCTCTTGCTCCTGTATTGCAGCACATCGGCAATGCCAGAGGCACAGAGCGAGTCTGTCGCTTGCCCTGGCCGGCCGACTGGGACAGGTGGGGGAAACTCCAGTATGGCCAGTGTGCATCCAGCAGGCAGCACAGGCCCACGCGTGGGCCTGTGCGTGGGCATAGACACCCAAACCAATGTAGGACTGCCCTCTGTGGGCAAGCCAAGCCGGCAGGGGCGGCCTCTAGGAAAGGGGGTTTTGGGGTATGGGCTAGGGCAAGTTACAGCTCCGCAAGCCCTGAGCTGCAAGGTGGTGCGGGATGGCAAGACAGCCAGGGGCAGCAGCCAACTACTCATCAAACCGATGACATTTCAGGAAAACAAGACCTGGAATGTTGTGAGATCAATACCCACATCAGGTTTTGTTAGACTGCCTCCATACAACCCTGAGAAGGAAATGAAAAATACCTAAGGATCTCCTGTATGCACCCCCCTCACTTCTTTGTACAACTCTAGGAAGAAATAAGTAAACACTGTTGTCAGGATTTGCAGAAAATATTCTGCTTTTGCATGGCCTTAAGCCGTCACATATACTTGCTACCTAATACATCAGCACTAGTTGTTTGGCTCAAAATGGGACTGAATGCAGGTGTTTCATCATAGCCTCTCAGGTGTGCACGGGTGATGGCATCTGAAATGTCCCCAGGTGCACGAGGCAGAATGGGCTGAAAACAGGCCAGTTTAAAACTTCCAGACTGAACATGTCTTCCAGAGTGAGCCGCTCCATCAGATGTTCTTGATCCAAACACTGGTCAGAGATGTGCTGTGTCACATTGTGCTCTTTTCCCTCTGGCTTTCGCAGCTCATTTAACTATTGAACAGAATCAGGGTGAATGGAAGTTTGCCCACCTTTGAAATTAAAATCCAGAAGCGTTGGTAATGGCCAAAAAGGAATCAGTCTCAAATTTCACATGTAGTATCTGTGCTGGTTTACAAATGTTTAAAGACACAACAGGATTGCTGCATAGTTATGTTTGTTTTTAATGATCTGCTTTTTAACTTCTCTCTCTCAGAGCCCTTTGATACAGGTAAAGAGCCAGAAAAAATTGCCAAGGACTGCTGTTTTCTAGGAAACAGAGACAGCAGCCCCAATTCAACATGGGTAGGAATAAAAGGTTTCTCTTGGTTAAAACTGACTTACATATTTTCTGTCCATTATTTTCTCTCAATATGTGATTCAAACACCAACCAGTTCTGTTTTAAGGATTTAAAATGAATATACTTGGCTGTCAGCAGGTGGCTCTGTGTTAAGACTGAGCTCTAGTCTTATGTATGCACAGAATTGGAACTGTTTCAAACCATTTCGAACAATGTATTTTATTTTTTAAGCCAACAGGAAGATAATAAAGGCCTATAATTTATTCAGTAGGAAAGATATTTGTCAGGGGAAAGATAAGAAAATGAAAATCTCTTACTTGAAAGGAACTGTGGCAATGCTGACACTATGCTGCTAGAGGAAACTTCTAGTCATTTTAAGAGTAGCCATGTCAGCTCTGCTAGATACACAGCCAGGTTTTCAGGTAATGCATCAAGCGTTTTATTTCTGTTGGAGGGTTTGGGTTTTTTTTTGTTTTCTTTTAAAAATCCCTACTACTTACACAAACAACATTCTTGAGGTATGGTGTCACTGAGTGACAACAGTGTTAGTGGAAGCACTGAGACCTAGGATCTTGCCTATTTTACTGCAGTAAAAGGGAATTTCCCCCTTTCTTTCAATGGGAGAAGGATTGGCTCCCAGTGCTTCCTGGTTATCAGGCTGAGGGTTGCTGCAGTGGCTCTCTGGCAGGGTTGCAGATCAGAGGGAGTCTGAAGCTAATCCAGCTGCAGCAACGCCTTCATGAATATGTAACAATATATCCTTGTTTGGGGTTTGTGTAGCTATCAAAATAATGTTCATGGTCTAGCCCAGGAAGCTTTGCAGCTATTGAAGGTAAAGGGCAACTCGGGGATCCCCTGCACCCTGAGCTGTGTGCGTGACTCTTGTTTCTCAGTTTGGCATTTTTCAGTTTTTCTTTGGAAACCAAATTTGTGTGCTGCTCTGTGCATGTGTCTTGTCCAAAGGAAATTACAAATTATTTAGATAAATAATATAGCACATAGTGGATAAATGAGAGGAATGCACTTTCCCAGTATTTCAGTTCTCTTGTTATTTTAATGGTGGGAAGCAGTTGTCTTTTGTAAGAAGGTGAGAGTATCCAGTGCAAATTATGTTTAAGAGCCTCTGTGAACTTATGAGAATTGTGAATTTGAGTCTGTTTTTGAGAGAGAAAACTGGCTTGTACTGGATGACTGGGCTGTGAAGAGAGTACAGTGTTTAAGGAGGGGCCAAAAAAGGAACAATATGTTAGCCACAGCAAAATATTCCTGGCCATTTCCATAGTACAGCATATACATTGAATTAAATGTACTTACAGCACTTATGCTGCAGATGTTTTGATTTTTTTTCATGAGATTCAGAAAGAAATTACATCCTTCTCTGAAATTCAGTTCTGACATATCTTCTAATCATACCAATCCTGTTCTGCAACATTCTGCTTGGCAGTGAATTACTTCTCTGTAAGTAGAGCTTTATTTTTCAGTTTATTTGGGGACAGGGGGGATTTTTGTTTGGTTTTAGTAGTCTACTTCACTCAAGGTATTGGTTTACCTAAGGTAACCCTAAAGTGAGACTTTAAGGAAGCAAAGAAGTAAATCAGGTTCCTGAGGTTCCCTGTGTACCTTGCTATTCAATACAGCCTTGCAATGGCAGAGAGCTACTGCTCATCACATTACCGTCACACTGAAAGAAGAGTTTTCCAGTCTTTTGGTTTCAGACTGGTGCTACCTAGCACATGTTGTTCAGTTTGCTCTTTTTACACTTTAAACCGGTGAAGATCAGTTTAAACCTCCAGGTATCCCAGGGTACAGTTGTTTACCTCTAACATCTGTATACTGATGGTGCTTATCTTCTTTTTCTTTTGTGTCTTGGAAATGATGTTGTCAAAGGGTCCTGTAATAGCCACTGAGGAGGGATCACAGAATTGCAGAATTCCTGAGGCTGGAAGATACCTCTGAGGATTGCCTGGTCCAACCCACCTGCTTGAAGCAGAATCAACTACAGCAGGTTGCTCAGGGCTGTGTCCAGTGGGGTTTTGAGTATCTCCAAGGATGGAGACTCTGTAGCTTTTCAGGGCAACCTGTGCCAATGCTCAGTCACCCTTCAAATAAAAAGCAAACAAACTTTTTCTTATGTTTAAACAAAATTCTTGTAGCTCAGTTTGTGCCCATTGCCTCTTGTTCTGTTGCTGGACACCACTGAGAAAAGTCTGACTCCGTCTTCTTTACTCCCTCCCACCAGGGATTTATGTACTTTGCTAAGATCCTCCTGAGACTTGTCTGCTCAAGGATAAACAAACCCAACTCTCTCAGCCTCTCCTCCTAAGTCAGACACTCCAGGCCCATAATCATCTCCGTGGCCCTTTGCTGGACTTGCTCCAGTATGCCTCTCTCTCTCTCCCTTGTACTGGGGAGCCCAGACCTGGAGAGCTTCACAACAACATTAGCCAGTCCCCACTGCACTTGTAGGTGCACCCCATCAGGTCCATGGACTTGAATGTGCCCAGTTCAAGAGGGAGAGCTTCAGCTTTAAAGCAGGTCCCGTGGGAAGAAGCCTCACTCATGCTTCTTCCAGGCCGTTCTTCAAAATAGATCTTATCAGCTTGTCTTGGATGTGGCCAGATAAACGTCAGGGGCAGGTGAGCACACTTAGGGCCCTGACAGTGAATTTCTGAGGCTGGCTATTAGGATAAACTCTCTGATTTGCAGCAGGAATAAACGGGAAATGGAACTCAAAGCAGCCATAACGATGAAAATCTGGGGTTTGTTTGCACTTCTGTCAGTAGGGAGAAGAAAGGAACTACAGAATTTACAGGTTTTAATGAAATTCTACTCTTCTACAGCTACTATGAATCACTTTATATTTATTTCATATGAGCATCCTTTTTGCGTGTGAAGTTTGACTATACGGCCTCCTGAGACTTCTCGGTCTCTTCAAGAATTGGAGAACTGAGAACAAATAGCTTGCTTACAGCTCACGTGCTCACAGAACTTGCTTAACCAAGAGGTGCATATAATGTGAGTTATCTACAGATAGAACAACACAGACTTTCTTTCTTCTATTATTATTATAATTATCTATTATAATATCTATCATAATTATATATCTATTATTATTATTATTATTGATAATATATATTTGTACCTAAAAATGTCAACTTTACCACACTTTAGAGTTTTTCTAATTTTTACACTGGTCTATTGATTTCTGTGATCACTGATTTCTAGCATTCGTTACAAAATAATGACAAAGTCTTTAATAAAAACTACGCTTGTATATGGAATGGTAGGAAACCAATGCTACTTTCCAAAGGACAAAGAGTAACATTGTAAAAGAGAAACACAAGAATGCAACACTGACATTTCTGCATGTTCAAAATACGTTTTCGTGATGAAGTCTCTGTATGATGGTGATGAGCTTAAATTCAACTGATACCAGTGGGTGGAGACCATTCATTGAAATTGCACACGCTTGCATGAAGAATTAGTAAGGCCTTTGGTTACTTGATCCAAAGTAGGTATTCAGATATAAAATCCACCTTTGCTTTGACTTTATAAAACATCTAAGGGTAATTAATCTTAATTAATGCTAATATAATAATTACAGAAGAAGGATGTCTTAGACAAAACTATGGATAAGAAATGTCTATGAATTATTAGAAGGTCTATATGAATTATAATGAATTTCATGTTGTGTGGTTTATTTCCAGATGTACAGTTAGGTTCAGATTTGCTACAGACTAGCAAGTCAGTGGGGGATATGCTGGTGTAAATAGCTGGCCTTCTGAAGTCAGTTTACACCTGTAAGAGTAATTCCTCCTCCCACTGCTCTTTGATATCTAGATGAAATAATGCAGGGATACAGTGCATCTGAAGAAAAATGTCCAGTAAAATATAAGTGATTTTCTCCTAAACTTTGGAAACACAGTATTAAAAACTTGTGAGCCCTTGTATGTTGTTTATTTATTTCTACATTTGAGAAGTGAATGCAAAAATACTAATAATCTATTAACATAGCATCTCATCCCTTTTACAAATAGTAGATGATTACACCAGGTGCAAAGCAGGAGAGAACCAGCAATAAATAATTTCTAAGTTTCTACATGTATGTATAAAAATGACTATATTTTACAGTAAAAGAATCATTAAAATATTTGTTGTCTGAAATGCTAAACATGACCCTCAGGCATGCTGAGCACCTGAAATAATACTTTAGAATCACCCAGTGTCTCCAGAAAGCCTGACTATGTGTCACCTGATGGATGTGTTTGTATCACAGAAGACTGTTAGCTGTTATTTCAGTACAAAGACAATTGATAGTTTTGCTGAGTTACAGTGATAGTCATGCCATGCCCCGAACTTCGCAACATCACCAGAGTTGTGTCCCCTTGTGTCACTAGAGGTTTTGGCCTCTGTTTTCTCAAGCTGGGCTCACCGGCATCGTCTGGTGGTACTGCTCAACAAGACCAACATTAAACAACACTTGGCAAGAAAGAATATCTGTGTTTCTCAGGAGAACAATGTTTTGCTTATTGCAATGGAAAAACAAAAGTGATGGAATTCTGATTTTAGTTCCATGTTGTCTGACAGCCTGGCTAATAATGCTTGAATTCATTTCAAAATAGAATAAACCAGTATTTCCACCATGAATATAGCCAATTCACCATCTTATAAGTGACCATCAATGTCATAGTATTTCGAAGGACTGCTGCATCACTGGTACAGCAACAGTGCGCTTTCATACATAGTTCTGCTTTCTCAAATAGCCTTAAATTCAAATACCACTGTTGCATATTTATGGCTAAAAGAAAAGCACTGGTAAAAGACAAAGACCTTTCACACTTACGGAGGATTCCAGCTCAGTGTGATAAAGTTTATCTCTTCCCTACTGACCTCTTTAATACCTGACATAATCCTTCTGTGCTAAGAAGGCATCTGCGAGCCTTTTTACCCTAGCAGATGTCTGAATAAATGTTTTTCTTTCCACTGATTAACCTTTGAATTTGATTGTGACAGGTGGCTGGAGATACAGACACTCAGAAATTTTAAGATAATTTTCGTAAGCCTTTGCACGAGTAATTTGTAAATAAAAAACCCTATTCTGGTCTCAATTTTAATCTATTTTATATATGTATATATAAATAAAATACTATTGACTGTTCAGTTAATACTGAAAAATAAGACTGCATGGAAGTATATGAATGATATTTTTTTCAAATAATATTGGCACAGTAATTTTTGACTGTAGTTGCTAGGTTTTCCTCCCAGGAGGAGGAAAATGCTCCTTTTGGAGACAATTAACATTCCATGCTGCAAACCAGGCATTGCTGAGCCGGAGGAGGCTTTCCCTCCCTGTGATCAGATAGAAAGTTCTGCCTGTGAAACATGGTTTTAGCTATATTTTTCTCCTGCAAACAGGGACAATTCCACTGATTTATCCAATTCATCCCAGTAAGTGTTAGCAAGAAGACTCAGACCTCAATTCTGAATCCATTTGCTTCAGTGAATAGGGGAAGTGATAGTCTTAATGGCTGTATTATAAAAATCCTGAGTATTCACTGAAAGACTAACAGCTTCTAGTAAAACTGAAAGTCGGTAGCTAACTGAAGAAAGCACAGTGTATTAGTTTGTGATATTAACAGAGCACGCAGTGGTGGGGTGCATAAAAGGTTGCAGAGAATGAATCTATAAATGCTGTATATTAGGGTACGCACTGAAGTATTTAGCATGATTGAATGGATTTCAGTAATTGTATAAAAGTGACTGCAGCTAAAGAGCCTTCTGAACATTAATTAATTCTCGTACCAGCTGTAAGAGGTGGGTCTGTCTGTCTGTCTTCTAACTAGGCTGCACTGCAATACATTGTTTGTATGCATGGATTTCATAGCAGTGTACAAGGGAAATAGCACGTGAAAATATTTAGTAACATTTAGTATGCCGAGATACAGAATTCTGCTTCTCTGTGTTGTGAATTGCATACCTTCCCATTCTGTGATGAGAAAGGGCACACTGTGACCTCCAATCCATGTTACTCTAAGATTCACTGTATAAATATAATGGGCTATAAAGTACAGAAGTACAAACCCACTATTGTAATACATTTTAAAATTAAAACTTCAGGAGCAAAACCCACAGAAATCCACAGTTAGAGTCTACAGTATTTCCTCTTTTGAATAAAAATAGTTCTTTTGCTACTTGAACAGAGCATGCATATAAAATGTAGTATCCTATAGTGCTATTGTCATATCTGGTGCATGGATTAAAAAAAAATGGAAATTCCTCTTTCCGCTGCTGGTGAATGATTTGTTGCATTCCTTAAAGTTGGGGAGATGTTTTATGAGAGACTTAACTATAACACACTGTAAAATGGAAACTGCTGTAGGAACCATAATTCTGACTTCTCTACATTTTCAGTCTTGGCGATACAGTACTGAAAGAGAGCACATTTTTGGGTATAGGTTCCCTACTGGCGTAAAGAAAAAAACCAATTTAAACGGTCTTGGTAGCTCTAGGAAGTTACCAGGAAAAAAGGTGTGGTCTGTGTTAATTTGATATAGTAGCTTAAGTCTTATTTCATTATTCAAAGATCCCCTTGCACATCTCATGTGCATACACCAAACAGATCCAACCTTGCTGAGGGAACAGCACAGCTGTAAGACTGGTAGCAGGATGGCTGGTGGTAAGTGGTATTTCTACTGCTTTAATTGAAGCCATTGCCAAGAGGAACCAAATTCTAGCTGAAATATGGAGAATACTGCCCGTGGGCCCCTAGGTAAGTACACTAATACAAGCAAACTTCTTTAATACCGTGTGATTAGCTAGTGTAATCAATAGGAAAATACCAGTCCTTCAGCATGTATGAAACGTGCCAATACCTGTTCTGTAAAATCTGACAAGCTCAACCAGACACGCTGCAAAAGAATCAGCCACCAACCGCTTTCCGGGAGCTTACAGTGATTTCCGCTCTTTATTCTACCAGAAAGCATCATTGGAGACCAGGCCAGCAAGCCTGGAGGTATAAAATGTTCTCCACCAGCAAGCCAGCGAGGGATGCAGACACAAAGTGGGACAGCTCCGGGAAGCTGAGCACTGCTTGCTTGCAGAGGAAGCCCTTGCTTTTCAGGGCACGGGCATCTTTGTGCCGGTGTTCACGGAGAAAATCTTCATCCATCTTGGATGCCTAATTACAGATGCACTTATGTACTCCCTAACGTATGTAGTGGAAAACATTTGCAGCATTTTACAACAGCTGGTAGGGAAAAGAGCCCACATGTTTAAGCATTTGGGGGGATTTAAGTTTCTGGCTGATGTGCTGCACTAACTGTGTTCTGAATGCTCGCACTGACACGGAGAGCTGCCGGACACACGTGCTGAACAAAGTTTCATCGGGCTAGCAAGAGAAAACAAAGGGAGGACAAACTCCGTTACAGTTTATTTCAGTCTGTATGCGTAGTTAAATAGCTTTAAGGCTGTGCTTTGACGAAAATTTTGAACTGGTGTAATGTGGCACCATCTGTGAATGAAGCCATCCTGCCTGCCCCCTCGCTACCCCCTTTGGTGCCTGAAGTCAGCTGCTCTTGGTGGCCGGGGGCTGAATTGGCTTGGGAAAATGATCTGTCTGTAAATAATCCCTTTTTTGTTTACTGGGGTACTTTACAGGCAGATCACTTCGCTCATCTGGTCCACTGGAAGCGTTCAGCAATGTTTGTACTGGCACACGGGTGGCAGAGGAGGTGGGCAAGGCAGGATTACTGCTCCACACGCTCCCTGCCAGTTTAACACACTTGAACTACAGCCCAAATAAAAAACAAAACTGCATCCCAGGCACAAACAAGGACTTGTGAATGGGTTTCTGCCCCTCTCCCTTCCCACCATGCTTGGCTCCCAGCTTCGCAAATTGCTGCTGCGAGCCACTGAAGTCGATGCATAGATTTCCCTGCTTTGCTGAGCTCTGGGACACCAGCGCACACCAGCCCTAACTGGGTCAGACACTTTCTTTGTACGAGCAGGCTGAGCTGCTGGGAAACCTCGCCTGAGCCACGCAGCGGCTGCTCGCACACGCTCCTCTCCCAGCGTGTCATGGGGGACGGGGTTAGGAGGGTGAGAGGATGAAGTGGGGCTGAGCTTCCACCGTACTTGATCCCCTGCCAGCCTAAGCTTCCCTATGGGGCTTACGGCCATGGCAGAAGTCCGAGTAAAGCCCTGGCTGCTCCCATGGCTGCCACGGCTAAGCGCCCTGGGATCAGAGCGATGCCACCAAGCTCCGCATCTGTCATTCAGACCTCCGCTATGCTCAGAAATTGGGGGGAGGGCAAATAAGAGACAAATGAGCCTGTTAGTATTTATTATTTGTATTATTATAGCACCTCAGTGCCTAGTCGTGGACCAGAATCACATCCTATTAGCACTGTGCAAACCCAGAGCCAATGCACTACAGTCCCTGCCCCACAGGGCTTACAATCTCTGTTTCCGAACAGGGGGATACAAAGAGATGAGGGGGGGCAGGATAAAAGGGAGCAGTGACAAAGCGTTGATCACTGTGACAGACAGCGTTGCTTTTCTGGTAAGAACCATCAGTTCTTAAATGCTTAGTTGGATTTAGTCATTCTTCACAGAATCAATACTTTGTATTTCTTGTGAAAAAAGCATCAAGAAATCACACAGAATTCTACGTTATATTCAGTGAAAAACATTTTTCATTGCAAGAAACACATGTAAGGTTATTTTTAAAAAATATTGTTTAGTTTGTATGTTCTAAGCAGATACCTGAACATGTTCACAAAGTCTACACATGCAGTGTGTAAGAAAGATAAAATTTTTTAACCAACTTACTTTTTTGGCTCATTCCTTTATTTAATTTGCACTCTTGCAAAAAAAGACATATCTTTGAATTCAATTTTTTAAGAAAAAAATAGAAGTGATTTGATCTCAACTACTTTTCTGGACACACTTGTATTTTCCCTGTGCTCATGATTTAAATAATAACCTAAATAGAAATTATCACCTCAGTGGAATTAAAACCAGTGCTAGGAACAAAGATAGGGAATAACTGTGTTTTTAAGAAATGTATGTAACTGATTTTACAGGTTTCTCTGATCAGAAAGTGCAATTACAATTTTGTGTGAAAAGGGCATGTGATTTACAACTTTTTGCAAGCATATCTTACGTGCATATTTTTAATAACTTGCCTGTAAGGGGCCAAATCCTGCTGTTCTGCTCAAGAGTTTCTCTAAAATCAACAGCTCCTTGACACTGTGCTCTATTCTGCTGGCCTCCTGCTGTGTGTCATAGTTAATACTGTGAATAACTCAGTGGAGTTCAATATTACTGGTTTTAACTATAATTACTCTATGGTAGTAGGTGTTTGCAGGTTTGAATATCGTAGAGAGGCCTGTAGCACAGTATGATTTATCCCCATGCAGAGGGGTAAAGGGAAACAAGAACTAGCGGGACAGTTTGTAAAATCATTAAACATTTTCCATGATCAGCTCTGTTGTTCACCATGTGAATAGCCTCCACCAAAATCACATAAGTAACCTATACTCTTTACCTGAAAACAACTTCCAATATTAGCTTTCTTCTATGCATTCTCTAAACTGCTGTAAACATCCAGGATACCCATATATATACACACACACACACACGTATGTGTGTGTATACATGCGTACACATGTATAGGTGTATATATATACACACACAGACATACATATATGTAAATATACATATATATGGATATATCACTATTATGTAGTTAGGAAACAATAATGTCATTTTTATTGCATTCTTAAGTATCATAGAACAAGGGTATTATAGGCACACATCTTAACTACTTGTCCTGACTACAGTCCTAAAGCTCATTTACCTGAGATCTGCATCTGTAAAAATAAAGTTCCATTTTTAGCTGCATGTTACAAAAGACTAAATATCAGCCCCACAGATATGAAATTACAACTTAATTTTGAGACTAGTTTACTACAAGTAAAATATGCTATCTTATAAAAAAGATACTGCTGAAAGAGACACATATTAAAAAGGAAACATGATTTTTACAGGTTTAAAAATCTCTCTATGCCTTCCCACGTTGTAATAAATTTATAAAAAATATTTGACACAGAAAATCTCCACAGAAAGTATCCTGCTGAAATCACGTACCCTTTAAGCCACCCATCTTGCAAAAGTTACGTAGTTCAGGAGGGCAGACTCCATATTGTAAGTATTTAATTTTCATCATCCCGTCTGTAGTGAATAGTTTGTATTTCCTGAGCTATGAACATAGCCATCTCTCTGGTGCCCGCAGCAATCACTCGGCAGGACATAAGATCCAGAGGTCCCCCTGAGGACAAAAGGATTAATGAGAACTGTCTTACGTGACGTAAAAAGGCAATGTATTCTTAAAATACAAACCATGCAGTAATTAGATAGGTTCAGAAACACTGAACCAACTTCAAACGTAGCTCTTTTTGGGGTTGGAATGACAACCTAATTCAGCAACTCCTATCTGGAAATCTCTGGCAAAAAGCAACTTCAGAAAATTCTAGATACAGTGCCAAAGTACGCAACAGAATCAGCGAATGTCTAGATTTGTTCAGCATCCAACAACAAATGCAATATTCTTTTCTTTTAGCAATGGGAAGGGATGGAACAGAAATTAGTTCAATTAGCATACCCTTCTTGTTAATCCACCGTATCTTTCCACAGTATCCACATACTGGTCACTGGTAAACCATTACTCTGAGGTGTGCACCATCTAAATGTATAAAATAATAATCCAGAGACTGTGCTGTCCTTTCGTCCCTCTGAGTGGTTTCTAGTCATGTATGGTCAGACATGTACCCGAGAGTCCTCCTTTCTCAGGAGGCTGTCTCTGCTGAAATCGCTTTGGAGTCTGAGTGTCTCTACCAATCTCCTGGCCTGGTTCTTTACTGTAGATCTGATGCTTTAAAGGAATTACTTAAAGCCACGGAAATGCAGTTTGACTCAGAAGACCTTTGATGTGATGAAACCCCAGGCTGGAATTACATCAGTGTGTTTGTTACGAATAGCCAGCCAGAGCCTAGCGGGGAGTACAGACGTTTCCACAGAATATTGCCAGAAATGAGACAGAGCCACAGGAGGAGGACTGTACTGAGGCAACATAAGTTGCCCCGAAAGAGCCACTCAGTCCCCCAAAAGTCAATGAAAACAAGGATATTTTACTCACCTGAAGTGTCTATTACAGTGCCACCTGCCTCTCTAATAATGACAGTTGCCGCTGCCAAGTCCCAGCAGTGTAACCCAAACTGGTAATAGGCATCTGCTGCGCCGGATGCCAAATGGCACAGAGCCAGGGTCGAGCTCCCAATGACACGGACCCTAAACCCCAGGAGAAGGGGACAAGGTAACATAAAGCAGAAAATGCCTTTGATTTCAACCTATGTGTCAAGATCACAAAATGTGCAACGTCCTTTTTTTTAAATTATTTTTGGTCACAAATGCGAGACATATATTGTAAAATATCTTACCCGTGGGCTTGGGCCTTGAGCAATCTCTCGATGTTACCAAGGAACAATTTCAAAGTTGCAGGGTCACGTTTTGGACCAATTTCAGTTAAAATTAAGGCCTTCGAGATATCTGCAATGTAGGTAGTTGTTTCCATTAATTCAATAGCTTCCAGGTAGATTCTGGAAATTTGTTTTTAAATTAAACACTAATGGACTTTTCTCAGAAAAACAATTGTCATGTCCCTTTTTTAACCCCAAACTCTTTCATAGGATAAGTGACAACTTTGTATAAAAATTCAAGCAGGACTAGATTTCTGATATCAAATGGTCTGATTTAAACACACTTTTTAAAAAAAAAAAAAAAGAACAGGAAGATTAAAAACAAGAATGCCTGCTTACATTCTTCCTCTTTCCATACATTGTTGTATTTCATTGACTGGTCAGCTTTTGGCAAATTCACTAACATTAGCAGTCAACTAAAAATAATCCAGTGACCTAGCAACTATTAACGATGCTAATCTAATCATATTTGAAAACAGGATTTCTTGAATAGGGAACTTCAATGTAATTTGTTAACAAATGATAAACATTTGGGGATACAGTAAGAGGAAAGAAAAGTTTCTACCTAAACCACCAGTCATCCAGTAACAGCTCCCCTTCATTGTGACATTTCAAAGACTGAAGACACCTTATGACTGAATAAAACCCTTTCTTATCACAAACTAAAGCAGTATCTTAATTAAGAATAATATACGAATGTTATTTTTGTATTGTGTTCAGCAAGGGCAATTCTGACCTACAGCAGATGAGGGTATCAGCCTTGTGTACAGTCAAAAGAAGGACTCACAGTGACTTACAGGGTGTTGAAGTAGTCCTCACGTGAGATCTGAATATTGCTAGTATTTAACAAGCGTATGCCAGTGTAGGTGGAGATGGTTGATCAAATGCCAAGTGTCCCTGCTTCTGTTGCACCAGCTGAACTTGGAGGCATTAGAGGAATGACAAAACTCAAAGCTTTAGCTGTTGATTACTTACTAAATAGGCTGTGCCCAAGTGCCAGGTTGTCGCCTTCTACCCTGGGTTAAAGGCTAGGCATTCATTTAGCTAGGGAATGTCTACCTGGTTATTACAGCTAATGGCACAAGTTGAAAATTCTTAGCGGAATTAGCAAGGAGGTTTTCAAAAGTAAATTAGGCTGGAGTGAGACATCATTTAATTAACAGGCTACCAGTGAATTTAGTATTGCAGAGGAACATTATGGATTCAAGCAACGTGGTAAACGGTTGGTGAGTAACAGGTATGTAATTAGATTAAAAGTTACAGGATATCACAAAGCGTAACTGTAGGAACATGGATTTAACAACTGCTTTTTAAATTACTGCATTAAAATATAGAAACACCAATCCAGGCATGCTGCAAGGTATTCATTGTTTAGCCACCACTGAAAACTCTGGATGGTGAAAGCAATCTGCCTTAGATCTTTTTATAACAGACCCGATTTATAATTACAGAACATTTAATGCACGCCTCGTCGCTGAAATGCACCAAGCATTCACACCATACCAGTCATAGCTGGGTCATGACTAAGAGAGTTGTTCTTTTGAGTGATTAAATCTATTTCTAATGCATAAATGGATCTCTTCAATTTTCATCAAGGCTACAGGTAGAAACTGGTTGAAGAGACTAAGGCGAGGAAAAGGGAGGTCTCTGCTTAGGAAAAGGAGCTGGCTGGTCACAAGAATCGATGGGGTTTCAGGAATTCAAGGTATAGGAAAAAATGTACCGAGTACTCCTCACTCTGATAGAGGCCAGAAAAATAAGGAGGCTTGGTAGAAGAGATTTAACAGTGATATGGATAGATTTATGAGGAAAAGACCAATTCTGTTGACCAATACACTTACAGTATTAGCACATGCAAGGCCTGACCTGAGTCTAAGCATGAGAAGAAATATCACTCAAGCAAAATCAAAGGGAAGATGGATCCTTCATTTACGTTTCTCCTGACTGCTTGAACTCCCATACCAGACCTCTACAAAATTTGGCATTGACAAAGAACAGTATTTGCCTGGACTGTGATTTCAAGTGATTAAATGTGAACAATTAATGTGTAGTGCGGATCAATGCTATACAACAGTCACACTTCCCGAAAACAAAAGGCATGAAGTAACACGACAGCCTAGATCGCCAACACATCGTGTATCGTTGAAGGCTGCTTGCGTTCCAGCGGTAGGTACAGGGAAACACGCTGTTTGTTCCAGGGTTGGTTTATTTTACGGAAGCCTCAGTCCTTACAGGAAAAGAACTGTGATTTTATACACATAAAACATCATTAGAAGCGAGACTAAAGAAGATCCATCTTCACTGGTGAAATTGCCCACCACCAAATGATGTCTCTCAAAACAAAAGAAAATGTCAAAGCATTTGGAAGGACAGAAGGTCCACTTCCCTTGCTCTGTAATAGACACCCACATAGACTGGATGTCCAGAGAAAGGAGGACAAAAGTGGCATGTGCCAAAATTTCCTTGCTCAACTGGTAAATGGAACTCTGACGGCAAAAGTGAGCAAGGCCAGTTCAAGAGTGGCTCACCAGCCCAACTGTGTGCACCCCTAGTTCTTCCCAAGAGTCTCTGCCAGCATGGGCTTTTGTGGAATACGAGATAGTTGTGCACTTTACAATTTGCTCCATCTCTCCCAATAGGGAGACCCTGGCTCACTATTAATTTAGGTGAAGAGCCAAACTTGCCCAAATTTCAGGGAAGTTTTGATGCAGTCTGCTTGGGGCACTACAACAAATCTGTACATTAAATTGCTTGAATATACTGTGTTTCAAGTTCATAAATCTCTTTTTGGGGTGAAATTTTTACCATCTCCTGTGTACAGTGATGTACATTTTTGGCACATGTCTGCTTCTGTCTTCAACGGAGTATTATGTTCCCCTTTGCATTTTCATTGATTAAAAGAAAACTTCTCTAGACACATCTGATTATTGTTATCTATTATCATGAGGTAAACAGACAGATCTATGACTTGGTCTACCAATAAAAGAATTCCATTGAAGTGTTGACTAAGTGTTGCTAGCTATATGTATGTTGAAACATACCTCACACACAAAAGCAAGCTGTTAAAGAACCCCTAGTGAAGCATGCATCCTCTAGTTTACTGTTAGCATGTATGCCTACAGACATAATACGCTTTATGATGTACAAGTTTATTGGAAAGTAAGTGAATAACAGCCGCCATTGTATTCTGAATTTGATTCACCATTCCCATTGCACCTTCCTCATCAAAAGTTATGCCAGCTGGAATGAAACTGGTGAATTCACTCATTCTTCCTTATTTTAAATAATGGTTATGAAGCAAAATAATTTAGGATTATTTAAATAGTCCACATTCAGATGTATACTTTAAAAAGAAAATGAGGAAAGTTGGGATTTTTCAGAAAAAAACAAACACAGAACAACAAAATTATCATGCAGGTGAAATACTGTCCATCAGGATAATGATATTCATTATCCTAATGATGATTTGCAACAACTCTGAAACAAAATTAACATATTCCTTTTAGAGTTCTAACAAAATCTAGACCAACCTGTCTCTTTTGATACCTGAAGCCTTTTGTCATTACAAAATGCCCCTTGACCTCTTCTACCAGTGTATAATCGTTCTTCAGTGCAGTGGTAAATTACACCAAATTCAAGCTTTAAGATTTTGAAAAGGAAAGAAATGAATGCAACTCAAATTACTCATCATAAATATAAACAACTACTAATGGCAGAAAGATCAGCAATATTTTAACTGGTACATGTAATCAAAGATTATACTGATGCTAATAAACTGGAATAATTTTACTATTACTGTGATACTGAGATATAGGTCATATAAAATTCAGTTTATAAAGAGAAGTTAGTGCAATCTATTTGTGACCTTCTAAACTCTTGTTTATGTTCACATTAGAATGGATTAAACGCTAAGTTGATTTCAAATTCAACTGTATGTTTTTATTGAAAGTATGCAAGTCCTCTAAGGCCAGATTCTGAACGCTTTACTTTCACTGGTGAGCAGTTACATCTAGAAGTAGTCCCATTGACTTCGGGTGGATCCTGAAGATTTGCAGCCCCAAATACATAGATATGATCAGTCAGGCATCCAAACTCAGAAGTCATGGCACACTGTATTAACAGTGGGTGCTTTTATATGCACTTCACCTTTCAGGATGCAATTAATTTGCCTGCCTTTTCAAACAAAGTAGTACACTCTGGTCACTTGTTCAAACATTTCTCTGCAAAATCCTTTTGTTTACACATAAAAGTGAGAATCTCATGAAGTCACATGATTCCAAAAGAAGGAGTTTGAAGAGAAATACCAAATGTTGTGACCTTCAGTGAAAGCTTGAGAATGAGCAACGCTGGAATTTTTGTGGGAGTATCTGTTTACCAATGAGAAAAGGGTCAGAATTTGACCCTTGATTTAAACCTAAGGTATTAAATATTTCCATTACTTTAATAGGTTTCACCAAAACATTATAAAGCACTTTACGAACTTCAGCGATCAGATCCTAAAATCACCCCTAGATAAGTACTGTTAGCAATGTTTTATTTAGGGGTGAACAGATGCACAAAAATTAAGCAACTTGCCCAAGGTCACAGAAGAAGTTGGTAACAAGGTCAAGAAAACATCTCAGGTGTTCTAGACTCCAAATCTTTTTCCTGCTGCCCTCCTCCATTCAGTACGAATAATCATCAGTGTTCATCAGAGACAATTCAAAGGGAATAGACTGTCCTCACTCCCTACCCTGAGGTCCCATCTAAACCAAGGTTTCTTTTGAGGAACATGCTATTAATAGACTCTTTCCCTGAAGATATCTGCAGGAATTTCTTCAGTACTGTTCAAGGCTTACATTCAGGCCACTTCCCTTGTGTGTACTTTGGCTCCTTTTCAGCTTACTACTTTTTTTCTGCTCTTCCCATTTGTTTACTGAGGGAGATTTAACATCATTCTTTATTTTTGTTTCAGCTTTGTTTAGTTTACATAACCCAAAATATGCAGCATCAAAATCACAATGGTGATCTAAGAAACATAAATATTAGAGAAAGCTGTTTGGTAGTAATATGTAATATTCAAAAGGACCTTTGGGAATGAATAAACTTCAGAAAAGCATGTAAGCGCTCCTCTGCAGTTTCCATGTTTGAAAAAGTCTAACTAGAGAAGTACACAACATTATTCTGTTTAAATCAGTAAGAGCCACTAGCACATCTGAAAACTATGTTTTATTGCACAGAATTCTTGCTGGCTTAACTTACAGCTATACATATATTTAAGGTCGTGGAATTAGGCTGAAAGAGGCACATTCCTTGGCAATTTGAATACCTATTTCTTCTGTATATATCAAAGTATAAACTGGCAACATCTGGAGAAAAGGCACTAGCATGAACGAGCACAGCTGGGAAACTCAAACTGGGACATATGAAGGCTAGGTACTTCCCCCCACCCTGTAATCAAGCTCTTATGTGGGAAATACAGTTATCACTACGTTAGAAAAACCATTAAAGGAGATTAAATGAACTAGGCCCATAATTTTGCACTCTTCATAGAAATCAGTTCTGAATTGCCTCATAGCAGCAGTTAGTTAGCTTTCACAGATACTGCTAGCAGGAAAGAAGCAATAATAACAACATAGGAACACTGGGAGATAATGTTTAAATTATGAATAGGCAGCACTATATTTAACTCATTATGGTTTTGTCTTACAAAACCTTGCTCATACCAGTACTCCCTTTTTTCTCCCCACATAGACCCTGTAATATTTGTAATAATTTATAAGAATTGTCTTGTAATTGCCAGTTTCCATAAGTAAGTTTTGCAGGACTACGATTTTAGACTAGTAGAGTATGATCAAAACATTTAAAAAGCATGGAAAAACCTGAGTAGTGGCTGATTTTTTTTTTTTAATTTTATTTCATTTAAAGTTTCCACATGGTTTTGAGGCTCCTAACCAGCTCTCAGGTACCCATCTTAAAGAACATACTTCATACCTCTTTGTTAACAGCAAATCCAATGCTCACTGCCACTGTTGGAAATCTGTGAAAAATAAGAAATGAAGAACTATTGATTAAAAATACCTCGACTAACTCCTTATGCAACTCCCTAACTCCTTATGCAACTCCCTTAGGCAACAAAACCCCACATGGAGCTCTGTGATTTTACTTGTGTCAAAATGCTCTTGACATTGTACTAATTCTCCTTTGTCAGCCTCTAACTTTGTCGGTTCCTTTAAAAATGTAATTTAATATTGGAGAAGGCAAGGAATAAACACATTAAGTTATCAGGATTTTTATACTAAACAAGTTGTATATTTTAGTGATCTTTTTGCTTTAG
This sequence comes from Elanus axillaris, assembly GCA_026212715.1. Classification (NCBI taxonomy): domain Eukaryota; kingdom Metazoa; phylum Chordata; class Aves; order Accipitriformes; family Accipitridae; genus Elanus; species Elanus axillaris. The sequence goes on along the minus strand of JANZLQ010000050.1, from coordinate 3,029,962 downwards.
TGTAACTGAATTATCCGGTATAAAATCATTAGTGTTGTTATAACAAGTCACCACTTTTAAGAGCACATTTTGTTCAAGTTCAAGCATCTGAGACAGCAATTAAGCAGCATGGATATACCTTGCTGCTGACATCAACATAAGGAGAAACCAGTTCCCCTGCCCTCTCTTTTGTCAAAGTGATGATCATGTATTTAATTTGGTCCTTTTGACTAAAGTATAATTATTGCATTTTAAACAATGAAATAAATTCCTCTCTTAAAAACACGTTTTAAAAAGGGCTGTAAAGATCCAGAAAATATTGCTAGAAAGAGAAAATTTAACTTAACTGCATGAAATACCAGCACATGACAACCCCCATCTCCCCTTGAATTCTGTGTAATTGCACCAAAATTCAAGGAAATGCTTTCTTTTTTTTTTTTTTTTTAATGGTAACTGCAGTTATGTTAAGTCACTAACTACAAGGCAGAACATATTTAAGGTTTTTAAGTAGAAGCATTATGAACAACCATTAGTTTGCAACTCCTAGCACTCAATGGATGAATTAAATTTTTGCATTTTTCCAGTAATGATCCCTAGATTTCTTTTTGCCGAGATGTATTACAGAAATTTAAACCCAATATCTATGTATAACTTAGTTTTCAGTTCTACCCTACATATATGCAACAGTTGTACTTCCCAGGAAAAATGAAGCGTTTGTATTTGAAAGGGAGAAAACACCACTACTAAAAGGAATGTGTAACAACCACATAAGGCGTTAGGCCAAGTGTCATCACAGCGCAGCCTTGTTCCTCCAGTTCAGCTCAAGTCTCTGCACGTTATTGTGCAGTTATATATAAACGAGCTGTGAGTCAAGAGCTTTGGGTCATTAAGCAATCAGCAGAAACTTGAGCTCACCTTAGGTAACAGCACAGAGCTCTCTCCAGCACAAACACACACTCCCTCAGATACACTACGCGAGGTACAAAAAGATAAAGGGATGACTTCTACTTATGAGTCAAAGGAACAAATCTACCACAGTAAAACACTTTTAAGTGGAAGGGAGGATTTGTGAGAAGCTACAATTTGCTTTCTTAATGTATTTCTCAGTTCACTATCCACTTACCTGTGCACAAAGTTGCACGTTCCATCAACAGGGTCAATAATCCAGGTTGGACTGTCGGTGAGGACACACTTCGAACCAGCAGCAGTGGATTCTTCTGCAATAAACCTGCATTTGGTGTGGAGTAAAACAAGTGTCCCAGAAAACTGGCTTAGATAGGTGATTTGGAAAAGTCAAACTCCATCTTCCAGTTTTTGAAGAAATATTTAATTTTTTTGGATACATATAGAAAATTTTTTTGTATAAGCGTACATGTATCTATAAACACACGTACTGCATTTTTCATTTGGGAACTGGGAACTTTCATAGAAACTTTGAAGAAGAGTTCTCAAATTTATAGCATACTATTTTACATGGTAAAAAAGAACTCCATTTATGTTCACTCTCCCAATATACCATCAGGAAAGTCATGCAAATGAATGCAAAACCGGATCTGAACTGGCGTCCCTGGAACTCTAGAAGTTTTTTTATTCAGAATGTAATTTTATGGGTTAGGCCTGTCTCTTGCAGTAAGTAACAGAAACTGCAAACTGTAGCTGCTTCTCTTTTGCAGTCAAATTCAGTCAGCAGGAAATAATGCACTCTTAGAAAATCCGCATTCTCACTCCTACTTGAATTTTTTACAGTAGTCTAGAAATTAAAAGGTTTAGAAAGCTGAACTTTCCTTTTCCCATGACCCAGAGAAAATCAACAAATTATTTTTTCTGCTTGTTGTTTGGATGCACAAGGCACACATTGAAATCTGAGCTCATCTTCTGTTCCGTTGTTCTGTCCCAATTTCTTTTAGTAGATATGCTTTCTCCCCCCCGCCTCCCTTTTCCCTGGGAAATGAACATCCAGTTCTGGCACATTTCCTGCTGACCTTAATTATCCCTGCTCTCCCATAAACTACTCAGGGTCTGTTTTTCTAACTGTTGTGCAGGTGCTACTCTCACAGATTTGAATAAAGTCTGGCACGTACAGAAAATGTAGAATCAGACCGCTAATACTGAATCTGGCTTTTGGTTTCTCATTCAAATGACTGGTGGTGGTATTCAGAGTTCCTGCAAATGCCTGAAGATGAAAAAGCTTCTCTCGAAGACACAGAGGGAAAAAAAAATGGATAAAATAAAGAGCAAATGTCTTTTGCAGAAACAGTTGCTTCCCTAGGACTAGAGTAACAGCTATTTTCTTTCGTGCCCTCAACACACGCCATACGATGCCACATAAAGCTCGCAACCACGAGCTTAAAATGTTCTGCAGACAGCACGGGAGGAGACTTCCCGAATTTTCCAAATGCTGCTTTGCCTTTCTCTCAGCAGAAAGGGACTGTTTTGATGGCATTGTGGGCCCCCAGTTGGTACAAAGAGGGAAGTAGGAAGTGTTTTTTCCTATTTTCACCTCCATTAAAGGTAACAGCTGAAGGACGAAGTGTTAGCATGCAACTGAGAAACGAGAAAGACTTGAGCAAGTGTTTGGAATTCTCAGTCAAACATAATGCTTTGCAGACTCCTTGCGGTAAATATTCCATTATTTTGTCCTGCTGGTGCTGTATCAGTTGACTTTTGCTTTTACAAATCTTGTAATTAGCACCCAAACCCAACCATTCGCTCTGATGTGCTGCTGGCTGCCGAGGAAGCTCATCTTCTTGCAGACAGAGCACCTCAGGTCCCACCTCAGATTGTCCATCTTCCCCATAGACTATGCCCCTGCTCCAACCCTCTGCCAGCTCCCCCAGCCAGAGCCCGAGCTGTAGCCCTTGTCTTGCCAGTCAAAGAAAGCTGAAATGGGAACATCTATAAAGACAAAGAGTATTTCTGTGTAAGGTGTTTTGCCCTCAAGTACTGTAAGCATGTCCCTCACCTTTTCCTTACAGCGGATGCCGCAGCCCTCACAGACAGAAATGCTAACGTGAAGCCAGGGCACAGCAGTGCCATTGGTAAAGTCTTGATGGCCAAGAACAATTTTTCCAAAGTGGATGTAGGGCAAATTCAGTGCCCATTTTATGAAATTTGGGCCAATAGTTTGAAATAAGCCCCTTGCTGTTATACGATGCTGGGAACTGTGCGAGTCCCTCACAGTCAACATCAGATGCGTTGCTCTGTGGCTCCCTGTGCTGTAAAAACATGCAAACTAAGCAAAACACTCAGCCTGAAGTACTGGAGACTAAATTTTAGGAACAGCTTGAGAAGTGGGAGTGGTAGCTGCGTCATTACAGTAGTTAATTTAATATGCCAGCCTGCCAGCTCTGTTGACCTCTCTTCAAATCTGGATTAAAGTTTTCTCCCACGGAAAACGAGTCCAGTAATTTCAGCCAAGCCGTTCAGCGTACATCCGTTCGTACCACGGCGCTGCTCTGAAATTCGTCGCTGGAAGAGCCGGGAAACCTTGGCATAGCGTAAACTGCAGCAGGAGTGATCGCCAGCCGGGCGCAGGGGGTTCAAACCCGGGCCGCCTCTCACCCATCCCCTTAGGGGGGGTTTGAGGGCAGAAAGACGGGAAGCTAGAGTTGGACGTCACCCTCCGTAATGGCCGTGTCCTGGTTTTAATGTCTATAGGATTAAGGCCACAATTAACAGCAAAGATGACAACTTGTGCAACGATTACACAGACAAGTGGTACGATAGCCTTTTTCAGCCAGCAGCCCCTGATATTCTGGCTGTGCCTAGCCACAACTCAAACACCTATCAGAAAAAACATCTTTCTGAAAAGACTCACTTGGAGCATGCCAGAGTGCCAAAGAATGGGCAAAGATGAAAACTTGGATGAAGCACAAATGAGGGTGATACATAGCACTTTGCCAAGCAGAGAGAAGAAGAAAGAAACATGGGCCAGATTACATTTTAAACAGGTTTTCCTAATATTTCTCTTTACTCCTGAGTACATTTCCAATATCTGAATACTCATCACTGCCACAGTTGCAAATGGCACAGATTCTAACGAGAACCCTTTTTATTTTTCTAACTCCTAAGGTACCTTTTTTGATTCAGAGAACATAAGAATCAAGACGATTTAAGAGAAAAAGAAATAACAGAAATCTTCAGTGATGCTTTCAAGAGCCAGGTTAGGGGAAAGACTAAACACAATGTAAATGATCTTCTAATGTTTTCATTGCACTGTAATTTAAACTTTGATTGCTACTGCACACTCCTCATTGCAAGTGTTTTAAATCTAGTCTAGTTAAATCTAGTTTTAATCTGTTGTTTAATCTAAATGCATTCACTGTCTGAATAAGCTTCAACCAATAAACCAACAACCACTATCAGCAAAAGATAATTGTCTTGAAAAAACAGCAATTCCTTCACTTGCTTATAAAGTCAGAAGTTAACTTTACAGAGTTAATAAAGCCAGGGATTTTTGCGCTTCTAGGTCTGTGTTGACCTTACAACTTTTGTTCCCATTCTGAGTAACTCGAGTGCTTCTGATGATTCTCATTTTATGTGAAATGCGTATGTTTTATGTTCTCTGCCAGACTGTTCAAGGAAATAAAAAAACCCCACAAAACCAACGTAAGAGTGGGGATGAGAAAAGAGCAGAGCCAGCAATAGTAGAAGGAATATTACACAAATAATAGGCTTGTAAAGCCTGGCACTCTCTTGAGAATCACGGCCAAGAACCACACATTATGCTGTACAGTACTGCTTCAATATGTGATCACATACAACACGTATTTAGAAAGCCATATTTAGTATATAATGGTCTTTCTGCTCCTTCTTATGGTGTTTTTTTTTCTTTTCCCAGCAGCATTGCTGACAATCAGATTAGCAGCTGAGCCTCCAGATTTTCATCTTTGTTGATTTCTGCGCAGTGCTAGAGTGCAAGGCTCATCCCCATCAGAGATGCACATAGTTAGAAGGAAGTCATACAGTATTTAAGGGATACATGATCTCTGCAGCAAGATTAATTTTATCCGTGTGGACTGAAGTAAAATGTGGAAATCGATTGCAAAGCCTCTGCATCAAACCCAAACTGGCCACCTAATACGAAACTTCTCTCTAATCTGTGCATGTGCTAGGAGTTATTTTCGAATTGACCATACTAATTCAAGAGGAGTCAACAATCTGATCTATTTTTAAAACTTTGGGTTGTCATCCCGTATAGTAAAAGTTATAACCTGTTTATGTGTACGCATCAAATGGTGATGAAGATAAACAACCCTGCTTCTCATTGATTTTAGGATTCTATACAACACAAAGTAAATGTGACTAAGTGAGATACTTGTCCTGATCTGGCAAACACTTATATATGTATGATGGCAAAAGAAAGTGAAGGGAAGGTCTGCAGGATGGGACCTTTGCTATCATTAATTTCAGCTATATCTTAATAGATAACCTTAGCATAATTCTTACACAATAGAGAACAGATCAGTATTCTGAAAATCATGGAGATCCGTGTGAGACCTTCATACATGATGTTCCTACAGGGGAAACATTATTATTAAATACATAAGAAACATATCTATTAGAAAATATAAAGTACTAAGTAGACAGAAGTGGTAGTTTTTAAAAAAAGAAGTCCTCTGAAAGCCTCCAACAGCAATAGGTTAATATGTAAGAGAGATACATAGACTTTTAAAATTCCCTTTAAACGCCAGTCAGGAAAAAAAAGAGGTCATTGATAGTTTCTTTCTATAGGCACTCACCTGTGGGAGGGAAACTTCTCTTTCAGAACAGAAATAATTAAATTTTCCACAAAATGATCAGTTTCTGTCACAAGATCTGCTGCAGATGTCTTTGTGGACACTTGTTTTTCCTCTGTTAGAGCTTTCCTAATAACCTGAAACAGAAGTTCACAAATCAGATTTGTTGGCCATTCATCCTGTGCCCACTAAAATAATACATTTACTGAAAAACAACTGTAGGCCTAATTCTGCTAGAGCCTGTTCTAATTCTTCTGACTAAAAATCCTTCGGAGCTAATGAGTAGCCTTTGGGAACATGGCATTTTGAATCAATCTGCAAGAACTCTCTTGGCAGTTCAGAAAAGGATTGATGAATGGGACGCAACTAATGGAATAAAAGGACGATGGCAGTCATCATAGTTTAGGAAAATACAAAAGGTACACATAAGATAAGAAAGAGCCTCGAGGCTCAAGAATTTTTCATGAAAACACCTTTTTCTTTTTTCTTAATTTACTGGGCCAATACCCCACTGCTCTCTTACTTCAAAAAGGCAACCCCCCTTTTTTTTTTTTTTGCCAACAACGACATACAAAGTTTTTTTTTTTCTTGTGTATATGGGTTTTGGAACTTCAAGTGCTGACCACCCACTAGTTCCCAAAGAATTGCTACATATTTAAGAAAAACAAAAATTTAGACTTTTCCCTAGATATGAAACCAGTGACCCAACCCTGGATTCTCTTCTGGAAAAGCCTTTATCTCATTTTCAAGGGTTTTACTGTGATAAACTCAGAACTAAACCACATCAAGTGCCAATGCACACAAGGGAAAACAGTTAATAAAAGCTTTTGCCCAATTTTCCCATTTTCTCTCTGGTTTTTTTTCCCACTTTCTCATTAAAAAGAAAAATAAGGGGGCAAGATGCAAAAGGAGCGGACTTATTTTTTTAACCAGCGAAAACAATAAACTATTTGAAATTAGGGAAACCAAAACAAAGCAAAAATTAAGCACCACTTATTTGTATAGAACTGTATTAACTAAAACCAGCACCAACAAGACCAATATTCCAAGTCTCTTCTAAAACTTGCATATTTCAATTGTTTAACTAAATTTCCATTGATCAAAGTATTTTAAAACCATTGAGAGATGTGTGATGACCAAAGAAAACAGTTCTGCTGTATTACGCATGGGAAAGGGAACCAGCAACTCCCAAATTTCAGTCTCAGCTCTCGGTTTTCGTAGTATAAAATACTACGTTTAAAGGGTGTGCTGATCGTTCTGAGAAGTAATGGATGTTGACGACTGCGGCCTTAGTACAGAAGGTACCTGGACTTAACGTTTCTGTTTCGTGAGCTGTAAAACATTAGACCATGGAGATTTTACAGCAAGTTCCAAGCAGCTGATTTTGGGAAGCGTGGCTATTTAGAGCAGAGTCACTCAACACTTTTAGCCCATGCTGCCCCTCCTCTAGTAAAGGAACTGCCTAGATCTTATCCTAATACCCTGCTTAGGAGCATTTGGGGGGTTACGCAAAGCGAGGGGCATTTACGCTGGTACACGCATGAAGTCGACAGCACAGGGCAAGACCCAGGTTGTCCCCGCTCCCTTCTTCATCTGCCACGGAGCAGAGGAAATGGAGCCGCTAGGGCTCAGGGCGGTCACGGCCCTGGACTCTTCCCTTCCCAACCCCTTTGTGAAATTAAGTCACACAGAGGAGAAGGGAGAGCACATCTACTCATTTTGGTGAAGTTTCTCCAACGGTAATTGCAGAGAACTGCGCAAATATTAATCAGTGCTCTCAACAGCATCAAAGATGCAGAGAGTAGTCATGCCTGCTTTTCTTTAGCGAAAGGTTGTATTAAGCCAATGGGCGTGCTCTCACGAACACAGCAAGCAAGTTTACTCACAGAAAAAGGAGAAGAAAGTGCAGTTATATGTGGCCTTACAGAGCGAATTAGACATAATTATAATGCAGGTCAATTACAGAAATTACAAAACCTCGGCCATTCTCATTATGAAATAGCCATATATATTAAACAAGAGCCTGCGATGTTTTGTAAAAATAATGGAACTAAGTAACAGGACGGGCAAGAGAGGCAATGATTTTAACCTGGGAATAGAAGTTACTCCAGCAACACCACTTCTGACACATATTCAAGCAAAGATTTCTTGATCAGCCTTTTAAGTTTAGAAGAAACTATGCCACAGCATAGATGCCTGTTGTTGGAAAGAAGATATATTCTAATTATACTCATGAAACATGATGCAATATAAACCAAACACTCGTGTAAACCAAAAGGGGAGACCAGGAAACTCTATTACTGGTTAACTTTTCCCAGAAATCCAAAACCTTGACTTGCACGCTTTTCCGCAGGTTGGCCTCTGCACCAAGACTCTTGTAGACTCTTTCTAACCTGCTGTGGTCCTGAGAACTGGAGGGCCTTAAATGAAAGGCTGAAGTGGTAAAAGTTCATGCAGGGATGGAGACAGGACTCGGATGTGGGGAGACAGAGAGTGCAAGCAGATTTCTGGGGATGGAGGCGAAGGTGGAGGGGTCTGAGGGACGGGAAGAGAGGCAGAAGAAAAAGATGAACTTGACCAGTGGAACTGACTATTTTTAGTGACCAAAATAAAACCAAATTTTATCAGCCAATTTTCAAGAAGGTTAAATCAAGTCCTACCAAACCTATGTTAGATTGCATTTTGTGTCCTTATCTCCAGCTCCTTTTGGGAATAGCTGGAAGTGGACTGACACTTAAATAAAAGATGCAGCCCTACTTGCACCTTTTTTTTTTTTCCACAAGGATCTCTGATGGTTGTTGTAACTAAAAACATTCCTTAACATTACAAAATTAATAAAACCCCTACCCAGTTCCAAAGGCTTACTTAAACAACATCCTTGACTGCTTTAAATTTGGCCTGCCAAGGAATTGGCCATTTCCTGCCAGCTGCAAGGTAGCGGATGGCAAACTGTGAAAAAAGATGCAAGGATTAATCTTCTGGAATGTTTACTTCTTACAGGAAAAGGTGCTCAGCTGTGACCTTCTGAGCAATTAAAATGGACGGAGATGGTTACGGTTGTCTTCACCAATTGGTATTTTGAGAAGTAAGGTGTGGAGGGTTGAGCAGTCATGAGAGTCTCTCTTGTGAAATGGCTGGCAGAATGAGTATGCTGGAAAAACCCCTTTTGGAGAGTCTGTGAGAGCATGACCTGTCATCCCGATTTGGATTATCCATTTATTCCCTGTATTACCAAAACAAGTCTCCTCTCCTCTGGCATTCTGTTCATCTTTGTTTGTGTCTTCTACTAGGGAGAAAACGCGTTTAATAACACATACTGAGGAGAAGTTACAGGTCCTGGAGTCAAGACAGAAAAGCGGGCTCCTTAAGTCATAGCGTACAGGTACAGAGCGTGTTTCAGAATAGAGCAGAAGAGAAATACATGTTGCTGAGGTTTGTGCTTTACCCAATTTCTCATCTGAGCAATCTGCTGATCCCACTTCTTGGCTCTGTTAGAGTCAGTGGAAGTTTTCCTGCTGCAGACAGCGGGGCCAGGACGTCTCCCGAGACGAGCAACCTTCTGCTGTGTCGAAACACGGGTCTTAAATACGCTACCGTAGACCTGTGCAGAGCCACTGCTGATTTATACCCCCGGCAAGTGAATTTCAGTCACTCTGAAGACAGCGGTATACGTAAGAAGACAAACCTTCCCTGAGACGACTATTTTTGCCGGTACCGTAACATGTAAATACACAATATTCTGGATAAACACACCACGGCGTGAGCCTCAGTCCTACATAAATTCAACCTCAGCATCACAGCGTGCTCCAAAACACTCCACCGCCAGAATAAACGCTCCCCGTCCATTTGAAAAAGTTACTAAAGCATCTTCACACTGACAAATCTCTCCGCCTTATTTTTATTATTTTTTTTTAATTATTTTTCAAATCAAACAAAAATACTCCCAGTCACAAAATAAAGCACCTGAGGCTCCTCCTGGTCCCTACGCTGGTTGCAGACCCGGGGCGGGCAGCGGCCCCCGCCGCCGGCATCCCCCGGCCCGGCTGAGCGGGTGCCGAGCCTTCCTCCCTCCTTCCTCCTCCTCCTCCTCCTCCTCCTCCTCCTCAAGGACCC
>JANZLQ010000050.1:2998473-3020032 GCA_026212715.1 Elanus axillaris | reverse complement strand
CCCACGAGCCTGTTATATTTTCTTCCCCCTGTCCAGCTGAGGAGGGGGAGTGATAGAGCGGCTTTGGTGGGCACCTGTCGTCCAGCCAGGGTCAACCCATCACAAATGGGCATGAGAAAGGAAGGCATAAGGGGGGGATAAAGTACATAAGCATGTGAGAGTGTGGTTGCATGAGAAACAGCAAGCATGTGCAAGGAAGAATGAATGTGCAAGAAAGAGGGAGGGCACAAAAAAGCAAGGCCACAAGAAAGGTGGAGCACTCCAGAAAAGTAATGCACAAGGAATAAAGAGGGAGAGAGCAGAAAAAGGAGAGAGAGTGGGTGCAGGGGGGAAGAGAGAGATGGACTGAGAAAGAATGCGTGTGTAAGAAAGCAAGCATGAGGGTGTGAAAAGGATCTAGCACAAGGTTTTGAGAAAGGTTGTGAGGGCACAAGAAAGTAAGGATGTGAGAAAAATCAAGGGCATGAGAAAAGGAAAGATCATGAGAAAAGAAGCCTGCATGCAAGAGGGTGAGCATGTGGGAAAGAAAATGCACGAGGGAGAATGAAAAAGTACACATGAAAGAGAGAGAGAGAGTGCACCTGACAAAAAATGCTCACTTAAACAGAGAAAGCTCATGAGTGAACATGAGGACACAGGAAAGGGTGAGTGCAAGAAGGGGCAGGGTTGAAAACAAGAGAGCATAAGAAAACAAGCACACAGAGAAAAGCACAAGCACAAGAAAGGCAAGAGCATGAGAGAAGGCAGGTGTTTGAAAAAGGGAGTGTGCAAAAAACCAGTGCAAGCATGTGAGAGCAAAGGTGCAAGAAACTGCACATGCAAAGAAGACAAAGTGCAAGAAAGAGGAGGGAAGAGATAATGTAAGAAAGAGAGAGTGCTGGGAAAAGATGGGAGGTGGAAAAAACCCACACATGAGAAAGTAAGCATGAGGGCATGAGAAAAAACAGAGTGTGAGGGTGCAAGAAAGGGCAAAATGGTGTTAGAAAGGAAGCACTGGCACAAGAAAGGTTGTGATGGCCTGAGAAAGAAGCAGGCACAGAAAAGGAAGTATGGATGGGAAAGAGAGTGTCCATGAGAGAAAATTAGGGGGAAACAGAGAAGGAAAGAGCAAGAGAGAGGGAGGGGTGGAGTGAGGGAGAGGGAAAGAGTGGAAGACATTGTGAAACAGTTTAGAAAGGGAGAGGTCACATGAATAGTACAGAGAGAGTGTGTGTGAGGAAGAAATGGTGTGTGAAAGAGCAATTTTGCAAGGATTAGAAAGCCTGTGAAAGTGAGCATGAGGGCATAAGAAACAGTTAGAGTGAGGTTGTAAGAAAGGGCATGAGGTTGTGAGAGTGGGGGAGAGGGTAAGAGAAAGTGCAAGGCCATGAGACAGACAGAGGATGTGAGAAATGGAGCAAGCACAAGAAAGATCAGGACAACTTGTGAGAAAGAGTGCAAATGTGAGAAATAGTGAGCGTGTGCAAGGTAGAAAGGGAGCACCTGTGAGAAAGGCAGCTCTCAAGAAAGAAGGAGGGGGACTGCAAGAAAGTGATCATGAGGGCATAAGAATGAGTGAGTGAAGTCTCAAGAAAGGGAGCAAGGGCATGAGAAAGGGAATGAGAGTGAAATAAAGAGTGAGGTCGTGCAAAGGAGAGCAAGTGGGTGAAAGAGCAGGTGTGAAGAAAGAGTTTGAGTGTGTGAGAGAGGTGGCAGGAAAGAGTGACTGAAAGAGAGCAAGAATTAGGAAGAACAAGTGGGAAGAAGAAGGAGGGAGAGACAGAGCGGGGGGGGGATAAAGCTCAAAAAGAGATTGAGAGAGGGACCACACCAAAATCCAAGTGACAGTATGGCAGGAGAGAAAGCAGGCATGAGAAAAGGAGTGTGAGATCATGAGAAAGAACAAGGGTGAGGTTGAGAGAAAGGGGGTGAGGTCATGAGAAAGGGAGTTGTCAGAAAGGGAGTAAGGACACCAGAAAGACAACAGGTTGAGAGAAAGGGAACAAGCACAAGAAAGAAAGTTATCAACTGTGAGAAAGAACAACTGAATGTGGGAGAGAGAACTGGATACAGGGGGGGGGGGGGGCTTTGCTAACAGCCGTCTGGCAAGCCAGGCCGCGGCTGGCGGGGAAGACCGTGGGCTCCGCGCCCGCCCCGCGCCGCGCTCATCCCGCCCCTCGCCCGCCTCACGTGACCCGCGGCGGCCAAACCCCAGCCCTCACTTCCAGGCTGGCCGCCCGCCCGCCGAGCAACTCGGTTGTCATGGCAACAGAGCGCCGGCCCGGCCGGGGCCTGCCCGTGCCTCCAGGCGGGGGGCGGTCCCGGGAGCGGGGGGCTGGCGTCGGCCGCCGCGGGAGCGAAGGGAAAAGGTGTGGGGAAAGCGGCCGGTGTGGGGAGGAGGAGCAGGCAGTGGAGCGGGTTCTTAGTGTCGGTAGCTTGCTAGCGCTGGGGGATTGAAGCGTCTGGTAACAAATACATTGCCCTTTAGTTTTTTCACTTGTCTTTGTAAGTCATTTTGGGTTTGTCAGGGGCGAGAAGCGGAGAATTAAGAGCCTGCTGTTCTGGAGACCACGTAAGCCAAGTTACCGTGCCCTTGGCTGAGCGATGCTGGTTCTAGGCCCACCTTGTAGAAGAAGGGTGGCCTACCAGGAGTACGTACTGACACAGTAGAGCAGCCAGTCTGTAGGACTCGCAACAGCGAGGGAGTGTTGGGAACGTACTGCCGAAGGAAGGCAGGTTCTGCTCGGTTTCCAAATGGCCTGTTCTGATGCACGCCTGGCATTGAATGGGAGAAAAAGAGAGGCTGGGGTTCAGTCTGCCAGTGTTGCTTTTTGAAAAAGGCATTAAATACCTCGGGTCTATGAAACTCGTTACTGTCTTTCAGCACCTGCTTTGTGGTCAAAGGTTTCGCTCTCCGTGACCTTCGAGGAACGGAATACAGATGCTTTAGTGGTGACTATATTTGCATTACGAAAGTTTCATAACGCCACCACTACTGACGATCTCTGATGTGAAGACAAAATTAATTGTTGGTTTTCTGTGGACTAGGCAAAATTTAACTGGCTCGGGTATTCTGTCTAGGCTAACAGACCCTACGTCTAGATCTATTTTCTTTTATTTAGTTGTTTGTTTTGTAGGACACAGGTGACTTTGGGATGAGAGGGACATAACACTCCTGCCATACGTAGTTCACAAAAATAATGGACACTTTTTAAAATAAAAGGCTTGGGCCTTTTCCCTCTAAGATAAGTAACAAAACTTCATGGATTGTAGTGCAGGAATTCAACTTCATTCTTTCAATTTCTAAGCTGCGCCTTGGCAGTGGATACCACAGAGACAGCAAGGCTGCCAGTCTGCTTAGCAAAATGTTTTCTAGTCCCCATATTGAGTCAGAAAAACCAGTAACAAACCCTGAGAAGGTGAAACTAATACCAGAAGTTTTAAAGTTTAAGGTGTGAAATTACGAAATTTTGCTTGAAGAATTCCTCACCAAACATTTGTCAGTCCTTCTGCCGACTAATTATTCTGCTTCTAAGTCACCCTTTTCCTATGACCTCATATCTGCTTTGTCCTCACATGAGGTTAGTTTTATTAAGTGCAATAACCCTGTAAACATGTAGTATAATTTGGAATAGCGTGGAACAGAATTGCTCTGGATTCTTCCTTAGCCTCAGTTTCCTCCAGGTTTTAGAATTTGTGCTTTTTATTGATGCCGTGCTCAGCGTGGCTTGAGGTGGCTTCAGGACCTTCCCTTACACAGTTTCTGTGCTGGGGCAGACACGTAGACATATTTATGGGTGAGATGTAGTAAAACCAGCTTTAACTTCAGTAAATAAGAAAATCTACAGCTAAGCATGGCTTTGCGTTCTAGGAAGCATCTTAGACCATGATAAAAGTGTTTTCTGTGGTTTTCCTTGAAAGAGGAAGTTTTAGTTACTGAACTGGCCAACAGTAAAACAGTCTGTACCTTCTGCTGAAACCAGCTAGATGCTCATCTGATGTAGAGCAGATGGCTTCCTCCCTTGTGTCTCAGGTCTGCTGCAATGCCTGGAGGCTTGTTGTGATTAGGCAGCCACAGGGCCACCTGAAAGCTCTTTTTAACTTGTGTTTTAAAAACAAGGCGGTGTGAATGATAGTGTGGCGTGGTGGGCAGGGTGCAGAAATATTCTCACTGAAGGTAACTGTAGAAAATCAGCATTGCAGAGCAATACTGTTGCAAAGAGGGGGAAGTGCTCTCCTCGATATTTTTCTAAGCAGATGTATGGCCTCTTTCTAAGTGATGTCTGAGTGGTGTTTGGGAAAGAAACAAATCCATCTGGTGTGGTAAAATTTCCCCATCCTTCTCTTCATTCTGGTGGTAGAATATTAGTAAAAGGATTGCCAAAGGCTGAACAGAATGAGCCCTCGATTTCTACAGATTTGTTCCAGCTGTGTGGCTCATGCTGGTGGAAGATTTAAAGCAGCACTAAAAGGCCAGGAAAGAGTACTTAGAAAAATCAGTGGCAGCAGCTAGTGTTTTAAGACCCTTCAAAATACTCTGCAAAAACCACAACTGCCTGTAAGGCCTATAAACAGATGGCAATATTTCTCTTCATCAATCTCCTAGTCTGTGACAACTGTTTTCTTATTACTGTTCTGAAGTTTTTTCAAGCCTTCCGTAACCTAGAACTGCCAGGCAGCGTGAGCTTCCTCCTGTGAGCTGCTGGGTGATTTTGAACATCCGTTCACCGCTGAGCAGGTTGAGGCTGCTCTCTGCTTTGCTGGATCTGACTCTCAGCTCATCTTTCATAACTGCCAAGGTCTTTCGTAACCTCTGATCTTTCATAACCCCAAATGCTAGCCAGTTCCTCTCGCAAGCCTTTCGTAACCTACACACACGCCACATGTTTAATCCTGTCCACTTGGAATAGGCTCGTCCTGGATGAGCCTGAAATACTGGTGTTTCTGAAGTGCTTCGTCTGTCTGAATCCTTCTGAGCCCCAACCAGATTCACGTAGGGGGCAGACTTCCTTCCCTGAGACAATAAACCCTCAGCAGAGGGGAGAACCTGCTCCCTCTGACCTCCGAGCAGAAAACAGATTGTACCTGTGGATTTCCTTCTCTCCCAGGGTGTGAAGCCCTTATTGACTTAGGTGGGGCTCAGCTGGATGTGGCAGTCTCCTTCCTTTCCTGTCCTAAACCGCTGCACAGCGTCCATCGGCATGGCTGCTCTGTGTGCCACCTGGAGACCCCCGTGGCAGTCCGCTCTGTCTGCGGTGCGGCATGATTCTGTCCACTTGGAGAGGAAGCTGCTGCAGCTGAAGTTGGTTTAATTATGCCTCAGCTGACAGTTTGCCATTCTCCAGTTTGCCATTCTCTTCTTTGACAGTAATTACATGCTGCAGTGATGCAATAAAATTGGTTGTAGTTTTTGCAGAGGGAGGGTGACCTCCCTGTAGCTAGCTGGCCATTGACATCGAATCTGCAGATGTCTTCCGGTGCGGATACTTGTCACTTCACGGGTTTGATGGATGATCTCTTAATAGGGAATTAAATGGGAGAGCAAGTGGCTAACAGCTTTTTATTAAAGTGTGGGGTGGGGGGAGGGAGAAAAAGGACATAATCTTTTGGAATTACTAGCCTGAGTGCGAAAGAGCATTTCCTCAGCATGACGGCCAGAAGCTTGCAGTGTTGTTATTAAAGCACTTCAGAGGGAATCCATGCAGATGGTCTTTTTACCCAGCGTAGGATTATATTGGATTAGTCATATAATAATTGTTGTTTACTGTCTCTAGCCCTTTTCTCTGGAGCTTTTACCAGTATCTCGCGCAGAATGAAGTTTGAGGCTGCCTTTAAGAGGTAACCCAGATGACAAGCTTTTTGTTTGTGCAAACTACCACAATGTTGTAGTAGTTTAGTGCGATTGTAATGTTGCAGTGAGAGATTTTATAGCTGATAAAAGAGGAGGCTTGGCCCAGATTTTTGTTTTGCCTCTTGGGTGCGCAAGAAGGGAAGGTCAGTCGTGAGGAAGTGTTCTCTCTTCTTGCTGGACTCCCTAGAAGAGCTGTGCTGATACTGTTTCTGCTTCATCAGAGACAAACAGGATATTCCAAACACTGGCACTGCTTTTCATAATGCTCGCTAATGACTCATTAAGGACAGAATGCTTGATTAATGCACCATTCTAAATGGTGTATTGGATGCTTCTTGTGTTCCCTTTCTGTCCTGCAGAGTCACATTCTGACCACCTGTCTTCTCTGCGTCTGGAAGGCCCAGGGATCGCTGCTTGGACACCCTCCGCATTTTCCCTCCTGCCACAAACTAACCAAAAGATAGTCTCAAACATGTAGCGCCGGAGTACCCCTTCAGATCCACCCTGGGGGCTGGTTAATGTGGAACTCAAGATTCTTGGCTTCAAGGTCTGACAGACAGCTCTACTGGTAAAATGGCATCCTTCAGTGTTTTCTGGAGTTTTCAGACTGGCTCTGTCATCCCGGGAAATTTTGCCTTCCAGGAGGTATGGCTGCGAGAGCTTTCCTGGGGTGGTAGTGCCTTTGATTCTCCACCGAGAGATGTTTTTCTTCTCTGGAGGGAGTTCTGTGGACAAGGTAATACAGTCCCAAGCTATTACTCTTTCCTAGACCATGCCTGTGGGTGTAGAATAAGGTGTAGTAAAGGTCTTTTTCCCTAGCCTTGAAGGGAGAAGTGGCAGACTGTCTCTGCCACATGCATGCCAGTATTGTTTTGTTAACATCCACTGAAAATGCTAAAAATAATATGCCCACCCCCCAAAAACAAACTAGTATTATAACCTGATGTTTCTATCACTGAAGGTGACACAGAACTTCTGTCAGTGTGCTGTGGCGGGAATCCCTGTAGCCTAACTTGGTTTAATAAATACTACCTCTGTTTGTTTTTGTCAGCTTTAAGATTAAGTTGATTTTTCTCTTACATATTATGAGAAAAGATTTCTTGTTTCTAATTCTGCAAACAGTCATCTTAAATCCAATCAGGTCTTGGTGCTTTCTGTCTTGATATGCAGGAAGTTTTCACGTTTTGAACCAAATTCTGAACTTTAGCATTTAGCTGTCCTTTGTGGCTGTGCCAAGTCTCAGGGAAGCTTGAGTGCTTCTCCCCGTTTCAGGGAAGGCTCCTGAACACAAATGGGATTATTACTTCCTGATGCAAGCTCAGAACAAGATGGAGAAAGGGCCTTTTTCCCCGTGTTGGCCATTTTGTTTGAGATTGTTTTGTGATTTTTCAGCTGGCATTTGTCTGCGAGATTGGCAGCACTGATTGTGCCAAAGAACGTAATGGGCAGAAAGACTGCATGAGCTTTGCCATCTTCTGCCCTGAAAGGGACTTGGGAGTCATTGTTGTCAGAGCTGGTGGATGGAGTAAGAGAGAGATTAATTTGGGGCAGGTGAAATTTTTACATGTTTTTACAAAGATGTGTAGGTTTTCACAGGAGAATTTTAATTCCTGGAAAATCTCATGTGGATAGTAATTCTCTGAGGGTCAAAAAGACACATACTGCCCTTTAACCTGTGTGGAAAAAAGGCTACGCTTAGAGTTGTTTTAGGGTTGCATCAAATAATCCCGTGCTCATATATTTTCTGACAAATCTCAATGATTTTGGTGCACTTGTAGCTGCAAAAAAGTGCTATGGGTCACATTCCTGCTGTTTGGCAGTAAGTAGCAGGCCCAGCACCTCTGGAATCGATGACATTTTCATTTGTGTGTGCCAGCATGAAATGTGTCTCTGTTCATACCAAACTGAGCTAGAAACAAAAATGCAAGGCAAAAAGAACGTGTTCAACAAACCTGTGTAGGGAAGCGTTTCTGCTGTAATTGTTTACAGTGGAAAGTAAGCATCTTAATGGCATTTCATACATTTACTGCCACAGGGAAGTTTTATAAAAATCATGTATTGTTCTGGAAAATGAACATGTTTCCTAATCAAGTGCACAAAATTCTCTTATCTTTGTATAAACTATGGTTTGTGTATACATGCAGGCTAACATAATCTTTGGATTTTTGGATACTTCAAGATCTGATGTTGGGTGCTACCCAGCCTTGGGCCATTTTTACAGATCTGTTGAGTGTCTTTTAATTTAGAAGAACGGATGCTCATTTTGAAGTGGAGCCACTCAAAAACAATGACCATTTTTGAAAATGCTTGATCGTAATGTGCATGATAAAACCTACAAGAGCTTCAGCTGTAGCTTTTCCCAAGAGTTTGAAGATACAAGCAGGGGTTTTTTTGTGTCATTTGGATCAGCACTTGGCATGGTAAAATCTAAATCTTACACAAACTCCTTGCAGGTCTAGCTGCATAGTTGAGAAGCCTGGCTGTTGTCTGCTTCCTCCATCTATCTTCAATTCCTGTGCCAGCCATGGAAAAGCAGGACAGAAGGAGGCCTGCATGGCTCAGTTTCTAGGTCAGAAATCGGGAATTCTTGTTTCCCTTTTAGCTCTATTGGCTCATTTCCCAGCTTGCCTGTGTGTCGTTTTCCAGCCTGTAGAATAGAGAAGATGTTGTACTGGTAACAATTCCTGAGTTCTGAAAATATTTGGGTCTTAAAAACTGTGCGTAGCTGCTGCATCATTGTCAATTCCTGGGCAAGCAGGAGAGCGGCCGTGTGTCCAGAACTAATTGTGTTTGCGGAAGAGCTAGGGAAACAGGGTCTGCAGATTTCTCATCTGAGAATGACCCAAGACATACTATGGGCTTGTTTTCTGTCCTACTTCTGACCTCTCTAGGTTGTTCTGAGTGCTGCCCTTTCTGTGCCTGCTCTAGTTTCTGCAGAAGCCCTGAATTAATCCATCTGTGCCTCCTCCTCTCGTTTTCCTGCTCCACCTGTAGCATTTTGAAAAAACAAAGCAAAACCAAACACCTGGGTACCATAGGAATGTAAGTGAGCCTTGCACATTCTTTATAAAATACTATCCTTGATATTCAAGTGGGCTTTGGTATTAAGCAACTATGACTACTCCTGACATTCCCAGTATTGAGGAAAAAATGGTTACCCTACTCATACTGTCTACAGTGAGATACTGGGATACAGGGCATGGCTGGATTCACTGTGCTGATCTTTCTCCACCACGCTGTCTTACACTACTGCTTCCCTTTGTCACTTGAAAAATTATTTCTGAAGTAGTCATTGTGCAAAGTTTTTCAAAATACCAGAAGTAGTATTATATCAGAGCATGTTCTCTTCTAAGTTAATGACATAGAATTATTGAAACGTTGGCCTAAAAGGGGCTTTAAAGTGATCTTTTTGTCCGCTTGCTGTATGCCAGTGTGTTTATGCTGTGCATATTGGATATATACCTGTGTCCAGAGTCATGACTGATCATTCTCTGATCCATTTGTTAAAACCTCTAGTGAGGGAGAAGTATGTGTATTTTTCTTCTTTGGTATTAAGAAAATTTTCCCTGTCATCCAACTGAAATGCTTTTTCTGCTCATCTTCCTCTAGAGGACAGTGGAAATGATTATTACCATCCTTTACAGTAACCAAAGATAAAGACGGTTAAAATAATTCTTGGCAGTCTCAGTTTTCTGGCTTAAACACAGACAGTTACTTCAGCCCTTCCTGATATGCTGTATTTTCTTCCTCATGCAATTTTTATTTCTGTTTTCTAGACTCCTCAGGACCTCACCTGAGATCTTGTTTGTGCCGAATAAAACGGAATAAAACCGAGTAATTGCATCTCAGGATATTGCTACTCCATCTGAAAACAGTTTTTCCCTTTTTCTGCAGCACCATTGCATTGATGGCTGGTATTATACCTCCTAATTTTAGGTTTTTTTTACTGCTATATAGAACCAATACAGAAATCTTGCCAGACAGAGAGGATTTCTAGCAGCAATTAATAGCACGGGCATGTTGTTCCCTCTCATGCACTCTTGGGCTGCTAACAGCCTCACAGCTTGGGTCTCGTGTATGTTCAGTTAAGCACAGCGGCTTTTACCTTGCACTGTGCCCTCTGTGTGCAGTGCGAGGAGTTGGGCAGACAGGTGACTGGTTGATGCGGGTTGATGGCGGAGGGGGAGAGATGCTGGGGTTGTGCCCTGGAGTTAGAGGTGTGTTCCACCTCCCTTGGGCTGATTACGTTTACAGTTCCCACTTGCAGCCTGATGGGACCCGAGCATCTTGTACAGTGTAGGTACAACTTAGATATCTAAGTTGTAGACCCACAGTAGGTCTGCTGACAGTAGTGAGCTGCTGTTATCTCCCCCCTCTCTTCCCAGGCATGAATGGCTCCTTGCAAAAAATTGCCAGGCTCTGCAGCCAGGTGGGCTGCACAGTCAAAATGTAGGGGCAGGTGGCACCTGGCAACATTTTACACCAAAAAATAAGACAGCAAAGCACAACGGGCTGTAACAGGAGAGGCAATATTTTATACAAAGACAGGGGATGCAGAGAACAAAGACGACTTGGAGGATGAGGGAGAACCGGGAAAGCTTTTGAGCTGCCACTAACAAAGGCTGTTGAGGCCAGCAGGCAGTAATGGCTGCTTTGGGTCAGCCTTGCTGTGGCGGGTGATCTTCCTGAGGCTGGCGAGTGCCTCCTGTTGGTAGGCTGTCCGCAAGCTCCAGTGCCTGACGAGGGTGGAACGCTTTTGTCCTGCCCGTATGCCCTCCAGCCTGGCCTGCCAAAACCGCGTGCAAAATGCAGAAAGCAGGGACAAAACCCAGCCGAGAGCAGCAACGCCCGGTGCCCCCAAGCCCCGAGGATGCGGAGAGCCCCGCGGCGGACAGCAGCGAGGCCAGGCGTGCCGCCATCTCCTGCCTGGGCGAGTATGACTGGGACAGCCGGCACCGCGGCCTCCGTAGCGGCGGGAGCGGAGGCGCAGAGCACGGCGGCGGCTGGCAGCGGGTAGGGAGCGCAGCTGGGGCCCTTGGCCGGGCGCGGTCGCATGCATGTGACGTCACGGCTCGGGCCAATCCGGGTGGGCTTTGGCGGCCGTGGCGCCCGCCTGAGAGCCTTTGAGAGCCGTGAGGCGCGCGGTGGTAGCAGGCAGCGACAAGGACAGCTGCGCGGGGGCCTTCCGCGGCGCGGCGCGGTCTCCCCCGGGCGGCTGAGGTGGGGCTGCCGGCCGCCATGGCCCTGCCCTCCCTCCACAAATGTCTCCAAGTGAGTAGGGCCCTCGGTGGTGGTGGCGGCCCGCGGGGCGGCCTCCCGCCCCTCCGGGGCACGGCCCGGCTTTCGGGTGCCCCGCGGAAGGCCCCTCCGGCCCGGCCCGGCCCGGCCCGGGGGGAAGGGCCCGGCGTCGGTCAGGCCCGGCGGCCCTCGGCCCGGCCGGGGTAGCCGAGCTCACCCGCAGCGCAGCTTGCGGCTTCGCGTCGCTGGTCTTCCTCCTGCTGGCCGCGGATCGGTCGATCGCGTCGGTTTTGCTTAATAGCTTGCGGGTTAAGGCACCGCCGTTCGCGGCGCTCGGGCCGGAGACGAGCGGTTGGGCGCTGCGGGGCGAGGGTCAGCAAACGTGCGCGCCAGAAACTTGCTAACGCGGCTGTAGCTCGGCCTTTCAGCTGCGGTGGGGTTAGAACAAAAATAAACGCGAGCCGAGCTGCACAGCTGGTGTTTCCAAGTATAACTGAAAACTTGTATGTTTTGCCCATTTGGGGTTTGGTTTTTTTTTTTTAATACAGAATCGGTTTGCTTTGTTGTTCACTAACGGATTATGAGTTACATTAGAAACTTCTATTAGATATGTTGAAGAGGCTGTGTTTTAGAAAATTCTTCATAAAGTTTGAAGCCAATGATTTTTCCTGCGGTTTTCCTTTATATAGTTCAAGATAAATATAGTAAAAGGTTTGGGAGAGAACTTTAACCTGAAATGTTATCAGCTTAATGAATACTTGATCTGAAAACGTTACTTGACCTTTTTAAAATTCTCTTCCCTTTCAGCTCAGTGATGAAAATGAACAGTTAGTCAAGAAGGTGAAAAAGCTACACATAAAAAATAAGGAGCTAGAAAAGAAGCTGGGTCAGATCCAAGACAAGCTGCACCTGCAGCAGTTAATGCATGACCATGTCACAAGCAGAGAGTAAGAATTGTAAAACGTTTCTTTTTGCATCCAAAGAAGTACGAAGTTTCAGGACTTACCCTGGTATTCTTCAGATGAACTAGGCCTTATCTGTTCTGCATATTTTGAGGGGGGGGCCTGTGAACAGGATGGTGGGGATGGAGAATGCTGGAGGCGTGTAAAGGAACAAGGGGTGGCTGGAGCATCTTGTCCAGCATTCATTGTTGTAGTGAAAGAAAGTTTTAATATCAGTAAGTGATACCTCTGTTTATCTCGGTCTAACTGCAAAGAGTTTTAGACTGTTTTTCCACTGAACAGTAGTAAGGTAGTTAAATTGCATCAGTGCTGTTTAAAATATCCAGAAACTGGGACCTTAGGACCTGATAAACTATAACGTTAGTGTTTTGGAGGGTATCCTGCCACAGTTTAAGTACCTGTTTGCAAAAATTTTCCAGTTTAAATTTTGGTGTGTTTATGGTCCCGCATGGAATCCTACTGTAAAATCAAACTGAAAAGTAACTTAGCCTTTTTCAGTTGCTTTGTTTGATCCAATTAAAATTGTAAAATGTGATTTTTATTAAGCTGTTTTGTTTGTTTCACTTAAGTGTTCAAGTTCAAACAGAAACCCATTTATGGCATAAGGGTGGATACAGCAAGGATCTTATTCTAGAGGGTGACAGTGTCAGGTGAGTTCTTGGAAATTGCTTTTCCACAGAAATAAATATTCTTCTTTGTAGGGCAGAATATGTTGCTCATGATTAATTTTTGTTAACTGTTATGGAAGTGGCTTTCAGCCTTTGAAACTATGGAAAATAATTTTATTTACATTTTAGAAGGAAATACCAAATCTTAGATTAAACTTGAAAATAGCACTAAACAAAGAGCAACATGGATTTCTTTCTCAAATCTTTCATTGAGAAAAATTGAGTGAGCCAAGGGAGCTCCTTCATGCGTGTGTGTGCACATGTGATCTTTTCTTATAGACTTTTAACCTAGAATTGCGTAACTTCATTTTCTGTTTAGTGGGAGCCGCCTTAGCTCATTTTTTATAGCTCAGTTTTACATGTATATAAAATCTATAGGCTGGTACTGTTTTTGAAATAAGCCAGACAAGTGATCCTACTTTTCAGTCTAACTGGTTGTAGAAGTGAGCCACTGCTTACCATGGTTTGCCAATTAATGCTAGAAATAAACTCTTGTAACTGCTTTTTTGATGCAGAAGATACATGATATCTTGTGAAACAAAATATATATTGAAACATTTAAAGAATAAGTGTGCTACATAAAACGTTGGTCCATCCCTCTATGACTTTATTTTAAAATAAATGGGCTGCTCCATTCTTTCAAAGGCTACTTTTTTGTCCGCTTACAGAAATGGGCTGTGGATCTCATGAAGGTAGAGGCAGTCCCTACTGCTTTTGAGTCAAGCACCCTGTTTTTAGTGTTTCCTTCAGGTGGCTGTAGAAGGCCCATTTTTCCTTTTTCTTTCTTTTTTTTTTTTTAATACATTTACAGTACCAGACTCGCTTTGCAAACTACATAGGAAGGCTGTGTGTCTAGCTCTGGGCTTGAATTGAGTACCTAATTAGATGCTTATGTGGAAGAAGTCTGAGTTACTCTTTGAGTCTAGTGCTGGACCTGCTTTGTATTAGGTTGCACATAGATAAGCTGACTGAGCTTTTTTTGTAGCATCTATTTGTATGTTAGTTTACAAAGCTGTTCTGTACTACAGTATTGCTCACCCTGCTTGTGGTGTGCAGTCATGATTTATGCCAGGTCTTATTCAAGTTCCTAATAAAATAGGAAGTGTCTGTTCATGTTCATCAGTTAGATTATGGGCCTGATGTATGTAGACCGAATGCTATGAAATGTGGCAGGAAATTAGTGTAGCAGAACTTGATGCAAGATAATATCAAAGTGAAAGATAATATCCCAAATCTGTTTATTTTATGTGGATTTTACCCGCCCACACTCATATTCTCATAGCTTTCATTCACTCATATCCTCACACCCACATATGCAGGAGCAATGAGATGTTTTGTGCAACACAGAGAGATAGGGACGCTGCCTCGTGAGTCCTCATCATGGGTTCTTGGGTGGTGGCAAGAAACTAGTTTCTGGACAAACGTTTTTATATTCTTTAGGAGTGGTCTTTTGCTATTCCTGTTGTGCTAGCGGGGAGAGGAGTGATATAGGTCACATGCTGCAAAGTCATTGCCACCCTCCTGTTGCTAGTGTATAGGTCTTCCATCATCACGTTATTTGTACTGAGGTTTAATCGGAGTGTGGCCTTGTGGGCTGGACAAAACCAACAGGGTCCTGGGTCTGGCTGAGTGAAAGGGATTCTTTGCCATTGATACCGACCATTCTTTTAACTCTCACTTGCTGTTTTTAACGGTGCTTTCTCTTTCTATGTTGCCAGTCACACTTCATTCATGACCATCTTAAAAATATTTCTGTTACAAGTCTCTACAGTACCGTTGCAGCCCAACTGATCTCTGTGGGGCACCTGTCATATAGGATGCACATTTTGTTGGCTTTCGTATTTTATTGCAATTTATGCATTTCTTCTGTTTTAGACTACTTCAGATGTATAGTGAGCTACAGAAATGTTACCTTAAAGAAATCAAAACAAACCAGGAGCAAAGTGAAGCAATTAAAAATCTCACTGTAAGTAGAATTTGTAGGAGATGGTATCAAATAGCCAAACATAGGCTCTTAGGGAGGCTGAAAAGTAATTCTTGGGTTTGTAAAATGAGACCATGTTTTTCTTTTTGTACTCATTTTTGTTTCCCATGCCATTGAGGTAGTGGGAGGTAATCTGTAGTTCCCTCTGAAAGTGAACTCCGTCACTGGTATGTCTGCAGCTGAAAGCTGTCTCCTCTTCCCTTACTCTTTCCTGTACTCACTTGCTTACCCCTCCTTCCAACTGTACACCCATCTTCTGATGTCTCTTGCACTGGCCCTGGTATTTTTCTGTATGTGTCATGAGCTGATTTATTTCAGAAATCCAGCAGTAAGCTAATCAAACAAAGGCAAATAGTCTTCTGTCAGGTAGCAAGATCTGTTGGCTTGCTGTGCAAAGAGACTGGTGTCATAAATGGAGCAAAGGTAGGGTTGTGTGGCCAGGAGTTGTTCAAGAAGCTTCAAGTGGGTGTTGATTCTTTAGGCATTGATCAAGCACTACAGCTGACCAGTCTAATTAATTTCCTCCAGGGAGTGTGGAACGTGTGCTTTATTTGTTTGTAAGTGAATATTCATTATGATTTGGGTTATGTGTACTTTTTCTTAAAGTTGGCAATTGCTGCTGTAAAAGTATGCTTTTTTTGTGTGGAAAGGTTTATTATCTTTGTGCATGTACATTTGTACTGTCTCACGAGCATGTGCTCAATAGCAGATATCTTAAAAAATGCTTTTGATAGGTGCAAAACTTCACTTGCTATATTTTTTCTCCTTTCAGACCCTTTGGGTGAATGTAGTTTTAAGTCAGCAATTGAAAACTCTAGGTTTGCATTCAGGATATGTTTCAAGTTGTATTCAGGTAAACTGTGTTTGTTCTATGCATTTTAAAAAATGTTTAGTTTCTTGACAGATTAAAATCAATGAGCTAGAGCATAATCTTCGAGAGCAGAGGCAAAGAATTGAGCAACTGGAATGTAAAAAGGTTTCTTGGAAAACTAGTGCTGTTTCTGGAAAAAGAAGTCAAACCCCAGAGGGAGAAGTAACATCTCACAGGGACGTTTCTAAAAAGAAGGAATCCTGTTGCAGTAAACGTTTAGGTAATGGTACGGCTAATTGTGATGATGTTCCTTCCAGTACGCCCATCAGAGAGGATGCATTTCATTTTTGATCCAGTGGCACACTCCAGGTTGTTTCTTCTACTTCAACCAGCAGTGTCTAAAGTGTTTTTCATTTTTGAAAACCTATTATGTAAAAATAGCATTTCATAATCAATGTCCTACCTATGGATCCAGCCTTGCATTTGTTTGTGATAAAAATAACTGTTTGCTGCTTTTCTCTTTTTCTGGAATTGGTATGTTGGTGTAATCATGGGTGGGAGTGCATGGCTGTATTTAGTACTATTTATTATTCTAGTAAGATGTATCTATGTAGATCTCTTAGTGACAATGTTCGCTGCTCCATTCTTTGGTTTTCAGACACTGATACACAAAAGAACCTGTTTTTAGCCTTAAAACGTGGGACAAACCCAGACAATACTTGTTTGAGCATGTTCTTCCTCACATAAGGAAATTCACAAGTAAAGGTGCAATCCTGCTCCACTTCAAAGCATAAAAAAAGAGACTGAAGAGATCATATAATCTAGGCATAATTTTCAGGAAATGTGCTGTCAGCAAGGGCTAATGTGACCCTCTCTAAGTTAGAAAAAGATAAAGCTTGTGATGCACGTTTTGTGGATTTTAAAGTAAAATAGTCCCACATTCAAAGAATCTGGCAGATACAGATTAACCAATTGACAAATCCTGTTATCTTTCATAGTACCTGGGAGTGTGCTGGGCCGATTCTTAAGAATAAATCACTTTATGAAAAAGGTACTTTAAAAAGCTGAACCATAATTTTCTAATATCACAAAATGTAGGCAGCTCTTTAGCTGTAAGATGATTCATATGAGGGGGAGGTTGACTGTAATGGTTGAAGTCTGTATTTTTTTAAATTTGAATATAGAGCTATTGTTGAAGGAGATTAAAAAGCTGAAGAAAGAAAATGAAAAGTTGTCTACAGAAAGGAGAGCACTAAAAAACGAATTAGCTGGATTAGACAAGGTAATTTATTTTAGAACAAGTTTAAGAATAGATGCTTTTGGAAAAACTAACTTTTTTTGCCTAAACTGAAATTTATCTTTTGGCTGAATGTATGCTGTTACCAAGCAAAATACATACAAAAAAAATCAATTAACGGCATGGAAATGAATGACTCCTTGAAACATTGATGTCCTACAGTACTGCTTGGCTAAGGAAGAGGAATAATGCAATCTTAATTTTTGTTTGTTTGTTTTGTTATAATCAGCTGTGGATTTTCTTGTGGTTTTCTTTTTTAAATATTTGGGCAATTTGGTTTCCTTCATGAGAGATTATTTGCCTCAGTTCATTATGATATTAAAATTGTAACTGCTGGTAACATTCTTAATTCCTTCCAACAGACGTTTGCAGAGATAATAAAAATATTTTTTTGATTGATGACTTCTATTGCTTCGTGATGTCAGTGAGAGGAAAGCTATTTTCTCTTGAATTTAAACATATCAAAGTGATGCCACTGACAACTCTGTGCTGAGGGAGGGCAGAGGGGAGGGCTTTGAAGTTTTCATAATAGACTGATAGATACAGAAACTGAAAATGAGAAAATTTGGTAATTCTTGAAATATGTGAGAAGATGAAGAAATCTTATCTTGCTATAGAGGACTTAGTTTAATGTACTGACCTAAGATTTTATTTTCAGCAACAAATTTGTTTAAATTGTTTTTTTCTTATTCTTAAAGTTTTGTGTTGGATTTTTTTTTTTTTGGACGATCTGTTTTCTCATCTTGCGATCCTTTCTCACAAGCTAAATAATGTTATGCTATCTTTCATTATAGGTGTAACAGTAAAACATAGTGATAGCTCATTAGATGAGAAACTTGTAGAGCGATGAGCCAGGGTGAGTTCTGGATCCCCACATTTGGGAGGGAGTTAGGGACAACACGCAGCTGAAAGTTTCATCTTTCAGAACAGATATATATAAATCTGAGGTTATGGCTTTTTATCAGTGACACTTTTTTAGGTAGTTTTAAGTCACTCTATGTCATTGAAGATGTATGTAGCTGTTCTTTAAAAAAAGAAAGCTGTTCTCTAAAAAAAAAAAAAAGAAGAATAGGCAGGAGAGTATGTCAAATAAAGATGGATATAAGTAGATACAGTATTACTCTGGTAGATAGGACTTTCCAAGGTTGGTAAAAATTAAGTCCTGGGTAATTACACTCTGCTTGCTGTCCTTGTATTTCCCAACAGCTTCTGACTTCACTTGCAGAAGATCTGAATTGCTCAGACTTGAGTTGCAGGACCTGAACAAAACATAGTTCCACTTAAACTATGGGCCATTGATATTTTTACAGTTATGTTTTTCTATAGTTTATTTCTGTGAAGCTGAATTTATCTCCTAATTGATTTAGGTATAGCTAGAATTACACTGTCCCAGAATGCATAACTTAACAAGTAATTATGAAAGGAGCAATATGAGAGTGAAACCACATAGGCTGGCATTAAGTTCAACAGGACTTGGGTTTTATGGCTTTCATATTAGACTGTCTCTTTACATTCTTTGTAGCCTTACACATTGCTCTTTTTTATTCCCTTCTTTGTTGTAAATTGCTTTTTTCTGAGCCAGTTGAACCTGTTGGATAGCGTTGTCCATTTTAGGCTCTGTCAAGTTTAATGCATCATAAATCTTATCCTTTTGAATATGAAAATTAAACTTTTTAATGTAGTGTAATCGTAAATAATAGATCCTATTCTGAAATAGGACATTCATTAACAAAATGTAGTAGTATTAAAACTTGTAAATTGCTACTATTCATTTAGAAAGCAGTTAAGGTCTAAAAATATAAAATATCTTTCTAGGTGTAAATATGGTATCCATTTTTCCATCTTAAACTCTTAAGTATTGTCGTCTTCAAATGCTAACATCATCCTCCTTAGTTTACTCTCCTCATCTCTCTCCTTGCTTGTCCCTTTTTTATAATCTTGCAACTTTCAGGTTTCAGAGTTAGTACTACTGGCTGACTTCAGCATGTATAGCTGTGTTTTTTGCACAGATGAGTTTGACATTATTCCCTTATTGTTTTGGACTGTCATTTTGTAGCTTTCTGATAAATGAACATTTTTTTTCCTTCTCTTAATTTGTCTTTCCTGTTATTAGCCTGTATTTTAGGCTCTGACATAACTTGAATTCTGCTTGCAATGTGTGTGCAGGACAAAATTTTAAATTATTATGTAAGGTTATAGTTAATTGCTGTATCTTGCTGTAGATGTGTTTGCATAATGCAATCATATTAATAAAATATAAATATAATTAATAGAAATATAGAAAGTGTCTTTGAACTCGGAAAACTGAAATGCTGACTAGCTCTTATTGAGAATGTCTTTGAAAGAAACTTTAAGGTGAATATTTTTGGGTTTTTCTAGGATTTTTTTGAAGAGATAGAAGATCTAAAGCATGCTGTACAGGAATCTGTGAAACTGAATAATCAGTATGAAAAGTGCTTGAAACAAATAAGTGTAATGTATGGACTTCCTTTTACAGCACACTTGTAACTACTGATTAATTTAATGGCAAGTAGATTTTCCACATTTTTTTATACTTACTGCAACGTTTAAACCTACCATGGCTTATGTAGTGCCACATTTTGATAATATGGATTCAATAATATAATCTCAGTATGACAAGCTGCTCTGAAATGTTTTTGTATTTTGTGCCTTTGATTTTTGGTTATATGGTTTTTAAATAAACTGTGGTCCGTATAACTTCAACTAAGTTTCCAAACCTCTCTCTTTCACACTTGTAAAATACATTTGTTGCAGGAGTGGTTGTGGCTGTTTATGGGAATATGATAAAATCTTTGTATTTTAATTCGAAGAATTTCCCAATTTATCCTTTTCTGTAACTATATAAAATCAAAGTAGGTATGTAGATCTGGCAGCCTTTATGAATTTCAGTCCTAAGGATGTGCCAGTGCAGACAGAAATCAATTCTATCATTAAATTGTTACAAAGGGATTTCTTAAAAGAAAAAAGCTAAATCCCTGCTTGGAGTTTTCTTTAATCACAACAATGTTAAAATTTGTGGATGAAGGATGGATTTAGGGCCTAGAATTGGAAACGGTGTGTTCAGAAAGATGTGTCAGAGTTGTCTCTTGCAGTATCAGAACAAGAATTAATCAGAAGCTCTTATTTGATTTGAAGAGCTGTGGTATTTGAAGTGCTGAAAGGAGACCGGAGTGCAGAGTGTCACCGTTCACAACGTAGAAATGTAGTGTTGCTTCAGAGAGAGAGAGAGAGGGAGCTTGGAATGGCAAGAGACAACTCCCCGTTGCAAGTGTACCTTGCGGAAGGGAAACCTTTGGGAGATTTGAACCTCAACTTGTTTCATAAAAGTTTAACATACTTAGGTTCTAGAACTATATTTGTCTGAGGGTTGTAAATCTGTACCTTTGTGACATCGTGGTGGCAGAATGGAGTGAAAACATCATGAGGTTAGAAATACTAAGCTGCTTATAAGGTAATACAGCTTCTTTAGCTTTATAAAAAACACTTGCATGCTCTTTAGGGATAGGACTAGGAGTAGGATTAGGACCCTTGTATCCCACCTCGTTAGGACAGTTTTATGTAGTTGTAAATTATAAATAAATTGGCCTCCAAAGCATATGAGGTATTCATAGTTACATATTCACTAAGTAAGAGAGAGGGTGAAGCTCCAGAGCTACTTGGTTCCTGGTTTGGCTATGGACCATTCTGTCAGGTTTCCCTCGATCTGTTCTTGGCTCACTTGTAAATGAAAGCTGGATAATGTTCTGAACAGAGATGGGAAAGGGAAAGAGAAGTGATGCAAGTCTGTGTTGCCAATACACTTGACGGATGAAAATAGGAAGAATAGCATGTATGATGGAAGTATTTTAAGTGCAAAAATGTATCTAATATTTGTTAGTAAGCAAAGTAAACACTGATGCATTCCTTCTCCAGCATTTAACTTCTTTGAATGCTAGTCACTTGAGCATTTTTTTTTCCCCCACAGTTGTGGTGTAAAGTTCTACTTCTAGCATGTTTACTACGGTGATGTTCTTAAATGAATTGGTAATTGTCCTTGTCCACAGACTGTTTTTTAAGTGTTGTGCAGAGTGGTTCCTAAAACGTGTAGATGAGGAAGAGTTCAAGGTCATTTCTCCCCTGCCTAAAGAATGTATACTTTGACTGAATACAAAATTGTTGTGACTAGCAGAATTTTGCTGTTTGCCAGCTACCGAAGATCAGTTTTCCATTACAGAGCATGTTCTCTGCCCAAACAATTGAAAATAATGAATATGGTGAAAATATTGATCTCGCCTTCATGATGAGCTTTTAAAACATTTAGAAATCAGTTTTGTATCAGGCCGCTCCCATATATTTAGAAACAGTGAGAAATCTTTCGGTGTTTTCTCATGACTGAGGTCCTCAAGCTCTAGAAAGAAGCCAGATTCTAGTCTAACTGAATAACCAGCCGTGCAGGGAGGAGTAGTAGCGATGTAGCGTACAGTGACGTGCTGAACCACAGCTCCATCTTGCAGCGTGTGTGCAGTCTGACAGCGTTCTTTTTGACCTCGCCGTCATGTGTGAGAGGATGTGGGTCTCCGGTCCTTGGGTACCCGTACGTGAGGTTGGGATTACTCCTGCATGGATCCAGCTTCTGGTTAAACTGCTTGTACTTTGGGGTGCAGAGATGTGCAGCCCCAGTCCTGAGAAAAAGGTTCTGCTGGATTTGTCAGCCGGTAGTAGGAGTTGTCTTTCAGCTCATTCTGCATCACTGACTTTCTGCTATTCGT
>JANZLQ010000050.1:2941147-2974562 GCA_026212715.1 Elanus axillaris | reverse complement strand
AGGGTGGGTGGGAAATAAGGTATGTTTTACCTATTATTCCAGATACTTTTGAAAAGGTCCAGGGATTCCCGTAGTCTGTTTGTGTTATTGTCTTCCCTTATTACCATGTTGTAGCTGCTGCAAGCCACAACGAAGATGATAGCCGTGACGTCTGGGTAGAGCACGCAGAAGAAAGGAAGGAGAGAGAAAAGAACATCTCTGTTATCCCAGCAGGTACTCCTCAGGGTAACACTGCCATTACTCCCCAAACCGCCAAAAATACCCAAGGAAATTATCTATAACACTGGACTCCCGCATTAGTGACACACTCTGTGTGAATGTGAATACTAAGCTGCTCACACCTCAGAGAGTAAGTTCAAAGTAAAAACGTGGAATATTTTTACTTACCATTAAAGCACTGGATCCATTTTCTTCTCTCATCTCTCTGGCCACCTACATCAAACATGCTGTTAAAAAGCCATAGGATGTTATATCACTCATGTGCACTAGGAAAGTCGTACGAAGCATGCAGCATGAGGGTTCAGTTCAAAAATCTGACAGCCCCAAGGGCAGCGGCAGTAAAATAACCGCCTGAAGGGGAGAGAGCTCTGCTGACGCTGCGCTGCATGTCAGAGAGCTGCACAGCTCCACCTGCCCTGCTCCGCCAGGAGAAGGCTACTGAACCCATAGAATGAGAAATACACTCTTTTCCAGGGCACGTGGTGGCCTTTCCAGCCCACGGAAGCACACATGGCAGGTTTTGGGGTATTTTGAAGGGTGGTGGGGAGAGTGCATCTCTGGCAGGAGGAGGAGGAGGAGGAGATGGGGCAGCTCTGCCCGTCAGCGCTGCCACCTTTCTGGGCAAGAACCACTGAGTGAGGGCAGCCCGACAGCGGGTGTTTTACAGAGACAGAGCGTAAAACTTGGACAAACACAGAGCTTGCAGCCCTCCGGAAGAAGGGAGACACTTAACTCTCCTTGTCCCACACTGTCCAAAGTCAGACTCACGGCAGGATTCCCACCGACTTCTGCAAGATCTTATCCCCAACAGTATTGTACAAGTTTACAGTGCTACATCAATGAACCGGGTCATAAAAACAGCCACAGACAACCCCACAACAGAGCATCACTAATACACACAACTAACATCAACTCTTTTTTGCAAAGTATCAGGCAATTTTACTAGGACCTATGGAAAGAGCTAAAAAATGAAACCAACCAACCCCCCCCGCCCAAGCCAGCTCCCCTCCTAAGCCTACTATACCAAGCATACATGAGCACAGACATCTGAACTAAGTTTTCAAAAATCAGTATGATACTCACAAATTATTACTAATAGACTTACTGGAAATTTACTTTATCTACTTGAAATCTTGTTTCAAAAATCCCTGATGTCAACACTCTGCATCTTAATAGGTCCTGGAAATGAGAACACAGAGGCTGATTAATAAGATTTTTTTCTAACCTCATTCTCTTTTTAAAAGCACGGAACGTTATTTTCCATGCAAGTCTTACATGTTCCATTTAATTGAAGTTCGATTGGACTTGTTGGTAAACCTGCATTTGTCCATACTGACACAGCGGATCTACACAAACATCATCTCTGCATTTGGTTTGTGCGCACTCAAGAAAACAAGCAGACCCTTTGTACATTCTCCTTACTGCCCACTGAAACCTGGTACTGATGGTCATACAATTTTGTATGTGACGTAGATAATGAATTCTGAAGTTACATAAAACTAAGAAAAATGTTATTCATGTTGTAAAGTCAAGTATTCAAATGTTAGAAAACTCCAGATTTACAGTTGCCCAGGCAACCTTAATTCTGCCCTCTTTTGTACTGAATGAGACAGGAATCCTATCGAAATAATAGCTTGTGACTGAGTAATTAAAGCTCTATTACAGAGCACAGGGGAACGGAATTTAGGTTGTACGCAAATCTGGCATTTCTTTCCTATTTTTCAAACTAGCAATACTTTACAACGTAAATAACATTCTTTTAATAATTAAAAAAATAATAATTTCCTAGATTCTCAAAGGAAGTAGGCAAAAGCAATTTATGATGCATATCTCAGGCAACTAGCTCACCGCGTGCCCCCGTCATCACCAGCAGCATTTTTAACCTTGGCTACGCAGCACTGCTGCTCAGGCAGTGGGTGCAGAACAGAACCGGAGGCCGGAGAAAGCTGCGGGCTGCCTGATGGGGATGAACCCCTCCGAGCAGCCGCCTCTCGCAGGGCACGGCTGCCTGCCCGGGGAGCTCTCCCTTCCCGGGACAAGGGAGAGGCCGCTCCGTCTAGCTTAGCTCTCCTTGGCACGCAGTGGCTGTGAAAGCCGGGAGGGAAGGAGGCAGCCAGCGGTGCAGAGTCCAGCACAGCTTGCCTTTCCCCCCACCCTACCAACCACTGCTGCAAGCACACTGGTCGCTGGCAAACCCCAGCTGCTTTGGCAGCCGTGGGAACTCAGCTGAAGGCCGCTTACTTCATTATTTTAGTTGTACGTTACTGCCTTCTTCTGTCACTTGACGACATTACTCGTTGTTAGACTCAGTCACTCTTTTGAGGTGGTGCAAAAAAAAATGAAAGAAAGTAAGGGCAAAAAAGGAAAGTAGTGATTTTTACCAGTTAATTCGGCAGGACAACTGATAGAGCGTAACAGGATGAAAAGGCAAAAGCCAAAGAGAATCCCTCCCTTAGACCAAAAGTTTTCTGCCTGCCAAATACCAAAGGCCTCTTCTGATCTTTGGAGACACAGGGCATTTCTTCCCAAAGGAATTATCAGGAAAAATTTCTAGATGATGAATGACTGCTCCAGGTAGAGAAAGGCCTCCCAGGAACAAACAGGCCAACACCAACATAAATAACGAATGCAAAAATGAGGCTTTGCTTCATTGACTTCTCTCTCCAGCTGAGTGGTATCGATGCTAAAATCAGATCATGAGGTCTAGATGGAGTAAATCCCAGTGCTACGGCTTTGGTCTGAAAATGTCTTGAGGGCTTTAATAACTGATCCTATACTGGGTCGACTATACAAGTTTCACCTTCTAATACAACGCATACTGCTTTTTACTGCCTTCTATTTCAGGATACGGTCAGAGTAATCGGACAGGCTTGCGGTTATAGACCTGAACTAGGTCTGAAGGAACAGGCTCTGCTCCGCACAGTTCCTTGTGTGATCTCTGGCAAGTCACCTCATTCCTCTGAGTTTCAGTCCCTGATTGCACAACGAGATTTGGCAACTGTGGTTTTTTTAAGGGCATCCACCCGTCATACACCTTGCATGGTTACACTGAATTATCCAGTGCAGGGATTCTCTTCTGCCACCTCTATTTGCAGGTTATGACGTGGCCCGCAGCCTTGGCTGAGACTACTAGATGACAGCGGGATACCAGCACTGAGAAGTAACAACCTCAGGATAAGTTTGCCGAAGAGACATCCCTGCCCAAGGAAACCACACAGCCTGAGCTCAGGGAAGGCAGCTGAAGCCGTGCACCACGGTGAAGCCCTCTCTTACTTCACGGCTGCACCACTTACGGCTTAACTTTCCTGAGTGCATTCGTCATTACAGCACTCTATCGAGACGTATCGTGACATCTGGGGAAAAAAGCGTACCGTCCTGCAAATAGGGCTTAAACAGAAACCATGCTGCCCACAGGAGATGGGCACAGGCTGGGAGAAGTCCGCTGCTGCCACTGGTGGTCTCCCCTGAGCTTGGACATGGGATCCGCTGCGGGCTTCTGCCTCTGCAGGACCCACCTGATGGACACGGGAGCCTCCCTCCGGGTTTCCATCACCTCCACCACGGCAACAAAACACTGCTTCTGCGTAGCCAAGGCTGGTGAGGGAAACCACGGGCTTCTACGTTTATGTTTTCTGTTCCCTTTGCTTTGTTTGCAGGACACAGAATGGGAAGCAGGAAGAAATAACAGACGGGTTACAGGAATCACTGACCTACATATCGTAACAGTAAAAGACAAGCTTGCACCACCAAAAAGCCTCTTCTTTAACATCCGTTACTTAAACTGCTAGGTGGTATTTTGCTACTGTGTGGTATGCCCTACTTCAGCTGCCATCGGGACCAAAATAAATTACGTAAAGAATTCATACGAACAGGTATCTTGGCTCAGCCCCTGCCCCATTAAGTTACACTAACCTGATCTGTGGGTGTGTAGTCGTCCATGCTGACGCTGTCAATTCTTTCTAAAAAGCTAGAAGAAAAATAAACATGCAGTTAGATACGTAAAATACTGACTAGTATAACACTCGTCACTACCTTTTCTGGTTTCGACTCCCGCTGCAAAGCAAAACACAAGTCCGATGGTAAAGGTATGAGTGCAATGATTTCTGTACCTTGACTGAGGTTACAATTCCCGAGCCAAACAACTTTTTACCCAGACTTTGTTTCCTTACAGTGCTTCAACACTTACCATTATGCGGTGCTCACAAGTGGCCCAAATGCAGTGAAATGTTACAATTTGGTGAGGTCCACTAAAAATACCAGGACTAACCACGTGTCATATAATGTTACACAGTTGTTGAGACATAAAGATTTTGAGGTTTAAAAAAGAAAATGGGGTTAAGGGTTGCCTTTATTTAGCATAATGCTAATCCAGCATAATGTTATGTTAATGATGGTCTCAGTAACGTTAGCAGAACTGCTTGTTAATACATACAAATAGCTTTGGACTGACACGCTGCCCTCGAACACTGCAACTAAAGCGTAAGAAGTGGAAAGCAAAACATGGAGCAGAGGTTAACCAGTCTGACTCTGTGTCACCCTAACTCAGTGAGATGCCTACTGTGAAACACAGTGAGATGCCTGCTGTGAAACAGAAACTTACAACTGCAGGGAAGGGCAAGAGAAAAGGGAACCAGAAAAAAAAAGGCGGGGGGGGGGAAGCCACATTCTCCAATTACTTCAAAAAAATCTTTTCAAGCTTTAATTCTTTCCTAGAACATGTTAGAACGGCAGTATTAAGGACATAAAAATGTGATTTTATATGTACAGATAAAATAGGCAGGTTCTCCTTTCTCACATTCACCCACTTGTTAGATTTTGTGTGAGCCCGGCTGTCTCATTTTCCCTGGACTGCCCATACGTCTTAGAAGCTTTCCTGAATTTCTGCATTGTTATTTGGTATTTGGCAGTGAATATGCCACCGGCTGACTCATCCTGCCACAATATTATCAAGATTTCTGTACCAACTAGCAAGTTTTTTCCAATTTTACTTGGGTGTGCATGTGGAATCTACTTAATTGCAGTGGGAAAGACAAAAAACCAGTGAACTCTCGGCTTACAGTGTGACTCACTGTTAACACAGGGGTCATACACAACTGACCGGTTGAAAAAATACCCCCCGAAAAGCCTGTTTGTAATTCTCATAGCACTTTCCCACGGATATGAACTGAAAGGAAAAGAAAATATGCTGCGTATATATTTACTTATACTATTTTCCTTTTTGAACCTCCATTGTTATAACGGGGAAACGAAATGCAGTACCTACAGCTGGAATATCCAGCTTTTCTTTCTGGATGGTCAAGGTGTGACGGCTAAACACGTTGTTTAAAAGAAAATCACCGTTTAGCACAACATGAGGGGTGCCTGATAACAAAACTATCCTGAACAAACTCTGAAGAAAAATCACCTTTTTAGCAAACCTCCTCCCCCACCAAAAGCCACCATAAACTTCCATGAAGACGCACATCTTTGTAGTCAGCTACAGTCACCATGAGAAAGCAGCTGCATTCAGACCAAACGTTTTGGTCAGATGGTTTTCAGCACCTTGAGAATATTGATTAAGCAAAGTTTAACTTCGGTTACCCGCACAGTTAATACAGGCACGGGAGCGGAGTGATGTATTTTTAACTGGCGCACCTATCATTAACACAACCCTCATCTCATGCTTGCAGCACACAAGGTGAAAAAAGAAGGCAAAAAAGCCTAAACCAAAAATGCCTCCAAGCTGAATCTCTTCTTAAACACAGAGTAACTTTCCCGAACGCCGCTGTTCAGGCAGCACTCCTCTACCTCCCAGTCCGTTTCAAAGTCAGCTTTGCACTCTCCTAACAGTTTGACCCCACGGGCCGAGAAACGGCCACTTTTCATCAGGGTAAAAGGCGAGCAGAGGGTAAATCCAGGTCTCTGAGCGCAGTAAGGCGGTAATGCCGGCAGCAGGAACGGGCAGGAGCCCGAGGGAGAGCTGGCAAACTGCTGTGGGCAGCGCAGTCGCTTGCACAGCTCCGGGTCAATAAACACAACGGAAGTCAGGGGAGAAAATGCTCCTCAGCTAGGGCTGACACAGAAAGGGCTCTGGTCAGGAGTGTGGACAGAAGCGAGTATTTGTGCACCAATACAGCTCCATCACAAACCTCAGAAGGCAGCGTGAATCCGTGTTTTTTCTCGCAGAAGCCTTCCTTCTGGAGTTCACGTATGAATCAGGGACGAGACATCTTGCCTCCCCAATACCAAGGTCACGTCAGCAGAATTCATCCGAAATTATTAAATACGGTCAAGAACGTTATCGGTTCTTAGCATTTGCATTTTCCAAGCAGGCAAATTATAGTAAGGAACAGAGGATTAACGCAGAGTTACACCACAAATAATCCACGGCAGGGTCAGGAATGAGTTAAGTCTCCTAATTAGATGTCCTACGCAGCAGCCCAAGTTGTCTTTCATTTAAAAATTGTCAGCCTCCTCCCGGTAAAAGGATTCGTTTCAAATGCCCTGAACTGCAACGCCACAGGTAAGAGAGTGAGCTCTGACAAGTATCACACGCTTAAAAAATATCACTTGATGTAGCAGCCCTAACATTTTATGCTTATAAGGTTGCTGGCCACATGTGATCTATATTAAAATAAACGCAATGATCTGCAAGGTTTCACCTGCCACCCTGCTGTATCAAGCTGCAACGGTATCACGAGCATCCAATAAATCAACACGCACCTACTATTAGGATTTGGCTAAAGTTTGTAGCTTGACAGAGAATTAACCTTTTCAGTCTGTGATGGACAGGCTTCCTAAGATTTCTTTTGCAGCTACATTAAACGTGCACTGAGATTTCGAGACGCTGAAACACAAAAAGAGCTATATTCTTACTTTTTCAAAAGAAAATCCGTTCTTAAATATCCTTCATATAAGCTCCTTACTGGGCTAATTAGCACAGTATCAAAAAATAGCTCTGACAGGCAAATGTACGTAGTAGGTACAAGTAATGTATTCCAGATGAGATAAGGAGTCAGTACTGCTGACAACTCACTACTAAATATGCTAACTTCATTCTCGTTACCGTATTAAAATGGGAAAACTGGAATCACTTTTCTAAATTGCTTTTAAAAGAATGTTCATTTCTCCTAATCCTAAATGCCTCTAATCATTATGTTCTGGCATAATATACATTCTTTTATACATGTATACACACACCAGCAGATTTTAAATTTACATGACTAAAATTTCAATTTAAAGCGCCTAAAGTGCAAAGATACCTCCCAACTGTGGCAATGCTCATGTCTCCGCTCAAGGAATCAGTGTGAGGAAAACAGAATAGCAGAAAAATGAGTAAAAAAGGACACCGGTATTACTTATTCTCTCTTTTTAGATCCTGTTTTTTTCAGCCCAGGGATAAAATTATTGTCACAGAATAATGTCTTTTTACAATACTGACAGGTCTTCTATTTATGCAGCTTCTATAGAAACCCATACTCAGGATTTATGTTAATTATGCAGCGACTGCTTTGCATGCATGTGCAATGAACTTTAAATTCATGCATTCAACTCAACCGTGAGTAAAACTATAACATGTAACATTTATATTTCTACTTCACAATTGTGGTTTTATTTATTAAAGGATTTAGTCTGATAATTAGTATGACATTTAGGTTCTTTGTAATTTTACAGTAGGGTGTTTTACATTTCATTACATGGAACAGCACAAAGTACTTTTTTTTTTTTTTTTAAATAGATTAGGCAAGATATTGGAAGGAAGGTCTTCACTGCTCTGTTGGGAAATGCAGCAGTTTGGTTTGCCAACAAATTAAAGCGAAGAAAAACGGACTGGTAAGTTAAAAAATCCAATCACGAGCTACTGACATTATTATATCTATTATTAAGCTGATCTGTAGTTTTATAAATATCTTCAGTGAGTTTCCTAGGAAACTCAGCTGACACTTAGTTTGACAAGCAAACTCTAAATTTTATATTATGCAAGCTGTGAACACAAAAGTACAGGTTTTAGATGTGCCTGCCAGTGCATGTGGGAACTATCAATAAGCATTATTCTCTCTAAAAACCATGGCAATTTGAGCAGCAGCAGTAGCAGCTCTACAAGAATTCTGAAAAAAACGATTCATAAATGCACAAACAAAGAGGTAATCGTACATGAAAATCCTTTTCTCGCTGGGTAAATCACTACGCGGCTCTGTATAGATATTCTGACCCCACAAACGAAATCACAATTAAAAGAAAAATCATGTCTTGAGAATAATATGATAGACACAAAACCCATGCTATATTTGTAAGTGTATTTTGACATCCGAAGAATTGGGAAGATGAAGTGCTGAACTGCAGATCAATACAACAAACTACGCATTTTAATAAATCTTTGTCTACTTCCACCTTTTTTATGCGCTCACCCTAACATTTCAAAGGCCTTGTATCAAGAAGTTGCTGTGGAAAACAAGAAATCAAGCCCACATCAAAATGCTCATCTCTTTAAAAGAAAAAGGTAACGTGGCAAATCTTTAAGGCTGTAGCTTCAATTTCTCAGAGTGAAGAATCTCACATTTATCCCCAAGTAAGTTCTCAGGGTCATCAAACCTTTACGCTTCTGATGGACCACTAAGAGCTTTGTAAACTCCTCAGCCAGGCTCAAAGCCCAGCAGAAGCACCGTGATCTACTATATGAAACCATCCGGGACCAGGACGTTGAATTCTACCCTCTTTGGACTGCAGCAAGTCACAGGTGAGGCAGACATTTCACCACGAGAACACCTACCCAGGTCTCTAGGGAGCTGAAATTGAAAAAACACCTTTTTTTCTTCCCCCCCCCCCCGCGTTGCAGTTATCAGGGACAACATCAAATTTCAACTTTTTTTTTCCTTCTTTCTTTCCATAAAATATCTTTTGGTTTTATCAGCTAAGGTGTTACAATCCTGTTAATTTTTCCTGCAACTTTTGAAATAGGAATCTATGGATTTCTGGTTTCGAGAATACCTTAGGCTCCACGGTTGGGCTTCAAGCAACCTCACGTTATTCTGATAAATTGCCTGGTAACTGAGAAAGACATAACGAAAACAGCCCCCAGTAACATTCGAACCCCTAAAGGATTAATTTTCCCAAGTAATTTGCTGAAAATATCCGCCAAAATCCCTCTGAAGACATTGGTAAAATTTAACGGCTAAGGATTTTCCTGTCAAATTTAAACAGTCGCTAAGTTTTAACCACAGCTTCCACGTGGTAGTGGAGTTTTCCCCCGCTCTCCCTCCGCCCCAG
The DNA here is from genome assembly GCA_026212715.1 of Elanus axillaris. Lineage (NCBI taxonomy): Eukaryota > Metazoa > Chordata > Aves > Accipitriformes > Accipitridae > Elanus > Elanus axillaris. Next base: position 2,965,097 of record JANZLQ010000050.1, on the reverse strand, counting down.
CCTGCGGTTGCTTCCCATGGGGAGCAAGAGCAAGCACCGCAGCGCAGGCACGAGGTGGCAGAGGGAAGAGAGGGACTGAAACCCCTTTTGGATCTCGCCTACGGCTTTGAACGACCAATCGCTCCAGAAGCTGTCACGGAAGAAAAGACCCAGCGCCAACACTGAAGACGCTACCGAAATTGTGTATTTATTTCTGACGGGTTAGAAATCTACGTATCGATACTCATCGTCAAGCGTTTTTGGCATCTGCTAGGACCGCTGCCTCTGCCAGACTTCCCTCTCGCTCCCGGCAGTCAAAAAGCATCTATTTCAATGCCAATGTCAACCCGCTACCACTGCCTCCTCAGCCGCTCGCGCGGCTGTGACACGCTTGGAAGAGGGGTGAGGACAGCAGGGACGGGGGGAAGCTGCTGATTTACCTCGTTTATCCTTTTTGCAATTGTCAAAAGCGTGTTTTCCCAAGGCCTGCCGACCTCCCAGCGGACCTCAGGCCGCCTCGCCTGGGGTCGACAAAGGGCTGCTTGGAGATTACCAAATAACGGCGGGATTTATCCGCAGAAACGCACCTTCGCCCACCAGCACCTCACAGCTTGCCAGCAAGGAAACTGTTCCGTCAGGAGATGAAAAGGTTAAACGGGAGGCTGAGGGAGAGCCAAGTACAGCCATGCCTGAAACCCGCCGGCTTGTTAACAGGCCAGTAAAGTCCGAGGATTTGTGGTTTAAAGCGTTTGGACCCCGGACGAGCGAAACGCAGCCAGGACGTGGCACCCCGGGCCGTTCGGCTCTTGGCAAAGCTGTGTGTTTCCCCACGGCGGCTGCTCTGAGCTCGCTTCAGAGGCGGAGAGGCAGCAAGGCCAGACGGGCCGCAGGCCGCCGATGGCCATCTCCCCTCGACACGCAAGCGATGGACGGCACTTCGTGGGCCCAGTGTCCGTACTGCCCGCCGGTGGCAGGAGCAGCTCCGCAGGGAAGCGTACAACCCACCTCCTTTTGTTGCCCCAGCCGCCACTAAGTCATCGAGAGCGAAGCCATCACGAGACGCGTTACTGGTACCAGCAAACCACGCTCCCTGGTAACCCGTTGGAGCAGGAAAACTCTAGTTTAAACCCTGTTTACAGACGACGACCTTGGCTGAGACATTAAGAACAATGGCAGATGACGACGGTTGCAACCGAGGGCTCGTCGCCATTCACCAGGTTACCCTTTCCCACAAGGAGCCAGACAGCTAGCAGCAGTCGGGAGCGCCTTTGGCAAGGATAAAGAAGATGGCTAAAATCCGTGGAAGAGTTTTCCTAGTCTATGTGCTTCCTAGCAGACTTCCATTTTAACCGCGCTTTCTCCACTGCCAAGTTGTCTTTTCTCAGTATGCGCTACAGAACGTCCCTAAGCTTCACAGCCTTTGGCACGTGTCCAGCTATTAACCTAAACAAATGCACAAAAAGTTCAACTGCATTAAACGTTTCAGATATATGAATAGTACCCCCTTTCTGCTTAATAATAGCAATCTCGTTTTAGTTTTTTTAACTGAAAATACACGAACCAAAGTAAAAAATGAACAAACAGTATGACTTCCATAAATTCTTGCCCCCCCCACTGGTTCCCTAAATTTGTTAAGAAGCAGTGTGAATTTTGGGAAATGCATTTTTTCCTTCTAAATTTAGCAAACTAACCACTTTTTGGCTTAGCAGATGTTTTTGCTTTCTGAGCGAGAGGCCTGTGGGGACCATCATTAACCCTCTTCTTAATATAAACACTGACTAAGACTTAAATCTGGAGAACTGTCATTCACACGGAAAGGTTAACAGGCTCCAGCAGAAATGAGACTCATCACCTGCCAACTTCTGCTACGTGGGATCTCAGAGAAAAGGGAAGAAAATGGGCAAAGACAGAAAAATAAAGGGAAGGTTGTTTATTTATTTATTTATTTTAAAGGGGACAATATTCTTCTATTGCATGGAATCAGATGTTTTATTCCTGGGGGTGCACGTAGCTGAGCTGCTGCAAAACATGGACTAAGAATGAAGCACTGATAAAATCTGAGGCTTCGACCAGCACATGCAAACCTTCCTTCTGACCACATTCACACCAGCTTGAATCCCCTGACTTCAGTGAACCTTCTTCCTCCTCCTGAGAGGACAGTCCTCGGCCGATAATCATTATATGCATGTTGATACACCCATGGAGCGTTTACATAGACATAGATTTGAGTTCTGCAATGTCAAGGCTACACGGAGCACATTCTGCAATTGTAAGTGCAATTTTGAACAGAGGACCAAAAGATACTAACATGAAAACAGAAAGCTCATATTGCATTATCCAAAGAGATCTGGATCGTGATTGCTTTCTCAGCTCATGTATGGCAGATTATGATCTCTTATCCACTGTCTGAAGGAACATCTTCCTGTTTTAACATCTTCCAGCAACTACTCAGACTGGTGCTGGAAGGGAAGCAGGGAATACCTGAAATGACAGATGAGCTACATGGACACAACACAACCATCTCATCAGGACCTGAAGAACGTGCCTTTAGAAAGAATGATAGATCAAACCCTTGGTTTTATGTCCCACTAACTAAAGTGCATAGAGTATCTCACCTATACCTCTTTGGTGAATTCTTCAAAAAGAACTTGGACTTTTATGTTCAGGAAAGCTGAACTGTGAGAAAAAGCCTTGATAATATTTGGAGCTGTAAAATGCATCAGGTTTACAAGCACCAGCGATATACCACAGGGATGCCAGGGGATGTCAAAAGTTAACAAAATGTATTTTCACTGGACATTGCAAACACAGCTTTCCCTGTTTCTTGCAAGTTTATCTTGCTGTGATATAGAAACATTATTTCAGCGCAACTTACACATTCCGGTTGATGGTTTTGTTTTCAGAAGTTGTTGCACTATGGGTATCCTTAGTGTACACAAAATCCACCACAAGCGGCAAGCCCTGAAGAATGCCAAATCCAGGTTAGAAACAGCACTGGTTGTTGGAAATTAAAGATCGCTTCTTCTGGTGGAAGTGGTTTGGAATAATAAGTCCGATACAGTGATTGCCAGAAAGGAAAAACCAGTTTGACTGGAGTTTTCAATAGGAGGTTGATAAAAGAGAAAGCAGAAAATCCCCAAACGGGAGAAGCAAAGGTAACAAAACACAGACTTAAAAGGAAGTCACGAGAAGTTTGAGTTTACCTGTGGCACCAGTCCAAGCTTAGGGCAAGAGAACTTGCTGCTGAGAGATTTCATGTCTAAAAGTCAAACCAGATGATTCAAAAGAGAGGATGCTAGTAGCCCCCAGAAAACCCAGATGAAGAAAAGTGAACTCTTCAGGGTGGCGAACGCTCCTGGCCAGGAAAAGCACATATGCACATTTATTACTGTGTTCAGATCTATGCATTTTTTGTGACATGTAAATGAAAGGAATAGCGTGTTAAAATCCTGAGCAAAATGAGAGCATACCTGTTTGCTTTCACCTACCACGTGTTTGTCAGGTGTTGACACGACCCAGAGAACTGACATGGCTGGAGTCCGGGTAAGTGCTGGGCTTAAACAGTGCTGGCACTAGTTCCAAGGCTTAACATTTGGATCACAGGACCAGCTCCCATGAGGATGTCTTAGTGGCTCCGAGACATAGACAGGATCTGGAGTTCCTAGAGATCTCTACCATGTGAGGCATATGGGCTCCTAACACAGACCCTACCAGAGAAGAAGCTTTCTAGGGTTGCACCTAAGATGCGAAGTACATCATCAGTGCGAACTAAGAAAACTGAACAATTTGCTCTATGGAAAATTCAGGAAGGCGACTAGCTTCCTACACAGTGGGAACAGAGAACCACTTCACCCATTGTTCAGAGGCAGACCTGTTGCCTTCCCTTTAGCAGAGTGAAGAGACGTGGCACCCTTTCATCTTCAGTGGGAAGGACTCGAAGCCTGCTCTTCCCAAGCTCGTTCATGCTATGCACCAGAATTTGTACGGGTTTCCCTACTTGTCATCTAGAGCAGACAGGTTATCCTTCTTATTCCCCCACACAACACACTTTGGAGCTGTGCATGAAAAGCAGTATCAGATAAATATCTGCATATGATCAGCTGCCTTAGAAATTACCAGGTGAAAGTAAGAACAACATCAAGCGGAGGTCTAGCAGTGCAGATACAAATGCTAAACATAACCACTAGACTCACAAGAAAGTTCCTGTATCTTTACGAATGATGCTGCTGAAATGTTTTCATTAAATCACCATTATCTCGCCCGTTTTAGAACAGGACATATTTAACCGCTGAATGTATGCAAGCAATTGGTCCTAACACCTATGGCTCGGCTGAGGGATTACCTCAGGCAGCCGGAGGAAGGCACGGAGCTGAAGCAAGGAGCTGGAAGGAAGACGGATACAGTGACCACGTCCAACTTGCTAATAATTGACCTAATTCCATTTAATAGTTACAAGCTATTTAAACAAAATGAGGGTTATAAGACATAGTGTTCAAAACTAGACCTACAACCCTGCTACCTGTACATTTGACAGTAAGTCACGCCAACATTAACATTTACTATTAATACGGCATTTTGTGAAAAGCATTCTGAACTCTGCACTCTCTGTACCTTTCTCTCCATGCCTGTCAATCTTCCTTGATTTTTTTCAGCGTACAGTGCATTTGTACCATTAAAACAACAATACAATGAGCTGGGTTTGAGGAATGAGGAAAATAATTATGCAACGACCTGATTATGTCCTGCTCCAAGTTACTTTAAAGATTACGTTACACCTCTGTTTTTAATCTCTCTACCCTGTACCCAACAGGCAGCTGTCATTTCGGGGGTCCGGTTTACGAGAAGCTGGAGCAAAGGGGTCTTGTTTTGTGGGTAACAGACAATTCGGCACCCCAGGCAATCCTGGCGGCACCCTGCGTGGGCTCGGTGCCGAGAGGCTGGCGGCCAGTGCCGGCACATCAGCCACAGCCCCAGCGCTGGGGAAGGAGGGGGTGAGCAGCACCGGGCACGCTGCGCTGCTGCTGCAATACAGAGATGGTGCTTTGTACCACGTACGCATCTGCAAGGAAGGGCAGTGGCTTGATAAAAGCTTACTTTATATATATATATATAAAAAAAAAAAAATCAAAAAGTATCCACTGAGACCAATTTTAAATCCTGGACAACTTCTAAAGCTCCTAAAAACAGGCACCAAGAAGGAAGCTGAACTTCCCAATTTGTCTTCTCCACCCATGCAGTTAGTGGAAAAAACGTGGAAGATTTATGCAATAGCAGCTGGAGAAAGTCGAGAAGGAATATACAAATAAGGCATAAATGTCAGAAAGCCAAAGCCACTTGTCAGTTCTGATCTCAAAATGTTGTCTTTGCTCTCTTTTTTTTCTTTTAAGGAGATTAAAAATAGCATTCCCAACTTGCATGTAACCTGTGGAAATGAAAACCAGGAATCCTTTGTTCTCTAAATACAGAACCATCACTCATGCGTTTACGTAATGACATATAGCCGGTGATATATTGGCAGGTCATCCTGCGGTCGGGCTGTGAGGGCAGGTACAAGTTCTGCATTTTCAGGGAGAAAAGTAGGTGCATTTTTATCCTTTTGCCTTTTTCTTTCCCCCCCACTGCAAACCTGAGGGCTCCTAGAACAACAAATTCCTTACCGGACTAATTTTTTCCCCATCACACTCTGTGCCTGTGTGACCTTGTGGCTCAGATGCTGGGAAATGCTCTGAGAAGGAGTGTGCCCCGGCACCTGTCCTGAGGGCAAGACCAACCTTCGTGATGGCCTCTAAGGATCTCACCTTTTTTTCCCAGGAAAGTCCATATTAAACCAAATTCTAATACGTAAGTTCTTCATACTATTCCTTGGGAGAGTGAATGCCGTCAGGAGGCAGAGCTGGGGCATCTGAAGTAGGGTGTGAAGAAGAATGAGGACCTTTCACTTTAGCCTCTGGGATCTTGGCTCCACAATGAGATGACACTGTCAGTCATACAGAGACGGGTATTTTTCAAACAATAAATCTGGGAAGCTTCACCAAGCAGTATCAGACCTAAAGTGCAAAGCTACAGACAAAACCCCAGCCCTGTGCAAAGGAGTATTCTACAGAATTACTGTCTCTGCCCAGTACCTCAAAAATTAATTTTTAAATGAATGGTAATTTAAAAAATGCTCTTCCCTCCCCTACAGAAAAACCTAAAAAAACCTTTCTCCAAGATGGCTTTCAATACTAAGGTGCATTGTAGTTCACTGCAAACAGAGCAAAGATTAATTAAGGACTAGACATTTTATTAAAGTCATCACAGAAAGAGAATCAAACCACACAGTTTTGTTTTTGTTTGGTTTTCTACTTCCAATTAAATGGGATTTCTGATGCCAAATACCAGAGCACAGGTATGGCAGCCAAATCTGCAGGCGTTTATTTTAATCAAATAAACACACAGATAATTGCTAATCTTATAATCCCTTCAAATTGTTAGTAACCTTCTTAATTAGATTACTAATAATCCAGTCCTAACACCAGCACTGTAAACACTGATCTCTGGCCCTTAACAAATGTCTGTCTTGCAACAGGGTGTCATGCATTAGACTTGAAAGCACCCAAAGGCCACGCTTCCCCCAGAAAAATAATTACTTTGCTTTGTTTGTGGAGGGGCGCATTCACAAAATTTTTAGTAAATCCAAAAAGTACATTTTACATCATACCTGTGATGACATTTTGAAAGCGAAAGCTATTCCGTAATTTGGCAGGTGCTGATACTTTACCTGCTTTACAAGATGCTCTCTTGAGAAGGTCTCAGTGCTACTCATGTTCAAAAAGCGAAAAATAATACTCGCGCTTAAAGGAACCGTTTTTGACCGTGGTTTTTACATTTCAGAATTTCATTAAGTATTTCTAATACCTTCAGCACAACCCTTGAAAACCCTACAACAAATGGAAAACAAATCAAGAAGTGTAGGCAATAAACAACCACAGGTCTTTAAGACGTACATCGCCACGCACTGCTTGTGTGTCGCATCTGGAGCTGCTCTGACCTAAATTCAGCTCAAGCACTGCAATGCACTTCTGAGCAGATTTGGTGTCAAAACATAATGTGGACGAAAGCCAAATCACAGAAGTGAGGAAACGGGGACGCTCCCCACTGGTTTTTATGCCTTGTGCTTGTGTTCCTTCCCACCTCAGCAGCGAGGATCCGTACGATGGGCTCCGCCACCCCACTTTGCGGTGTCCTGGGCCACCTCTGCCCCTCCAGACAAGACACGGATGTTACGTAGACTGACAGCCCACGCCAGTAGGAAAGACATGATGACCAGAATTAATCTGAAGCATACTAAAAGTGCACTGAAAAAATGCTGACCTGTTCTTCAAAACTGACACCATTTTTAAGGCGAGTCATTTGCTCACAGAAGCTACAGGTAAGAGAGAGTTTTGCTAACTGCAGAACAAACGTAGATAAAATAAACATGAACAAACGGCAAGATATTCCAACTACAGGGCAGCTTTGTACTTTCCTGCGACATTTTTTTTCTTTTGTCAGAATAATTAAATATTTTTGATACACAGAGCGACTAAGAAATTCAGTGCAAGAAAAGCTTTGGTTCTACCGAGACTCACCCACAAGCATAGCTTTAGGGATGGAAGTGATCCTATTGAATGCAACAAGACTTTGGATTTCAGTGGGACTGCTCATACGCTTAAAAGATCAGTAATGTCTGCAAAATTCTGGATGCCTGGAGCCCGAATGAAGGTCTTTCCCTTAAAGCAAATGGAGACCCCACGCTTAGCTCGCTGCAGACCAACTCCAAGCATCACAGTCAGAACTAGGGTCCAGCGACACGCAACACTGCAGGGCACCTTGCAGGTACAGAGGTGGCTTTTTATTCTTGGAAATGATCACACCTGTGTCACTCTCCACAAGTGTAATTATCTTGCTATTAAGACTAACCTGTAAAGAGATTTTTCTAAAATCCAGCAGCTTTAGATACAGATCGTTAGCCCTCTCTTGTATTTTCCAAGAAGCATGCTTAACAGAGGATATAATAAACGTAGTAGCACTTTACCTAACAGCGGTCTTGCCGGCTCCTGACGTACAGGAACCGTCAGCTTACAGCACGACACCAGCACCACAGGCTCCTCTGCAACCTCCATCAAGCCACCAGGAACAAGCCAGGCTCCAGCTTTACCTCCTAGCCTGCCACGTTATGTTTAAGATACTTCTCCTTAATACAATGTGGGTGGTCCTACGGGGGCACTGGAACAAACCCACAACCTATCCCGCTTCCTAGGAAGCGTCTGCTACCTGCCCAGGAACTGCCACGGGCAGCACCATCGGCCACACCAACCCAGGGGCTGGTCCGTAAGCTGCTGGCCCCGGGCTGGCCACATGCTGCTCTATACAGCAAGACCTGCACGCTGATCTGCTGAAACAACTGGGAAAACTAGTACCTTGCCCAGGTCATAATTTGCCATCATTTATGCCAACTTGTCCTCTGAGGAGAACAGCCACGCAAGTGCCACGAGGTATTGTCAGCTATGCAGGCAGAATTTGTCTTCCATCATAACTGATTTTCTTCAGCAGTTCACCTTAAAATGTTTTCCGTTCTGGCAAGGAATACAACATCACGCAATGCCCATGTCCTGCTTAGTTACAGCAAGAGAATAAAAAAAGGACTAGAAAAGTGAATTAAGCTATAGGAGCTCGCTCTTTTACACCCCTATCCCACCTGTATTTTTTTAAAAAGTGTTTTAAGATGAAATTTCTTTGTACTGAGAATTCGAACGACTATAGTCTTAACCTTTAAACGTGACTCCTAGAAGAGAGAGGTGCCTGGAAGTAGAACACAGAACAGCATCGGTGACCCAACTGGTCTCTTCTGTATTCAGGAACTAGACTTCCCTGCTTCAAGCACAACTATACTGATTATCTCCAGAAGTCTGGTAATAAGCTGGCTACAATTAAAATCTAGTACAGATACCATATAGACACCAAGTGTTTAAGGACATGCTCATGCATAATACTGAAAATACAATTCAATACGACGAGGGATGGGAAGTAAAGTTTTACAAAGAAGCCAGTGCATCATGGCATCGTAACTTCTACTAAAATGACCAACGTGATAAAATAAAACGTGACCTACAATTGTTAAAGTAAGGAATAGAATGCAAGATATAATGGGAAACCAGTGGATAAATATTAATAAATAGTATTGTAAGACTATACTCAGCTGAGAAAATTAATGATGACATGACAAAATACAGATGGGACATTTTGAAGGAAACAAAATGCATTTCATTTAAACCCACAACCAACTATTTTTAGGCAGTGCATAAATCAATTAGTCTTTCTCTAGAATTGTTAATAAAACCATTTACCTAGATTAGCACCAAACCATCTTTAATATGGCAAGATGTATTTTATTCTAACTTCCCCCAGAATATACATACAAGCGACCAGGACTGCCCTGGCTAGCCACACAGCATGTTTAGAGTTACATATACATACGCACATCTGTGTCAGTGTTGAAGAGCTTCGTTCCGTTATTTACACCATCTACTGTGCACCTGAAGGAACATCTCTGAACCCAGCAGTACGAGGAAAATTGCGGAAGGAGCAATTTAGACAGAAATATATCAAAATCGAAGCCATGAAAGAAGGAAAGGTTTGCTTATTTGCAGCACAAAGAAATTCCATCTGGTTAGACTGTGGGTTTTTTCTTGTAGAAATCAAAACAGGAAATTAATCTCCCCCCCTCCCCCCTTTACAAAGCACGGCATTTTCATTTATGATGCCAGAAGCTGGATATTTGTAGATTTGTCTGTCACCAGTCGTTAATCAGCCTCGTATCATTTATAGGTAGAAGGATATCTCCTGACAGATACAGAAAACAGATTCAGAACCAAAGCTGAAAATTACATAAAGAAAGATAATATAGATACGCATTTTAGCACCCTGGAGTACATTTCCAAAAATAGACTAGTCAAATAGGTATCTTCCTAAAAAAGCCGATTGCATAAGCATAATTACACTAAACACAAGTACCTGCACCATCTCTCTGCACGTTATGAACAGTTCGAAGTTACAACACACAGCCTTATTCTAAAATGCTATTGTTGTAAGTTCGTGCCTTCCCTCACAATCCTTTCAAAAAAGGCCCCTAGCCCGCACTGCTAGCCCAAGTGCTATTTTCCTGATATTGCTCTTTTCCTGTTGCTGCTACCTTCTTAGACTCCAAATACACTATTTCCCCCTCGCAACCCACACTGATTATCCAAAGAAAAGACTATTCCAGCAGCTAAGAAAGTTGGTTGATCACATCACTCCTTCTCTACTAATTGCCAGGATTCCTCTGCTCGTTTACAGAGTTTTAATTCTGTAACTCAACCACTTTTTGTCACCTTGGAAAAACCGACGGAGAGGCACATACTTCAGGATGCCATTTAGTAGAAGCGCTGGGGCAAGATCCTCTTCAGAACCCTTAAGCTGAGACCGCTGAGCAGGATGCCAAGTTGGATCCAAGGATCCAAAAAAGCCTCCTGCCAGTAGTGGCTGAGGGAAGCACTACCTGCGAGATGCGCACGGAGGTGGGAATGCTGGCCGGTTTTCCCTCCCCGTCTTGCTTTTTGACGTAAGATCCCATTTACTGAGTTTGTGCAAGAAGGACTGAGTTTCGTCTTAGCAGCAAGTCGCAAGTGAGTGTAAAAGGCACTCGGAGAGGAAGGCAATGAACTGGCAGTGCCAAGCGCTACTACGCAGCGGTGCTCATCATGCCAAGGCACCACTCGGACCATCTGATCTTACGCTGTAACACAACATCTGTGTACTTTTCATTAAGTTGTTCTATCCGTCAGAGGTGGGCAGCTGCCCGACGCAAATTCTAATTTTAATCACCTGTCATTTAAGGGTTAAAACCAGGGGCCAACCCTAACGCCTGGGAGGAAGCCCTTGTGTCAGCAAGAGCAGTTTTGCTGTATGACACAAGTATGAACACGCTGTGGGAGGGGACCCTTTGCACGACATTTTGCTGACAGCAAGGGCTTTGCTTAGAAATTGAGGGTACAGAAGAGCTGTACTTTGTACCGATGCTGATGACAATCCAGATAATAGCACCTCCTCGGCTCCATTTCTGCATCTTATATGTACAGCATGCAATTCTTCCTACAGCTGGTATATAATGGTGAACGTAACAATTAAATGCAAACCGGCAGATATTACTTAAAGCTACTGAAATAACTACCTATTTCTGAGAAAATGCTAAGGAGAAACAAACAAATAGAAGACAATCCACAACAACAGAAAACCACCTGTATGCTTTACGCAATACACAATACACAAAATAAGGATCTTTCTGCTTCCTGTTGGGTATTCGTGACAATCTTTATTCAGTATTTATTCCCATAGGGGAAGACTTTTTTCTGCCCTGCATCTAGCTTCTGAAACAGCTGTCTACCCATGTGTCAGATACTGGAGGAATTAAGTAAATACGCAACTATGAGCTGATGCTCCTCCCCGTGAAATCAATGCAGCAACTTCACCTTCTTCCCTAGAATGAATCAAGCACACTTTGGAATTTACCTTTAAAGTTCAGCAAGGTATGCGGAGGCTCCTAAATACATCACATTGCAGAATAAGTAAAAGGGATCTTCCCAATGTGCTAAGAAACATAGATACTATTAAAATCCAGTATCATTCTTTCAAATTATGAGAGTTGAGAATAATGCTGCAGGATTTATCAGGTAGCTAGAAATGAAGAGAAAGAGATAAATATCAAAGAAAGGGTGATTGGGATAAGGAAGAGGAAATGCTGAACTAGAACTTATGAAACTCACATTACAGGAAAAAAAAAAAGAAAAAGACACCCACAGGATAGGTACTAACTATGGGTAAGAGAAAATTATAACGGAGATGATCTTCATGGAGATCCACAGGCATACAAAGAATTACAGCAGACATCTACTGAAATTTAAATAATTAGCCAGCTCAATGACTGACAGCACTGTATCTGCTATGTCAAGGCTTCGGTGCCTGAGCCCAGTATTTTAGAAACTTGGCTGTATGCAAGCTGCTTCTTTCTGCACAGGTACCCAGACTGGTTAGGTTAAAGGCAAGCTGGGTGTGTCCAGACAGGCTGCAATTGCACCTGCAGTCTGTGCCAAAAGAGTCAAAGAGCCTGAAAAAGAACTGGCAAAAAGAAATCCAGAAAAAACTTCTGCAACGCATACATCAGAGAAAAGTTAAGACTCATGTATAGCAGCCTCTTTACGAGAGACCGTGGAACAAGACAATTACAGCTATTACAAGCTGATTACAAATACTATGTCCTTGAAAAGGTTTTGCAACTATATATAATAATGCAAGCTTTGATCTACTTGTATTTAATTTACTAGATAATTAAAACAGTCCTGTAAGCCAAATTTAATTTAAGCAGTCATATGTTAAGCCAGCATAATTTTCAAGAAATCTTCTTCCTTTCCAATTATACTGCCATGTTAATACGATAGCTTTTTATAGATTTTTTTTATTTACATACACGTCATAACTGACCTGCTGAAAGCCTAGATTTCCTAATATCCCAGCAAAGAAGCATCTGTTGCAAGTTTCCCTGTAGATAGCAGCTTCACAGCAACTGTTACTCTTTTTAACTTGCAAATTTTTTGCATCACGGAGAGCTCAATGCAATTATTTCCGAAGCGTGCCATCTCTGCTCTATGCTTCATTCAGTAAAAGCTGTCTTACAGATGCCTTAGCGGTGAGCCGAGCTGTAGAAGCTGTAATTTGTGAGCGGGATGCGACGTACAGCTTGGCTTCGTGATGCCTCGCAGGCACGCCGTTTTATTTATTTTGCTTATTCCCGGTAACACCGAGGTGTGTGTTTGAAAGGCCGACATGGCATCCAGCGAGCGGGAGATCCCCCAGCCCTTGCTGCCTGCTTTGGTTTCCTCCCAGGGCTGGGGCAGGAAACGTGGTGGTTGTAATACAGGCAACTCCCCAGGTCTTCGTAAGCAGCGTCAGCGCCGCAAAGGCTACTTACTTTGGCCACAAACACGTAGGTGATCGCTAACTTCTGTTTCAGTGTGGCAGATTTGCTGAGAATAAACAGCAAGTTGCTACAGAAAACAGACCGTTGTTAGCATCAGCAAAATGACAATCAGCTCTTGCTCTGCAAATTCTGCTTTTCTGAGGCCTAAAAAGACCACAAAAATTATAGCTGAAGAGAAATTCCTTTCCTGTGATTTACACTTATTTCCAATCAAAATGTTTGCAGCTTATCTGTTTGTTTGCTGTTACAACGGCAGGAGCCATTCTAGCAAAACCAGACACAAGAATGCGTTGCAGTTTGCATTTTAAAGGGAAAAAGATGGCTGTTGGAATAAAGGAGGCAGTGCATCTGCGCAAGGGAACGGTGTGACAAGAAGAAAGTAGCTGACTTTGGCTGTTTATTCAGAGATATTGATGGCCACATCTTCATGTCATATCTTACGGTAAGGTAGCACAGGAGACTTGGATTCTCAACTCAAGCAGCAACTATGGATTCTGTGTTCAGCTGCATGCTCCCTTCATTTGGCTACAGGAATTTGAAAACATTTATTTATTACCAACAGAAGAGCTGCTGTTTTTTCCTTTCTATGTAAAGTGGTAATTTCTATAAATGGTACCAAGAATTTTTGCTGTCTTTTTGTAAGAGGATGTTGAACACACTTAGAAACGGATTCTGGCACAAAAAAAATCAAAATACTTTCCTTAAAAAAAAAAAAGTTGACATCTGAATCATTTACAAACATTCAGCTCAGAGTCCATGTCTTTAGCATTACTGAATGAGTTAAGATGTACATGCAACAACCTTTAACAATTTACTGTTTCTAATCCTTTTTTCTTAGCATGTCCTACTCCCAACATTACGTTCTATGTTGTTTTTTATTTTCCCCTGGCTGCAACTTGCCTAGAGTAGAATGGCTAAACAAAAATGTATAGCCAGTGCGTCAGATGAGGTTACAGCTCCTCTCTGACATCAGTCTATTAAACTCATAATTTCAGGAAGAAATCAGAGTCCTTCCTTCCCCACACCTATACCAGCCTCGGGCCGTGTCTGACATGCCGAAGAGCTCACCTCTATCATCGTTCTTTCCCAACCCAGGCGCCAGCTTGAGCGACTCTTTCCCAGGGGAAAAGCCCCGGTCAGGAGTGGCAGGGAGGTGACGAGAGGGACTCCTTGCGCTCAAGAGCCCCTTTTGTGCCAGTGCTGACACAGCCGGCACTGCTGTTTGCACTTGTCTTTACGTGCCTATTGTGCATTAATCTCACCTAACCCTTTTCTGCACAGGCTGCTCTTGTCGGGAAATCGTATTATTCAGCTTTCTCAGGCTGACTTCCTTTTTCCCAAGTCACTTTTTCACAGCCATTTGCATTTACTGTAAGAGCAGCAAACAGTCTCCCATTCCCCAGGCTCCCGAAAGAGAAACTCCCAACAAATTCATACCCTATAGTTCATTACAATACATGCACCTGCAGGACCAACAGAAGATGCATCCATCACCTTAACAGGCGATTTTCAGGAAGAAGGAAAGCAGCCCCCCGCCCCTTTTTTTAAACTATCTATTGAAATGAAAAATTTCCACCTTTTTTAACCTTCACGAAGGTTGTGTCTCAGCTGCTTGAGTAACAATAAACTGATGCTATTGACTGACTATAAGCTTTCATGCCAAGGGCGTGGGAAGTGATTTTAAGTAACAGTCTTGAAATTACTGACTTAAAATATATTTGTGCCTTCAAAACCATGCGGACACATGGAAACCAAAGCAAATGTAAGTAAAAGTTAATCTTTGAAAGGTTCAGTGAGTATCTACCCAGGTTAATGTATGATTTCTGAGGACAGCTACATTTCATGAAAAAATCCACAAAATAATAAAAATGCTAATTATGAATGGAAAACCTCACAGTTGGATACGTCAAAGTAAAGTATTAATTCGTATTGCTTGCTGAAAAACGACACCTCGCATGCTGTTAAGCAGTGCTTTCGCAGCAAGGACATCCCCTACGCAGTGCTTCTGCAGACAGCTGCATCCCCTTTTGCTATGCTTATGTATCTGCGGACAACAACTACACTTGATACAAGATACAGACAATAAAATAAAGATTTCTAAATAAAATGCCTAATGGTAAGGACTGCATCAAGTGAGGCAACGGGACATGAGGAAATGCAGAATTGTTACGATGCTCCCACGTTTGCAAAATAGGAAAACCTCCTAAGAAACGCAGTTGGTAAGTCGGTGCATTTGCTCCTCGCGTGAGGCTTTGATTGGGGTTTTTTAGGTACCTGAAGCTTGTTTTTTGACAGCACCCTTGTTTTGTTTACAGCACATTGCTGGGACACTCCCTTCAATTCAGCCCGAGACACGTGATGCTCTGCTTCTGTTCTGCAGTGCTGCTGCTGCTGCACTAAAAATAGCTTCCGCTTGCTTTGGCTCCACGTCTAATTTATGGAAACTCACAGAAAAGAAGGCCCCTGTTAGAGGGTGAGCGACGTACGATGTTGCAGCTTGTGTTGTTAATCTCAACTGGCCTCCTGAAATGCATCGCTGAAAATGTAAAATTTAAGCCTGCGGTTAATGGCGGCTACGGGGAAAGAAGATAATGCTTAATAGGTTTCATTTATTTTTAAGGTGGTTTAACGCTAACTTAACTGAAAATGTAGAACAGTTGGACTATGCTGTGTAAAAATGCCTAGAATTTAGAATAGAAATTTATAAAGGACTACTAGTGCCCACACGTGTTTAGAGAAAGTGCCATAAGGATTTTCTTAATTGTTTACAAATTACAGTAAAATTACAAACCTCCTGTTTGCTGTAACAGCTTTCAGGTGTTCTATATAAACTTCTTCACTGTGCCATAAAAGTCATTGTGTAAGTATGTCCTTCAAGAAATGCTGATTTTACAACCTTTGCCACAAAACCTGCCTCTGTGTGAAACAGTATTTTGCATGCATACCTCAACATAAATCTGACATATATCCATCTCTGAAAAAAAAATCAAAGTTTGTGTTAGAATTCAAACACCAAAGTAAGTTCAAGTAAGTGGTTATTTTTCTTTCTACAAAAAAGGGGGTTTAATTTCCTAAAGTGGAACTTCTCAGGTACTCATTTGTAGCACCAAATCTAGGAGTGTCACCGGCTGAGCTGGAGCCGGTTTCAAGCAACAACCGAATCAGAAACAGGGATGGCGTAGGTCTAGTATCTGTAATAATGTACTATTTGCTTAATGGCCTAAATCTGCAAAGACAGGAACACTGAAGTAATGAATAAAAATTTGAAAACTGAAAGGGAAGGCCTGTTTTCCTTTGAAAGTTTTTAGGGTGAGTAATGAAGACAATAAGGAAACTGAGATTCAGATTTTATTTCAGATACGACCTCAAGTTAAGGGAACTTCAGATGGCAATCAGCAGCTTAAGCAGAGAGAGATTTCAAGGCTCTAATCTTGTAAAAAACAGCAAATGAACTGGCTGGCTTTGTCCAGAAAGGCTCCATGCATAAATTTAGCAGTCTGTTTGCAAGCTATCAATTTAAGGATTGGTATCTGAACTGTTATCCAAGTAGGGACATTACTTAGCAACTACCACAGCTAAAAAGGAATTTTCATAAGTCTCAAGAGAGGTTATGATTTATTGACCAAAAAACTCCAAGAAAATCCCCAAACCAGTTTAGGCTGGCTACAGTTAGCTGCTTGTGAGCTACATGACTAAGTAATGGTCACAGTAAGTCTGTATCAACCTATTTACACAAAAAAATAACTGCGTTGTGTCACCATTAAAAGGTCTTTAATTGAACAAACAATTATTGCCTTCGCTATGACTTTTAGGCAAACCCTTTTTTTACATCCCACCATGGGGAAAACAAAAGGACAAACAAAACCCATCGCATGCACACACATTTCAGAAAAAGGGTATAGTCTAAGAGAAGAATGAAAAATAGCAGCTCTGCAGCAGAGTTTTTGTATTCAACTGTGTGTGACAGAGAGGGAGAGAGCGAGGAAACGGTATGATTTAATGCTCTCAGGAGCGCCTTTTTCCTTTCTACCCTAACTGTTCAATTCTCTTATTTTCAAAGATTTCAAACCAGAGCTTTAAAAGCCTTTTTTTTGTATCTGGGTCATATAAACATGAAATTCTGTTTACATTCTTAATTATAAACACGTATTGAAAATCCCTGGTCTATCTCCAACCCCAAATCAGTTTGATAGCATTCAAATCAGTGTTTACAGTCTGGCACTTGTTGCCTTCGCAGCCTCAGCTCTGGGCGTCCACGCTGCTGATAGAAGAGTGAAGCATGAAGCCCTGCAGCCTTGCACCGTAATTGCTAGAAAGCAAAGGAGAGATGGGATGCAGATCTAAGGTCCTACGCTCCTTAGAGAGGAGACAGAGCAGAGGCAGCCGTCCCTTTCAAGATCTCCCACCCTGCTCTGCTCACCTCCTATCAGCGCGAGGGTAACAGCATGTGAACACAAAGCTTGGCCCTGCCTTAATGTAATTCGGAGCGTTACATAAGTGCTTGATAAACAAAGCAGGCAGCTAGAAATGAGATAACCTAGCCATGTGTATATTCAGCTGACTACTTACTTAGATTCCCAGCTAGTATGCTGTGACCGTGACATAGGGAAAGAAAATGGCCATAAATACCAACCTCTAAAAGCATTCTTGGTTCTTTCAGGACACCGCAGTTCTTAACACCATGTGCAGGATAAACACGTCAACATTCTGAATATGGCCAGATCGTATTTTTTACTTCTTTTTTTTTCCTGCCCTGCTTCTGAAGACAAAAATGGTTGGCCATATAGGAAGCATTTCAAAACCATTTTCCTACCTACCCACAGCTAGGCAGGATAGGTCACATCTTTTGCATGCACCTCTAAAAACATACTACAAACTAAATGATACTTCTCAGCTTTGCAAAGTTAATTCCAGACAGTAATCAGGTTGGAAGTTGCTAGACGCATTACCTAGGTGTCCCACTGCACAAAACACATGTGCAATGTCATGAAAGATCCCAGGACAAACCTCAGACACAACCTCTAATGTATACCTTTACTGGCGAGGTGAGAAACATTTAAAGCAATGGCAGCCGCATCTGTTGTCTTATTGCTGAATGGAAAGAAAAGTGTGAGGCCATGAAAATAAAAGCATGAAAGCAAACTGACCCAGCTTCACACGAATATGCCATTATTGAACATAGTATGTTTCTCGTCAATTAAAACCCTACTTTTAAAAAAGTTTACAAATACCTTAAAACAAAAGCACGCTGCTCCAGAACAGCAGCTAGAATGCCAGGGAAAGGGAAGAAAGAATGCATGGGAAGTACTGATAAAAAACCCCCAAACAAAATGAAACAAACCCAAGAACTCCAAATGGGAGTTTAAACATAAGCCGCACTTCTAGAAACGTTATCTTAGCTGTACTAAAAATATACATCAAAATGCCCACTACTGCTATCTGAAGCTCCCTTCTGTTGGGCCCTCTTCCTTTAGAGCAAACAAAGTCGTAGTAATAGCTAGCTTTCCTCCAACTTCCCCTGTGAACAAGATCCGCTGGTGGATGTAAGCGGTCAACCACTGCCACCAGTTCTACAAACTTCCACATTTCTCTAATCCTCTTCATTGTCTTGCCTTATTACATTTCTAAGTGGTTTAACAGCACATGCCAGTATTTTTCATAACTTCCTCGAGGGGTGGCTGTTACTTCTCACCCATCACCATCTCAGGCCAGACAGGAGGCATCATCCAAAAGTTACATGTTTCTTACAAAGTCCAGAAGAAAAAGACAATCCTGTTCTTTTATATTCACTGTGACTGTATTCGCACTTTATCAGATATTACAACTTTTTTAGAACCACAAACAATTTTTGGCTGCCCTACGCTAAAAAGAGGGAAGCACGTTCTCCCAGCTGCCACATGAAGCAGTGTTTCTCATGAAGACAAGCTGTCATGAATTATTTTTTTTAATTAGGAAAAAAATCTAGATTTTTTATGCACGTGTCCCTAACTGACGGAAGCAAAGTGCTTGCTGTGAGATTTATCTTGTAGCTACAAAATATGCCCTGTGGCCACCTGGTCATCTGCTGCAGAGTTGGGGTCGATGAAGCAAAGGGATCAGAGACATATTCAACCACCTCCCTCCTTCGGGGCCAGAGGGAGGCTTTATCGACCGTGATTCTACACCTTCGTTTATCTCGAGGAGTATGGGGAGAAACAGAGACCAAATCTATGCATGCAGTTTTAAAGGACTGCCACGGGTCATCTCACCACCTGCACCAGGATGGGCGAGGAAGGAGGACTTTAATTTCTGTGCGAGATGCAGGGACATCTGAAGTCCCCTCCCAAGCTCACATGTTGTAAAGCAGTAAAATAAAAGCAAGGCAGTGCAGCATGCATGGTGTACTGTACCATGCTGTGAGGTTAAAAATAAGATATGGCTTATTCGTGAATTACACTGGTGCAACTCTGTGCCACTCTGTGCAATTGGTATTTACCGTAAAGAGCTACTGTGTAATTCAAATACATTAACATTTGTGCTATGCCTTTTAGCCCTCAGAACCTATTTTATTTAGTAGAGTTCCCTTTGAATTTCCAGAAATTTGTTGGTTTAGGAGGACCAGCTGCCACACATGCACAGCTAGTACATGGGCAGTGCCTCCTAGTATCAGCTGGAAAACCCACAGTAAAAATAGCAAGCACGGTTGAAAATCTGGTGACAACTCTGGGAACTGCTCAAACACAAACCTTAAATACAGACTTGATTTACACTGGGACTACTCACTGCATGACAGTATAAGCCTCACCCATGGAAAACAAGTTTACATTATGAGTTGTTATCATTATTTATTGCTTTCCTTCCCAGTTCTATCATACCACAAATAAAGTATGTAGGTCTTTTTCTAGCAGTTTTCAACTACCAACAAAAGCAACTGGAAGAAAACACTTATTTTAAGACGATGAAGTGTTACATGGCAGTGAACTCCTACGCTGTTTGCGTTCTTATACCATAACATATTCCACTGTAAAAATCAAAGCCACTCAGAAGAGATTTTTAAAAGGTCAGCTCAAGCGACGGACCTAATAAAAAGAAGACGACTGAGCCAGCTTAAAGCAAGGATATTTCTGAACTACAAAACAAAGAAAATAATTTGTGCTTTAACGATAGGCTGTTCTACTCTCATGAAAAGTCCCTTTTCTTTCAGAAAAGTCCTCTCCTCTTCTAACTGCAAGGCGATTTTGCTGCACCGTCCGCAGTGGACGGGGCAAACAGCCAGACACAGAGAGAGCGGCTGCACTGCCTGCGTGAAGAAAGGGCGGAAGGGGGCTGCTCCACCGCTAAGAATACAAGAAGTCATCCCCATCGCAGCTTCTGGGTGGGGGAGATTACCAAGGATTTTTCTCCATGGCCTTGTCTGCACTAGAATGAGCCTTTCTGGAAAACCCTCTTAGGAAGAGCCCTGGTATCGATGCAGCCATCTTGATTAAAGGTGTGCCTCTTCCCAAGCTCCTCTTCCAACAAAACCTTGGAGAAAAAGCCAAGTCTTTCTGTAAGGCACAGTCCATCTGGGTC
Organism: Elanus axillaris; assembly: GCA_026212715.1. NCBI lineage: Eukaryota > Metazoa > Chordata > Aves > Accipitriformes > Accipitridae > Elanus > Elanus axillaris. The sequence continues at coordinate 2,944,534 of JANZLQ010000050.1, read as the reverse complement.
TATTGCTTAGCATGCCTAAACCAGACAGATGGCAGATGAAATTATAATATAATTTAATCAGCAGGAAACCAAATAGCATATATAATCTTGGCAGTCAGTCCTACAGAAGGACACTCCATTCAAACACTGCCTACCTGCACTGCACCTATTAAAAGAAGAGATGCCTTCCTGTACCTATTCTAAATGCAATAACCACGGATTAGATAGTGTTACCCATTTTAGGGAGAGATTATTGCATCTCATGATTCAGAGCCCTCAACGGTCACTTTCTCCCTAGGCTGCTGGATTGCCGAAATCCCTGGCCAACAGCCCCTGCATGAACTCTTTTCTAAGAGATACGGTGGTTCTACTGGTCTGCTGCCTTCCCTGAGGTTCTGAAATGCAGCCTGAACCAGCTACTGGGTAACCTTTTGAAGAATAGTATTCTTTGGTGAGTTAAACACACCTGGGTGCTTTCTTACCACCTAGCTTAGCTCCCCTCAAGCACCCCCATGGAAGATGCTCCTTCTATTAAGAGGAGCCAAGGCTCCTCCTAACTTTGGCTGGCTGTATGATGTTTGTCTTACATAGTCTAAAGCAAACAACCCTCCAAGTCATTACTGGAAAAGATCTACATAAATATCTACATTGTCCCCGAGAGTCCTATAGGCATTAACATTAGTCATAGAGTTGACCACATTTAAAAGACCTTTGGTGTACGTATTTCACAATGAACAACTCAGATTTTGTCTACAGTTGGCACACAGTAAAAACCCATTGACTACTGAACACAGTTTTACTGTTAGTATAGATAGGGGAAATGGTACTTAATGACATCTGAATTGGTCACAGTTTACACAGTGGTCCTTACGCACATTAAAGACAAAACTGTTGGCTAACTGTTTTCCAACACGATCTATTTTCCCAGTGTGGACAAAGAGTTGAGCTGCTTAGGGAAAAATGTTCCTCAATCATTTTCGAGTTTTCCCCCTCCTGTTTAGGGCATCTTGCAACAACTTGTGCATCACAGATTAGGTAGAGCTCGTTATGCTGCTGAACTTGTGTCCTTCATTCTAATGTTAAGTATTTTTCTAAAAACTTGAAAACATCATAAAACAAAATTAACATCATTAAAAAGAACAAAAATTATTTAAATTATAAAGTGGAACTAAAAGACTTTGGCCTCGTTTGTTTTACTTTCACTAAACCTGATTCTTAGGATTCACATCCCACCCAGTTCTTACAAACTTCTACTTTGGTCTCACCTACACCTGCAGCAAAACGGAGCGGAGTTCATTTGATGCGCTGTACTAAGAGAACCGAGAAGGACCAGAGCTGTATCTGTACCGCACCAAATACTTTCCAGGAAGTAATGAAGTTGTACTGATCCTTTCTGGACAGAATAATGATGTCTTTGGCAAAGAGCGGCACTAACAATTATTTCACAGCCATCAGAAAGACAAACCAATATCTATGACTGCATTGTGCTGAAAAAGCCTGTGACGCCTCCACAAGAACCTTTAATACCAAGCACAGTAACAGCTTTTACAAGGTCTTAAGGAAGGCACTACCCTTTTTTTTCAGACAGGGGAACTGAAATACATGGATGAAGTACCCCAAGGCCAAACCAGGTAATGCATTCTCAAGTAAAGCTCCATCTCGAAGCTCTTTTTCCTGATCTAGTTTGCCCTTTCGCCCCCCCCTGTGTAAATAAGGAAGACAAAAGTCGTAAGAAACTGAAATAATGCGTAACAGATACCAAAAATCAGCATGATACATGATTACAGCCTGCTGCTAGCAGCTCATAAATTGAGGAGAATTCAAACAATAGCACATGTTCCGTGATTTGGACATTGAGAATTCCCTTGACTCCTATTCCTATGAGCAAGCTATTGAGAAACACTGACATTTGGGCAATAAAAAAACACACCAGAAGAACACTGATTTTCCAATACAACCGCCACTGGAGTTTTCCTAGCTGTAAACTGATCCCCCCCCTCCATCTCCATTGCTGATTTGTCACAGCTTCTTTAACCAGTGCTGACAACAGGCCATTCACATCACTGTGCACTGTACTGCACAGTTTAAGACTGATCCTTAGAAAGGAATCTAACTGTATCTCAAACTACCAACACGGAAAATACAAAGCAACGTGCCACGATTTCTAGGAGAGCACGGGGTGGGGGGGGGTAAGAAAAGAGAAGGAATGCTTTAAATTTAGTCCCATTCTTCAAACAGAAAAGAATATTACAAATAGAAGAGCCAAAAGTTCCCCAAACCTGTGTAATTTCACTAGATGGGCTTAGCAACAGGCCTGCTCTAAAACCAACAATCAAGTCAGATTAGTGAAAAAACAGCTTCCACACTGTTTTATCTTGCCGTAATCAGACAATTTACACCACCAGAACAAAAATCAGCCTTGAGCTTTGTGGAGAGAATGCAATGCAACATGAGCACAGTCGTTCTAAGAAACCAAAGCCAATTTACCTCTAATTCAATCTTGCACAAGAACAGAGTCATGCAGCGACCTGGAAGGATTTTTTGTTTTTCAAATGGAGAAACACTGCTGCTTGCGATATTCCAGGAATACGCACAATCCTGGACCATCATACTTTGTTTCAAAGCCTGCAGAACGTCTCTGGCATTATCTGACTACAGTACGAAGCTGCAGATTTTGGCTCTACACCACATCTCGGCATACTCCTCTGAAAGCCATCACCTCCAAATAATCCATGAAATATTTATGAGTTGGAGACTAAACTGCGCCTCGGGGAGGGAATGGTATAGGGGAAGTGACACAGGGGACTGGAAGACAAGATGAGGGACTAAGGGGCAGAGTCCCATTTTGTGCAGCAGCTAGGCAGGGGAGAGGAAGGAGAGCAGCTTATTTTCAGAGCCCCCTTACCTTCTCAAGTCAGTAGCAGATCTGGAAGACATGACTCTGGAGAGAAATATTCTGTATTACCCCCACCTGTGTAACAGACAGACTGTTGCTCACACAACCGCATACATGGGAAAACATGGAATTTTCAATGCTGAAAATTGCAACCAGTAAGTCACTCCTAGCTCAGAGCACCAGAGAAGGCACACAGATGAGCGCCTCGCAGATCTGAATGGAGACCTGCAACTATATTCCCTTTCACCCAGAGGAGAGACGCTTTGAGAAAGGTCTCCAGTTTAAACACGTGAGCAGCTCCAGGGAAGGCATGCAAAACCCAGCCTGGGGCCCCACCACGGAACAAAAAAGACAACAAAACAGCCGTGAATGTGCTCTTCACATAGTGTGGAAATAGAAGATGTCCCTAGCAAAGTTTCTCTTTGGTTGTTTTCAGGATCTTATGTGGTGGTGGGATTTTTTCCCCTCATATCCATTCTGCTCATTTCCATCAGGACATAAGTTGACACCCC
>JANZLQ010000050.1:2930080-2941047 GCA_026212715.1 Elanus axillaris | reverse complement strand
CGCCCCCCGACATTGTGCAATCTCACACATTTAACATCTGCCTTCATTAAACAGACATGAGAGACTACTAGCAAGGTTATATGTTGGTCCAACGCTTTAAGACTCTGCATTCCTTCCTAAAAATACTTAGTGCTTTATTATTTTTGCTTTATTTTCAAAACCAAATTTGTCATCTTCACCCACCTACAATCTTCTCTCTTTCTTTTCATCCTTGAAATAGGTATAACTTGTTTATAACTTATGTAAGAGTATTCCTAAACTCAGTTTTAATCACCATATAATCATTCTTTCAACATATTGTATACAATGATGAGCTCCCTGCCAGAGGTACAGAATTGTGTATTTATAGAAGCTAACCAATTTTATGAAGGAGCTTTAATAGAGGTCTCACCCTTGCCATTATTATGTCATGTGATTCGTTGACCATTATTACTTTTGAAGTACTATCAGGTCAAAACCCTAAACTTTCGCTGGGGTTGGCCGGCACTGACAGAAGCGATGGGCACTCTGCGCTCCTTCTGCACCGCAGCCTCCTCCGAAGAGCCTCTCCCCTTGACGCGAGACCCGACAGACACCAGCTGCCTACACACGGAAAGACGGGAGTAACCAGTGCATAACACAAGTTAAAGCAAGAAAAAAAACAACCGACCAACCAACCAGAAAGACTTCCACGTAGTTCTTAAGAGAAAATGAAACTGGGAGAAAACTAGTCACTACATTTGACCTCTATTTTTTCTTTTAAAACAGTAGTAACAATGCTGACGTAATGAACTATAGTTTACTGGGATTACTTCATACCTGGGCCCGCCGGTTCTGTAGAATGTAGCAAAATATTTGTTCACTGGCATCTGTCTCTTCAGAGAAAAGCTCTTCAAAGCAGAATCAGGTATGTTCACGGCAAAAATCTACTTTATGGCAAAGGTGCTGAAAAAATAAGTTTCTAAGACCCTGACAATGTAAGGTAATAGGCCAGCCAACGCAATGAGTATAAAAGTCACAGTGGATAAAGAAGTTCCTCTACCAGCAGAGCTTACTTCTACATTCCCCAAACAGAATAGATCCTAGTGGCAATAACACTCTTTAACACTCTACTGCTCTTTAACAAACTATTTTTTAACAATTGCTACAGTGGTGTTGGCAACTACAGCTCTGACATAGTCGTGCCAGTAAGTATGTGGAGGCCAAGAAATTACACCCATGCTGATCATTAAACTTCTCCACAATGTGGTTGGGAAGAAACTCAATAAACAGTTATTACCCAAACTCAGTACCACTGGACTTTCAGGGTGTTAACGTCCAGAACGCAAATCCTCCCAACCCCAAGCACATTCTTCCAAACCAGAAGAAAGGTAGGGAAGCCTTCTTTTACAGCGACAAAACCCAGCCAGGAGGCAAAGGCAGGAAGTCCAGAAACGTATCAGCAGGCTTCGGTCAGAACAATGTACTTAAATGTCATTTTGATATTCGGTCCAATTCACTTCTGTGCTGAAGTATCTGAAAAACAACAGAACGCCCCCAAACTCCCCTGCAATGTTCATGAAAGGAAACTAAACCTGAAAACTGTTCTCAGAAAATGCATACAACTGCTTTCGAGATTCACCTTTGCCTGCATTAGCAGTTAAGTACGAAAACTGTTTAAGATCATCTTTCTTTTTTGATAACAAATAGAGGAATTGTCAGGGAAGTAGTAAAATGAGGAAAAACCAAATTTTCAACGACTTCTAGAACAAATGAACTTTCACAAATTTTATTCTGGAAGACAATTACTTGGTGTGTCCATTAAACAGGAAGTCTACTGATACATTTTATACATATTTTCTTTTCCACTGTTTAATTTGGGCTCAAATTAAACTTTGTGTAAAACCCCACCATTATAATAAACATTTCTAATTAAATCAGAAAGAATACTTTTAGAATAGACACAACTGAAGCAGTTTCTCTAAAGTCAAATAAACTTTCAAAAACTTCTGGCGGCATCATTGTTGTCTTGTATTAAAATGAACAAAATTAGCTTTAAGTTAATGACAAGAAGTAAAGAGACACCCTTAAACTGCTTAAGACTCCCAGTCGGACTTACTTTCAAATTGGGATTACAACTAAACTGACAAATACCACAGCTCTATTTCGGTTTAGTCTGAGGTGTAAGATTTCTTTTTCAAGCAGAGGTGATTAGCCTTTACATTTTTCCAACACAGTATAAACCCTATTTTATTTTCTTATTTCATAACTTCTGCACTCCACCATCTTTCTTTTTTCAAATCCGTTGGTGCCGCAATAATTTAGAAAAACCCCGCCACCCAAACCCTGGCTTCTTGCAGATCCGAACATAAACAAGGCTGTGTACATGTATTAGCGCAGAGGAGCCTGAGTATGCAGAGTCTGGCCAGTGAGTAGTTCCTTAAGGAAGAAATACGACTCTTGGCCTGTCTTTATCCCGTGGTGTGAAACTGCCTACTTGAAAAAAGAAAAGCTGACCATCTCTAAGTGACAAAATGCATGTGGCATTTAAGGAAAGCCGAACCTGGAGCGTAAATAATTTGACAGTATCCCATATAATCTGCCATTAAATTTTCAGTGCTCTTTTTTCTTTTTTAAGCATCCAACTTCGTTATTATACAGTTGTATTACACTAAATTTATTATGTAAACAAGTGTTTCACAGTAGGTTAGGTTTAAGGTAACAGAATATGGAACATCATTTTCTCTAGAGCATAGTAAAAAAAAAATCCCACAGAAAAGATTTTAAATACATTTGTGTTACATAATAAACCTATTAATAGGCAAACGTATTTTTTGACCGACTGATCTCTTCCACCGAGAACATGCATGCGCTCGGCAATGAATTGTAAATGAACAGACAGAATTAAATTCTGTATCAATCAACATAAGCTGGAGAAGGGGAGTAAATATAAGTGACTCTTAACGTTGCCTGCGATATAACGAAGCTGGCTTTGGTCATAGTTTACTCTTTCTCCCACGCATACTCTGGAAGAGTCCTAAACCAAGAACAGCATATAAATAACACCAGAACTGACAGAATGACCTACAACTTCCTTATAAAATCTAGTCATAAATCCTGCATGCAGATTCTAGATAACCAACATCTGCAGTTTTATTTCATTTGAAGACCTTTTGAGATGCTGACGCTGAGCGATAATACACAATCGGGACTTCTGGAGTTAAGCTGTATCAGCATGATTACTCTAAGTGACAACTTAATTTTACTCTTTCTTTGACTTGGTAGTAGGGAATACACAGGTTTTAAGGTTCTCTTATCTGTACTCTAGACAGGTGGCAACTTTCAAGGCAACTTTCAAAGTCTGCTTATTAACTTTGTTATTTTCCGTTCATGTCTTTTAAGAAGACCTCATATTACTTGTAGCACACAAAATTCAAACGAGAAGTCCCTCAATGAAGTCCAGTCCTACAGAGAAGCCCTCCCTTCCCCCTGCTCGTATCCCAGATTCCGGCCGTTTTCACTGGCCGCACGGGCCCCCAGAGCCAGTTCACCGGCTCGGCCCGCAGCAGCACCTATTCACTTCTGTCCTCACTGCTGCCCTGTAAAATAAACACAGCCCTTCCTCTTTAACAATAAACGCAGCAGAATGCTCTTTCTTTGGTTTAGAGCGTATTAACACTTTAAGAGCGTATATACTGAGGGTGATGCCAAGTGTCTGGATTCTTCAGCAGGCCTTTGCTCAGGCTCTAAAAGCGCTTGAAGCGTGTATTGCAAATACAACTGCAAAAGCCTCTGAAAGCCTGCAGTTTACCTCTGCGGGAGGGACACGGAAAAACGTATCTCCAAACTAAATATAGGATGCTAACACAGAAAACTAAACGCAGGCAAGCTCAACTGATGGACCTATGTGCAATTCTCTAATTTGCTTAATGGATCGTATTTCTAAATGGGGCCGAGTTGCTGTGTTACACTAACATGTCCTGCACCCACTATTACACCATGTGTGCAAAGAGTCAGGAAAAAATTTAAGAAAACCACTCATCAGGCGTTCAGGAAAAACTGAAAAAATATTGTTGACTGGGGAGGAAAGAACTCTTTCCTCAACAGAATAAAGTCAGCTTTGCTATATTTTTCAAAGGAAACTAGAAATGCTTAATAAAACATTTTAAAAAGTTGAAGTGTACCTTCATGCATTTGTCGTTAACTTCACTCAGTCTTTAGACTTTGCTTGGTCTTTAGACTTTAGTACTACCTTAAATTGAGGTTGAGGAATATTTAATCTTTTTCTGCCTTACGCTTTCAACCTTTTTGCTTGTTCTGAAACTGCAGAAAACAGACCATCATGCACACAGAAGTCTGTGGGAAAACGCATGGTTTAATTTTACATTTGAGCAGCCCATCTAGGGCTGCTTAAAGGCTTCTCCAATGGTAACTAGTTGACAGGAAAAAATATTTGTCATCATTTTTAGAAGAGAGAGAGGGTGTTGCGTTTATAAACTATTTTCTCTCTAATTTTTTAATTGAGAAATATTATTGTCTTCTCTAGGTATGGAAAGCATTTGTGAACTGAAGTGGTTAAAACAGGCAGGTAGATGCCCCTCGCCATACTGGCTGTTTGTGAATGGTACTTTCATCCTGCTACTTCCTCCAAACTGAAAATACAAAGGCATCTGGGGGGTTTCTACAGCTGCTGCTGCTGCTGCTTCTTCCATATTTTTGTACTTAGAACTACTAGTACTGTAACATCATGGTCACATTTTGATTACCAAAATTAAGATAGAATTTATTAAGTCTAATGATTTTTTCGTGAAGGAAGAAAGGACAACAACAACAACAACAAAATCACAGCGACAGCTGAAAAGGTTATTTCAGAGAATTCCCAGTGCATATTTTAAGAAACCACGATTCTGCCTCTCAAGAGTGTGGTCTACTAGTTAGTAAACTGAAAAATTTAAGCATGACACACTGCAGAATGACTTTTGTCCCATCTGGCAACCACCTCTGTTTAGAAGACTCGTCAGTAAGGCTAAAGCAATTACTCTGTAGTTATAACCCCTCTCTTTTTCTATCATTAAATAACAATTTACTGGTTGGTTAAGGTTTATATTGTAAATCAGGTAAGTGGAGAAAACCTGTTTATGAATTAACCAAACAAAACTTGCTTTTAACTTACGTAATTAATTTGTAAGGTTTGAAAGTGACACTGCATGAGAGAACTTCAAAGGAAAAGTGAAGAAACTCCATCATCACAGTGAGTTGTTTATATATGGACTAGAACAGAATTTTAAATGGAAGAAAACAGTATTATTATAGTTTTCCCACATCAACATCAAAAATTTACATTAGGAATGAAACATTTATAATTAATACTCTTCCTCATTTTTCCAAGTAAAAGGTATTTGCCCTATATTTAATAAGCAATTATCAAGTTTAAAAAGAATCGCCGCTTTTAGAAGTAATATTCTCTAGCTTATAATCAGTATGTTGACCTTAATTTATGATACACACGTCCACGTTTACCTCACCATCCATTATAATGAAAGAAATTTTACTGAAGACAAAAAGTGAAGATGAAAGGGTGTTCTGAGCTGTTTCACACCTTCTGGCTCTAGTCTGCCAATAAAAAGCACGTTTCAACTATGGACCCGAAGCCACAGTCACACTACGTTACCTTTGAAAATAAACGCTACTGCCTTGCGTAAAAGACTTCAGAAACGCTTAAGACCATGATTCTTTGATCAGCATGCAAGACAACTTCTCCTCCCCACTCCTTCCGCTACTCCTTCCCACTCTCGCCATGCTCCCTTCCTTTCCACAACAAAAACACGATTTCAGCAGCTGTATTTCACGGGCCCGCTTCCCTTTCAGCGAGCTGCCTTCCCTTCTCAGGCAGGCGCGAAGAATCACCAAGGTGTCTTCAAAGCCGGCAGCCAGCTGGGAAGGCACCAGGAGGACTTCGCAAACCTGGGGCTGGACATGCCGTGCTCCTAGATGGAGGTCTGCACAAAGCCACTCCATCGTCTTCCCTTGCCATTTCTGTTTCCTCTACGCGGGCATCGTGCATTCGTCCTAACGAGAACCGAGTCTGGCACCGGGGTTGTTAGCGTGCAGGCAGCGCGTTTCGGAGCAACAGGACATCAAAATCTTTCCAAACACAAGAGATGGCAACGTGTCACACGCTGTAGCGCTCCCAGGTGGTTTGACAAAGCCGGCAGATTTATAGGAAATAATTTGGGATTTTGTCTCAAATGATGTCACAGCACACACATACCACACTGCTCTCCAGGGACAACATGGAAGACTTACAGTTCCTTAACATTTTTTCCCCAAAGTGGTGCAGATACTCTGATGACAGATCTTTCTTACTTGTCAGTTTAAATACAGATTGCTGGACTAACGATTTCACAGATAATACATCCGCATAAACCAGAAAAATCTCTTCTTCAACAGTAACTGCGTTTGTATGTTCTGTCGCAGTTTTGTCACGCTTTATGCAAGCACACCAGGTCAGATTCTTTCGGCCTCTCGCTGGCCATTTTCCTGGAGAAGATAAATGATGAAGGAACTGTTCTTGTTTCCTTCAGCAACAGAGAGGAGGGGTGCTTTGGGCCTCCAGGCACCCAACTTCGGAGGGTCTCTGTGTTTCGGGTGAACTTTCAGTGACCTTTACTATCTGAATTACCCCTACACAGCAGTTACTATGAAGAAACCTGGGAGAGGGCCAGGAGCATAGAAATCCGACTGAAGGCACCAATTCCATGCATCTCCTTTGACAGAGACCTATGGTATGGGATACATCAAAAATGTTTGATGGGCTGCAACAGTCAGTCACTGATTGATACAGCCAATTATCAGGGACAGTTTTATGCAAAATATTAAGTGGTTTGTTGAACTTCTCAGCAAAACTTCAACTCGGATCTCAAGGGCACCCAAGAGATTATTTTTCTTCATGTTCCAATGTTCTTAAATTAGACAGAGCTGAACAGCGTATGCTGATGGAAAGCCCATGACCAAGTACACAAAGCAGGGCCATAATCCCTAGATTTAATCCTATATATGGTGGAAATTCTAAACCATACAGAAATGCTAAGGTGATAGAAAGCACCTCCTTCCTATTCTGTAATGATAGAGGAAAAAAACCCCAATTCTGCTATTCTGCTACCAAAGCTGGGAAAGCTGAAGCCTCATACGTTGTCAGAATAACAAAACCTGCTCCATGCCATCGAGAGACCAGGAGTTATTACGACGGCACTTTGAAAGGAGACAGAATTAGGAATAGAAAAGATCTTGGCATTGAAAAGGTTAATACTGGGAACAGTGGCACTGCTGCAGGTGGCTTGGGTTCGCTGAGAACTGGTGTTGGGAGAGCACTGCAGCAAGGACTTAGCTGCCGCTGCCTCGAAGCAGCCTGCGCCTGACCCGTCTCCGCGAGAGCTTTGGCAGAATCCAATTTGGGAGTATGATACAGCCAATCTTCTAGGAAAATCCCTAGAAGAAGCAGTATTAAGTAACAAATCCTGAAGCCACACTAGGTGAAAGTATACGAACTGCACTCACGCTCATATTTATTTAGTCATGCGTGTAGCCTGTGTACATACCACCAGAGTGGATGGAAGTGCCACACTAGACGAAAGAAGCAGAAAATGCCAAGGTAGATTTTCTGGCCTCAGACTGTCCGAGGGAATTTAGGGACGACCAAGTATGTCTATGTGAGTAATTAGGAAAAAGGAAAGTTAGAAATATGCTTGGTTGCAAGAAGGGCTGCTGTTGAGAAAAAAAATAAATGTTTTCTCACATCAGGAGTTGAATCTCTGGACAACACCACAAAGAACTTTTTTTTTTTTTTAAATTACTCCACCTAGTACCAGGATAGATGCCTCAGATGTTGGCTGAAACCCTTCTCCAAGATAGAATAACTGCAAAGAAAAAGAACTTGAGGTGTGTCTTTTCCATGTATATTAGCTCAAATATAAAATCTATTTTCTTTGGCCAATCTCACATCCCTTGTGTTTGCTTTCCTGGGAACTTGCATAATCAAGTTTTATTAGACCAAATGTTTGCACGGAGACCAATTTAGGCCTTCACACCGAGGCGTATCAGAAGTGGTGTGTTTTATCAGGGAAAGAAGATTGATGGACAAACTGGGATAAAGCACTGGTTGAGGGCAGAGTTCCCTTAAATCCTTGGTTTACTTCCTACACTGAGGAACCTGGTGAGCCGAAGTACAACCCCTCCAGCTAGGGCCACCCATGCACGCACACGCTGTCATTTTGTGTGAATGCAATGGGACAAAATTCAACACCGCAACCTTTGCTTAGAGAAGGGCCCATACACGGAGAGTCATATAAGAGTATTGAAATGGTCGGAGAGGCTGGGCCTTATCCTCATTTCCATGAAGGAACAGTACCCTGGTAATTTAAAAGGGCATTAAAGATCAAGGAAAAGCAACTTTCAGGCTTAATGTAAATAAAACATTTGCCTTTGTGTCTTTTTACTACCTCTGTTTCCAGCCAAATATTTCTCCCACAGTAATAAAGAAAATTAGGTTAAGTTTTAAAAATACAGAAGCTCTGTACTGTAGCCAAATACAACTATTCCAAAATACACTGTATTTGTAACTCACTTAACAGTCAGCAAGTTGGGCTCCTGACTTTATCATTTGCTAATAATGATTTTCAGTATTTTAAGCCACCCATCCAATTTGTAGTCCAGTGATATTTTTAACACATGGGATTTTTTTGGTTTTGCTTTAGTTTTTTTTTTTTTTTTTAAAGCAGAGAAATTAGTGGTGACCTACTGATAATGTTCTTCGTTCAGTATCAAGTGGAAGATTAGGAATTAGCTGATGGCGTGGGATGCTTTCTCCCAAAGCCAGTGTAACGAAAACACTGCAGATGTTTTGAAATCCCACAGTGAGCATGTGTATCGTCATTACACTCCTTCCCTTTTTTCCTTTACCAGTTAAAGATGACCATGGACAAGTTCCGAGAGAAATACCATCCGCTCCTGCTGAGCCAGAAAGACAGCACCCTCTCAGTTAACATTGCCTAGGTGCACATACAAAAACGTAACGTGCGTATCAGAATTGTTATTTCCAACCTACCCTCACATGCTCTGTCTGTTACAAGGCAGACACGACCCCACCACTCTGAGTAAGGTCCACCCAATGCCAGCACAGAAACGTTCTTCTGGGTAAAGCAACCACTGTTGTTGTGCGATACATAAATACACACGTGCAGCAAAGAGACAGCAACTTCACAATCTCCTTTTCATTGACTCTATTAGTACCATTTTAATTTTCAAGGAATGATGGAGGGGCAGATAACAGTTGGGTGTATTCTTAACATCTTTTTCTGCTAAGATTACACTTTACCATTTTAAATCATCAATTCCTGTGAGAAAAAGGCCGTTTGATCAGATCACTGACACAGCTGTTCCCAAGTTTCGAGTCTCTGCTCTAAGACTGAAGGCTTGTAAACGTGGGTAAGTCACTTAGATGTTACCTTTTCAGGTACATGATGAAATGGAAAGCACAGATACACTCAAGGGATATTTAAATATCAAATACTATTTCATAAAGTGTCTTGAAGGCGAAGAATTATGCAAGTGTTGTATTTGCTACTATAATATATAATCTCAGAATAAAGAAAAAGCAAGCCAGCTAGAAGATATGGAGAGAAGATACACAGAACCCCCCCCCCCAATAATCTTCCTTTAAGCTTTTAGGAAAAAAGGTAGTAGGATTTAGTTTTATGTTTCAGGACAGCGGACTCCATTCTAGATCCATTTTCTTCACCATGTGTGTTTTTGTTTGGACATAACACAAAACTAACGTTGTTCTCCTTGTCAAAGCCTGTAGATAGGCATAATTTTTTTTCAGGGAAAGCACAGTACCACTGATGATATAAATCAGTATCTTCCCTTTTTTGCCTGGTCCTTTCAGTACCATTTTCCAAAGCAGGCCTGGGAGACACAATGCCCTTTACTGATCAGTAAAGTAAGTTTTACATTCATGTATTTTAAATACATGCCATTATTCTATTTTCTTGGCCTGATGCCTTATTGGAGTCTATTAATAGATATCATAAACAGTCATTCTGGACTTCTCAGCAAGCATAGCTCAGATCTGTACTATGGCAGCGGTGGTGGGGGGCGAGGGCAGAGGAGAAACTCACGGATCACAACTGAGGACAACCTTCCTTTTTTTTTTTTTTTTTTTTTTTACAACCACTGCTTTCATTTCTAGCCACTCTGGAATATGAGCAAATGCCCAAGTTTTGGTAAATTCAGACCACTGGGGTCAAATGAGTTCCTTCCTACACATATGTAATTTTCCCTTGCTTCCATGTGCTGATGAATCATTACTGGATCCTTCTCTTTCCCAAAAATAGTCTGGGAAAAGAGGGAGAAGAATCTAGGACCTAGAGCACTGCAATTCCCCACTGTGGCAGAAGCGCAGCAAGTCCTTTAGCAACACGGCCCGTTTCCTCGGCTTCAGCCTCGGCACCAAGAGCAGAGGGGACAGAAAAACAAAACACCAAGCACGACAGCAGACTTGTGGCATTGCTGCTGACCATACTGCCAATTAGACAAATCATAACACACTAGAGCGTGTCCTCTGAAAACCCTAAATCACATAGCAACTGTAAGAGTATACATTTTCGCAACAGCAGTTCACATGAAGTGTGTATTTTTGGTCAAAGTCTAATTCAGAGCTGGGTTATTACTGAGGACAGCTGAATTTTGTAGCCGGGGCATGTTAACAGACTATATCCACATTAATCTGTTTTCATCAATGTACTGTGTATTTATGATTTGAACCTTCACAATCTACTACACATCTCTTTTCAGAACATTTCCAATCAGACGAAGCCGTTTCAGGATTATGACCATTACGCACACACGTACCGCTTCACTCAATGTATATGAAGGAAAGAATACCAGATGTACTACTACATTTAATGAAATACTGCTTATCATCCCCCCCCCCCCATATATCGACTTTTAAT
>JANZLQ010000050.1:2902368-2930055 GCA_026212715.1 Elanus axillaris | reverse complement strand
GTAAAAATCTCAGAAGCTTTAATGGAATATGAAAACACAGAGCAATTTCAGTGCTGTCTGGGTCTCGAAATTTAAAACCAAGCATTTTCCTTAGATCGGCTCTACATTTTTTAAACTTAATAGTTTCAATTGAAATTATTTTATGTAAATCTTCTTTGAATTCAATAAAGATACTTAAAATCATTTAATTTGATTTCTTCATACTCATCTTCATTAGCTGTTAAATATTTGAGGCAGAATATTTAGCTGTATAGTAATGGCAAACTATGATAATCAATTACTTTTGCTATACATGCTCAGCCTACATGGAGAATTAAAATGTTAATCGCTACATTGCAAAACTCCTAGATTTTGCTATATAGAAATACATTTTCTAACTTGTTATAGACGGTTACATTCTTGGCCATTAATTTCACAAAAAGAAATACTTACTACTGCGCACAGTCAATCAGTTGATACTCGTTTGACCTCTCGAAGCATGCCTTTACGCCTTCATCATCCCAGAGCTTTTTTGCATGTTCAAAGAATTCCTGAAATTTGGAAATAAATAAGAGAACATTTCTCAGTCTTTTCAATCCCCACTCTGTATGTTGCTCCTTCCCCCCAAACTTCATGCTTTATACTTTTGCCGAATAATAGATTGCACCTTTAAAAGAAGAAAAGCAATAAATATTAGCAAAACTGCAGGAAAATATACTGAACATGTGGCTGCTGACAGTTTCCGGTACATGATATGTAATGAAGACTGTCTTCAAAATGCATGCCAGTCCATATATAAAATTCACTGTAAGGACAAATGTTACCGAGAAGCACGTTCACTTAATTTTTAACTGAATTTACGCTTCTGTCATGGAAAAGTTATAAAGGTGATGCAAAAAGTTGCTCAGCTTATGAACATTAGCTTCCCAGAGAAAGATCCGGTCTGTAACTTTAAACAGATTGTGTAATTTTTCCTGAAAAACACAACTTTCCCCTGGATGGTATTTTCTCACGCAATATAATAATTTGATTGCAAGACTTTCAGAGCCTTTGCTCAACACCGCTTCCTCCAAGCAGCTGCCTGGCACAACGTTCTTTTCCTAGCAGCTATCCCAGGCAACCCAATCCACAACGATCTGCTGGCAAGCTTATTTCAGAATTATTTGAAAGAGGAATCAAAGCTGTCCTTGCTGACGGTGAAGCCATAGCTCTGTTGAATAAAACGCACACATGTAGGGTGGTAGGTCCGACCCTGCCTGCCGGCTCCTTCAGCCCCTTCTTTAGAGCCTCACACGCTCCAGTTTTTTTAAAGCTGGGAGTCCATTTCATTTATATCATCACTGGAAAGCCAAACCATAAGTCATTTTTCCAGCTACAGCTTTCTAGAATCAAATGAAGAATGGTTAAACAAATCAGTATTTCCTTTATTATATGACCTACTGCTTTCCTCCCTCAAACCAAAGTGTTAAAGCAGTAGGTCAATTTAAACATCAAAGTTGTTTGTCATCTCTTAACACCTCAACACTGCTGCTAAATCATCAGAGTCCTCTGGTCAGTCATAAATTCACGAAACCTAACAAATTGCTTTTCCACAGTTCAGTTTGGGTCTGTGTAAAATGGGTGCAATAGCACTATTCACTTCATGACCCTGTCAAAACGTTGCGTAAATATTTGAATTCTGAAACTTTCTGGAATTGTTTGCCAGTCCGTCCCCACGCTTCTCCAGGATGAAAAACTTCTCTGAGAAGACAAAGTTTGTAGTGAAAGATCTCGGCAGCAGAGTGAGTTCACTTTTACTCTGTATGGGTTTCCCAACCTTGCATGCCACCCCTGTGAGGTGCCCAAGAGGTGACACTCCGCGGCTCAGCACCTGCCTGTGACCTGCTGGCAACGTTTTCAGGGAGAGGAGAAAGACAAGACAAGGTTTTCAGCACAAACTAGTACTGAAAATTAGTTAGTTAGGCTTTGGACATGGTGACAGGGGTCCTGAATAACCCCAGAAATGCTTTTCCTTTCAACTATACTGTGCACAACGTAGAGGGAAAGAGAAGAACCCATTCTTTAAGAAGTTTTCAGAACTTTAGAGTAAAGGAGATTTTAAGGCAGGCCTGAAAAACCTTCGCAGAAAGCCTGGGAAGAAGAGAGGAAGCAACACTAGAGATAGGCAGATGCTTATAGTGCCCTTGGAATTTATTTCTTCACCACCATGAGGATATGTTTATTTTGTCTTTGTTATTCTAACGACTTATGTAGTGATTGTTTAAAACACTGCAGATCTACCGTTTGAAGTTATGCTACGGCTATTATAAACTCTCTGTTCCTACAGCAGAAGGAAAGCAAAAACAAGCTCAAGAAAGGACAAGATATCAAACTAAGTAAGAAGGAGAAAGTGGACGCACATAACGGAGAGCACAACTACAAGAAAAAGAAAGAAATGGAAAAGTCAAGGTGATAAGTACCAGAAAACATGGAACACTCCTCAAACTTGAAGCTTATGCTCGATTGATATTTACGGCATCAGCTGAATGCATCTCACGCACTTGCACCTTCGTCCACAGAAAGGCACGACCTTCTCAATGGAAGAGCGAGCTCAGGATAAGCGTCAGGGTCCCGAGGCAAACGGAGCCAGCTCTCCCACTCCCTTCGACGGGTGCACATCCAGCAGCGCGGAACCCCAGTCCTGCCTCCCGCAGGCGCTTGCTGGCGCGGGCACAGGGGCTGAGCATGCCGTGCCCGCCCAGAAAGCCATCTCTGAGGGGAACCTACGTCTCAAAAATGGCCCCATTCAGCCCCACGCAGCCGACGGGAAGGGGAGAAGGATGTCAGCGTGAAAGCATCCTTCCCTGTTGGGTGGGATGGACTGAGAGACGGCTGCAGATGTAAATAAATAAGTAAATAAATAAAACTGCATAGCTACAGGAGTTTCTAACTTCACTTCTGTTTTGAAATCCTCTATATGAGCTTTATTTACTCTTAAAAATTTCTTCTGCAAAAGAGGCAATCTTTTCAGCTCAGCTTCTGCGACCCAATGAATATGTTGTAAATACAGGGTTTCCATATTATATGCTTCAAATATTTCCACCTGACCATTACATCTCAAAGCAGTCTATTTAAAACGACTTCCAGACTTCTAGTCCAAAGCAAATCCTATAAAACAGAGCAAATATACTTACCTCATTAAAATGTACCGATCTACTGCAGAGGAGTACACTTGCCTGCAATTTGCCTCCCACACAGCTACCCAATCCTTCTTCCCCAGGTGACTAAAGCCTTCCAGAAAAATCCTTCTTCATTTTAAGACACCAATTTCCACGATCCAACTTTTCACACTTGATTTTAACCCCTTTCTCGTCCGATCCAAGTTTTTCAGCGTTCCTTCTCCTCAGCTGCTGAAGGCTCCCACTGCACGCAGTCGAGCACGCAGGAGGATCCTGCTCACCCACACCAAACACGCCTGGATCCCAACCTACTCTCCACCGCAGGACAACATCCACTCACCATGTTAGCTTCAACCTCTGCAACCAGCCCCCCGTTGCTTGACTGGCCTTCCAGCAGCTGCTCCCCGCTCCCCACGACTCGTTCCTAGAGGCCCCAACGCCCATCGCCTCTCCCCCCCGCCACCGCCACGCCATGGCGGCCTGGCTGGCGAGCAGGCCCTGGTGAGCTGAGGAAGGGGCTAAGCCCACCCCGCAGCACCTGCCCTCGGGGCTGCCCTGCTCTCTCACGGAGCGGCGGCTACGTTACCGGCTGGGCTGAGACCACGACATGTGGGAAGAGCCAGGTTGCCCAGAGAGGCTGCGGATGCCCCATCCCTGGAAGCGTCCGAGGCCGGGTTGGATGGGGCCTGGAGCAACCTGGTCTGGTGGAAGGTGTCCCTGCCCCTGGCAGGGGGGTCGGACGAGGTGACCTTTAAACGTCCCTCCCAACCCAACCCAACCCATGCTACGATTCTAATTCAAAGGACAGAGAACACAGATTTTCTCCAGCTGATAAAGGAAGATGGGCTAAACCTTTTCAGTTAATGTTTCTGGGGGGTGGGGACCTACAAAACATTACCTTAGGTCAGTACAACACGAGTAAGGTTTTACGACCAAGTTGTGGCCTTAGCACCTTATGTTCCGAGATGGCCAAAGTAAGATTTTCTTAAGGGTCTGACTTCTGGAAAGTGGCTATGATGCTCTTTAAAGTCACGAGCCAGGTCCTTTAAGAGACCTGAGCTGCGACAGGAGAAAACAGGGACATGGAAAATCACTAGGGGCATCTGATGCACTTGGTTTGCAAGCACATGCAGCTGACCTCTATCAGATCAAAGTCACTGAAATCTACTAAAAATATTTAGTATACTGAGGAGAACCAGGAATAATGTACTGTGCCTGAAAGCAGAAAAAACACCTTCATCATGACATGTCCATGAACACCAAACAAAACAGAGCTGTTTCATCCAAACTCCTCCTTAGGGACAGAGGCATACCAATATTTGCACCTATTAACATATAAAATAAAACCATTAATATATTTTTGATGTAGTACTTTAATTAGAGCATTAGAGAAGCAAATGGTGATGCCTCAGGTCTCAGGAGTTACAGGTCTCGTGAATTACAGGTACTTTTTACTTTACACATATTAATTCACGCCAGTTACCTGAGAATTTATTTATAGTGATCATTAGGCCATACAATACCAAAATTTTGATGTGATCAAAATGAAGAGCTGACACACAACATCTCAACTATTTACGAATATAAATTGCATGGAAATTTTCCACTCTTCCTGAGACAATCCAAAAAAATCAGCCTCGCATTCCTGAGATTCCTTTTCACTAGCAGGTAATTTTTGCTACACATAAATATTCACGCATCAACTTAAAATCATGAACTGGCATTAGGAGGTTATGATTCCTTTTCTTTTCCAGAACAAACTAAGTGAAAACGTACATAAAGATAGAAACACCCTGAGCTGATATCACTGACGTGAACAGTACTGTATTTTTACTACATTTTAAAAAGGTCTTGTAGAAATATTTTTACTCATCTGTTCAAAGGTAACATTTTGAGGTTGAAAAAAACAGGAGGGAATATATTTCTATACAAAACATTCCAAGAAACCAGCACAGATAAAAAATGCAAATGCACTACACTTAAGTCTCAAAGCACTGTTTTTCAACTTTATCCTAGTAGAAGTTACAGCATGTTCTTGAAATTTAATTTTCCTTATTTTGGAAATAGACTTATTTATTGGTAGGTTACCTTAGAAACTTCCTCCCCCTTATAACTCTTACAAAAAAATTTTTAAGTAGCTAAAAAATGGACTTGTTTTACTTTTCAGCTGCCTAAACTGGGAATAAATATTAGCGATGATTAAACAATGACATGTCTTCACGAACAAATCCTTATGTATTTTGGAAACAGAAATTTTCATCTAATTGCTTTACAAACCACAAAAGTTCACGCTAGGTCAGGAACACAATTTTTATTCTATTAAGATTCCTTTCTGTCTTCCTTCCAGATGGAGCATACATTTAATAGCTATCCTGATGTCACCTTTCAGTCTCCCAGAAACTGGGATGTGGAAGACTCCACTGTATTTTCTATTCCACGTCCTTCTTCTGTTAACACACTGTAAGCCTGGAAACAACTGCTTAGATCAACGCTGAAATAAGATCGATCTCCCTCCAGCCAAAATTCATGCTCTTCTTCTCCTAAGCTTCAGGACTGTAAGACAATTTCTCCTCTAAACCACAGATTAAACCTGTCTGATTAGCCTGACCACCATTCAAAGGAGTGGCAAACGTTACACGTTTTCATAGTTCTGACACTTTGGGTGTGAAATGAAGTAATCACTTCTATTCTGAATTTCAGTTACTACTTCTTCTTTCACACACTTAACCACACAAAAAGTTATGTCACACAACGCATCAAAAATTCCCACCTTTACACGTCCTGAGCTCCCAACGACTGCAGTGCAAGAGGATCCAAGGGAATTCGTACGGGACGGGAGGAGGTCCGTGCCCCTCTCCCGAGCAGGGTGTACCCGCCTTGTACTTCCCAAGGCGCAGGGCAGGGGGTATATACTGGCAGTCCCGGTCTGCCATCCATTCAACTACGGAGAAGTGCTGCGGAGTAAGAGGGTGACAGCTGATGGGCAACGCTGTAGTACTATGAGGATGACACCCAGCGGAGTCCGACTGAGGCAGCATGGGCAAACTACCTTCGGGGTTTTCTAAACGGGACGTGTCCGACCGGGCAATCCAAACAACATCCTTCTAAGCATCCTTTCCCGTGTACCACATCCGAGGTCAAAACTGAACGGGATCCATCAGCCTGCAGCTGACGGAGCTGCTGAGCGTGGCAGCAAGAGCAAGCGGTGGAGGCCGCCTGGTTATGGGGGAGGACGGGCAGCGGCGGGGTCTGGGAGAGGTGACCGGGGCGCAGGACTCTCACCCAGCACTTTCTCCACTTTTTTTCCCGTGCGGTGCCCGGGGGATGACCAGAGGGACAGCATCTCCACGCAGAGAAGCTCAGCCCAGCTCCCCCCTCACCATGCAGAGAGCTTGGCTGGGGCGGCCGGGCAGGGGCTGCTGCCACGCTGCCGGCAACGGATGGCACAAACCCCCCTTAGCGTATCGGTGTTCTCTTGGGTCTTGTACCATAAGCCATGTACAGTAACAGAAGAACGGCGATTTTAAAAAGGTTGTATGTCAGGCAAGTAAAAGCTGGAATTTAACAGGATAAAGCAAAAGCTGCTTTTGCGGCTCCAGGACCCTCTTGCGAGCCTCTGCAGTCTCTACTTGCTGCAAACCGTTCTCGGATACTCAGATTATGATTAGGGCAATTTAAACTTAAGGGTTCCACTCCTGCAGCCATTAGGTTCTGATCTTGATAATAATTTTCTCATGAATCCAAGACTTTTGCATTTGGAATCAGAGACAAACTTTCCCAACACTGCTGCTCCGACTGGCTTCTGCTTTAAATTTCACTTTCTCTACAGAATAACTGCTAGGAATGAAGGGGAAAAAACACCAACAGCAGAGAAAAATCTCTGTGTTTCTACACATAATAACCAACATAATCATTAGAGAGCTACAAATCTCATCAAAGGAAGAAAACCACTTTTCCCTGTGGAGGCTACTGACACATCCCCAGCACAGTGTCTGCCATCCTGCTTACCCTATATAAGCATCTTTGAATCTCCAAATAGGGTGGTAATGCTGTACCTAATAGTTTCTTCTTCTTCCCAAAGCCTTCAAACCACCTATGATTATCTTTCTGTAAGATACACACAGCAGCTCAACATAATATAACCCAGCAGGTAAGGTTTTTAAGTATGCAGCAAAGAATAAGTCATCTGCTTTTTGTTTTCAGAGTGTATAGTAATACTATAAATAACATATAATGAAAGTGTTACAAGAAACCCAGAATGGACAGTGAGCGACAACTTGCCCCAGTGCCTCCAATTATTACTGGTTTGCTCCTGCCAAGTGTAGCAACTCATTTTCTATTAAAAACACTCTTCAGCCCCGAACGTCTACTGAGTGCAACCATAAGCTGTAGGAACAAAAGTTTTTAAATGGACTTAATGCAGAAATTATGGGGTAAAGCACCAGGTAAGACACCCAAGAGAGAAGGAAGCCTGCTCAGTTACCTCTTCCACAAACAAGTACAGTCTCTTGATAATCAGCCTCTTGTTTATGAGACAAAAGTGTCCCCCATGGCTCAGCCAGCTCCACTTCTTACTCCTTTATGAAATGTTCTGCCTAACAAGGGAGCTGTTTTGCTGTAGGTATACAAAATGCAGCTGCTCAAACTCCTAATGCTGGCAACAAAGACAGGCAAACAAGAGTTACAATTTAAAAACAAAAGCAGAATACATGACTTGAATTTTTCCAACAGCAGTGGCGTCAAAACCTTTATCACCACCCAAGCAACAGCATGAGAAACACCGAAACCATGTAGGAGTGGTCAACTGGGATGCAAGGGCTGTGCTTAACAGTAGGGTTCAGATGTTTCTAAGGCACCAGCACTTACAGTAGATTAATTATACAGAAACCTTTAGAAAAAGTACAACCTCCACCCCCTGCAAGGTATTTTCTGTTGTAATTTGTGAGTGTGCAATAATCAATGCGATTACTTTGCTAGTTAGTGACTCATTCTGATAGGCAAAGCAGCAGTTTGGCCTCTAACCCTCCTCTGAAACCTAACTTTGGATTTATCAAGAAGAGTTACAGAACAATACATCCAGATTTACCTTCTCTCCCTCTTCATCAGACTTGTTTTGCCTTTTTTAGGCTGGAGGCAAAAGCCTTGAAGCACAATCAGCCTGCACTAAGCGTAAGCTCAGTTCATTAGAACCAAACACGGGAGGACGGTAAATACCACCTTCACAGAACACACTTGTGTTGGGGCATCTTATGTTCCAAAAAAACCAGAATTAGTTTGTTATCTCCTAGGAGAATCTTATCCAACTTGGAAGCGTAAGGGAAGAAGCTGGGGAAACGAACAGCATTTATAAAGGTATAAAAGCACCATTTTCACATAGCTACCACATGCCACCGCATCTAGGCAAAACACATGAATTGGGGAGCTCGTTGACAACGTTCAAAAATCAGGGTGTGCAACCAGCACAGTACGTTCTACGTCCTTTTCTTGAACTATTTTTGTGACTTGACTTTTAAGCTCTCACTCTACATTTCCAAGAAGTGTGTACAGTTAATGTATCAGCCTGATTGCCTTAGCAGTTTTATTTCTGCCTGCTAGAAACATGTTCCATCTACCATCTTATTTAACAGAAATCAACAAGTTTATTTCTGTGGACCACAGAACTCGCCTCCAAAGTCTAAGAAATATATTAATACATTTTTCAAACTCACATGTGTCAAACACCAAAAAAAGGTCTGAAGGTTCTTTAGATGATACAAGCAAAACCAAAAATAAAAACACGATTTTGTGCTTTCACAGTATTTTGGGGCCAGCACTGCAGATAAGATAGGCTTTGAAGATAAAAATGCATTATAAGTCAAAGAGCAGTTCCATGCTTTTTCTTCACCACTTATTAAATAGTGGCTTTTTTTTTTTTCTGAGCTAGACAATGAAGCTTTTATCACACTTAAAACAAAAACCTCTGACTCAATCTTCTAGTTTCCATTTTAATTGTGTATTTCAACTTCCAGTCTGCCATCACAAATCCTTGAACGCTGCTGCCTACCTGCTATTTTGAGGGGGCCATCAAGCTCTCTACTAAGGAAAGCAGGAGAAATAATTTAAGCAAATTACTTAGTGTACGTAGTGCCTAAAAAATGTGTTGTGCCGAGTACGCAAAGCTCACACACGTTCTTCTCCTTGAAGGTATTTTGGTTTTGTCTATGTTAGGACCTCTCCCCTGAATGCAGATAAAGCTCTTCATTCAAGAAAAAAAAACCCTCTCAAATTATTTGTGAAAGTAATTACAGGTGTGTTACGCAACCCCGCAACATTGCTGCCCTTTGCATTCTGCAGTACTTGTGAAAAGAAGAAGGTAAGCATTGTTATAACTCCCTCCAGGAGAAATTTTTGTGGACAACAGATGATGACAAAGCATGAGATAAATCTGCAAGTGCTGAACAACATACAAAACTTCGTGGTACTGACCAAATAGAAGAATCAGAAATATGTCATCGTGCCTTTCCAAAATTTGGTAGCAGGTGGTTTATCCCTGTAATCAAGATGCCGATTACACAGGTGTCTTTGTAGAGTACTGAGCTTTCAAACTGGAAAAATTACTGAAAAACACATCATCTGGGTGTCCCCTCTAGTGGGAAATGTTTGCTTGCTGTTTGTTTGCTTATTGAAAGCAATAACGGCACTGCAAATTGTACAGATTCTGTATGTCAGAATTTGAATCTTTACCTAATTACGCAAGACTAGATAGAGTGGAGTCCATTCCGAGCAGAGGACCGCAAATCAACCCACAGCAGTTTTGTTACTGCTTCTGAAATCATTTAACCCCTGGGCCTGTGCGTAACAAACTGCGACGAACATCGTACTTCATTTTCTTGTAAGTCAATCTAACACCCAGTCAGTGAACGTGTACAAACCACTCTGCAGTCCCAGATGAAGGGACATTTATGGAAGTGAGAAGTACTGCTGTAAGACATGCATTATACATCGGTAAACCTCAGGCATTTCACGGCAGAAAATACCATCAAGATTTTTTTTTCAAAACACGAAGCCTGTAATAATAACTTACATGCTGTAATGCGGCAGAGCTGGATCTGAATCCCCTACGGTTTTAAGTCTCAAGTAGCGTGGTATCACATCACTTTTTCTATCAGCTGTATAGTAAGGCAGTTGTCTTTTCCACGCCACAACGCATTTTGGCACAAATCAGTACAAAAAAACCGCGAGATCCTCCGGTGGGTTACTATTTCACTGAGCAGTGAAAATCATGCAGTCAATTCTTGCCTGCTGCTTTGAAGACAGAAAGCAAAACGAGCACTTTGTCACCTCTTGACGACGAGAGGTGACCCCCCACCCCCCAATTACGCTGCGGTGCTCCCAGCCCGTCGTACAACCCTCCCAGGTTTTCACTGCTCCGGGTCGGGGGGGCGCGGGGCCCCCCCAGCCAAGTCAGGCCGGTGGAGCGGAACGCCAAGGGACACGGCTCTGCCCCGGCCCACCGGGAGCCCCTGCCGCTTCTCCAAACGCCGTCTCATCGCGAAGCCACAACTTTGGTGAGCTGAAAAAACACACGCCTGCAGCTCGTAACTCTTGAGTAAGGAAAGTTTCTACTACTCCCGGCTTCAACTGTTTTCCTTAAACCAGTTTTGAAGGTCATACTTCAAGGAACTATTTCATGCTTTAGTACATACTTTATTATTTGTAAGCGATTTCCTACCAGACGAGTGGTTTGCAAGGACCAAGAACTCTCATTTCCTTTTATAGATTTGATTCGGAAATAAATGCTGGCACCATCATGTGACTAACCATCAGCATCCACAACTTAAGCAGCTCTCATAATTAAAACGGAAAGTAATGGAAAAGTCAGCCCACCGCTGCCAGATCTATTTAGGCTCCTACTCCTCTGCACAAGCTCCATCTGAATTCTTCAACTCTCTCTCTCCTTTGACACTTTCGCCTGTCCTCATCCATGTGCAAAAACCAGACTAGCTTCACCACAGTAACTTATTCATTCTGAGATACATATAATAGTAGGAAAAGGAAATACAAGTCTTTATGATATCTCTGTGACTAAACTAAACTGAGTTTCAGCAAACAAGCATTTGGAAATTAACAACCACAAATGCAGATAAATAAGTATCTGAATAAGGATTCCAAAGGAAAAAACCTATTTTTCTTTTCTATCTGACCTCTGTTGTCTTTAAGAGCTATTCTGGTAAAAGACTGGATACAACTGCAGGAACTAATAATTTTGACTATCTGAAAGTAATACACTTTAAAGCCAGCCCATCGTTTGAAGGCATGTGCTCACGACTTCTATAGATACGTATCTTATTATTCAGTAAGACTGAGGTGTCTCATTAAAGTTCTGAACAGTAACACAGATTCTTAAGTAAATCTTGGCCACATTTTATATATAATTTCAAACATTCTCCAATTGCCAGGCCCCATGAATCTAGTGCTGATGAGACCCAGAAATCAACCTTTTCAGACTAACTTGGAAGAGATTTAGCTAGTGACTTCAGAAAAGTGAGATTTTAATTCTTAGTGTTTAGTTCTTGATTTCCATTCTGCAAAGCACATAATTTTGAAGAACTGAGGTAACAACACCCTATTATGTATAATATGGAAAGAATGTATCTACAGTACCGAATGAAACTGCTGAGGCATCAGAACCTAAGTATTTTTCATTAGTCCATAAATATTCTTGCAACTAAGAAACTGCCCAGAAATCAACAGAAATCTGTATCCGTAGGAATAGAAATTTTTATCTTTATGAATGTAGGTGACCAGAGACAACGAACAACTTGTGGACTGAAAATTCTGCTGCAGTTTCAGAGCTGGGAGTTGTTAAGGGGGTCCAGGTTATCAGGATGCAGACATTTCCAGGCTACCTGAAAAAACTACTTTATATAGCCGAAGGTGGCTTCTTCCCTTTCTTCCCAGTGTTTTATTTACTGTTTGCTGCAGGATTATTTCTCACTTCACACGTAATCTAACACGAAAGCTGCGGATCGATATTGTAAACACATGATTAGTGTCTCGTGACTGCCAAGGAATCTCAATATGTTGAAGCAGGGACATGAGATAAAATAATTGAATTGAGTGGAACAATAAAACCAGGAAATTCCCTCAGTTTAAACGGCAAATATTGCCAGAGCTCCTTAAACAGAAAGAAATTATTGATGCTTACCTCAGAAATGGTAGGAAATACATTTCTTTGGGTTAATTAAAATCCAACTGCCACCAGCTGAAGTATTGCCTAGTGAAGTAAACCACAAACCCAGTGAGTCTGAAGTCGCTGGTACTGGACTCCCCCCGCCCCCGGCCTGCAGCAGCCGAGGTGAGACCACCACGCGATTCCTGAAGGACCCCCGCGCCTCCTCGCCCATCCTCCTTCAGGCACCACTTGTGCCTCGGAGCCTGTCCGAGCCGCCGCAGGGCACCTGCCGCCTCCCCGCGAGACGGCCGCTTGTACTTCCTCAAAAGCTAGCCGCTGGACGGCACACCTGGCACCAGGAAAAGGCGAACTAACTTAATTCGCTTGGATCCGGAGGAAAAACCTCAGACGGATACATACAGATTGTGAGCAAGGGCTTGAAACACCACCGAGGCAATTCAGACAAGGACTTTTGTTGCCTTCTGTTACAAAAACCAACCGACCGACTCTCAACTGAAACTGAGAAATAACTTCTTCCAGCAGCAACCACTCGAGATTTCTAGGGAAACTCTGTTCCACAGCCAGTTTTTTCAGAGCTCTTGCTTCCAGGGAATGACAGAGAGAAGATACGGCTGGGCTAGGAATGTGTACAGGCCAGTCCCGACTCTTTAGGTATCTCCTCGACGGATACCAGGAGCATCGCCAAGTACAACCTTTAAGCAACCATGAACTCCCGAGAACTGAAGGTAGTAAAACCACCAGTAACTACTTTTAATTAAACAAATACCCCCCAATCTTCTCTTCCTCTTCTATGTGCCCACTGATCCATAGCTTTTCTCATTTTCCATGTTGAAATTTATTTCACTAGTGAGGCAAAGAGCCTTCTTCATTGTCTCCATCAAAGACTTTTTCTGTGGTTAAACGAGAAACAGTATGTAAATACCAGAATTTGAATTCTTTATCAGTTGTAGCAAGTCCGAACCTTAACACTGTGAAATAGTTCAATGTATCTGAGAAATATCTACATTTAAAGCAAACAATAAATCTTTAAGTATGAAAAGGAAAAGCTGTCTTATTTCCAGGAAAAGAAGAAAAAAGTATTGCCTTGGAGAACTTCAGACTCCGACCGGTTCTTCGGTCAGTCACGCTGGGTGTATGACACATTTGGTCAAACACAAACGCTTTCCTCATACACAGTTGTTTCTGTTTTCAGGCTGTTGCTTTCTTACCTGCTTTTCATAGGTCAAGTTTTATTTTTAATGCAATATAATTTAATTAAACAAACATTCAACATACATTCTTAGGCTATTTGTACAGGTAAGCTCATGACAGATTCAGTTTGCAAGATGAGGCAACTTGCTTAAAACCTTTGCTTTCAGGATTTGCTTTCCACAGGATCACACTTTGAAACTGCATTTATGCTGCACTTAAAACAGGAACTAAATAATAAAGCCTTTTGCCTATCATCCTTTTGTTAGAGTGCTATTTTTTCACAGGTTTCTTTACAAAAAAACCGTAATAAAATGTGGATAAAGAGCAGAGTGAACTTCACATGAGAATAATGATCCACATATCTTCTTTGTGGCTTTTCTATTCAAAACTAAAGGACACCCGCATCCCCTATAGAAACTCATTTTTGCCACTCAGAAATCCTTATAAAAACGTAAGTCAATTCTCTAACGCATTCACTGACTTTTTAGAAACCATCTTGAAATCTGATAAAGAATAGGCAAGTATTTTAATTAACTGGATCTTCAGCACGCTGTATCTGTACAATTTCTAGTTTCCTAACGTTTACCCACGCAGCCCAATATTTAGCTCTGTCCTTCAGCGGTGGATGGTTTCCTACGCAAAATGGCTCTGCACTGAGCACATGCAGGCCGCAGACCTGCAGCGAATTTCAGCAAGATCAGAGGACGGTTTGCTTTCGCATCATCAAGCAGCCGCTGCAATGGGACCCTGACATGAATTCGAACCTTCTGAGGCTTTTATTACTTACTACATAAACTGCAACTCTTATGCAGGGCTCCAACAGCCATCAGCAACTTCAGACATCACACGAGGCAGGCCTTTCCAAGCACGGACTTACTTTCGGGATAGGCTGGAGCCTAAAGGCTAGTGCTGTGTCAAGGCTAGTACAGCTACCAGAAGGAAGCAGGGGGAACTGCCCGATTCCTCCCCAATTTCTTTTCTCAAGGAAAGACGGCTATTGCCACTTATTTTCAGGACAGTTCTGCGCTCTGTTGAGCCCTGCAGACCAACATCTTGAGAACCGGCGCTGGCCAAGTGCCGCCCTTGGCTCCTGGTGAGCGGGACGGCGGAACTGTCCTCTCAACGCGGCCGGAGCAGGCTGCCGCTCTCCCCCGAACAACTCCTAAATGCTTGGTGAAAACGCTGGCTTCTTCAAACAGCAATTTAGTACAACAGCAGTCTTAAACTTCTGTTGATGGTGATTGCCGTGGACATCTATCAATACCTTATTTCTGCCTTTCTGGTAGAAAGAAGAGGGCAATCACGCTGCCCCAGCTGATCAACAATAGCTACGGAATCCAGCACACAAAGATAAAACGTAGGTGTGCAAGGACACCCTGAAACGGCATCAATATAGTTGCCTATTGTCAGTAACGGATCTATGATCCTACCTGTTTATTATACACTTGTAAATTACAAGTCAACAGTGATAGTCCCTTAACGCACAATTACTGTCCGGTTCATTACTAGATATACTTCCAATGGTACGAGCTGGTAAACTAAAAGATATGTATTATCAAGAGAATAACTGAAAAGCAGTTTTCCCTTTAGAAGCAAGCGACAAGGTAAACGAGATAAACGTATCGGCTCCTACTGAAGTCAACTGGCTAGCAGGATTCAAGAGGCACTGCATTTTTTTGGTAAAGCAACAGGCAGCCAGAATATATACTTTTTTATTTGCCAAGTTTCAAACATATAAATTAGAAAGGCTCTTTCTAAAATAGATGCCAAAGATCAGACAGCTGACTCAACCGACTTTATATAGTTTCTCAAAGATGTTAAGTGGCTCCTGTCAACTGGCTTCAGGTAAGTTGAGTGAACTAAACACTACCAAAAGGAAAAAACCGCCTGAAGTTCCTAAGAAGACTGTAGACTACAGAATTGCAACAGAAAAATTTCATCCTTTTTACTGAGAAAAAGGACTACAAAGATACGAGGGAACATCATTAAATAAATGCAATCTTTGACATAAACCAGGTATTTTTGTTAGCTAACAGCCAGAAAAATAAAGAGGGTTTATGTATTTTTATAGCAAAGCTGTAAACTCTTTCTTTTTCTTGGAGGCAGAAATGAGTTGTACATCACTAATTCTTGCTAGAATAATGACACCTGACTGGTGTGTGAGAAATTCACACCTGCGAACTAGCAGCAGCGTAAGAGCAAAAACCTAGTGTGAATGCAAATACTTGATAGGAGTGAGCCTCTGACAGCTTAATTGGATCATTCAAGCAGGATTATGACGGTGGAAAAACTCCTTTGGTCAGAATACATAGCTACGCTACCTTGATCCATCAACACAGATACACTGGCAAGTATACATGAATTTAACTTAAGAGATTTAAGTGGAGACAAGCCCTTAAGAAATTAAATTGGTATCAGATTTTCATATATTATGCTCCCTGTGACTACAACAAAACGGCTGTTACACTTCTCGGTGAAATGGTGACATCTATCAAGCTCCCTCATCAGTCCTACATCTTGCAATTTTTATTTTATATTTATAAGCATATATAAAAACAATTGGTCCTTGTTTAATTTTAGTCCTCAAAATGTGTATCTCTGCAAACACAATCCACAGTTACCAATTTTTAACTGTTATTGAACTTCATGTGTTTGATCACTAATTTACATCAAGAAATTCCAATGGCAACTTTAAGGACAATTAAAACATCATTCTGTAGATATAAATTACTCTCCTTTAGCGCAGTATAAATCTGGTACATTCTAAAATGCCGAGTCAAACCTTTGGCTTGGAAATTTTCTGTTTGCAGATTTATAGCCGCATTAGCAACTCCCAAAGGTAATTTAGTGCTATATCACACTGTATTCCCATGTAGCAACAGTAACGGTATCTGCTCATAATGTTCTTGGCAAAATGAAAGATAAAATTTCCAGGAACTAAGTTAGAAAACCTACAGATTATCTAACATACCTCACAGAAAACATCTGCTGCAGGACTGTATGATTAGATTACATGTCATGAAACACAGAAGTCTTCACATCCATCTTCGAGTCCTCTTGTTAAAACATTCAGTAAACAGATAAAAGAAAGCACTGAAATCTGAAAACATTTCCCTCATCCTTCTTACTTTGCTACTCATCAGACCTTAATAAAAAAATCTAACAGAAATAAAGTGTATTTTTAAAATGAGCACTCGTACCATTAACACACCTATTTGTGTATCAACATCCAATCTGCTCTTCCGCAGCCAGAGCATTCAGCGTCAGCACCAACATCCTCAAAGTCTTAGCAGAAAAGCGTGCGCTTTTTTTGTGGATGCACTGACTTTTCCCCAGTGGCTTGCAAATCGCAGCGGGCACCTCTAGTCTAACCCGGGGCTCCCACGCTGTCCTGCCAAACTGGTGGGAAGCCCAAGCCGGAGACGACAGAAAGGTCTCCCCGGCTTTCCCTGGAGGCACGCGCCCCCCCCGTGGGGCGAGTGCCCCCGGGACCCCGTGGGGCGAGTGCCCCCGGGGAGCAGCTCCCCGAAACTGCTCGGCACAGACCCCCGGCCACCCGCCTCCGTCTCGGGTGGGACCCCAGCGGGGGGGGAGGTGGGACACCACGGGGACGGGGTGCCCACGCGTGGTCTGGGCGCCGACAGCGCCCAAGGGAAACACAACGCCATGCGTATGAACAGACTCGGTTTTACTCCATCTAGAGTCGAAGCCTTTAATGGAGATAAAGCAAATACAGCGCTAAATAACGGGACAAGCGTTCCCATTCTCTTTGGCTTTACAAAACAACTTGGACTTCTTAGGATGTATGAAAAAAACCCACCCTATTTTTAGTAAGTTATTTAAGTAATAAATTCTACACTGATATCCCATGGAAAACAACTGTTTTCCATAGCTTTTACTAAGTACAAACAGTAAGAAAAAAAGCTGTGTGCACTTCCAAAATGACTCTTAGGCACAGGTCACAGAGTACTTCAGTTGCAACTGAAGCATGTCATAGCTCTATACTAAATCATAACACTGACTTTTTGGATGGTTAAATTTATCTGGGATTATACATCTTGCTTAAATCACTCGTAGAGCCAGGGCAAGCATATAATGGACGGCCAATGAATCTTTGCTGGCATGTAACTTAGTTCTTTGCTGAAAGAGATGGAGCCTGCTTTTGCCTTTTCTTCAAGAGTTTTGTTTTCTCTGTCTTTGAGGCTTTTGCTTATCACCCATTTTAAAAAATAAGCAGCCTTAGTGTTATTTGGACCACTGCAGAAATGACAAAAAGACGGAAACCCAGTGCATTGCTATCCATTTTATTAACTATTCTACCAGTTAGCTGAAAATTATTAAATATTCTATCAGGGCGATCGGTTCCAGTGCTCCATCCTACTTTTTCATTTTCTGAAGAGTTTGGACCTTACACTCTATGAATTTGCCATACCATTGTTGGGATTTTTTTTTTAGAAATGTTTTTTTTTTCATAACACCGCATCTACTTCAGTATTTAGCATAAATAACAGGCTGTAATAAGCAAATTATGTGGCCAGAAGTACAGTACACTACTGGAAACACCTGTTCTTGGAGGCGATTTGGATTGAACAACTGGATAACTCTTTGGACAGAAATTATACAAGTCCCTGGTAGTATATTCAACATGAGTAGGTTAAGTATACAGCTGGATTTTATGTTATTTTTTGCAACTCAAGAACAGTACAAATATGAACTAAGAATATTTCTGCCACGTCCCTTGTCACAGACAAACTAACTCCCGAACCCTGCCTGCAAAAAGCGTACGTTTCTAAAACCAACTGACCAAAAGCAATACAAAACCCCTCCCCAAACCCCAAACCCACCCAACCAAAACACAAAAGCTTTGGCTTTTCAGTATGGAGAGACTTTCACAGTGACTTGATGTCCCACCACAGCTACACTGTCTCCAGGTGAGTACCAGAGGATCCTCAAGCAGACTGCAAGGACATTTGGAAGACAGAGATACATGTGAAGGAATAGAAAAATGAGTCACGTATTTGAGAGGCCAAAAGAAATGAGAAAAGTTTATTCAGAATAAAGAATACTAAAAATATCCTTAGAATATCACCAAACCATAGTTACTTCATTAAATTGGATTACTAGGCCTCAACATCTGAATTCATTCCAAGACGACTAACATGCAAATTTTAAAAAGCAATTATAGCCATATAAATTATGAAAAAATACAGAATACGCAGTGAATGTGAGTTTGCTTGCAAATTTCCATGCAATAACCCTAACAAACTACGTAAGCGAGTTTCAAATGTAGCAGTAATGGGTTTCGGAGATTAGTTGGGAAAACAAATTCTGCTTATGAAATATTTTTTTATATTAATCTTTATATATTTGAGCCAGATTCCCAAAACCACTGAAACTATGGGCAACAGGATAATGGCAGAGAATCACAACGCTTCAACTGCGGAGCACTAGGACAGAAATAAATAGCTACTGCCAAGGTCAAACCAGTTTTTCTGACCGTAACATCCCGGGGAGCGGCAGATTGCTTAACTGGGGATTCTGCCTGACAACAGGGGTAGAAGCTTCTCCCTGGCTACCTGAGGAAAAGGGTAGCATGCGTGACAAAGAGAAACAGCAAGTGAGGCAAGCACCGTGGGGGAAAGATTCCTTTTTTTTCTGGAGGAGAAGCCACCAACGAGGAGAGCAGGAGAAGCAAGAACCTTGTAAGCACCTGACTTGTGCTCAGCAAATCCTCCCTAAGACAGAAGAACCTGAGATGGGGATGTGCTCACTACTATGACTGGGTTTGTCCAGGTCTGTTTTTCCTTTTTTTTTTTTTTTTTAAGTACAGGTTTTGGGGAAAAAAATCTTCATAGATCTGTATGCGTCCTCTTTGAGAAATTGCCTGGACAACATGACTGTACTCCAATTCACATCAGATGCGACATCCCCCCCCGCTTCAGATAAGGAGAAACTCTTGAAACGCTCTTCAGGAATGCGTTTAGGTTCCACAATTAAGCAGCACTAGGGTTTTAAATCAGTGGCATATTACAACCTCCAGAACATTTCATTTCTCTCTTATCACTGAAGGTCTTACGATAATGGATGAGATCTGCCTACGAGTAGTTATTTAACAGACCTTTTGTCCCAGCTAGCATGCAGGCTCCTACCGGGCTCATCTCAGGAGCAGGGATGCCGACACAATCTGTCTGACGCCCAGGAGCAGTCGGACCAGGGAGAGAGAAGGAACTGACCAACACGTTCTCCACGCAGAGAGCACAGGCAAATCGGCGGTGCTACCGCAGGGTGTGGAGAGCCGGCGGGCTCTGCCACCGGCCGCGGGAAGGCTGCCATACACAGAGGTAGCGAGGATCCGGGTGCAGACGTGGGAATATTCCTGAGCAAAACACTCTGACCTTCCAGTCAAGCTGTAGAAAAATCACCGGAGGTCTTCTCTGGTGGGGAACTCCATTCTCCTAAACATCCTAGCTCTCAAGCAAGACACAGTTTTCAACACGATTTTACTTGATGTACTGTTAAAAAGCAGCTTCCTCTAACATGAGGAACACTGGGGAATTTTGTTGGTTTTTATTAAATTGCTTATCTATTCCACTATACAGCTGGGAGGAGAGGGAGAAGAGAGAGAGTGTCTGGAGAGAAACAAAGCATTCAAAATAGTCTGAATAGAACAAAAAAAAAAAATATTCCTAACAGCATTCTTAAGAGGAACTTTTAAAACTTTAAGGGAAAAAGGTCAGCTTTAATAACTAAATTTATTCACTCGATAAGAATTTACAACCATCAGAGCTGACCCTCTAGCAATTATAAAAATGTCCTGATGCTGCCTTGCGACTTCTACAGTATTTTGCAACAAAGTATTACATAAAAGAGTGATTTTATATTATTTTTCTGACATTCAAAAATCTTTCCTTTCTTCATTCAATTTCTGAAATCCTAAAGACCTCTCAATCAACAAAAAGCTTTAATGTGAAAGTGTTTCATTTGAGCCACCAGCGTGTGCAACTCGAAATCTGTAGCAGACAGTTTAAAGAGCATGGTGACGAATAACCAAGTAACAAAACCTGGTATAAAATTAGGCTTATAAATAGGTGAAATGGTTGTAAGACAACGAAAACCCACTATCAAAGCCCAAGGCAATGCACTTTGATGTATACTTCACAAAGTAATAGAGAACAAGTAACTTAAAGAACACATTCTGATTATCTATTTAAATGGGAGGAACGAATGTGCAAGTTTGGTTATGATGGTTTCTCTTCAGATTTTAACAATGCAAAGTATCAAGCAGAAAAGAACAGAACAGCAAGAGACAAGTGAAAACTTCTCAGAATATGCTGGGGTGAATGCAGTCACTGAAAACTTGTTTTCCTCTTCTTCCACAGTTTTATGAACACCCAATTAACCCGGTAGAGGACGGCACAACTGTTTCCTTACTGATAAGGAAAGGAGCAAATTTGCAGTAGCTAAAGTAGAGAGAATAAAATCAAAAAAATCAAGCATTCCATGATTTCCAACGTTCATCACGGAACTGAATCCGCTGCTCTGTGAATCAGCCTCAGCGCCTACCCTAAGCACCACCCTTACAGTAACTACGGTACAAGAGCTCACGGGTGCCATTAGTCCTGCGGAATTAGCGTGGCTGACAACACGAGAAAAGGTGTTGGATCTTAGAGATTTAGCATGAGAGTTACCTGGTTCTGTTGTTCTTCTATGGACAAGGGGCAGAAAAAAGTGCGACTAACGAAAGCACTCTAGTTGAGAGGGACTGAAAGGTCTACATGCATTTCTGCTTTTGACTCTCATCAGCGCTCTCTGCAAAAAACCCAACAAATCCAAACATTTGGTACCCAGAGTGTTCTGTTCTCCCTGCGCTATGAGTTTCTAGAGGAAGCTTGACTTCACCTTAGCTCACATGCTATAATGTGTCTCTCTTTTATCGATTGGGTTTTAAGGTATCTTTAGACTTTGACTAAATGGACGGCAATTTCCAATTTCACCGAAACAATTTAGGGTAATCCTTCTTTCCTTCTTCCAATTAATCAATAAAACAAGAAAATAAATAAAAATCTGTTGATAACCTGTTGCACAGATTTCTTGTTAAAGTCTAGCAATACACTTGAATGGCTCTTACCAGGATTCACGCATTTTTTCAGCTGAAGGTTAACATTTCTCTTCTTAACCAACGCATGCTGTATGTCTTCAAAAATAAGGCAAGATAAGAATGCATTGCAAAAGTAAAAAAAAAAAAAACAACAAACAAGACCTAGCTGATATGCAGTATGTAACTTTTGGTGAGAGTCACTTAAAAGTTTTCCTTCACTGGTTTTGGAATAGTTTTATATTCGCTTTCCAACTTGTATCATCATCAGGCAAATTATCCTTCATTTTTTAACACTAAAAATAACAAAGAATGACTTTACACAATAGTCTGTGTTGCTAATCCTAAAAGCCACGCTATGTTTTGTTCCGACTGCCAGATTTAATTCCACGTTTAAAATACTAATTTAAAAATATCCCATAATTATTTACCATCAAATTATTTTGCCCTATTAACCTGCCACTTCAAAAGTCAGCACTTTAATACAAAATAAATAAAAATTCAGCTGCAGCTGAACCCCACATTTTTCTCAATTTAGCAACGCCACTAAATGAGAAGAATGTAAGCAATATCTTGATTTCTATATGCTTGCATGAAGACAAGGCAGACATTTTGTAAAACTTTCACAGAATACTCAACCCAGGACTTATTTCTGCAATTCCTAATCATCCTAAATGAACCATACACATAACTGGCAAAATGCATTCAGTGGAATGTACACATGCTTACACAAGTAGATTATTATGAACACTATCAGTAGGAATGATAATTTGCAAATGATTAAACTGAAGAGATAAACAGAAGCTTGATTTTTGTAACTTGATTCTGGCTTTGCCCAAAGGGACTGATGAAGAGTCGGGAGATATGTCGAATAAAGACATGAATCCCCATTTTAAGAATCTATTTATTTCAACAGAATTCCTAAGAGATACTCTATTTCTAAGAATTAATATTTCTACGGTCAAGGAATTTTAAAACTATTCTTTACATGGAAGATAACTTCTTTACTTTTATTCAGTTTCTCATACAAGACTTACTCGAGACCTTAATTATGCAGTAGTTTTCCTTAGGGCTATGTTTTTCTAAAGAAATTCATAAACAGGAATGCTCTTATTTTTTCGTATTACCCTCTCTTAGCATACCCTAGATCCAACACTCATATCCTCATCCTGAGAAATGTATCATAACTATTCTACACCACTGCACAGATTTCTTTTGCTGTTTTAATTCTCTAACTTCTCTGGAAGAAACAAGTCCAGAACAGTCGTTTTTACCCCTGCCCTTTACAAGTTGTTACGATACTGAATACAGTAATACTTGTGACTATGGAATCACATATAGAGGCATGCAGCACGTCAATGATTACAGATCAGCACAACCCATCAACACCCAGCCATGCAGCACGGCAGCCAAGACCCCCCCCTTTCCAA
Organism: Elanus axillaris; assembly: GCA_026212715.1. Taxonomy (NCBI): domain Eukaryota; kingdom Metazoa; phylum Chordata; class Aves; order Accipitriformes; family Accipitridae; genus Elanus; species Elanus axillaris. Next base: position 2,907,027 of record JANZLQ010000050.1, on the reverse strand, counting down.
ACCGAAGGCCCTGGCACGTCGGCTCCGATTATGGGAGGAAAGGAGCGGAGGGTGAAAGTGCTTTCCAGCAAGTGGAAAGGACGAAGAGCCTAATACCCGACCTGGCTATTTCCTGGCTATTGCTCTTTGTGCTGAAGGGATAGGCATTTTAGCAACATCAGCTCAAGCAGATTGTCTCTTTTTAAGGGATTTAGATGATTTTTCCTTAAAGAGCGACCTCCGTTTTCTGTTTGGACAGTAAAATGACACACCACCATGAGCTGCTGCTGTGTTTGTTCGTTCACTTTTCCAGCAAGCCAGTTTTTTTAAGATACACGTGCTTAAAAAACCAGCATGTGTGTTTTACCTCAACGTACATCAGAGTTAAGCCTGTACTTACTACCCCAAACAGAGGGAGAATTCCTGAAAATCCAGCGAGCTGGTGGTCCTGCCAGTCCTCTGGGAAAAAAAAAAGAGATCCCACTTTACCCTCTGACTGAGAACCAGGCGGAAGAGAAATCCAGATCTCCCAGATGAGTGCTCTGACAGTCTGCCTTGGAAGCTCACCCTGGCTGCGCTTTTAGCCAGTTTTGTCAGGAAATGCTTTTCCAAGTTTTCTTGGGTTTCTAGAAACTTTTGGTTTCAGTGAGTCAGCATCTCCAGATGAAAGGCTGCTGCACTGAAAAATCAATGAGCAGCTGTATTTGTAATAACCACTGAGATTATATTTATCAATTTTGTAGTTCTGACTGAACAGTTAGCCGTGTATTACTTGAGCGCTAGAACATGCCCCTTTCCCCTCCAAATGCATTTAGGATTTAAATCAGTAAGTTAAGAACTTTAAAAATCTATTGATTCAAATAAACTCATATCAAGAACGTGTATTCATAGAATGGTGATGCGCTGGTGCCATTATAGAAATGGGGAGTATTACAACTTTAATATGAAATCAGTTATTTCCTCTTACGGAAATGGCTGCAAAATATAACCTCACAGAAGAAGATACCCCACTGTGGTAAACCATCAAGGTATATTTAGAATGACCGAGTTACTCTCTTTCTTGCTGTAACATTTAAATAAGGATAAACTGTAAGGGACTTAAATTACCAGAATGCTTCACTAAAAAGATACATACTTCTCGTTGCTCTTGTTGTAAAGCAAGACCCACAAAAGAACCACTTACTCACAGTTTTCTTACTTCACATTATAAAATGTTTATTCTGGATATGGCCAGCAGTATTTTCTGATCATTCTCAAAGGCCTGTGTAAATATTTGAGATTAAAACCTGAATGCAAATTTTTGTGGACTTCGAAATGCCATTCATAACCTGGCAGAAGACGCCGTGAGACTCTGTGAAGACATTCATCCTCCGGCCGCTTTGAACGTCCAGGCGGAAACTCCCGTTTGCCTAAGCGATGGGCAACACGCTGCCACTGCAGCCGGAGGGCAAGAACGGACACCTCCGAATGTGAAAAAAGCCCGCATTTCTACACGTGCAGCTCATGAAACCTACCGCTTGTGCCAGGACTAATTCAAGCAGAAAAACGTGGTCATTTCCAAACACCACTTCAAAATCAGTGATGACTGGCACACAGATAAAACATTACACTACAGTCCTATCTACACTGAAGATATAGTAATTACCTGAAACTTGGTGGGTGCTTTAAGTGAGCAACACGGCAAGTCACCACTGCATTACTTTTTTATTATTTAAGTGCTATTGCTAAGATGGACACGGGTAAGCACAATCCCTGGTAACTCGTAATTGATTATTATACATGCATTCTGATGTTACCGTAGGAAACCAATTCCTTCAGCAACAGTAATCCTTGCTAACTAAGTTAAATCAGGTTATAGTAGCTAAGTCGAATGTAGCTCGTACCTCCAAAGTAAGTGACGTTATGTAATATTCAAAAATTATTTTTTAATTATCTATTAGATCAGACTATTCAGAAACATGGAATACACTATTACAAAAATAAAACCCGTCCACCACGCTTTTATAAAAAACCCCTCTAAATACAAATATTTCTTATTATATTCAGTTAATAGAAAATAAATTATAGTACTGTATCATGGCACATGGAAAACACTGTCTTCTACTTTCCCATACAACTACCCTCTCGAGACAGCACAATGTTTCTTCAACGGTCGAATTTTTGAAAGCAAATGTAGGTATGCAGAGCCACACTGTCTTATGAAGGTTTCCTTACTGCTAAAATAGCCCACTGCAGCAATATCATGTTCAGGTTTCAAGTCTCCTCCTTCAACTGCAGCAGCACATACGGCTTTTTATGAAGTATTCCCGGAGCATGCATTGTCTGCAAAGCAGGAGCGTGACACCTAAGTTTAAGTGACATCTAAGTCTAAAAGAAACGCTCAGTACCCACACAGAAGATAGAAGCTTGCATGTTGAATTAAGAAAACAATGAAAAGTCATTTAGACAAACAAGTACCCAGCAGTAGCTTTTCACACACACACACAATGCGAAGGACTTGATTTATTTCAGAAAGGCTCAAGAGTGTTTCTAAAAACTGCTTCCCATCCAATTCCTCATCTGTTCTGATAGATGCAGTAGAAAAAAAAAAAAGCACATGTATGGTATTGCTCTCACTGATCTAGCTGCAGTCAACAGATGAAGACAGTAATCATTGTAATTGCTAATCCTATAATGTTTTCTTTAGATCCCTAACACAGATTTCCTTAATCAACACGAATATATCACCTGATTTTCAAATAATCATACAGAACACTTCAGCCACAGTGCAACACGGATTTCTGGGGAGAAGGGATATTCTAAACAAGCAGCATGATTTTCTCAAGTATCCCACCTCCCAGGAGAGTTAAACTTGGAAAAACTTATGCTCCAACTTAATCTTTTCTTTTGCAAACTGTCATGGCATAATTCTCCTGAGTCTTAGCTTCTGAAATAGTTTCACAGTTGATTACACCATACCTGTACTTAGGATCTGCAATTAATTCTGCAACAAACAGAATGAAAACAAAGAGAATGGAAAGAGTTTCCATTTTAATGAGAAAGAATACGAAGTTTTCCTCTACTTAAAAGAAACTGGAACAGCATTATAAGAAAAAGGTGGTGGGAAGGGGAAGCAAGATTTAAACTGTTGATGGAACATTAAATGATCAATAAAAATTACTGTGCCCATGCAAACCACCGAAGCAAACTTTTCCACCATCAAAATGAATGTTGGAGACTTACTCTTATTTGACACCATAACCCAACTGAAATAATCTATTTCAGATGTACACAAATAACTGGAGTTCTCAGCTGATTGCTTTCAAAGCCTAAGAAAAATGGTCCCATCCAGGAGAAATCGAAACCGAAATGAAAAACTATCTAACACTCTTGAAACTTAATTTGCAACAATTTTTAAAGAAGTCTACCTTTACTTAAAGGAAAAATCAACAAAGCACCTCTCCCTAATCAAGCACAGCCTCCTGCTTGTGAAGTTACAGATGACAAAACAGGCTGGCCACCTTCTAGCCAAATTCTGAGTACAGAGATCCACTTGCCTCACGCTATGAATGCCAGTGGTGAACTCTCGAAGCTGTCAGGAGCGGAATCAGACCCTCGTCCGTGAGATGGGCGCCCGCCAACGATCACAGACCTCCTAATGAGAAACGTTACCAAAGCCTCTGCTCAGCACAGCGAGGGGACTGCACGCTCCTAGCATTCATGACTCCAACTCAGTCTTGCCCAATTCCTACTTAATACTTAATACTTAAGTAGACTATCTTTTGCCACAGCTGCACCCCTTTTACCATGCACGTGTCTCGGATATGTGTGCCCACAGTCAGTGATTTTATAATAAGAAGACCTACAGAAAACAGGGGAAAAGAACATAAATTCAAAATACTGATGGAGTTTTATCCTTGCTGTGCTTCTCCATGTGATTGCGCCTTTCAAAATAAACCTAAAAGTTCTAATGTCATTACAGCTTGCCATAATTAATCCACTTAGATACTACTTCTTCCATCTCACTCATAATCCTAGCTTTAAAAAAAAAGATTATACACCAATGAGAATAAAAAATAACCACAAGGAAGCAGATGCCTGTTTTCAAAATGTTAGCATCAATACGGAACAACTAGAAACGGCCTTTCAAAGTCATCAAAACTCTTCTTACAGATTCCTGACAAATTCTTAAATGAAATATACCGATGCAGGAAAATTTCTGTGAGGAAACCCAGCAAGCCCAGTTTCTCTTTCCTGTACAGGAACAGACTGTAAGTATAGAAAGTATCACTTGAAAGAGGGAAGTAAATAGTTCCTTTTTCTATGCAGGGAACAGCTATTAACTGGCTTTTAAGCAATGTTATGTAATGTTAAGTTTCAGATCTTGAAAAGGACTTCACATGCTGTTTTAGTGATCAAAAGAACTGTACATACATAAGCGAGGAAATCTGATACAGTGCCCCACAGACCAATAATCTCGAAAAGCACACAAAACTTCATCTTCCAGTAGTCCAAAACCCAACTTAAGCCAAATTATTTTACTCTGAAGCAAACTTAGAGGAAAAAAGTAACAGGTTTCCAAATGAATACGAGCAGTGACACGAGGCAGCACCGTGCCCTTGCTGAGGAGCGTTGCCAGCAGGCGGAGGGAGGTGATCCTTCTCCTCTGCTCAGCTCTGGGGAGGCCGCAGCTGGGTGCTG